>CM054062.1:170197714-171397714 GCA_028641055.1 Alopecurus myosuroides
CCTGGCCTGTCCCAATGTACCGTCTCCAACTAATATATCAATGAAACAAGAGAGTATTAATACTAATCTACTAGAACTAACAGCTCTGAATAAGAGATTCATGAAAAACAGGAGCTAAAAGGATTTGCAGCAGCTAGAAGAAAAACTAAGAATACGAGCATGGAAGAAAACGAGTATTCATACGAAAAAGCGGAGCATGTCTCTCTTCCACTTAAGAATACTTGGTTCCAACTATGTTTATTGCAGCAAGGAAAATAAAAGAAAACAAAACAAAAAAACAAACATACGCTCCAAGTAAAGTGCATATGATGTAACCAAATAAAACTATAATTTCTCTAGAAGTGACCTGATAAGTTGCCGATGAAGAAGCGGATGCCTTGGACATACCCAAGCTTAGACGCTTGAGTATTCTTAGAATTTGCTGGGATGAACCACGGGGGTATCCCCAAGCTTTGTTTTTTCATTCTTCTTGATTACGTTATATCACCCTCTTCTCTTGACCCGTGAAAACTTCTTTCACACCTAACTCAAAGTAATTCTCACTAGAGGGTTAGTGCACAATAAAAAATTCGCATGTTCTCCTTGGACACAAGCATTATTAATAATTTTTAAACATTAGCTACAGCCACTGATGTTTTGTGGAGCAAAGAAACCCACTCGACATAGTAAAAGAGAGAATGCAAGTAAAAAGGCAGAATCTGTCAAAATCAAAAAAGTCTGTAAAGACGAATTTTTTCGGGGAACTTACGTTGCTGAAACCGAAAAACGCAAAGCTAGAAAAAGTTTCGGAAATAGCTGAGATTAAGCACAAAAATTTGCAGGTCATTTTGGTCTTTCTGTGAATTTACACGAATTTATCGGTGGACAGTAGAAATTTGTTTCCTACGCAGAAATCCAAATCTAACCTCAACTTTCACTAGAGACTTTACTTGGCACAAAAAATGCGATAAAATAAAGATACAAAGGAGTTTCTACAGAAGTAAACAACACCTTAACTCAACGAAAACAGAGAAAAAGAATGCAAAAATAAAACCATGGGTTATCTCCCAAGAAGTGCTTTTCTTTAACGCCTTTTAGCTAGGCCCAGAAAACTAGAATCATGTATTTTCAAGTGAAGAAGCATCCAATTTGAGACAAGAAACCTCCTTAACAATGCATTGTATTTTATCTATATAAGTTTCAGATGTCCTTTTCTCAACACTTTTAGCTTTACTACCTTCATCAAATGGGTTTTCAGGAACAATCCGATCAAAATTCTTCTCTAAAGCTTCATGCATTGCTACTAGTTTAAAAGGTATTGGTATTTTGATTTCCATTTTGTTTTTAGGTTCAGTTTTTTCTAATTTTTCAAGAGCACCAATAACATCTACACATGAGCTTAGCATATTAAAACGATCAAAGACTTTCCTAGCTTCTATAGCAACATCACTAAATTCTTTAAGCAAAGTTTCCAGAATAAAACCTCTTTTCTCAGTGTCCTCAACATCATTTAGGTTAAGAAACATTTGTTGCATTATGGGGTTGAGGTTAACAAACCTAGCCTATAACGTGTGAACTAAAGAAGTTGCATCACTTTCATAATTGGGAGCAAGTTCTACTATGGATCTATCCTCAAAATCTTTACTCTTGCTAACATGATTAAATAATTCTTCAATGTTATATTTTCCAATTATAGAACCATTACATATTGATAAGTCTTTCAGGGTGAACTTAGCGAGAAACGTGATGAAAAATAAAACACGGTAACAAAAATAACAACTAGAACAAGAACATTTTTGTGTGTTTTTATATAAAGAAGCAAACAAGAAAAAATAAAACAAAACAAAAACAAAGTAAAGAGATTGGAAGTGAGAAACTCCCCTTGTAGAAATCCTCTTCCTCCCCACCAACGGCGCCAAAAAACTTGCTTGATGGCGGCTAAACACACGCTCGTCGGGAGACCCCAAGTGTAAGGTATGAAGAGTGCAGCGGCAAGTTTTCCCTCAGAAAGAAACCAAGGTTGAATCGACTAGTAGGAGAAAGAAATCACTTTTTGAAGGTTGTTGGCAGGGCGCACTACCGGTTCAGCAGCAACATGGAATTTACACAACACAATCAAGTTACTTTGCCCCAACAAAACAGTGAAGTTGTCGATCTCACCGGTTTTGCTAAAAACAAAGGATTAGACGTATAGTGTGGAAAATAGTACTTGTTTGCAGTAATGAAAAGAGAACAGTGATGGCAGTGAATGTGAGGAAAACAATGATTGTGGTAAAGAAAATAGTGTTTGCAGTGGTTGTATTATCAGTGTAAAGAAATGGACCGGGGTCCACAGTTCACTAGTGGTGTCTCTCCATAACAGATAGATAACATGCTGGGTAAACAAATTACAGTTGGGCAATTGACAGATATAAAGGCTGCACCGTAGTGCATATGCACGACATGATGATTACTATGTGATTCATGAAGGCATTACAACAATATACATAGACCACTATCCAACTGCATCCTGACTAATAATCCACCCTCGGAGTGTCAACCGATCAAACCTTGGGTATTAAGTTGCAAGCAACAGATAATTGCATCAAGCAAAGTGTAATGTAAACAATAAAATTATCCTTAGACAAAGCATTGTTGTTTTCTCCAAAATGACAACAACACATCCCCCACCCGTTATGTTTATGTCACTCAAGCGTGAGTGAAAGGGAGGCATGAACCCACTATCGAGCGTAAATACCCCCTCCTGGAGTAACAAGCATCTACTTGGCCAGAGCATCTACTAGTAACGGAGAGCATGTAAGATCACAAATAACATAAACATGATAGATTGATAAACATTGGACATAACATTCAATATTCATCGGATCCCAGCAAACACAACATGTAGCATTACAATAAGATGATCTTGATCATGCTAGGCAGCTCACAAGATCTAAACATGAGGCATAAAAAGGAGAGAACAACCATCTAGCTACTGCTATGGACCCGTAGTCCAGGGATGAACTACTCACGCATCACTCCGGAGGTAGGCATGGTGATGAAGAGCCCTCCGGTGATGATTCCCTCTCCCGGCAGGGTGCCGGGGAGAGCTCCATAACCCTCCCAAACTAGGGTTGACGATGACGGCGGCTACGGAACTTTTTGGTGGATAAGGCTCGAGTCTCTAGGGTTAACCCGTGGAGGAGCTTAAATAGGCGAGAGGGCAACAACGGTGGGTGCCCAGGGGGCCACACCACTAGCTGGCGCGATGTCGCACCCGGACTTCTAAAGGATACTCGCCGTTCCGTTGAACAGTAGCAGATTGGATTACGGGGCTTACCGGCACCCGCGTCCTCTTACGAGTAGGCCAACGCACGTATGTGTGACAACCAACCCCTATCTGTTCAGCGTCGACGTAAACTATCCCATAGAAATCAGGACACTTCCATTGACGTACTTCAAACCATACACACATGGTACGTCAACGGCGTTGAACAACTGATATCACAACAGATCTCTACGACACAAAAGATTGAAATAAGTTGCAAATGGCTCTCATTAGAGCAGAGATAGCAAATACAATCATTCAGAGGACACATGTCCCAACAATACATCATTACATCACAGCGGAAGCATTCAACATGTCTGAGTACAGACAAGACCCAAATAGGCCTAAGAGGCCGGAAACGAAAAGACGGAGCCCATCCACGAGGTCTCGGATCCTGCCCGGGTCCGCTATCTACTCGTCAGCAGTCTCGTCATACTCCACGTAGTAGCCACCATGTAGATCCTCGAAACGTAGGTCTGCGGAAACCACAGCCCCAAAGGGGTCAGTACATAAACGTACTGGCAAGCAAGACTCACAATTCACCAAAGTGTAACCCGTCAACACCAAGCACAGATGCTTTGGGTTCAACGGAAGGAAGGGGAATATAAAAGATGCTGCAACTGGCTGCGCTAACCAACTACAGAGATTCTACCACTTCCGGCTAACAGAAAGGAGATAAGATCGAGTATTGTAACCAACTGAAAGATAACTTCAAACAAACCCATCCTGGATCTCGCCCCTTATCCAAAGAAGCAATCCGAGGATAACTCACGCAGTTGTAATAATGGTGGTTCAGATTATTGTGTCAATAAGCCTATTACTAGTCAAGTTGTTAATCATTGGGTGTAAGGTTGTTAATCATTAGGTTTAAGTTGTCCTGAGTACTTGTTAGCCAGTACTTTCACCAAGTAATCCATAACCGCGGAAAACACGGCTTCTCGAGAAGATTATCCCTGCAGGGTTGCACCAATTTGGCCGTACACGCAAGAATATCCCGCCAGACGGGAATCAAACCCACCAAGCAAGGCACTCTACACAACTCAACTCTTCTTCGCATCAAGCCCAAAGCACCACGTGCTGTGCGTGCGCGGCTAATCGAGCCCCACGAAGAAAAGGGGACCCTCATAGCACTGGAAGACCACGCCGCCCTAAATGCCGACTACAAAAGTTCCACCCTGGCCTGGGCTCGCAAGATCATGCATGCAGCAAATGGAAAGCCCGAACTACGTGTGGCGATTTGGACGAGATGCGAATCGAATCAAATTGAGGGGGGCGCCCATACTCGCTTCCCACATGCGGTTAGTGCGCTCATCATGGATCGGTAGACAAGACCCTTTTCCTATTAGGGTCGACACTAGCAGGCCTCAAAACCACCCTGGGCCTTCTGCCGGTGCCTTATCATCAAATTTATTATTAATCATAACATTAGCATGGTTGATTGATTAAACATCGAGCCCCCAGAACATAATATAGACATAGTAACAGAAAGTAGTGGGTAACAGACTCGAGCAAAACAACCTAAGCATGCTAGTAAGACACGGGCTCAACAAAAGGTTATAGGTGTGGGGGGTGAGGCAATATCAGGGTTAAGGGATACATGTGATGGGTTCGTAACAGAAACAACTACACATAGGGCTTAGCAAAATAGACAACGGAAAGTATCAGTAACCAATGTTGAAAGGAACACGGTGGTTCATGTGAGTGATAACTTGCCTGCAAACCCAGTAGCCTGGTACTGAGCTAACTCCTTAGAAGGGATGTCGTAAGGGTCGTCGGTCTCAACGTCGTCGTGTATCCGAGAAGAAGCAAACAAACAATGCAGAAAGATAAACAATCAATATCATGGCATAGTGCACAAACATGGGATGATGCATGACCATTTAATTGATGCATCAAAATAGCTAGTTGACAAGATAACAACATGATTAAATGGACCCTCATGCAATTGGATTGCATATGAAAAGCCCATGAATTATGGTTGAATTGATTGTTTTACAACTAATCATTATATGAAAGTGGATTAGCATGATGCATGGATGAGGAAAACAACAAAATAACAACAATAGAACCAAATGGAAATAAGGTTTAACAAGTTTGAAAATTTGTTTATTAAGTTAAGAAATTTTGGTTACTTAAAGGTGTCACACAAGCATTTGTTGTTTTCATCAAGTTTAATTGTTCAAAATAGATAACAAAGTTTATATTTGAAAGGAACACCAAATTTTAGGTGGATTACATGTTTCACTTGTTGAAAAAGGATTTCAAATAAATTATTTATGAATTAAACAAGAATTAAATGAATTTAATTCAAACATGAACTTATTTGAATTTTTATTTGTTCAAAGCATTAAACCAAATTCATATTTGAAAAGTTTATACTGTTAGGGTTGGAAAACATATTTTATATGTCCCAAAAGAATTTGTTTTGATCAAGTTATGAAATTACCAATTTTAAATGAATTAAACAAGGTTTAAATTATTTAACCAATTTTAGTTATTCAAAACAGAAAACAAAGTTTATATTTGGAAAGAGGGTTTAATTTGGCATGGAAAACATATTTCATTTGTTGAAATTGGATTTAAAATGAGCAAGTTATTATTTTGGCAATTTTAAATGCAATAAACAAGAAACAGTTGTTTTCAGCAATTTAAATTATTCAAAACAGCAAACAAAATTTATATTTGGAAAGTACATGAAAAGTTGATTGGAAAACATATTTAGTTTGTGGAATTTGGAATTTTTATGAACAAGTTATGAATTTTGCAAGTTTAAGTGAATTTGACAAGTTTTCAAATTTTGCACCAATTTAAAATATTCAAAACAGTAAACAAATTTTATATTTGGATAGAACATTTAATTTGGGACAGAAAACATATTTAAAAAGTTAAAATTGGAGTTGGGATGAATTTCTTATGCAATTTTACAAAATTGGGTGCAAATCTGCCATTTTTTTAATGAACCAGGGACTTGGAAATAAATTTCAGGGATTTAGAATTTAATTACCAGGGGCCTAGAATTAATGTGCAAGGGCCTAGTTGTGATTTCTGGTAAAGTTCTGTGACAAAACAAACAATTAAAAAAGTTGGTTTTTAATTGAGGGGGTGGGGGATCGAACCCAAGCCCTCTGCTTCGGTGGGCAAAGGGGCTAACCAGTGGGACTGCTGCTGTGTGTTGGTGAGAAGGGGATGCGGTGGGGGGTTAAGGTTCAGAACTGCAACTTCTGAACCAAACGAAAAAATAACAGCAAAAGGTGGGGTGCGGGACTCGAACCCGAGCCCTCCTGCTGCGCGTTTGGCTCTGCTAACCAGTGCGGTAGTGGTTTGATTCATGATAGGTACCCATCGTGTTTGAATAAGAGGTAGCGCCCCTGGCCTGTTACTGACGAAACTGAATGAATTATTCAGTTAACGGACATGTCAAGGGAATGATCGCTGGACAGATCGTGGGGATGACCGCCGGCCTGCTTGCAGCGAGCGCGGGAGGGCGGCGCCGTGCGCGTGCGTGCTGCGTGTGAGGGAACGGAGGAGAGGGAGGAAGGGGAAGAGGAGCGGCTCACCTTGGGCTGAAGGAGAGGCACCTCGAGGCGGAGCAGGCTCTGTCGACGGACAGAACAGAGGCGATGGTGGCGAGAAGAAGTGGACGGCGGCGGAGCAGCGGTGCGGTTCGGGCCACGCCGTGGATGCGAGGAGGACGAGGAAGGCTATGGCTTTCCATTCCCGTGGCGGGCTGCCCTTGACGGTGACCACAAACCATACCCAAACTTCGACGAACTCCGGCCATGGCAGCAGGTACAGAGATGATCGAGGAAGGGAGATGAGATGGAACGGCGGCGATGGGAGAAGGAGGGAGGATGTGCGGCTAGGCTAGGGTTTTCTGAGGGGTGAGGAGAGGAAGATATAGGAGGGGGGGGGGAGAATCGGGTGGAGGAGGTTGGGCAGCAGGTCGCTGTCCATGGTTGCTGACGACAGCGTACGGAGATGGGGAAGAAAGGGTATCGGGCCTGGGAAAAAAAATGGGCTGGGCCTCTCTCTCCCTTTGGTCTGTTAGTTTTTTTTTATTAATTGATTTGTTAGTATTTTTTTTGCTGATTAGAAAAAGGAAGAAAGGGAGATGGATTGTGGGGTAGAAAAGTTAAGTGAAACTTATGTGAATTAATTAGGTCAACAACAACTTTGTATCAGCTTTTGTTTTCAAAATATTTGATTCATGCTAATGTTTGGAAAAAGAAAAATGAATTCACTTTTATATTTGAATTAAGGGATTAATTGAATTGAAGCAATTCAAAAGCATTGTTTTAAAAATTCATGTTTATTTGCTACCAAATGGATGTTGGTTTTGTAAGTTTCACAATTAAAAAATGGTTTGATGTTTGGGTTTTTATTTGAATTTGGAAAGGAATTTGAATGAATTGTTGATTAAGTGATTTAGTAAAAATAACATTTAATTAGTTTTTGGAACCTCAAGTTATTTTGAAACAAACTGGTTGGAGTTGTTTTGTTTCATTACTTTCAAATGGTTGCTATATGGAAAAAGGCAATTGAATTTGAATAAATTTGGATTAAGCGAACTTATTAAAACCCCAATTTTAAATAGTTGAACCTTAGGGATTTAATGGAAACAATTGATTGAATGGTTTTGCACTTTTCATAACTTTCAAAAGGGTTGTTGTTTTGGAAATTAATCATAATTGAATTTGAAAAGGGTTTGATTATTGGATGCATTTTTATAGAAACAAAACAACAGTTTTGAAATCTCACTTTAATGGAAACAAACAATTGTTTTATTTGAAATATCTTTTTAGAAATTGTAACATCACAAGGATGAAACAAAAGGTTTGAAATTTGAGTTGAAATTCAAATAGAAAACAAAGGAAAATAAATGGAAAACAAACAAAACAAATGCAATCAACATGATGCCATGATGCAAAACATAAAATAACAGAGAGCAAAACATTCTAAAGGCTATTTTTCAGACTTGGGATGTTACAAAACGCCCCCCCCTTGAAGGAATCGCGCCCCGAGATTCCTACTGAGAAAAGGAAAGGTCCGGATACTTCTTGGGAAGATCTTCTTGAGCTGTGACACGTGAAACACATCGTGCACATTGGATAGTTTAACTGGAAGTTCAAAACAATAGGAATTCCTGGCAACTCTTCTGGAAAGATATCAGGGAATTTGGAAACCACCTGTACATTTTCAAGTAAAGGGAGAGGTTTTGTATGGAAGGTGTATAATTGAACAGAATTTGATTCATTTGGAGAATAGACTATCTGGAATGTGTTGATTCAGGAATGCTTCCTCGAAACAACCCCAGGTGATAGGAATGGCAGCTATCATAGCCTGGAATCAACAACAACAACAACAACAACAACCTTTCTGGCCAGGTAGACTTGATATTTGGAAAGTTTTGATTAGACGCCGGTAGAAGAATTGAAGTGGAAAACAGCAACAAGATTTCAACGGACGAAAAGGATGTTGAGAAGAACAGGATAATGAAGCAACTCCGGGAAAACGAGATCAAAACTCCTGAGGTACTACGGAAAACCCATCCGGGCTTCTAAAGGATCAATATCTACTGCTTAAAGAATAGAGGATTTGCTTCCGGGGCTTACACGCCTCCGTTCTCAATCATGAGTAGGCAACATGATAAATCATGTCACAACCACCTCCATTCCTATGGTCTAGTAGATATAACCATCCTAGAGAAACCAGAATTCGTGAAATCCTAACTTGAAAGTTTAGATGAGAAGGGAAAAACAACGTTGCACTTCCTTACCAGAAAAGGGAGGGTGGGTGGGGAAAGAAGAAAAAGAACAGAATTCCTGCTCTCACGTTTCATTTTTCCTATATAGCTACAAAATAGTTTCTAGACTCAACTGCGACCAGTAAAAAGGGATCCTATAGACAGACAGGCTCTGATACCATTTGTCGCACCCGGACTTCTAAAGGATACTCGCCGTTCCGTTGAACAGTAGCAGATTGGATTACGGGGCTTACCGGCACCCGCGTCCTCTTACGAGTAGGCCAACACACGTATGTGTGACAACCAACCCCTATCTGTTCAGCGTCGACGTAAACTATCCCATAGAAATCAGGACACTTCCATTGACGTACTTCAAACCATACACACATGGTACGTCAACGGCGTTGAACAACTGATATCACAACAGATCTCTACGACACAAAAGATTGAAATAAGTTGCAAATGGCTCTCATTAGAGCAGAGATAGCAAATACAATCATTCAGAGGACACATGTCCCAACAATACATCATTACATCACAGCGGAAGCATTCAACATGTCTGAGTACAGACAAGACCCAAATAGGCCTAAGAGGCCGGAAACGAAAAGACAGAGCCCATCCACGAGGTCTCGGATCCTGCCCGGGTCCGCTATCTACTCGTCAGCAGTCTCGTCATACTCCACATAGTAGCCACCATGTAGATCCTCGAAACGTAGGTCTGCGGAAACCACAGCCCCAAAGGGGTCAGTACATAAACGTACTGGCAAGCAAGACTCACAATTCACCAAAGTGTAACCCGTCAACACCAAGCACAGATGCTTTGGGTTCAACGGAAGGAAGGGGAATATAAAAGATGCTGCAATTGGCTGCGCTAACCAACTACAGAGATTCTACCACTTCCGGCTAACAGAAAGGAGATAAGATCGAGTATTGTAACCAACTGAAAGATAACTTCAAACAAACCCATCCTGGATCTCGCCCCTTATCCAAAGAAGCAATCCGAGAATAACTCACGCAGTTGTAATAATGGTGGTTCAGATTATTGTGTCAATAAGCCTATTACTAGTCAAGTTGTTAATCATTGGGTGTAAGGTTGTTAATCATTAGGTTTAAGTTGTCCTGAGTACTTGTTAGCCAGTACTTTCACCAAGTAATCCATAACCGCGGAAAACACGGCTTCTCGAGAAGATTATCCCTGCAGGGTTGCACCAATTTGGCTGTACACGCAAGAATATCCCGCCAGACGGGAATCAAACCCACCAAGCGAGGCACTCTACACAACTCAACTCTTCTTCGCATCAAGCCCAAAGCACCACGTGCTGTGCGTGCGCGGCTAATCGAGCCCCACGAAGAAAAGGGGACCCTCATAGCACTGGAAGACCACGCCGCCCTAAATGCCGACTACAAAAGTTCCACCCTGGCCTGGGCTCCCAAGATCATGCATGCAGCAAATGGAAAGCCCGAACTACGTGTGGCGATTTGGACGAGATGCGAATCGAATCAAATTGAGGGGGGCGCCCATACTCGCTTCCCACATGCGGTTAGTGCGCTCATCATGGATCGGTAGACAAGACCCTTTTCCTATTAGGGTCGACACTAGCATGCCTCAAAACCACCCTGGGCCTCCTGCCGGTGCCTTATCATCAAATTTATTATTAATCATAACATTAGCATGGTTGATTGATTAAACATCGAGCCCCCAGAACATAATATAGAGATAGTAACAGAAAGTAGCGGGTAACAGACTCGAGCAAAACAACCTAAGCATGCTAGTAAGACACGGGCTCAACAAAAGGTTATAGGTGTGGGGGGTGAGGCAATATCAGGGTTAAGGGATACATGTGATGGGTTCGTAACAGAAACAACTACACATAGGGCTTAGCAAAATAGACAACGGAAAGTATCGGTAACCAATGTTGAAAGGAACACGGTGGTTCATGTGAGTGATAACTTGCCTGCAAACCCAGTAGCCTGGTACTGAGCTAACTCCTTAGAAGGGATGTCGTAAGGGTCGTTGGTCTCAACGTCGTCGTGTATCCGAGAAGAAGCAAACAAACAATGCAGAAAGATAAACAATCAATATCATGGCATAGTGCACAAACATGGGATGATGCATGACCATTTAATTGATGCATCAAAATAGCTAGTTGGCAAGATAACAACATGATTAAATGGACCCTCATGCAATTGGATTGCATATGAAAAGCCCATGAATTATGGTTGAATTGATTGTTTTACAACTAATCATTATATGAAAGTGGATTAGCATGATGCATGGATGAGGAAAACAACAAAATAACAACAATAGAACCAAATGGAAATAAGGTTTAACAAGTTTGAAAATTTGTTTATTAAGTTAAGAAATTTTGGTTACTTAAAGGTGTCACACAAGCATTTGTTGTTTTCATCAAGTTTAATTGTTCAAAATAGATAACAAAGTTTATATTTGAAAGGAACACCAAATTTTAGGTGGATTACATGTTTCACTTGTTGAAAAAGGATTTCAAATAAATTATTTATGAATTAAACAAGGTTAAACAAGAATTAAATGAATTTAATTCAAACATGAACTTATTTGAATTTTTATTTGTTCAAAGCATTAAACCAAATTCATATTTGAAAAGTTTATACTGTTAGGGTTGGAAAACATATTTTATATGTCCCAAAAGAATTTGTTTTGATCAAGTTATGAAATTACCAATTTTAAATGAATTAAACAAGGTTTAAATTATTTAACCAATTTTAGTTATTCAAAACAGAAAACAAAGTTTATATTTGGAAAGAGGGTTTAATTTGGCATGGAAAACATATTTCATTTGTTGAAATTGGATTTAAAATGAGCAAGTTATTATTTTGGCAATTTTAAATGCAATAAACAAGAAACGGTTGTTTTCAGCAATTTAAATTATTCAAAACAGCAAACAAAATTTATATTTGGAAATTACATGAAAAGTTGATTGGAAAACATATTTAGTTTGTGGAATTTGGAATTTTTATGAACAAGTTATGAATTTTGCAAGTTTAAGTGAATTTGACAAGTTTTCAAATTTTGCACCAATTTAAAATATTCAAAACAGTAAACAAATTTTATATTTGGATAGAACATTTAATTTGGGACAGAAAACATATTTAAAAAGTTAAAATTGGAGTTGGGATGAATTTCTTATGCAATTTACAAAATTGGGTGCAAATCTGCCATTTTTTTAATGAACCAGGGACTTGGAAATAAATTTCAGGGATTTAGAATTTAATTACCAGGGGCCTAGAATTAATGTGCAAGGGCCTAGTTGTGATTTCTGGTAAAGTTCTGTGACAGAACAAACAATTAAAAAAGTTGGTTTTTAATTGAGGGGGTGGGGGATCGAACCCAAGCCCTCTGCTTCGGTGGGCAAAGGGGCTAACCAGTGGGACTGCTGCTGTGTGTTGGTGAGAAGGGGATGCGGTGGGGGGTTAAGGTTCAGAACTGCAACTTCTGAACCAAACGAAAAAATAACAGCAAAAGGTGGGGTGCGGGACTCGAACCCGAGCCCTCCTGCTGCGCGTTTGGCTCTGCTAACCAGTGCGGTAGTGGTTTGATTCATGATAGGTACCCATCGTGTTTGAATAAGAGGTAGCGCCCCTGGCCTGTTACTGACGAAACTGAATGAATTATTCAGTTAACGGACATGTCAAGGGAACGATCGCTGGACAGATCGTGGGGATGACCGCCGGCCTGCTTGCAGCGAGCGCGGGAGGGCGGCGCCGTGCGCGTGCGTGCTGCGTGTGAGGGAACGGAGGAGAGGGAGGAAGGGGAAGAGGAGCGGCTCACCTTGGGCTGAAGGAGAGGCACCTCGAGGCGGAGCAGGCTCTGTCGACGGACAGAACAGAGCTGACGGTGGCGAGAAGAAGTGGACGGCGGCGGAGCAGCGGTGCGGTTCGGGCCACGCCGTGGATGCGAGGAGGACGAGGAAGGCTAGGGCCTTCCATTCCCGTGGCGGGCTGCCCTTGACGGTGACCACAAACCATACCCAAACTTCGACGAACTCCGGCCATGGCAGCAGGTACAGAGATGATCGAGGAAGGGAGATGAGATGGAACGGCGGCGATGGGAGAAGGAGGGAGGATGTGCGGCTAGGCTAGGGTTTTCTGAGGGGTGAGGAGAGGAAGATATAGGAGGGGGGGGGAGAATCGGGTGGAGGAGGTTGGGCAGCAGGTCGCTGTCCATGGTTGCTGACGACAGCGTACGGAGATGGGGAAGAAAGGGTATCGGGCCTGGGAAAAAAAATGGGCTGGGCCTCTCTCTCCCTTTGGTCTGTTAGTTTTTTTTATTAATTGATTTGTTAGTATTTTTTTTTTGCTGATTAGAAAAAGGAAGAAAGGGAGATGGATTGTGGGGTAGAAAAGTTAAGTGAAACTTATGTGAATTAATTAGGTCAACAACAACTTTGTATCAGCTTTTGTTTTCAAAATATTTGATTCATGCTAATGTTTGGAAAAAGAAAAATGAATTCACTTTTATATTTGAACTAAGGGATTAATTGAATTGAAGCAATTCAAAAGCATTGTTTTAAAAATTCATGTTTATTTGCTACCAAATGGATGTTGGTTTTGTAAGTTTCACAATTAAAAAAATGGTTTGATGTTTGGGTTTTTATTTGAATTTGGAAAGGAATTTGAATGAATTGTTGATTAAGTGATTTAGTAAAAATAACATTTAATTAGTTTTTGGAACCTCAAGTTATTTTGAAACAAACTGGTTGGAGTTGTTTTGTTTCATTACTTTCAAATGGTTGCTATATGGAAAAAGGCAATTGAATTTGAATAAATTTGGATTAAGTGAACTTATTAAAACCCCAATTTTAAATAGTTGAACCTTAGGGATTTAATGGAAACAATTGATTGAATGGTTTTGCACTTTTCATAACTTTCAAAAGGGTTGTTGTTTTGGAAATTAATCATAATTGAATTTGAAAAGGGTTTGATTATTGGATGCATTTTTATAGAAACAAAACAACAGTTTTGAAATCTCACTTTAATGGAAACAAACAATTGTTTTATTTGAAATATCTTTTTAGAAATTGTAACATCACAAGGATGAAACAAAAGGTTTGAAATTTGAGTTGAAATTCAAATAGAAAACAAAGGAAAACAAATGGAAAACAAACAAAACAAATGCAATCAACATGATGCCATGATGCAAAACATAAAATAACAGAGAGCAAAACATTCTAAAGGCTATTTTTCAGACTTGGGATGTTACACGCGACCTGGGGGCACGCTGCCCTATGGCGTGGGGGCCCCTGAGCCCCCCTCCGGGTCTCCTCCGGACTCCGTGTAAATGACAACTTTCTAAGACTCTAGGATTTTGTTTTGTCCAATTCTGAGAATATTTCCAGAACAACTTTTCTAAAACAAAAAACAGTAGAAAACAGGATTTCGCTCTGTGGCATCTTGTAAATAGGTATAAATTGGCGAGAGGGCAACATCGGTGGGCGGCCAGGGGGCCACACCACCCCGAGGCGCGACCAGAGGGGGGCGCCGCCCTATGGTGTGGGGGCCCTGAGGCCCCCTCCGGGTGTCGGGGGGATACCCCCGAGTAGGGTAAAGGCAAGTGCTAAGGGGCAAGATCAGAAGAGACGTTTGGCAGAGTAGCGGCTACCCGGTACTCGCTACCCGGTCGTCCGCTATTCGGCCGTACACACTGATGGCCAGGAGGATGTCACGACCCCGGACCCAGAGATATACATACTGTTATGTGCTACTAGCCATGGACTCACAAGGGCTTCAGGGTTACCAGCCCCGGCCGCAACAAACAACGGCAGGCAGACCGGATTCATCGGCACGTAGTCCGGATCCCCGGTCTACTACTCCTTGTATCCAAGCTAGTCATAACCAATTATGCATACCCAAGCGTCCACGAGTCGGATGAAACTGAAGGAACGGGACCAAAGCTATACAGAGATGCTATGTGTCCAGAAAGTGCAACAACAATCGAGGGTTACTGGGGTTACCTCGCCCCAGGCCGATCACATCGACAGGCGGGCTCGGACATGGATCATCGGCTCCACAACCCCTCGACTGCGACAACTATGCAGGCATAGCCAAAAGTGTATAACAATGAGCTCGAAACCAACAACCGATCAAAGCAACACTCTAAACAAGAAGCTTTATTAAACAGATGTTACTAGAGTATAGCTTACAAGCAGAGGTCACACGACCCAACATTACATCAGACAACGGAAGGCAAATTATGTTGCTAATCAACAAGAACCAAAAAGGCCTAAGAGGCTGCAACATAAGGCGACGTCCCAGCCCATAGATTCCAGGCTGCTACCTGGGAACCCCAAACTACTCGTCGATGTCCACGTTGAATCACCACTGAAGTGAGATCTTCTCCTGAACCAAAATTAAGCAAACCTGAGTACGGGAGGTACTCAACAAGACTTAGTTAACCTATTATATATCTGCTAGTTTCATAAAGGGTTTTATGAAGGCTGATTTGCGTAAAGCAATGTTTGTTTTCCAAATCGAGGAAGAATAGCACGTCTTGTAGAGGGTTTTCAAAACAGATGAGAAAGGACTCAACTCATGTAGATCATCATCTTTTGAGACCACCAAATTCATTTTCCAGCACCTCACATGCTACAAGGGTCACCCCTCCCGGCATCTCCGGGGAGGCACCCTTCATTCATTGCCAACATCTTTTACGCCACTTTCAAGTTATCTATGACCCCGTGACTTTCACCAAGTCGTCCATAACCGTGGACACGGCTTTCCGAAAGATTTATCCCTGCAGGGTGGTACACTTTACCCACACGTACCATCCGACTCTTAATGCCAAGCTATTGGCACAATTCCGACGATGTGCCGGCAGAGTGTGGTTGGCCACGACCTTTACCTTGCCGAGACCTATCCATGAGTCAACCCAAACAGGGCCACCCCGTCAACAGGGAGTTGGCCACCTCCTGACGGCACCTGTTCTGTGAGTCGGGATCAAGATCCGTGTACGTCCATCACTTGTCCCGGTCACACCCTAAACACCTCCAAAAGGTTTTTGACTCACACGCAGATGGAAATCCCAAACTACGTGACTCACGGATAGAACCAAACAAGTTAGTTAGTCGAGCGCGGTCTGTTAGGCCCCGCGTGTGGTTGCACGCTCAGTCTTGGTTTCCGCGGCGAGACCTTACTCCTAGGGTTGGCAAGTACGGAACGAACAACCACTTCCCAAGTGGCCTCCCGTCCAAGCCTTAGTCAAGTTAACCACACAGTGCTCATCTTACCACGTCATCATATCATACTAGGTTATCGCAACTCTGATTCATCAACCGGATGGAGCAGAGGTAACAAACATATGAAACTAAGCAGTAGCAGATATGAGGCTCTGGCGATGCACACAAGCAAATCTATGGCGGCTAGGAGCAGTGGATCAGGTCATTGTGGCAATGCAATATATAGGTGAACTATATCTAGTAGCATCAAATACTTTAGAATCGAATGCAAAGTACGAGGATCAAATGTTGTTCGAAAACATATATGAGCAGATAAGAGGTTATGCTTGCCTTGGTTATAAGAAAACCAGATAAACTCTTCAGGGATAAGTGCTTGACTTGTCGGTTAGGATCAAGTATTCGTCATTTGGATTGCTGGCCTTCTCTTCGGAGCCACGTTCACGGCTGGGTGAACCTCGTGGGCTGGTCGTAGAGGCGATGCGGCGCCGGAAACGACGGCGGCGAGCTCGGGGAGCCGCCGGCCGGAGAGGAGGAGGAGGCCCCGATTCCGGTGATGTCAGCCTCCTCGGTTCACAGGAGTTGTGGAGGAGGGAGGGGGCACCCTGGCGGATCTTCATGCGCCATCAGTTCGTCCGGGAGCAGCCGGAGTCGGCGACAATCGGCGGCGGCCGTGGCAGTAGGGTTTGGTTGCTCGCCGGGGAAACTTACAGAGAGAGGAGGGGGTTCGAGGGAGAGGGAGAACTGAGAGGCCTCCTCGCGGTCCTATCCCCTCGACGGGACGGCCAAGCATGAGGTGGCCGCGCGAGGATGGAGGCATCGACACGCAGCTCCTCCTACTGGCAGGAGGTTGAAGAAGACCACGTTTTTTTACAACACCCCCTCGAGTTCCTGGATTTTACAGATTAGCCCTTTTCTTTTTTAAAAGAGGACAGGAAACAAAGTTTTGAGGGCCTTTTTGGAAGAATAAAATTTGGCAAAAATTATCTTTGGAAAGCTTATAAAATTTCCAACAACACCATGTGTTTATTTGGTGTAATTGAAACATTTTTCAGAACAAGATTTTGGGAACCAAAATAAGTACTTTCTGTGAGATTTTCTGAAACCATTTAATTTCCAAATTTAAATTGGTTAAAACATGATTTGAATTTTGTGGTTTCATGCATGAATGATATGAACTCAACAGCACAACACTTTGGTAGCAAAAATTGGGATGTTACAAATCTACCCCCCTTACAAGAATCTCGTCCCGAGATTCCCGAAGGAGAAGAAAGAAGGAACACCGGTTTTGAACGATCTTCTCGAACCTTACGGTTCTCTTCTCGAAGAGGTTTACCCGTAGCACTTGCGAAGATCTCCAACGGCTACATCTTAGGTAAGAGGGAAACTCTTAGGAAATGATCTTCACGAAGATCGAGTATCTCATGGATAACTCATGACAGGAATGTTCATAAAGAACTGTTGAGTTAACAAGCATGAAACACATCAAGGTAACGGGGTGAATAAAAGATGGTTTCAAGTTTGTGGATGATAGTTCTTGAAAGGATTTAGAATATGAGCTTTGCACAAGACTTTAAATCCTTTTGGAAAATAAGGTTGGACAACTGATGATATCGAGGTTTCTTCAAACAGATAACCAAGATGAAAAGGATGGTCTTGGATACCACGACGTAATATCCGTAGACGAGGAAAATCACGAGAAAACACTGTAATCGTGAGGCAAAGAGAATTTGATACAGGATCAGGTTCACTCTTCAGAGTGGACACGGAAGATAACGGAACTTTCACTCCGTCAAAACTTTGTCAAAGATCGGGATGTTACTTCACTGCAGAGAATGAGTAACCAAAAGAAGTTGAGGCACCGTAACGAAGAAGGAATTCTTGGTCACACCATAAGGATGGTTAACCAACGAGGGATTAGAATACTGGGAGGAATAAGAATCTTTTTCCTATTGTGTATTTGTACGTAGCAATACGTTTACCACATGGTTAAGATCCCATGGCTGAAGTAACTGACAAATTCACACAATGTGTGAGATGAACAGAACTTCAAGTACAAACAACTTGAAAAAGGGGACTGATCAATGGCGGTTACAAAACACCACGAGATGTTTTGCACGATGAACTTGTTTCCATTAAGAAAAAGGTTTGGAGGTTCAACGGAGAGATATTGGACAAAACAACTTCCAAGGTCTTCTTGACGTTCCCGACACCAATATCCAGCTTACATAAGCCTTTAATAGGTCATCAAGTGGAAGTTAAACTCCGGTTTGGAAGAACTGGGAGGAAGAACTTGTTAGAATAAGCCAGACAAGAATTCTCATGGAGAGTGGTTGTTCTTACGGATTCAAAGAGATATGACATTAGGCCTTCCGGCTAATTGTGTCAACCACAACATCAACCATGCCGGATTTTGAAAAGACCTGATTCAATACTCTTGAGGAACACCAACCATCCTTGCTGCTTGAGACTCAGCTCTGGTTAGTGGATTGAATAACTGAGACTCGGTATATATGATCAAAGAGATTGCACCGGTTATCAACGAGATACCTATGCTGGATTCTCAAGATATGGACTACAATGTCACACTCAACAAGATGAGCGAGATTGCAGAATTCATGTATTAGCAACTTGCGAAAGAAGGTTGCACCTACATGAACTACTTGCAATGAAACACATCGGAGTCCTTGTTGGGAAGATGATAACAAAGATCACCAAGATCTTGGACTTCCTTTCACGGATAATCAGTCAGGGGCTTAGCGTAGATGAAAGCTTCTTCAAGAAATGGAGGTAAACCAACCATCTCAAGAATACTCCACGCATACATGACCGACTTAGAGATATTCCTGAAGGAACAAGAAAACTTTACTCGAATCCATGGCGACAACTTTCACCATAAGCACATGGACTGGAGTAAGCCACTTCGAACATCCAGAACACAACTTCGTGATGACACCGAGGTGGTTCTCAGAAGTTTCCATCATTAGTGCCAATTGTTCAGCATGAACCTCTTGCAACTTAAGTAAATAGGAATGTCATCGATGGGCTCGAGAACACACTTATCATACCACTCAAGGAGGAGGGGTTCATAAGATCTATGAACAAGGCAAAATATTGGCCAAACCAAAGGGCATGAAGGTGTACTCAGGCAACACACCACGAATGAAAACACTGTCAAGATAGTCCTTGGATCTGGACTTGATCTGACGATAGCCCAAATCAGATCAAAGGTAGAATGACAGTATGTCCATTGAAGAGATACTATCATGCTTCAACACAGATGAGAACTAAACATCCCATTCCAAAGGAACAAGTTAGGATGAGGTTTTGTCTTCCGACTCTCCAAGTTGTTGTTTAAGCTCCACCTACTAGTCCAGGGTGTCTAGCGTAGTTTCTTGGAGAAAGGAGGGGTTCGAACTACCCCTCGTTTAGACATCACGGTCAGGTAACAAACCTGGTGATACTTCTAGAAAGACAACCAGAATATCACAACCACCGGTATGCCTTGGAGTTCGAAAGGAATTCTTGCTTTTCAAAGCAACTGATGTGGTCTGGAGAGCTTTGGCATGAACCTAACTCTTTGACCAGAAATGTGCACCGGAGTGAACGAATCTGGTGACTCAGTCAACTTCAAACAGAGGCTGGGTGACCAGCAGTGCTAAGAAGGATACCGATGTTTCTTAGGTTTCCAAAGCAATAAGAATTGCTGAGAATACCTGATGCACACATCGACACACACACCCAACCTTCTCGAGCATTTAAGCTTGGACTAGGAGTGAGTGGAAATGTGTAAGAGCATCACTTCATCAATGAGGCCATGAAACTCAACACAACCTCTTGATATAGAAGAGTGTGATACTCAAAGGTGGAACAGAATAGAAGCTAGTGAAACTTCTTTAATCTGCGGATTACAAAACTTTGACCTGGTCCTGGAGATGAACGAGGTACTGGAGTTTGTTTCTCCTGACATCCCAAGGTGGAATGTTCTGACGGAAAACAAGAGAAAATGCATTGGAGGAATCCAATACACATATGCAACTTGGTGTCCGAACAACGGACGAAGTTCGGGAAGCAACTAGAAGATGGGAACATGCTCAGGAGAATTCCTAAGATCATGTTGATTGCACAGCGTAATACTCATGTGTAGAACCCATGCCAAAAGGTTGGTATAGCTGAACCAAGAACAAAGATATGAGAATCATAGAGAACACTTTTGTTATGATTCCTTTTGGTTCCTAGAGAAAACCTATGGCTATTGGAGCTAAGGTTACCTAGCCATCCTGAGGTAGAACGGATTCCTCAGGATCCAAAGGAACAGAACTTGGGTTAAAGGTCAGCATCCTGTACTGATAGCGTGAGCAACACATGGTTATGAAACCACATGGTTCAACCCACCACAATTCAGCACATTCCGGGACCTTCGGTTCAAGTCCAAAGTTGAAAACACAACGAAAGGAGTAACTACTCTCTTAATGTCTTAAAGGACACTATGAATAGTAACCACGAAGTATCTTTCCAAGAGGACAAACTTAGCTCCGGAAGTATTTGATCAAAAGAGTAAGAATACATTCGAGATGAAAAGCAGATCTCGAGGTTCAGGATTTTGAGACTTTAGAACTGGAGTATGTGGAACCCACACAACTGTGAGGTATTAGGATGGAAAGGAATCTCCTAGTTGAACAGCAATCAACGGAGTAAGGAACACACACGACTCTAGAAACTTTAACACTAGGTCAACTTGGGTAAAAGAACGTCTTGCCATAGAAGGCCCCTAAGTTTTGAATAATCAGAACCTTTTCAAATCAAAACAGGTAAGGAGACCCAGAGTTAGAGCGATACCAGATACGGAGTAAAAAGAATCCTAAGAAGTTTTTCACAATCCATTTCGAGTTTCAAAATAGTTTTCATAAACTCTAGACTCGACAACGACCAAGCAGTAAGGTTTTCCTACAGGCAGTCCTGCTCTGATACCATGACTTGTCACGACCCCGGACCCAGAGATATACATACTGTTATGTGCTACTAGCCATGGACTCACAAGGGCTTCAGGGTTACCAGCCCCGGCCGCAACAAACAACGGCAGGCAGACCGGATTCATCGGCACGTAGTCCGGATCCCCGGTCTACTACTCCTTGTATCCAAGCTAGTCATAACCAATTATGCATACCCAAGCGTCCACGAGTCGGATGAAACTGAAGGAACGGGACCAAAGCTATACAGAGATGCTATGTGTCCAGAAAGTGCAACAACAATCGAGGGTTACTGGGGTTACCTCGCCCCAGGCCGATCACATCGACAGGCGGGCTCGGACATGGATCATCGGCTCCACAACCCCTCGACTGCGACAACTATGCAGGCATAGCCAAAAGTGTATAACAATGAGCTCGAAACCAACAACCGATCAAAGCAACACTCTAAACAAGAAGCTTTATTAAACAGATGTTACTAGAGTATAGCTTACAAGCAGAGGTCACACGACCCAACATTACATCAGACAACGGAAGGCAAATTATGTTGCTAATCAACAAGAACCAAAAAGGCCTAAGAGGCTGCAACATAAGGCGACGTCCCAGCCCATAGATTCCAGGCTGCTACCTGGGAACCCCAAACTACTCGTCGATGTCCACGTTGAATCACCACTGAAGTGAGATCTTCTCCTGAACCAAAATTAAGCAAACCTGAGTACGGGAGGTACTCAACAAGACTTAGTTAACCTATTATATATCTGCTAGTTTCATAAAGGGTTTTATGAAGGCTGATTTGCGTAAAGCAATGTTTGTTTTCCAAATCGAGGAAGAATAGCACGTCTTGTAGAGGGTTTTCAAAACAGATGAGAAAGGACTCAACTCTTGTAGATCATCATCTTTTGAGACCACCAAATTCATTTTCCAGCACCTCACATGCTACAAGGGTCACCCCTCCCGGCATCTCCGGGGAGGCACCCTTCATTCATTGCCAACATCTTTTACGCCACTTTCAAGTTATCTATGACCCCGTGACTTTCACCAAGTCGTCCATAACCGTGGACACGGCTTTCCGAAAGATTTATCCCTGCAGGGTGGTACACTTTACCCACACGTACCATCCGACTCTTAATGCCAAGCTATTGGCACAATTCCGACGATGTGCCGGCAGAGTGTGGTTGGCCACGACCTTTACCTTGTCGAGACCTATCCATGAGTCAACCCAAACAGGGCCACCCCGTCAACAGGGAGTTGGCCACCTCCTGACGGCACCTGTTCTGTGAGTCGGGATCAAGATCCGTGTACGTCCATCACTTGTCCCGGTCACGCCCTAAACACCTCCAAAAGGTTTTTGACTCACACGCAGATGGAAATCCCAAACTACGTGACTCACGGATAGAACCAAACAAGTTAGTTAGTCGTGCGCGGTCTGTTAGGCCCCACGTGTGGTTGCACGCTCAGTCTTGGTTTCCGCGGCGAGACCTTACTCCTAGGGTTGGCAAGTACGGAACGAACAACCACTTCCCAAGTGGCCTCCCGTCCAAGCCTTAGTCAAGTTAACCACACAGTGCTCATCTTACCACGTCATCATATCATACTAGGTTATCGCAACTCTGATTCATCAACCGGATGGAGCAGAGGTAACAAACATATGAAACTAAGCAGTAGCAGATATGAGGCTCTGGCGATGCACACAAGCAAATCTATGGCGGCTAGGAGCAGTGGATCAGGTCATTGTGGCAATGCAATATATAGGTGAACTATATCTAGTAGCATCAAATACTTTAGAATCGAATGCAAAGTACGAGGATCAAATGTTGTTCGAAAACATATATGAGCAGATAAGAGGTTATGCTTGCCTTGGTTATAAGAAAACCAGATAAACTCTTCAGGGATAAGTGCTTGACTTGTCGGTTAGGATCAAGTATTCGTCATTTGGATTGCTGGCCTTCTCTTCGGAGCCACGTTCACGGCTGGGTGAACCTCGTGGGCTGGTCGTAGAGGCGATGCGGCGCCGGAAACGACGGCGGCGAGCTCGGGGAGCCGCCGGCCGGAGAGGAGGAGGAGGCCCCGATTCCGGTGATGTCAGCCTCCTCGGTTCACAGGAGTTGTGGAGGAGGGAGGGGGCACCCTGGCGGATCTTCATGCGCCATCAGTTCGTCCGGGGGCAGCCGGAGTCGGCGACAATCGGCGGCGGCCGTGGCAGTAGGGTTTGGTTGCTCGCCGGGGAAACTTACAGAGAGAGGAGGGGGTTCGAGGGAGAGGGAGAACTGAGAGGCCTCCTCGCGGTCCTATCCCCTCGACGGGACGGCCAAGCATGAGGTGGCCGCGCGAGGATGGAGGCATCGACACGCAGCTCCTCCTACTGGCAGGAGGTTGAAGAAGACCACGTTTTTTTACAACACCCCCTCGAGTTCCTGGATTTTACAGATTAGCCCTTTTCTTTTTTAAAAGAGGACAGGAAACAAAGTTTTGAGGGCCTTTTTGGAAGAATAAAATTTGGCAAAAATTATCTTTGGAAAGCTTATAAAATTTCCAACAACACCATGTGTTTATTTGGTGTAATTGAAACATTTTTCAGAACAAGATTTTGGGAACCAAAATAAGTACTTTCTGTGAGATTTTCTGAAACCATTTAATTTCCAAATTTAAATTGGTTAAAACATGATTTGAATTTTGTGGTTTCATGCATGAATGATATGAACTCAACAGCACAACACTTTGGTAGCAAAAATTGGGATGTTACAGAGGAAGCATCAAGGAAGTTACTCTTCTCCGAGTAGAGGAAGTGGACCGAGTAGAGAGGGCGGTCTCCTACTCGGGCCAGAAGTCAAAGGAGCCGTTCTGACACAGGATCCCGCGTATCCCGGGTCCGTACTGCGGCACTGTTCATCTGCAGAGCGCGTGCTTATCCGCGCCAGGGTGTCAGCAGGGCGTCGCAGGTTGGGGGGGCCTACCCCGTGACAGTGTCAGTGATAACAGATCAGTTTCTCGGTTCTGCGGAACGACTTTGCACACGGAGACAAACTTGGAAGCCAAAGGTGTCAGCGGGAAGCCGGAAGTGCACAGTGTGCACACAATGTCGACATCTTGGCTGTGTCCGGCTGGGCACCAGTATATAAGGTGCCCTGCCTCCTCCTGCGCGAGGGATTCCAGACTTGGCTCACGTTCTTGACCTAGTTCATCACAGAGAGAGAAGAGTGGCTACTCGGTGTAGGAAACATTTGTACTGTGGCTACTCGGTGAGACACGAATATAAAGAGAGAAAGGCAGGAGTAGGGGTTTTACCTCCACACGAGGGCCCTGAACCTGGGTAAATCTTGTTGTTTGCAGTGCTAGCTTCACACTCACGCGGCTACTCGCTGCGTGATCCCTCCCCGAGCGCCTCCAGCGTCCATCGTCCCCACAACTTTAGCCATCCTATGGCATCTGCCGTGACACCACCACGACAGTTGGCGCCCACCGTGGGGTAACCAGCGGCGCTGGCTGGAGTTTCCGTTCGGACGGGATCGATTTCTGCTACCGGAGAGCGCGTGGTCTGTGGCCTCATCCACAGATTCGGCTCCTTCGACTTCGTCACCGACAACGCCGGCGATTTCGGCGGCAGGGCCATGCCGGAGGGCGGCTCGGTGATCTCCTTCGGCGCGCACCTCGTCTACGTCGCCACCGTCATCGACCGCGCGTACCCCGGGGAGGTGCATGTCGCGGAGGATCCCCCTGCCGTCATCGCGGCACGCGGGAGGCCGATGGGCCGCTCTGCGGACATCACGGAGGTGATGATGACCGGCCCTGCTGCTGACGCCGGGAAGGGTGCGGCTGCTGCCGCCGCGGGCGTCATCGAGGATCTCGCTGGCCCGAGTGCTGGCGGGAAGACCCACAAGCCCTACGAGAAGGACTGCAACCTTCCTCCCTCCACTACTCCGACGATACCTGCGTCCGCCGTGCGGATGGGCATGCCGCCTCCCACCGAGCTCGAGCTCATGACCATGCGGGCGCAGCTCGAGCAGCAACGCCAGGCGCTGCTCGCCGAGCAGGCGGAGCTGGATAAGGTTAGGCTTGAGCTAAACCTGGACCAGAACGAGTACAACCGGGCTCACGGCTTTACGCCCGTGGTGAGGAGGCCTTCCAAGGCAGGCGGTACGCGCCGCAACCTAGGCACCGAGATGGCAGCAGTTGGTGAAACTGCTGGCCAAGCCGCTAGCCAAAACACCGCCACCACCAGACCCAGATACAACACCCCCGCCAAAACCCTTAGAGCTGCTGAGTTGCCGCATCTTGCTGGCGACGCGCGCGTTAGGTAGCAGGAAAGGCTCAATGAGCTAGTGCTAGAGGCTGCTAGGCAGAACGAGGAGTTCCGGAAAGCCAACCCGGGTGCTGGAGCCTCTCAGGTAGTGCACTCGCATGCGGCTAGATCTAACGATCAGGCCTCATCACCGCATCCCAGTCGCGAGAAGGAGCGGAGTGGGCATTCCGGCAGAGATAGGCAGATGCAGGTGTACGACCCGGCTGTCGCTACAAAACAGCACGCTGTAGCGCGACAGTCCGGTCAAAAACACAACGCTGCAGGAGAAGGCTATCAAGCCCATAAAGCTCAAAGCCAGGCCCGAGATGGAGAGCGCCCAGGCCCTTCTCAGCATCCAGTTGCTCAGCCTACTCGGCAGAGGCAGCAGCCACGCGCAGTCGCGCCAGCCGCCAACCCGGTGGAGCAGCCTGCAGTCGTGCAGGTGGACAGATATGATGATGGCTACTCGGCCATGGGGTTGGCTGGCTATGACATCCTGGATCGCGTGGGTGAGCGCGTGCTGGAGCCCAGTGATGCCAGGCACAAGCTGGACCGGATCAGCCTGTCCGCGCAGCTCGAGAGCAAGGGGCCGCTTGGCCCAGAGTGCTTTGGTCCCCGCATCATGACGGAGCCATCCGTGAAGCAGTTCCAGCTCGCTAGGGGGACCAAGTGCTATGACGGCAGCACCAAGCCGGAAGATTGGCTCAATGACTATGTCACAGCCGTGCACATTGCAGGCGGCAACCGGAGGTGGGCCGTGCGGTACATCCCGCAGATGCTCGAGGGACCGGCAAGAACCTCGCTCAACAACCTGCCCAAGCACAGCATCAACTGCTGGCTTGACTTCGCGGAGGCCTTCGTCAGCAACTTCACCAGCACCTACCGGAGGCCGAATAGGGCGCATCAGCTATCCGCTTGCAGGCAGCGGGAAGAGGAGACGGACCGCGAGTATCTTACTCGGTGGAGTACTCTGAGGAACACCTGTGAGGGTGTGAATGAGGCCCAGGCCATCACTTGGTTTGCGCAGGGTTGCAGACATGGCAGTATGCTGTGGCAAAGGCTCTAGAGGGAGATGCCGAGTACTCTTGCTGAGACCATTCGGATTGCGGATCAGTACGCACTCGGCGACCCGACACAGCCTCTTCTTGATGCTGCTGAGCCGAGAAGGAACTACAACATCAACACCGGCAAGCGCAATGAGTTTCGCAACAAGCGCAGAGCAGACCGGATTGATACCCGGTACGATCCTGAGGAGGTGAATGCTGTGGCAACCGGAGCTGGGAGTAGCCAGAGGCCAAAAACTGCTGGATCCCAATACGGGCAAAACCAGAATCAGGGCCAGAGCAACAAGAAGCCATACAGCGCTTCCCAGCAGGGTAGCGGCAACTCGGGTCCGGCACCGAACTTTGTCTTCAAGGACATGAAGGATGGCCCATGCAGCTTCCATACTCGGCATCCCGCAAGACCCACCAACCACACTACTCGGCAGTGCAGTTGGTGGGAAGAAATCAAGAACGAGGGCCTGCCTCCTCCTCCTCCTCTGCCAGCTGCGAATGCCGCTGTACAGCCTGCTCGCGCACCCGCTGCTCGGCCTCCAGCCTTCCCGAGAAGAGAGAATGTGAACCAGGTGGCTTTAGGAGCCAACCGCTACTTCAACAACGATGGCTACCGCAGCAACAACAACTACTACTACTACTACACCCGCAACAACAACAGGGGCAACAACAACAACAACAACAATCAAGGTAACAACAACAACGGCAACAATGGTGGCGGAGACCGCAATCGGTACCAGGAGCACCACGAGAGCTACATGATCTTCACTTCTGAGCCTGTCGACAAGAAATCCCAGCACATGCGTGCCATGGAGGTCAACGATGTGAGCCCTGCTGTTCCTCACTATATGCATTGGTGCAACCAAGAGATCACGTGGTCCAGGGCTGATCATCCCAAGGTGATGCCCAACCCGGGTAGCTACGCCTTGGTGCTGGATCCTACCTTCTTAGGTCCCGAGAAGAATGTGAGGTTCAGCAAGGTGATGATCGACAACGGCAGCAGCATCAACATTGTGTACAGAGACACGCTGGAGAAGCTTGGCATGGCCGAGAACATGCTGCTACCCAGCAAGACCACCTTCCATGGCATTGTGCCAGGAGTCTCTTGCAATCCGATATGCCGAGTATGGATAGATGTGCTATTCGGCACCAGGGAGAACTGCCGAACAGAGAGCCTGCAGTTCGAGGTGGTTGATCACCAGAGCCCCTACCATGCCCTACTCGGCAGGCCCGCTCTGAGCAAGTTCATGGCCTCTACCCACACTGCATATCTGAAGATGAAGATCCCTGGTCCCAATGGCGTGATTACCATCACTGGTGATTACAAGAAGTCCATGGAGTGTGCCTCTGCTGGCTCTCGGTTGGCAGAATCCATGGTGATCGCTGCCGAGAAGAAGAAGATGTACGAGGTGGTGGCTATGGCGCAATCCGCGCAAGCTGGTGCGCCTGGCATGCCGAGTTCCCAGCACGGGACGGCGTTCCAGGCATCTCATGAGACGAAGAAGATCCAGGTTGACCCTGAGTTTCCCGACCGAGTTGCCATCATTGGCTCCGGGTTGGGGGAGAAATAGGAAAGCGAGCTCATCCACTTCCTCCGTGAGAATCGGGACGTGTTCGCCTGGTCCAATGAAGATCTGCCAGGTGTCCCGAGGGAGTTGGTTGAGCACTCGCTACATGTGCGTCCTGACGCCAAACCAGTGAAGCAGGCTATGCGCCGCTTCGGAGATGAGAGAAGGAAGGCCATCGGTGACCAGATCACCAAGTTGTTGATAAGCAATTTCATCATGGAGGTGCTGCATCCGGATTGGCTAGCCAACCCGGTCATGGTTGAGAAGAAGAAGGAGGACCCCAAGGCCGCTACCGCGTGGCGCATGTGCGTCGACTACACCGACTTGAACAAGGCCTGCCCCAAGGATCCTTTTCCGCTACCTCGCATCGATCAGGTGATCGATTCCACTGCTGGTTGTGAACTGTTGTCTTTCATAGATGCCTACTCTGGTTTTCACCAGATAGCTCTCAATCCTACTAATCAAATAAAGACTGCTTTCATTACCCCGTACGGGGCTTATTGCTATCGTGTCATGTGTTTCGGGTTGTGGAATGCGGGTGCCACTTATCAGAGTTGCATGCAGAAATGCTTGCATGACCAACTCGACAAAAATGTGCAGGTGTACGTAGATGACATTGTCATCAAAACGAATAAAACACATACTCTGCTTAGTGACCTTGAGGAAACTTTCGCTAACTTGCGCAAGTATAAGATGAAGCTGAACCCGAGTAAATGCACCTTTGGCGTCCCGGCTGGCAAGCTACTCGGCTTCTTGGTATCCAGTTGGGGCATTGAGGCCAATCCTTCAAGGATAAAAGCTATTGAGAGCATGTCTTTGCCGAGATCCCTGAAGGATGTGCAAAAATTCACTGGTTGCTTGGCATCACTGAGCCGTTTCTTGGGCAGAATGGGCGAGAAGGCCTTGCCTTTGTATCAGTTGATGAAGAAAAGCGACAAGTTCGTATGGACACCGCAAGCGGATGTGGTATTCAAGGAGCTAAAGGCAATGCTGGGTAGCGCTCCCATCTTGGCTAGTCCGCTACCCAAGGAGCCAATGCTGCTGTACATTGCTGCTACTAACCGGGTAGTCAGCGTGGTGATTGTGGTGGAACGAGAAGAGGAAGGCAAGAGTGTGCAACGACATGTATACTATCTCAGTGAGGTGCTGTCCAACTCCAAACAGAACTACCCGCACTACCAGAAGATGACTTACGGCGTGGGGCGCCAAGAAGTTGAAGCACTACTTCCAAGAACACCCCATCACAGTGGTGAGCTCAGCTCCCATCTCGGATATCATGGGCAACAAGGAAGCAAGTGGCAGAGTAGCCAAGTGGGCGATCGAGCTGGCCGCGTACGCTCCCGCGTATGCGAGAAGAGAAGCCATCAAGTCTCAGATCCTGGCAGAATTTCTGGTGGATTGGGCTGAGGTGCAATATGAGCCTCCCACTCTGGTATCCAACTACTGGAAGATGCACTTTGATGGCTCCAAGATGAAGGAAGGCCTTGGTGCTGGCGTAGTGCTTACGTCACCCAAGCGAGATCAACTCAAGTATGTGCTGCAAATTCACTTCAAGGCATCCAACAATGTTGCAGAGTACGAGGCCGTGGTACATGGCTTGAAGGTAGCAAAGGAAGTTGGTGTGCAGCGCATCATATGCTATGGAGACTCGGATCTAGTCGTGCAGCAGGTTTCTGGCACTTGGGATGCTCTGGATGCCAACATGGCGTCATACCGCTTCCTGGTCCAAACCATGACAGGATTCTTTGAAGGTTGCGAGTTCCAACACATCCACCGAGCAGAGAATGAAGCAGCTGATGAGCTGTCCAAGTTGGGACCTTCTCGGCAGTACCTCCCGGCTGGGATTGCCTTGGAGCATTTGAGAAAGCCATCCATCAAGCCATCCCCCAACTCGGAGTCCATTTTCGTCCCTTCTCTGCCTAATGAAGAAGCAGTTCCAATGGAGATTGACTGGGAAGGTGCAAGAGAGGACCCGGGGACTGCAGTCTCCATCCCGGGGACTGGCGCCTGCAACCCGGGGACTGCTCCTCCCTACTCGGGGACTGCCCCTTTCTACTCGGGGACTGCTCCTCCTTACTCGGGGACTGCCCCTCTCAGCTCGGGGACTGTCGCATTCCTTGAAGAAGTCCTGGCAAACCGTTCGGGGCTGCAGAGAGTCAACCCCAACCCAGAAAATGACGCAACAGTGGCTGTCCCAATGGAAGTGGACGTACCAGTGTTTCCCGCACGGGAGACGCCGAGTTGGGCCATGCCCATATTATCCTTTCTAAAGGACGTCACCCTGCCAGATGACGAGGTTACCGCAAGGCAGATTCAGAGAAGATCCAAGGGCTACACCATCTTCAGAGAAGTGCCACAGGCGTGCTGCAGCGCTGTGTGGAACCGGAAGAAGGAGAAGAGATTCTGTTGGAAATACACCAAGGGGAATGCGGGCATCACGCCTCTTCTCGGGCTCTAGTCAAGAAGGATTTTCGGCATGGCTTTTTCTGGCTCACTGCTCTGAAGCAAGCTGAAGATATCGTGAGAAAGTGCAACGGCTGCCAGAGATTCGCAAGTAAGATCCACATGCCTGCTTCCGAGTTGAAAACAATTCCCATCACTTGGCCATTTGCTGTTTGGTGTCTGGATATGGTTGGTCCTTTCAAACCGGCTAGAGGCAACATGACACACATCTTGGTCATGGTTGATAAATTCACCAAGTGGATTGAAGTGAAGCCTATTCGGAAGTGCGATGGAGCTACTGCTGTGAGTTTCCTGAAGGATGTGATCCTGAGATACGGCTACCCGCATAGCATCATCACGGATAACAGCACTAACTTTGCTGAGGGAGCCATGGTGAGATTCTGCAGAGATAAGCACATCCGACTAGATGTCGCGTCTGTCGCGCACCCCGCATCCAATGGGCAGGTGGAAAGAGCAAATGGCATGGTGCTTGCAGGCATAAAGCCAAGGCTGATTGAACCGCTGCTGAAAACACCAGGGTGTTGGCTAGACGAGTTGCCAGCGGTGTTGTGGAGTCTAAGGACTACCCCTAACCGGTCAACCGGCTACGCACCATTCTTCTTGGTTTACGGGGCTGAAGCCGTGTTGCCAATCGACCTAGAGCATGACTCCCCCCGAGTAACCCTCTACACTGAGGCGGAGGCGAGAGAAGATCGAGAAGATGACGTTGACCTGCTAGAAGAAGCAAGAGAGCTTACTCTGTCACGTTCAGCTGTTTACCAGCAAAACTTGAGGCGTTATCATAGCCGAAAAGTAAACCCAAGGGTTTTCCGAGAAGGAGACATGGTCCTTAGGCTCGTGCAGCGTACAGCCGGGATGCACAAGCTATCCCCTCCGTGGGAAGGGCCGTTCATTGTGAACAAGGCTCTACACAATGATGCGTACTACCTTGTAGATGCGCAACCATCACAGAAGAACATGCCGGATAAAGCTGGGGAGGAATCCAAACGCCCCTGGAATGTAGCTCTACTTCATCGCTTTCATTCATGAGCAAAAGTGTGTATGTACCCTCTTATCCGAGTTAAGCTCCTACTCTGCAATCTGAAATTGAACTCGGGGACTGCCCTCGTCCAAAATTTGCTCTAAGTGTTTCTGTTCTGTTGTCTCTTTGTCTACTCGGTTGCTACGCTTAGAATTTCAAAAGCATACAAAGTAGTGTGTTTATACTCACCGGACACTCTACGACTCTGCTGCTGTCCGCAAACCGGCTTCATGGCAAGCCAGAGAACAAGCCAAAGAGTCAATGAACACATGAAAAATTGCAAAGGGAAGGACGCGTGTGGCAACCGAATAGAGTGTTTTTTACTGTCTGTGGTTAACTTTTTCGGCTATGTGGTGGGTAGCGTTACTATGACTGTTTCCAAGTGGCCAAGTATTTGAAACCTCAACTTTGAACTCTTGTGACTCGAATACCAAAAAAGCAACAAGTTGCAGGTAAGAGCTGAGATAAAAAGGAAGGGTGGATGAAAAATGCAACTCGGGGACTCGCATGATAACGCAACCCGGCATCAAGCCAAAGCTGCTCAAATTGCTAAGTATAAAAACATCAAGTGAAATAAAACTGAGTAGCAATGCAAAGGATAATTGTTCAGTACATCTGCACCCGGCATTCCGGGGATTTGATAAAAGTCTCGAGCATAAGTGTTGTAGGACATAATCAGGTGGAGGTAGCAGCATTTTCGGTGTTGGCCTTGGCGGCATCAGCTTCGGAGGTGGCCTTGGCAGCGTAGGCTTCCGGGTTGGCGACATCGGTCTTCGTGGCATCCGCTTCTGGGTTGGTGGCAGCCTGATCAGAAGTGGCTGTGGCCACCGAGGTGAGGTCCGTCGCTGAAGTGGAGGCAGCAGATTGGGCGCGGAGTAGCGCCGTGTCGTCAAGGGCCACGCCTGATGAAGTGCCAAACTCAAGGGCCGCAGTGTCGATGGTCATCTTCTCGCTTTCGGCTTCCTCGTCGCTATCCGCGACGACCGCGCCCTTCCCCTTCCCGGACTTGTCATCGGTGCTGTCGAAGAAGCTCAGCCCGTCTGACCCAATGGCCTCCTCGTCATCATCTTCATCCTCGTCGTCGCCCTCGCCTTCCACATCCGTGTCGGGCTCGGTGAGGCCTTTGATGTAGCGCGCGGTATCCGCGTAGGAGGCGATCTCCCACGCGACTGCCTGGCGGCGAGCCACACACTCGGGATCCTTCTCCCACTTGGAATCGCGGCGCATTTAGAGAATGGTATTGAGATTAAGGTTCTCATACCAGCTGCAGATGAAGAGGAGCAGCATGTCCGCGCCTGCCCGAGCTCCGGATGCTCGCCTCTTCTTCAGCTCGACTTTAACACCGTTCAGCTTCTCGGCAAGCGCGCGGATAGTTGAGGGCACGGGGTCTTGGGGCCAGAACAATGCATGGAGTTTGAAGGCAACAGACGTTAAGTCCGTGCCCAAGCCCTTAAGGCGCTGAAGCTGACCCTGCATGTTCGTAAAGCTGTCCTCGATTGAAGCCTTGGTATCCATGGGCAGCCCCTTCTCTACTCGAGCATCTTGGGCCTTTGACAGGGAAGGTTTGCAAGCAGAGCAGAGATCGGGGAAGATTTCTGAAAATGCTATCAAGAAAGATTAGAAAAGAAAGCAGCAAAGAGATGCAAATCAGTCAACAGAGAAGAAGAAGGAAACAGGGAGGCACAAGGATGCGAAAACTTACTGTTCAGGTCGCAGAGTAGCGACTGAAGCTTCCTCTTCCATGACTCCTCGTCAGCAGCGTGCCGCTCCTCGACCCTCCAGAATTGGGCCAGTTGGAGCATGAGATCCGAGTTGCTTTTCTTCAGCGTCTCGCACTCCATCTCAAGGGCCCTTTGCTTAGCCTTGGCGGCTGCCTCCAGCTTGTCCTTCTCGGCGGATATGTCTATGACGTCCTGAAGGGCAGCCCTTAACTGGACCTGTAGCGGCTCCAACTCGGTGGTGTGTTGGCTCTTGAGCTCGACGGCTTGGCTTTCCAATTGCTGCTGCAACTCGGCGGGCTTCACGCAGTCGAGATGCTCTTCACGAAATTTCTTGTAATCTTCTGCGGAGGAGAAGGGTATGGTCAGCAAATAGCAGAGAAGAAGGAGGAGAACAAGCCGAGAAGGCGACAACTCACCTTCCAACTTCTTGATGGTGGTCTCAGCATTCTCGACAAAGACGTGACAGGTGCTTGTGCTCCTCAGTCAGCGCCTCGATCTTGCCTATAGAGTACAAGGAGTTAGAGCAGAAAGCAAAAACGGGCGTAAACACAAAACACATGAACCAAATAGCTAAAAGCTTACTCTCCATCTCGGAAAGTTGAAGGGTACGAGCCAGGGCCTCCTTCTCGGTCACGGCATCACTTTTGCGTTCAGCTTCTAGGGCTTCAAGGCGCCTTTTTGCAATGCTGTGATTCCAGAGCAGCTGCCGGTAGAGGGTCGTTCTCTTCAAAAGGCTATTCTGAGAAACAGAAAGAAAAGGGGTTAGACAATGTTTTGAAGATTTGACCCGAGAAGACGGCAACTCGGTTGAGTACCCGCCTACTCGGCCCGAATCTCGGGGACTGGGTGATGGATAAGAAGAAGAAGAAGAATAGAAGAGAAGAAAAGCGCAACTCGGAACAGGCAAAGCAAAACTTACCGCATAGGTTTGCTCGAGATCCTCTGCAGCCTTGCGGTGGACGAACAGCTTCGCGGCAAGAGTGCTGGTGGCGGACGAGATGGTCATGGGATTGTAGCCCATGTCCGCCTTGTTCCAGTCGATGCGCCAGTGGTCCAGCTTGCCCAAGGCCAGACCGTTCCAGGACTCGTTGCCAAGGAACGCGCTGTTCCACTCGGCGTCAATAAAGCCCACCCGGTCGATTATCTGCTCGAGCCCCTGGGACTCCACCTCTGTCTCCTGGATCTCGCGCGAGAAGATCGATTGGGCCTTGTCCTTGGCCGGCAGCTTGGAATTCACAGCCTGGGCATGTTTGCCTCTCGTAAGAGCGAGCTGTTTCTCAGTCTTGGTCAGACCGATGCTGTACTGTTTTCTCATCTGCAGCATGTAAGGCGGGTAGGCAGGCGGGTCTTGGACGCTTGATCCCGCGGCTGTGCCTGCACCGCTGCCGGAAGCACCAACGGTGAGCTGCCCACTCTTCGCGGCAGGCTTCACAGTTGGTTTAGGTGGCGGCATCACGACAGAGTCTTGAGCAGCGCCACGCGAGGGATTCTGTCGCACCCGGACTTCTAGGGGATACTCACAGCCCGCTAAACAGTAGATAAATGGCTTACGGGGCATACCGGCACCCGCATCTCAATATGAGTAGGCCAACACGTAAACGTGTGACAACCATCCTCTACTATTCATCGTCTGCGCAAACCATCCCATAGAAATCCGACTACTTCCATTGACGTACTTCATAACATACACACATGGTACGTCAACGGCATTTGAACAAGTGCTATCACAACAAATCTCTAAGACACAAAGAAATAGAAATAAGTGGCAAATAGCTCTCACTAGAGCAGAGATAGCAAATACAATCATCCAGAGGACACATGTCCCAACAAGTCATCATTACATCACAGCGGAAGCATCCAAAGTGTTTGAGTACAGACAAGATCCAAATAGGCCTAAGAGGCCGGAAACGAAAAGACGGAGCCCATCCACGATGTCTCGGATCCTGCCCGGGTCCGCTATCTACTCGTCAGCAGCCTCGTCATACTCCACGTAGTAGCCACCATGGGGATCCTCGGAAACGTAGTCTGCAGAACACGCAACCCCAAAGGGGTCAGTACAGACGAGTACTGGCAAGCAAGACGCACAAGATACCAAAGTGTACCCGGCAACACCAAGTACAGATGCTTTGGGTTCAACGGAAGATAGGTGTTATAAAAGTGCGGCAGCAGGCTGCCTAACAAACTACAGAGACTCGCTACAACATCCGGCTAAGAGAAAGGGATAAGATAGCGCATCGGAACCAACTACCACTAACCTCAAACAAACCCATCCTGGATCTCGCCCCTTATCCAAAGAAGCAATCCGAGGATAACTCACACAGTTGGATTAGTGAAGGTTCAAGTTATTGTGTCAATAAGCCTATTACTAGTCAAATTAACATTATTTAGGTGTAAGTTGTCTAATCCTTGTTAGCCAGCCCTATCACCAAGTCATCCATAACCGCGGACAACACGGCTTCTCGAGAAGATTTAACCCTGCAGGGATGCACCAATTTGGCCGTACACGTAAGAATATCCCGCTAGACGGGGGATCAACCCACCAAGCGAGGTACTCAACACAACCCAACTCTTCTTCGCATCAAGCCCAAAGAACCCCGTGCAGTTGAGCGCACGGCTAATCAAGCCCCACGAAGAAAAGGGGACCCTCATAGCACTCTAAGAACGTGTCTCCCTAAATGCCGACTACAAAAGTTACCACCCTGGCCTCGGGTTCGCACCTGCATATGCATGCGGCAAATGGAAAACCCAAACTAAATGAGGCGATTTGGACGAGATGCGAATCGAATCAAAGTTGAGGGGGCGCCCATACACGCTTCCCACATGCGGTTAGCGCGCTCATCATGGATCTAGAGGACAAGAACTTTTCCTGAGTTCGACACTAGCAGGCCTCAAAACCATACCCGGCCTCCTACCGGTGCCTTATCATCAAATTAGCATTACCTCAAACATTAACAGGTTGTTGTTTAAACATCGAGCCCCCAGAACATAATAAATATGATAACAGGAATAACGGACATCGGACTCGAGCATAAACAACCCTAAGCATGCTAGTAAGACACAGTCAACAAGCAACAGGGTTATAGGTGTGGAGGATAGACTATATCAGGGTTACAGGATAACATGTGATAGGATCGGAACACAAGCAACGAATCTTAAGGCTAGCAAGATAGACAACGGAAAGTATCGATATCCAGTGTGGAAAGGACACAATGGTTCATGTGAGTGAATACTTGCCTGCAAACTCAGTAGCCTGGTACTGGGCTAACTCCTCTGAAGTAGTGTCGTAAACCTCGTCTGTCTCAACGTCGTCGTCTATTCGGGAAGAAGCAAACAAACAACGCAGAGAGACAAATAATCAATAACATGGCATAATGCACAATCATGGGATGATGCATGACAATTTAATTGATGCATCAAGATAAGCTAGTTGACATGATAACATAATTAAATGGGCATATATGCAATTTGGATTGCATATGGAAAAACACATGAATTAAGGTTGAATTTAATGATCTACAAATAACCATCGTGTGAAAGTTGATCAGAATGATGCATGGATGAGGAAAACAATGAGAAAACAACAATAGCTTCAATTTGAAAAGGTGTTTACCAAGTTTGGAAAACTATTTATTAAGTTATGAAATATGGCTTCTTAAATGAGTTACACAAGCATTTGTTGTTTTCACCAATTTTAATTGTTCAAAATAGATAACCAACTTTATATTTGGAAAGAACACAAAATTTTTAGGTGGAATACATGTTTCATTTGTTGAAAAAGGATTTAAAATGAGCAAGTTGTTAATTTGACAATTTTAAATGCATTAAATAAGAAACAGTTGTTTTCAGCAATTTAATTTATTTAAAACAGAACACAAAGTTGATATTTGCAAATACATGAAAAATGGAATGGAAAACATATTTTATATGTTCAAAAAGAATTTAGTTTGACCAAGTTATTAATTTAGCAATTTTAAATGAATTAAACAAGGATTTAAATATTTCACCAATTTAAAATATTCAAAACAGTAAACAAAGTTTATATTTGGAAAGCTTGTTCAATTTTTCATGGAAAACATATTTTATATGTGCCATTTGAGTTAAATTTGAATTAGTTATGAATTTAACCAAATTTGAAATAGTAGTTTGAATTTGAATTTTTGAAACCATTTGAAATGTTCAAAACAGTACACAAATGGTTTAAACATGTAGAGAATTAAATTTGGTATGGAAAACATATTTAATATGTTGAATTTGAATTTGAATTGAGGGATCTATGAGAGTTTGAATTCCAGGGACCATTCTGTAAAAATACAGGGACTGGATTTTAAAAGAAAAAGGATCCAGATCTGGATCCACCTCGCAGGGACCTAGCCTGGGCCGCTGACAACGGGCCCTAGGCCACGTTGGCGCCGCGTGGCAGGGGTGGGAGCTGGCGTGGCATCCAGGGTCGCTGTCGCACCCGGACTTCTAGAGGATACTCACCGTACGAACTGAACAGTATTTTGGTTGGATTACGGGGCTTAACGGCTCCCGCGTCCCCTTACGGGTAGGCCAGCACTTATGTGCGACAACCAACCGTTACTGTTCATCGTCGATGTAAACTATCCTGTAGAAATCAGGACACTACCATTGACGTACTTCATACCATACACACATGGTACGTCAACGGCTTTGAACAAAAGGATAACACAACATGCCTCTACGACACAAAAGATTGAAATAAGGTAGCAAATGGCCTTCACTAAGGCAGAAATAGCAAATACAATCATCCAGAGGACACATGTCCCAACATAGCATTCATTACATCAGCGGAAGCATTCAAAGGGGTCTGAGTACAGACAAAATCCAAATAGGCTTAAGAAGCCGGAGAAAATAAAGAAGACGAAGCCCATCCACGTAGGTCCTGGATCCAGCCCTGGTCCAGCTACCTACTCGTCTGCAGTCTCGTCAAACTCCACGAAGTAGCCATCCTGGTGGTCATCGTAGCCGTAGTCGTAGTCTGCGTAAACCACAGCCCCAACGGGGTCAGTACATCCAAGTACTGGCAAGCAAGACTCACAGTTCACCAAAGTATAGCCCGTCAACACAAGCACAGATGACTTGGGTTCAACGGAAAGAAGGGGATATAAATAATGCTGCAACTGGCTGCGCTAACCAACTACAGAGATTCTAGCACTTCCAACTATCAGAAGGGGATAAGATCGAGGGTTGTAACCAACTGAAAGATAACTTCAAACAAACCCATCCTGGATCTCGCCCCTTATCCAAAGAAGCAATCCGAGGATAACTCACACAGTTGGATTAAAGGTGAAACAAGTTATTGTGACGATAATCCTATTACTAGTCAAATTGTTAATCATGGGGTGTGAGATAGTGAATCATTAGGTTTAAGTTGTCATGAGTACTTGTTAGCCAGTACTTTCACCAAGTAGTCCATAACCGCGGAAAACACGGCTTCTCGAGAAGATTATCCCTGCAGGGTTGCACCAATTTGGCCGTACACGTATGAATAACCCGCCAGATGGGATGCCTCCCACCAAGCGGGGCACTCAACACAACTCAACTCTTCTCCGCATCAAGCCCAAAGCACCTTGGGCGCACGGCTAATCAAGCCCCGAAGAAAAGGGACCCTCATAGCACTCTAAGACCGTGTCCCCCTATATGCCGACTACAAAAGTTCCACCCTGCGCTGGGCTCGCAAAAACATGCATGCGGCAAATAGAAAGCACGAACTAAATGAGATGATTTGGACGAGATGCGAATCGAATCGAATTGAGGGGGGCGCCCATACTCGCTTCCCACATGCGGGTAGTGCGCTCATCATGGATCAGTAGACAAGACCCTTTTCCTATTAGGGTCGACACTAGCAGGCCTCAAAACCACGCAGGGCCTCCTGCCGGTGCCTTATCATCAAGTTATTATTTTAACAATACCATTAGCATGATTGATTGATTGATTAAACATCGAGCCCCCAGAACATGATAAAGATATAGCAACTGAAAGTAACGGGTAACAGACTCGAGCAAAACAACCTAAGCATGCTAGTAAGACACTGGCTCAATCAACAGGGTTGTAGGAGGGGTGATGAGGCAATATCAGGGTTAAAGGATTCATGTGATAGGTTCGTAACAGAAACAACTACCACTAAGGCTAGCAAGATATAGACAACGGAAAGTATCGGTAACCAGGGTTGAAAGGAACACAATGGTTCATGTGAGTGATAACTTGCCTGCAAACTCAACAGCCGGGTACTGAGCTAGATCCTCAGAAGGGGTGCTGTAAGGATCGTCTGTCTCAACGTCGTCGTCTATTCGAGAAAAAGCAAACAAACAAAACAGGAATGTAAACAATCATTATCATGGCATTGTGCACAATCAAGATGATGCATGGCAAGTTAATGGTTGCATCAAAATAAGCTAGCTAACATGATAACACAAATTAAATGGACCCATATGCAATTGGATTGCATATGGAAAAGATCCATTGAATTAATTGGAAACAAATGATTTACAATTATTTATTAGGTGATAGTTGTTATCATGATGCATGCATGATGGTAATAACAAAATAACAACAAATAACAATAATAGATGCAAAGGAAAAGGAATAAAACAAGCTTGGAAATTATTTATTAAGTTTGGAAAATTTGGTTACTTAAACATGTCACACAACCCATTATTGTTTTCATCAATTCAAAGTGTGCAAAACAATTAATAAAATTTATATTTGAAAAGAACATCAAATTTTAGTTGGATTACATGTTTCACATTTTGAAATTTGAATTAGGATGGATTTATTATGAATTAAACAATATTAAACAAGTTTTAATTGAATTTAAAACAAGTTTGAATATTAATTGAATTTTATTTAGTCAAAACATAATTTCAAATTCACATTTGCAAAGTTCACACTTTGGTGGTTTGAAAACATATTTTGCATGTTCAAAAATATTTTATATTAATCAAGTTATGATTTTAGCAATTTTAATTGGATTAAACAAGTATTTAATTATTTAAGCAATTTAAATTATTCAAACAATGAAACAAGTCTTATATTTGAATACGATATTCAAAATGGTATGCAAAACATATTTTATTTGCCTTATTTGGAATTAGTATGAATTATTTATGAACTATTGCAAATTACATTTGAATTATTCAAATTTGAATTTTAAATGTAATTTGGAAACTCAAAACAGAACACAAATGGAATAATTGGAAAGATCATGTAATTTTGAACAGAAAACATATACAAGTTTTATTTATTAGACTTATAGATTAAAAGTTATTGATTTTTAAAGTTTAGGGCTTTATTTTGCCAATTAAAAAGAAATAGAAATTAAACAGATTCGTTTTAAACCTTTTGTTACCGCACTGGAAACGTACACACACGCTGTCAGGGGGGCCCCGTGGCTCACTGTGCCCGCGTGGCACCAGAGGGGCTGACGGATGGGCCCTGGCTGTCAGCGCTTCCAACGAAAAAAGAGAGGGATTAATCCCGGGTGCTGGGGATCGAACCCAGCACCTCTCCCTCGCGCGCGCTCGACTGAAACCAGTGCAGCTGGTGCGTGTTTGTTGTCAGGTAACGCGACGCACAGAGGATATGTTTCAGAACCCAGGTGTTATCTGACGAAACTGACGAGCAAAGTGTTGCTCGACTGACAAAACCTCACCGGCGTTGATCACCGGGTGCTCGCGTGCTAGGCAGGATCTGGGGGGGTGCAAGACGTGCGCAGAACCGTGCGGACACAGTGGTGGTGCAACAGAGGGGACAAGAGGGGAAGAAGAACGGCGGCTCACCGGGGGGTGTCGGGTTGCAGAGGGGAACAGCGAGCTCGACGGCGGCGTTGTCGTGGACGGCGGGGAAGGTGTGGTTGATCTCCGGTTGAGCTCGCGTGTCCGAAACGTAGAGGAAGCAGTGGGCTTTTGGTTCCAGGGGGTAGAGGGCTAGATGGAGGTGGGAGGTGGCGGCGCCATTGATGGATTCAGAGGAGGGGATTCCGGCGAGGTGGCAGCAGAGGAGGAAATCGTCGGGGAGGAGGCGACTGACGGCGGCGGAGAGGGGAGATAGGACCTAGGGGCTAGGGTTTAGGTCTGCGGGGGCCCTGGGGGCTTCTTATAGGCGAGGAGAGCGAGGTGTGGCCGCCGGAGTCGCGCGCGGTCGCGGTGGCGCGCGGAGATGCTTGCCGTACGTCTAAAAGACGATCAGCACGAACTTCAAAGCGTTAAGTTGCGCTAGGTGGGCTGGGCCTGGCGCACGCGTTAGATTAGGTGGGTTGGGTAGGCTTAGCTGCCGCGCGCGCGCGCTGGTTTTCTTCTTTTTATTTCTCTGTTTTTTTTTGTAGCTTTTGCTTTTGGAAGAAAATGATAGGTTTTAGTTTATAGAAAAATTTGAAAAAAATTGGGGAGTTTTATTAGACCAAAAGCAAACACTTGGTGGCTTTTGTTTTCAAAAATTTAAATATTTGCTTGTTGTTTTAAAATTAAACCAAATTGATTGAAATTCCAATATTACTTAATATTAGAAAATCAAAGCAATTTCAATAGGGTTTCCCCTAGGGTTTTAAAGTGATTTAAAGAATACAATGTTGTGGTGAACTTCATGGATTCAAAAAGGTACTGATTTTGAGAATTGGTTTGAATTTGAAATGATTTAGAGTAATTGCTTGAATTAATGGTTTGATTAAACCAACAATTTAATGGGTGATTAACAAGGGATAAAAATGGTTGTTTTTATTTGTTATTTTTATTCCAAAAGTTGTAACAGATCAAGTATGAAAATAACCATTTGAATTTGTTTGAGTTTGATTATGAAAACAAGATAAAACAGATGCAAAACAATTAATAACAAATGCAACCAAAAATAAAACAAATGCAATGAGATGATGACATGATGCATTGCTTGAATTAAAACAATAAATCAAACATTCTAAGGGATATTTCATACTTGGGATGTTACAAAACGCCCCCCCTTGAAGGAATCGCGCCCCGAGATTCCTTACTGAGATGTGAAAAGGTCCGGATACTTCTTGCGAAGATCCTCTTCGGTCTCCCACGTTGCCTCTTTATCGGAATGATGCGACCATTGCACTTTCAAGAACTTGGTGCTCTTGTTGCGAGTCTTACGCTCGGTCTCATCGAGAATACGAATAGGGTGCTCCTCATAAGATAGATCATCTTGCAGTTCAATGGAATCATGATCAACTGCACGATCTGGATCTTTGAAACACTTCTTGACCTGTGACACGTGGAACACATCGTGCACTTTGGATAGCTTTTCTGGAAGTTCAAGACGATAAGCATTTTCTGCACGCCTTGAGAGAATGTTGAAGGGACCAATGTATCTTGGTGCAAGCTTTCCTTTCACACGAAAACGATGAGTGCCTCTGAGGGGAGTTACACGGAGATATGCCTTATCACCAGGTGCATAGGTCATATCCCTGTGCTTGCTATCATAATAGCTCTTCTGACGAGACTGAGCAATCCTGAGATTGTCACGAATGATACGAACTTTCTCCTCGGCTTCCTTAACAATGTCAGGGCCCAAGAGTGAACGTTCACCAGCTCCAGACCAATTGATTGGACTCCTGCATCTGCGACCATACAGTGCCTCAAATGGTGCCATGCCTAGGCTTGCCTGGTAGCTGTTGTTGTAGGAGAATTCAGCATATGGAAGGCAATCCTCCCATTTCATGCCAAAGGAGAGACCACATGCTCTGAGCATATCCTCGAGAATCTGATTGACTCTTTCGACTTGCCCCTGAGACTGAGGGTGATAAGCTGTGCTGAACAGAAGTTTGGTGCCCAATGCTTCTTGAAAACTCTTCCAGAAATGAGAAGTGAAGATACTTCCACGGTCTGAGCTTATTTCCAATGGAACACCATGAAGAGGAACAACCTTTGCTGTGTAGAGCTCTGCTAACTGGCTAGCTGAGATAGTTTCCTTGACAGCAAAGAAGTGAGCAACCTTAGTGAGACGATCAATAACAACGAATATTGCATCGTTGCCCTTCTTAGACTTTGGAAACCCAGTAACGAAGTCCATTTCAATCATGTCCCACTTCCACTCAGGAATTTTCAGAGGTTGGAGTAGACCGGCTGTTTTCTGATGGACTGCCTTAACACGTTGACAAACGTCGCATTCAGAAACGTATTGAGCAATTTCACGTTTCATGCCAGGCCACCAATACAGAGTCTTGAGATCCTGGTACATCTTTGTACTTCCAGGGTGGATGGATAGAGGAGTTTCATGAGCCTCCTTGAGAATGATATCCTTGAGACTTTGAATCTGAGGAACTGCAATGCGTCCTTCGAAGAACACAGTTCCCTTGTCATCAATTGTGAAAGACTTGAATTTATCATTGCCTTCCTTGATGTGCTCTACAATCTTCTTGATTTCAGTATCACGAAGTTGTTCAGAACGAATCTTGTCCTCGAGGGTTGGGCTGGCTGTCAAGCTAGCAAGGTATCCTTCTGGGACAAGACCAAGATTCAGCTTCTGGAATTCTTCATGAAGTGGAGGTTGGCTTTCCATGATCATGAGATTATTGCAATAGGATTTGCGACTGAGAGCATCGGCCATAACATTAGCCTTGCCTGGAGTGTAAGAAATGGTGAGATCAAAGTCTTTAATCTTCTCAATCCATCTCCTTTGCCTGAGGTTCAGATCTGGCTGAGTGAAGATGTATTTCAGACTCTTATGATCGGAAAAGATTTCAGTTTTGTTACCCAACAAGTATTGTCTCCATTTCTTGAGGGCAAACACAACTGCTGCAAGTTCAAGATCATGAGTGGGATATTTTTGCTCATGTGGGTTCAACTGACGTGAAGCATAAGCCACAACTTGACGTTCTTGCATAAGAACTGCTCATAGGCCTTGGAGAGATGCATCACAGAATATCTGGAAAGGTTTGGTAGTATCTGGGCCAACCAGAACAGGGGTGGAAGTGAGTTTAGTCTTCAGGAGGTTGAAACTGTCATCACACTGTGGAGTCCAAACGAACTTTTTGTCCTTCTTTGTGAGATCAGTGAGAGGTTTTGCAATCTTGGAGAAGTTTTGGACGAAACGACGGCAATATCTAGCCAAGCCAAGAAAACTTCTGACTTGCTTCACCGTCTTAGGGGGTTTCCAGTCAACAATTGCCTTAACCTTTTCAGGATCAATGGCTATGCCCTTGGCAGAGATGATATGACCAAGATATGCAACTTCTGGAATCCAGAACTCACATTTGGAAAACTTGGCATATAGACGATGCTCGCGAAGTTTCATGAGAGTGAGACGAAGGTGTTCTCCATGCTCTTCCTCGGATTTTGAGTAGACCAGAATGTCATCAAGATATACCACAACAAACTTGTCGAGGTATTCATGGAAGACAGAATTCATGAGTCTTGAGAACGTTGCCGGTGCATTGGTGAGACCAAAGGACATGACGGTGTATTCATATAGACCGTAACGAGTGGTGAAAGCTGTCTTAGGAATATCTTCCTTTCTGATCTTTATCTGATGGTACCCCATCCTCAAGTCCAACTTTGAGAATATTGAGGCTCCAGCAAGTTGATCAAAAAGATCATCGATACGAGGAATTGGATACTTGTTCTTGATAGTTTTCTCGTTGAGAGGACGATAGTCAACCACGAGTCTTTTTGTTTGATCCTTCTTGGCAACAAACAGAGTTGGGCAACCCCAAGCGGAGGAACTAGGCTGAATGTAACCTTTCTCCATGTACATATCGATTTGCTCCTTCAACAATATCAGTTCAGGAGGAGCTATCTTGTATGGATGCTTAGAGATTGGAGCAGTACCTGGCTCAAGCTCGATCACGAACTCAACTGCTCTGTCCGGAGGCATCCCTGGCAACTCTTCTGGAAAGACGTCAGGGAATTCACAAACCACCGGAACATTTTCAATTGCAGGAAGGGGTTTGGCATCGAGGTTGAACAACTGAACATAACTTGGTCCATATGGAGAATAGACTATCTGGCCTGAAGTGTGAGAGAGAGTTATTGACTTTTGAGCACAGTCAATTTTAGCTTTGTGGGTCTTCAACCAATCCATACCCAGGATGACATCAATGTCAGAATTTCCCAGCAACATGAGTGAAGCAAGGAATATGCGACCTCCAATTAGGATCTGATTGTCCATGCTTATCTTGGAAGTAATCATTTTAGTTCCCGGAGAGTGCACATAGTTTTGATTGCTTAGTGGAACCAGAGCTAAATTGTACGTTGTAGCAAAGATCTTTGACACGAACGAATGCGATGCTCCAGTATCAAACAACACTTTAGCTGGAATAGAGTTTACGGGTAATATACCGAGAACGACGTCAGCAGCTTCCTCAGCTTTGTCGGCCTTGATATGGTTCACCCTCGCGGTCCTCCCGACAGGCCTGTTGTTGGAGTTGAAGGCTTTAGCCGGGGGAGCACGAACCATTGCCTGGTTGGTGTTGGGGCGAGGAGGTGGAGGTAGCTGCCTCTGGGTGCACTTATCAGCGTAGTGCCCAGTCTCCTTGCACTTGAAGCAAGTGACGACACGAGGAGGACCTGGCCTTGGCTGCCCCATTGGAATCCTCTGACCCTGCATCTGAGATGGGTTGGGTGGGCGGGGACCAAAGCCTGGAGAAGCTTGGGCATTTGGAGCCCGAGTGACAGCACCATTTGGCACCCAGATGCGGCGCTTCTGCGGAGGGGTGGTCATGTTGGAGGAGGAACCACCCTCACGCGAGTGCTTGCGCGACTCTTCGAACGCCTTGCGCCCATTCTCCTCATTGAGCGCGGTGTTCACGAGCTCCACGGAGTCCTTGCACTTGATGTTGGTGAGAGCGTACTTCAGTTCCGGGTTAAAACCTCGGCGGAACCTTGCCATCTTCTTGGCTTCAGTGGACACCTCGTCACCAGCGTATCGAGCAAGACGATTGAACTCGTTCTGGTAGCCAAGTACGTCCAGCTTGCCCTGTCTGAGAGAGCATAATTCCTCACGCATCCTTTCCATGAGACCATCCGGGATGTGGTGCTTCAGGAAGGCATCCTTGAAACATCCCCAGGTGATAGGATAGCCAGCTCTCATGGTCTGGTAGTTCTCCCACCAAGTAGCTGCCTGACCCTTCAGTAGGTAGGTGGCATACTTGACCTTATCTTCCTCAGCAACATGAGCAATCTCCAGAGCCCTGTTGATCTCCCTGATCCATTCATCAGCATCCAGAGGCTCATGTGTTTCCACGAAAGCTCTCGGCCCCATGCTCAGAAACTCCTTGATGCTGACTCGCGGAGCATTCTGGTTGGTGTGCTGGTTAGCCTGTATCTGGGCCATCTGTGTCACCACTTGGGTCATCTGAGCTAACAGTTCCCCCATTGGTGGTGGCGGAGGCGGGTTGTTCCTGGTTGGAGGCATCCTGAACAGAAATGCACTTTAGCACAACAATAGAAAAGGATAGACTTGGTAAGCGAAAGTGAGATTATTCCGACGCATGAATAGATAACCAACAGGTACATCATCACATGTTCAAATACATCAGAATATCCAACAGATCAATACATGGTTCGAATGCCAAAGGATAACTAAACATAGCTATGAATGGATACAACGGTACTCCCATGCTCATCACGCAGGACGGCGGTGAGTAGTACGACGAGAGATACGGTGCGGAGGAATCCCCCGGAAGTAGGTATGACGACGATCCACGTAGAGCGGGACTGCCCTGAGAGCAACTCTCGGTGTGGTGAAGTAGAAAGCGTCGTCTCCCTGTGCTCCATAGCGGGGAATCCCTGTGTAACCAGCTCCGAGGTCGAGAAGTGGGCCTCTGATCGGCTCGTAACCTCCAGCATCTGGCAGCGGTAACCCAGCTGTCTGAACGATACGTGCAAAGCGCTCGTCTCCAACAAAGTCTGTGGTGTACGTCGCCAGACGGGTGAGAGCAAGGTGGAGCTGCTCCCTGACTGAGGCTAACTCCTGAGAAAGTGCGGAAGCAACTGCGTCACTGTGCCTCACGAACTGAGCAGTGGTGTGCAGCCTGGAGCTATCAGACTCGTAGGTATCCAGGTTGCTGTGGAGGGTGAAGTGAACTCCCGCTGCCGTGATGTAACCACGGGGGATGTGACGATAGATGGAATCATCAAACCCCCAGTAGTCAGCACGGAGGACAGTGAGACTCACGTACGCTGCCTGCTGCACGGCCATATCCACTGTGGAACCTACTGCCTCGTAGCGGTGGACAACGCTCCTGCCATCATCCGACAGAATGTAGACGATAGCCCGGTAGCAGGTCTGGTCAAACTCTCGCTGCTGCTCGTAGACCTGGTACTCTGGTGCCCAATGGAACCCCAGATAGGTAACCATGTCTCTCAGCATCTCCGGATAACCGGCGGTGCTCTCACAGCGAGTCATCCGAACCACCTGCGGGTAGAACCTGAGATCCATCTGCAGATGATTTGGGAGGTTTTGATTAGACTCCGGTAGAGAACTGATGTGGAAAGTAACAACAAGGTTCAACGGACGAAAAGGACGTTGAAAAGAACATGATATTGAAGCAACATCGGGAAACTCTAGACCAAAAGTCCTGAGGTACTAAGGAGAACCCAAAACACGTGAAATCCTAACTTGAAAGTTTAGGTGAGAACAGAAAACAATGTTGCACTTCCTTACCAGAAAAGGGTGGGTGGGTGGGGAAAGAAGAAAAATGGCAGAATTCCTACTCTCACGTTTCATTTTTCCTATATAGCTACAAAATAGTTTCTAGACTCAACTGCGACCAGTAAAAAGGGATCCTACAGGCAGACAGGCTCTGATACCATTTGTCGCTCCCGAACTTCTAGAGGATACTCACCGTACGAACTGAACAGTATTTTGGTTGGATTACGGGGCTTAACGGCTCCCGCGTCCCCTTACGGGTAGGCCAGCACTTATGTGCGACAACCAACCGTTACTGTTCATCGTCGATGTAAACTATCCTGTAGAAATCAGGACACTACCATTGACGTACTTCATACCATACACACATGGTACGTCAACGGCTTTGAACAAAAGGATAACACAACATGCCTCACCAAAGATTGAAATAAGGTAGCAAATGGCCTTCACTAAGGCAGAAATAGCAAATACAATCATCCAGAGGACACATGTCCCAACATAGCATTCATTACATCAGCGGAAGCATTCAAAGGGGTCTGAGTACAGACAAAATCCAAATAGGCTTAAGAAGCCGGAGAAAATAAAGAAGACGAAGCCCATCCACGTAGGTCCTGGATCCAGCCCTGGTCCAGCTATCTACTCGTCTGCAGTCTCGTCAAACTCCACGAAGTAGCCATCCTAGTGGTCATCGTAGCCGTAGTCGTAGTCTGCGTAAACCACAGCCCCAACGGGGTCAGTACATCCAAGTACTGGCAAGCAAGACTCACAGTTCACCAAAGTATAGCTCGTCAACACAAGCACAGATGACTTGGGTTCAACGGAAAGAAGGGGATATAAATAATGCTGCAACTGGCTGCGCTAACCAACTACAGAGATTCTAGCACTTCCAACTATCAGAAGGGGATAAGATCGAGGGTTGTAACCAACTGAAAGATAACTTCAAACAAACCCATCCTGGATCTCGCCCCTTATCCAAAGAAGCAATCCGAGGATAACTCACACAGTTGGATTAAAGGTGAAACAAGTTATTGTGACGATAATCCTATTACTAGTCAAATTGTTAATCATGGGGTGTGAGATAGTGAATCATTAGGTTTAAGTTGTCATGAGTACTTGTTAGCCAGTACTTTCACCAAGTAGTCCATAACCGCGGAAAACACGGCTTCTCGAGAAGATTATCCCTGCAGGGTTGCACCAATTTGGCCGTACACGTATGAATAACCCGCCAGATGGGATGCCTCCCACCAAGCGGGGCACTCAACACAACTCAACTCTTCTCCGCATCAAGCCCAAAGCACCTTGGGCGCACGGCTAATCAAGCCCCGAAGAAAAGGGACCCTCATAGCACTCTAAGACCGTGTCCCCCTATATGCCGACTACAAAAGTTCCACCCTGCGCTGGGCTCGCAAAAACATGCATGCGGCAAATAGAAAGCACGAACTAAATGAGATGATTTGGACGAGATGCGAATCGAATCGAATTGAGGGGGGCGCCCATACTCGCTTCCCACATGCGGGTAGTGCGCTCATCATGGATCAGTAGACAAGACCCTTTTCCTATTAGGGTCGACACTAGCAGGCCTCAAAACCACGCAGGGCCTCCTGCCGGTGCCTTATCATCAAGTTATTATTTTAACAATACCATTAGCATGATTGATTGATTGATTAAACATCGAGCCCCCAGAACATGATAAAGATATAGCAACTGAAAGTAACGGGTAACAGACTCGAGCAAAACAACCTAAGCATTCTAGTAAGACACTGGCTCAATCAACAGGGTTGTAGGAGGGGTGATGAGGCAATATCAGGGTTAAAGGATTCATGTGATAGGTTCGTAACAGAAACAACTACCACTAAGGCTAGCAAGATATAGACAACGGAAAGTATCGGTAACCAGGGTTGAAAGGAACACAATGGTTCATGTGAGTGATAACTTGCCTGCAAACTCAACAGCCGGGTACTGAGCTAGATCCTCAGAAGGGGTGCTGTAAGGATCGTCTGTCTCAACGTCGTCGTCTATTCGAGAAAAAGCAAACAAACAAAACAGGAATGTAAACAATCATTATCATGGCATTGTGCACAATCAAGATGATGCATGGCAAGTTAATGGTTGCATCAAAATAAGCTAGCTAACATGATAACACAAATTAAATGGACCCATATGCAATTGGATTGCATATGGAAAAGATCCATTGAATTAATTGGAAACAAATGATTTACAATTATTTATTAGGTGATAGTTGTTATCATGATGCATGCATGATGGTAATAACAAAATAACAACAAATAACAATAATAGATGCAAAGGAAAAGGAATAAAACAAGCTTGGAAATTATTTATTAAGTTTGGAAAATTTGGTTACTTAAACATGTCACACAACCCATTATTGTTTTCATCAATTCAAAGTGTGCAAAACAATTAATAAAATTTATATTTGAAAAGAACATCAAATTTTAGTTGGATTACATGTTTCACATTTTGAAATTTGAATTAGGATGGATTTATTATGAATTAAACAATATTAAACAAGTTTTAATTGAATTTAAAACAAGTTTGAATATTAATTGAATTTTATTTAGTCAAAACATAATTTCAAATTCACATTTGCAAAGTTCACACTTTGGTGGTTTGAAAACATATTTTGCATGTTCAAAAATATTTTATATTAATCAAGTTATGATTTTAGCAATTTTAATTGGATTAAACAAGTATTTAATTATTTAAGCAATTTAAATTATTCAAACAATGAAACAAGTCTTATATTTGAATAGGATATTCAAAATGTTATGAAAAACATATTTTATTTGCCTTATTTGGAATTAGTATGAATTATTTATGAACTATTGCAAATTACATTTGAATTATTCAAATTTGAATTTTAAATGTAATTTGGAAACTCAAAACAGAACACAAATGGAATAATTGGAAAGATCATGTAATTTTGAACAGAAAACATATACAAGTTTTATTTATTAGACTTATAGATTAAAAGTTATTGATTTTTAAAGTTTAGGGCTTTATTCTGCCAATTAAAAAGAAATAGAAATTAAACAGATTCGTTTTAAACCTTTTGTTACCGCACTGGAAACGTACACACACGCTGTCAGGGGGGCCCCGTGGCTCACTGTGCCCGCGTGGCACCAGAGGGGCTGACGGATGGGCCCTGGCTGTCAGCGCTTCCAACGAAAAAAGAGAGGGATTAATCCCGGGTGCTGGGGATCGAACCCAGCACCTCTCCCTCGCGCGCGCTCGACTGAAACCAGTGCAGCTGGTGCGTGTTTGTTGTCAGGTAACGCGACGCACAGAGGATATGTTTCAGAACCCAGGTGTTATCTGACGAAACTGACGAGCAAAGTGTTGCTCGACTGACAAAACCTCACCGGCGTTGATCACCGGGTGCTCGCGTGCTAGGCAGGATCTGGGGGGGTGCAAGACGTGCGCAGAACCGTGCGGACACAGTGGTGGTGCAACAGAGGGGACAAGAGGGGAAGAAGAACGGCGGCTCACCGGGGGGTGTCGGGTTGCAGAGGGGAACAGCGAGCTCGACGGCGGCGTTGTCGTGGACGGCGGGGAAGGTGTGGTTGATCTCCGGTTGAGCTCGCGTGTCCGAAACGTAGAGGAAGCAGTGGGCTTTTGGTTCCAGGGGGTAGAGGGCTAGATGGAGGTGGGAGGTGGCGGCGCCATTGATGGATTCAGAGGAGGGGATTCCGGCGAGGTGGCAGCAGAGGAGGAAATCGTCGGGGAGGAGGCGACTGACGGCGGCGGAGAGGGGAGATAGGACCTAGGGGCTAGGGTTTAGGTCTGCGGGGGCCCTGGGGGCTTCTTATAGGCGAGGAGAGCGAGGTGTGGCCGCCGGAGTCGCGCGCGGTCGCGGTGGCGCGCGGAGATGCTTGCCGTACGTCTAAAAGACGATCAGCACGAACTTCAAAGCGTTAAGTTGCGCTAGGTGGGCTGGGCCTGGCGCACGCGTTAGATTAGGTGGGTTGGGTAGGCTTAGCTGCCGCGCGCGCGCGCTGGTTTTCTTCTTTTTATTTCTCTGTTTTTTTTTGTAGCTTTTGCTTTTGGAAGAAAATGATAGGTTTTAGTTTATAGAAAAATTTGAAAAAAATTGGGGAGTTTTATTAGACCAAAAGCAAACACTTGGTGGCTTTTGTTTTCAAAAATTTAAATATTTGCTTGCTGTTTTAAAATTAAACCAAATTGATTGAAATTCCAATATTACTTAATATTAGAAAATCAAAGCAATTTCAATAGGGTTTCCCCTAGGGTTTTAAAGTGATTTAAAGAATACAATGTTGTGGTGAACTTCATGGATTCAAAAAGGTACTGATTTTGAGAATTGGTTTGAATTTGAAATGATTTAGAGTAATTGCTTGAATTAATGGTTTGATTAAACCAACAATTTAATGGGTGATTAACAAGGGATAAAAATGGTTGTTTTTATTTGTTATTTTTATTCCAAAATTTGTAACAGATCAAGTATGAAAATAACCATTTGAATTTGTTTGAGTTTGATTATGAAAACAAGATAAAACAGATGCAAAACAATTAATAACAAATGCAACCAAAAATAAAACAAATGCAATGAGATGATGACATGATGCATTGCTTGAATTAAAACAATAAATCAAACATTCTAAGGGATATTTCATACTTGGGATGTTACAAAACGCCCCCCCTTGAAGGAATCGCGCCCCGAGATTCCTTACTGAGATGTGAAAAGGTCCGGATACTTCTTGCGAAGATCCTCTTCGGTCTCCCACGTTGCCTCTTTATCGGAATGATGCGACCATTGCACTTTCAAGAACTTGGTGCTCTTGTTGCGAGTCTTACGCTCGGTCTCATCGAGAATACGAATAGGGTGCTCCTCATAAGATAGATCATCTTGCAGTTCAATGGAATCATGATCAACTGCACGATCTGGATCTTTGAAACACTTCTTGACCTGTGACACGTGGAACACATCGTGCACTTTGGATAGCTTTTCTGGAAGTTCAAGACGATAAGCATTTTCTGCACGCCTTGAGAGAATGTTGAAGGGACCAATGTATCTTGGTGCAAGCTTTCCTTTCACACGAAAACGATGAGTGCCTCTGAGGGGAGTTACACGGAGATATGCCTTATCACCAGGTGCATAGGTCATATCCCTGTGCTTGCTATCATAATAGCTCTTCTGACGAGACTGAGCAATCCTGAGATTGTCACGAATGATACGAACTTTCTCCTCGGCTTCCTTAACAATGTCAGGGCCCAAGAGTGAACGTTCACCAGCTCCAGACCAATTGATTGGACTCCTGCATCTGCGACCATACAGTGCCTCAAATGGTGCCATGCCTAGGCTTGCCTGGTAGCTGTTGTTGTAGGAGAATTCAGCATATGGAAGGCAATCCTCCCATTTCATGCCAAAGGAGAGACCACATGCTCTGAGCATATCCTCGAGAATCTGATTGACTCTTTCGACTTGCCCCTGAGACTGAGGGTGATAAGCTGTGCTGAACAGAAGTTTGGTGCCCAATGCTTCTTGAAAACTCTTCCAGAAATGAGAAGTGAAGATACTTCCACGGTCTGAGCTTATTTCCAATGGAACACCATGAAGAGGAACAACCTTTGCTGTGTAGAGCTCTGCTAACTGGCTAGCTGAGATAGTTTCCTTGACAGCAAAGAAGTGAGCAACCTTAGTGAGACGATCAATAACAACGAAGATTGCATCGTTGCCCTTCTTAGACTTTGGAAACCCAGTAACGAAGTCCATTTCAATCATGTCCCACTTCCACTCAGGAATTTTCAGAGGTTGGAGTAGACCGGCTGTTTTCTGATGGACTGCCTTAACACGTTGACAAACGTCGCATTCAGAAACGTATTGAGCAATTTCACGTTTCATGCCAGGCCACCAATACAGAGTCTTGAGATCCTGGTACATCTTTGTACTTCCAGGGTGGATGGATAGAGGAGTTTCATGAGCCTCCTTGAGAATGATATCCTTGAGACTTTGAATCTGAGGAACTGCAATGCGTCCTTCGAAGAACACAGTTCCCTTGTCATCAATTGTGAAAGACTTGAATTTATCATTGCCTTCCTTGATGTGCTCTACAATCTTCTTGATTTCAGTATCACGAAGTTGTTCAGAACGAATCTTGTCCTCGAGGGTTGGGCTGGCTGTCAAGCTAGCAAGGTATCCTTCTGGGACAAGACCAAGATTCAGCTTCTGGAATTCTTCATGAAGTGGAGGTTGGCTTTCCATGATCATGAGATTATTGCAATAGGATTTGCGACTGAGAGCATCGGCCATAACATTAGCCTTGCCTGGAGTGTAAGAAATGGTGAGATCAAAGTCTTTAATCTTCTCAATCCATCTCCTTTGCCTGAGGTTCAGATCTGGCTGAGTGAAGATGTATTTCAGACTCTTATGATCGGAAAAGATTTCAGTTTTGTTACCCAACAAGTATTGTCTCCATTTCTTGAGGGCAAACACAACTGCTGCAAGTTCAAGATCATGAGTGGGATATTTTTGCTCATGTGGGTTCAACTGACGTGAAGCATAAGCCACAACTTGACGTTCTTGCATAAGAACTGCTCATAGGCCTTGGAGAGATGCATCACAGAATATCTGGAAAGGTTTGGTAGTATCTGGGCCAACCAGAACAGGGGTGGAAGTGAGTTTAGTCTTCAGGAGGTTGAAACTGTCATCACACTGTGGAGTCCAAACGAACTTTTTGTCCTTCTTTGTGAGATCAGTGAGAGGTTTTGCAATCTTGGAGAAGTTTTGGACGAAACGACGGCAATATCTAGCCAAGCCAAGAAAACTTCTGACTTGCTTCACCGTCTTAGGGGGTTTCCAGTCAACAATTGCCTTAACCTTTTCAGGATCAATGGCTATGCCCTTGGCAGAGATGATATGACCAAGATATGCAACTTCTGGAATCCAGAACTCACATTTGGAAAACTTGGCATATAGACGATGCTCGCGAAGTTTCATGAGAGTGAGACGAAGGTGTTCTCCATGCTCTTCCTCGGATTTTGAGTAGACCAGAATGTCATCAAGATATACCACAACAAACTTGTCGAGGTATTCATGGAAGACAGAATTCATGAGTCTTGAGAACGTTGCCGGTGCATTGGTGAGACCAAAGGACATGACGGTGTATTCATATAGACCGTAACGAGTGGTGAAAGCTGTCTTAGGAATATCTTCCTTTCTGATCTTTATCTGATGGTACCCCATCCTCAAGTCCAACTTTGAGAATATTGAGGCTCCAGCAAGTTGATCAAAAAGATCATCGATACGAGGAATTGGATACTTGTTCTTGATAGTTTTCTCGTTGAGAGGACGATAGTCAACCACGAGTCTTTTTGTTTGATCCTTCTTGGCAACAAACAGAGTTGGGCAACCCCAAGCGGAGGAACTAGGCTGAATGTAACCTTTCTCCATGTACATATCGATTTGCTCCTTCAACAATATCAGTTCAGGAGGAGCTATCTTGTATGGATGCTTAGAGATTGGAGCAGTACCTGGCTCAAGCTCGATCACGAACTCAACTGCTCTGTCCGGAGGCATCCCTGGCAACTCTTCTGGAAAGACGTCAGGGAATTCACAAACCACCGGAACATTTTCAATTGCAGGAAGGGGTTTGGCATCGAGGTTGAACAACTGAACATAACTTGGTCCATATGGAGAATAGACTATCTGGCCTGAAGTGTGAGAGAGAGTTATTGACTTTTGAGCACAGTCAATTTTAGCTTTGTGGGTCTTCAACCAATCCATACCCAGGATGACATCAATGTCAGAATTTCCCAGCAACATGAGTGAAGCAAGGAATATGCGACCTCCAATTAGGATCTGATTGTCCATGCTTATCTTGGAAGTAATCATTTTAGTTCCCGGAGAGTGCACATAGTTTTGATTGCTTAGTGGAACCAGAGCTAAATTGTACGTTGTAGCAAAGATCTTTGACACGAACGAATGCGATGCTCCAGTATCAAACAACACTTTAGCTGGAATAGAGTTTACGGGTAATATACCGAGAACGACGTCAGCAGCTTCCTCAGCTTTGTCGGCCTTGATATGGTTCACCCTCGCGGTCCTCCCGACAGGCCTGTTGTTGGAGTTGAAGGCTTTAGCCGGGGGAGCACGAACCATTGCCTGGTTGGTGTTGGGGCGAGGAGGTGGAGGTAGCTGCCTCTGGGTGCACTTATCAGCGTAGTGCCCAGTCTCCTTGCACTTGAAGCAAGTGACGACACGAGGAGGACCTGGCCTTGGCTGCCCCATTGGAATCCTCTGACCCTGCATCTGAGATGGGTTGGGTGGGCGGGGACCAAAGCCTGGAGAAGCTTGGGCATTTGGAGCCCGAGTGACAGCACCATTTGGCACCCAGATGCGGCGCTTCTGCGGAGGGGTGGTCATGTTGGAGGAGGAACCACCCTCACGCGAGTGCTTGCGCGACTCTTCGAACGCCTTGCGCCCATTCTCCTCATTGAGCGCGGTGTTCACGAGCTCCACGGAGTCCTTGCACTTGATGTTGGTGAGAGCGTACTTCAGTTCCGGGTTAAAACCTCGGCGGAACCTTGCCATCTTCTTGGCTTCAGTGGACACCTCGTCACCAGCGTATCGAGCAAGACGATTGAACTCGTTCTGGTAGCCAAGTACGTCCAGCTTTCCCTGTCTGAGAGAGCATAATTCCTCACGCATCCTTTCCATGAGACCATCCGGGATGTGGTGCTTCAGGAAGGCATCCTTGAAACATCCCCAGGTGATAGGATAGCCAGCTCTCATGGTCTGGTAGTTCTCCCACCAAGTAGCTGCCTGACCCTTCAGTAGGTAGGTGGCATACTTGACCTTATCTTCCTCAGCAACATGAGCAATCTCCAGAGCCCTGTTGATCTCCCTGATCCATTCATCAGCATCCAGAGGCTCATGTGTTTCCACGAAAGCTCTCGGCCCCATGCTCAGAAACTCCTTGATGCTGACTCGCGGAGCATTCTGGTTGGTGTGCTGGTTAGCCTGTATCTGGGCCATCTGTGTCACCACTTGGGTCATCTGAGCTAACAGTTCCCCCATTGGTGGTGGCGGAGGCGGGTTGTTCCTGGTTGGAGGCATCCTGAACAGAAATGCACTTTAGCACAACAATAGAAAAGGATAGACTTGGTAAGCGAAAGTGAGATTATTCCGACGCATGAATAGATAACCAACAGGTACATCATCACATGTTCAAATACATCAGAATATCCAACAGATCAATACATGGTTCGAATGCCAAAGGATAACTAAACATAGCTATGAATGGATACAACGGTACTCCCATGCTCATCACGCAGGACGGCGGTGAGTAGTACGACGAGAGATACGGTGCGGAGGAATCCCCCGGAAGTAGGTATGACGACGATCCACGTAGAGCGGGACTGCCCTGAGAGCAACTCTCGGTGTGGTGAAGTAGAAAGCGTCGTCTCCCTGTGCTCCATAGCGGGGAATCCCTGTGTAACCAGCTCCGAGGTCGAGAAGTGGGCCTCTGATCGGCTCGTAACCTCCAGCATCTGGCAGCGGTAACCCAGCTGTCTGAACGATACGTGCAAAGCGCTCGTCTCCAACAAAGTCTGTGGTGTACGTCGCCAGACGGGTGAGAGCAAGGTGGAGCTGCTCCCTGACTGAGGCTAACTCCTGAGAAAGTGCGGAAGCAACTGCGTCACTGTGCCTCACGAACTGAGCAGTGGTGTGCAGCCTGGAGCTATCAGACTCGTAGGTATCCAGGTTGCTGTGGAGGGTGAAGTGAACTCCCGCTGCCGTGATGTAACCACGGGGGATGTGACGATAGATGGAATCATCAAACCCCCAGTAGTCAGCACGGAGGACAGTGAGACTCACGTACGCTGCCTGCTGCACGGCCATATCCACTGTGGAACCTACTGCCTCGTAGCGGTGGACAACGCTCCTGCCATCATCCGACAGAATGTAGACGATAGCCCGGTAGCAGGTCTGGTCAAACTCTCGCTGCTGCTCGTAGACCTGGTACTCTGGTGCCCAATGGAACCCCAGATAGGTAACCATGTCTCTCAGCATCTCCGGATAACCGGCGGTGCTCTCACAGCGAGTCATCCGAACCACCTGCGGGTAGAACCTGAGATCCATCTGCAGATGATTTGGGAGGTTTTGATTAGACTCCGGTAGAGAACTGATGTGGAAAGTAACAACAAGGTTCAACGGACGAAAAGGACGTTGAAAAGAACATGATATTGAAGCAACATCGGGAAACTCTAGACCAAAAGTCCTGAGGTACTAAGGAGAACCCAAAACACGTGAAATCCTAACTTGAAAGTTTAGGTGAGAACAGAAAACAATGTTGCACTTCCTTACCAGAAAAGGGTGGGTGGGTGGGGAAAGAAGAAAAATGGCAGAATTCCTACTCTCACGTTTCATTTTTCCTATATAGCTACAAAATAGTTTCTAGACTCAACTGCGACCAGTAAAAAGGGATCCTACAGGCAGACAGGCTCTGATACCATTTGTCGCTCCCGAACTTCTAGAGGATACTCACCGTACGAACTGAACAGTATTTTGGTTGGATTACGGGGCTTAACGGCTCCCGCGTCCCCTTACGGGTAGGCCAGCACTTATGTGCGACAACCAACCGTTACTGTTCATCGTCGATGTAAACTATCCTGTAGAAATCAGGACACTACCATTGACGTACTTCATACCATACACACATGGTACGTCAACGGCTTTGAACAAAAGGATAACACAACATGCCTCACAAAAGATTGAAATAAGGTAGCAAATGGCCTTCACTAAGGCAGAAATAGCAAATACAATCATCCAGAGGACACATGTCCCAACATAGCATTCATTACATCAGCGGAAGCATTCAAAGGGGTCTGAGTACAGACAAAATCCAAATAGGCTTAAGAAGCCGGAGAAAATAAAGAAGACGAAGCCCATCCACGTAGGTCCTGGATCCAGCCCTGGTCCAGCTATCTACTCGTCTGCAGTCTCGTCAAACTCCACGAAGTAGCCATCCTAGTGGTCATCGTAGCCGTAGTCGTAGTCTGCGTAAACCACAGCCCCAACGGGGTCAGTACATCCAAGTACTGGCAAGCAAGACTCACAGTTCACCAAAGTATAGCTCGTCAACACAAGCACAGATGACTTGGGTTCAACGGAAAGAAGGGGATATAAATAATGCTGCAACTGGCTGCGCTAACCAACTACAGAGATTCTAGCACTTCCAACTATCAGAAGGGGATAAGATCGAGGGTTGTAACCAACTGAAAGATAACTTCAAACAAACCCATCCTGGATCTCGCCCCTTATCCAAAGAAGCAATCCGAGGATAACTCACACAGTTGGATTAAAGGTGAAACAAGTTATTGTGACGATAATCCTATTACTAGTCAAATTGTTAATCATGGGGTGTGAGATAGTGAATCATTAGGTTTAAGTTGTCATGAGTACTTGTTAGCCAGTACTTTCACCAAGTAGTCCATAACCGCGGAAAACACGGCTTCTCGAGAAGATTATCCCTGCAGGGTTGCACCAATTTGGCCGTACACGTATGAATAACCCGCCAGATGGGATGCCTCCCACCAAGCGGGGCACTCAACACAACTCAACTCTTCTCCGCATCAAGCCCAAAGCACCTTGGGCGCACGGCTAATCAAGCCCCGAAGAAAAGGGACCCTCATAGCACTCTAAGACCGTGTCCCCCTATATGCCGACTACAAAAGTTCCACCCTGCGCTGGGCTCGCAAAAACATGCATGCGGCAAATAGAAAGCACGAACTAAATGAGATGATTTGGACGAGATGCGAATCGAATCGAATTGAGGGGGGCGCCCATACTCGCTTCCCACATGCGGGTAGTGCGCTCATCATGGATCAGTAGACAAGACCCTTTTCCTATTAGGGTCGACACTAGCAGGCCTCAAAACCACGCAGGGCCTCCTGCCGGTGCCTTATCATCAAGTTATTATTTTAACAATACCATTAGCATGATTGATTGATTGATTAAACATCGAGCCCCCAGAACATGATAAAGATATAGCAACTGAAAGTAACGGGTAACAGACTCGAGCAAAACAACCTAAGCATTCTAGTAAGACACTGGCTCAATCAACAGGGTTGTAGGAGGGGTGATGAGGCAATATCAGGGTTAAAGGATTCATGTGATAGGTTCGTAACAGAAACAACTACCACTAAGGCTAGCAAGATATAGACAACGGAAAGTATCGGTAACCAGGGTTGAAAGGAACACAATGGTTCATGTGAGTGATAACTTGCCTGCAAACTCAACAGCCGGGTACTGAGCTAGATCCTCAGAAGGGGTGCTGTAAGGATCGTCTGTCTCAACGTCGTCGTCTATTCGAGAAAAAGCAAACAAACAAAACAGGAATGTAAACAATCATTATCATGGCATTGTGCACAATCAAGATGATGCATGGCAAGTTAATGGTTGCATCAAAATAAGCTAGCTAACATGATAACACAAATTAAATGGACCCATATGCAATTGGATTGCATATGGAAAAGATCCATTGAATTAATTGGAAACAAATGATTTACAATTATTTATTAGGTGATAGTTGTTATCATGATGCATGCATGATGGTAATAACAAAATAACAACAAATAACAATAATAGATGCAAAGGAAAAGGAATAAAACAAGCTTGGAAATTATTTATTAAGTTTGGAAAATTTGGTTACTTAAACATGTCACACAACCCATTATTGTTTTCATCAATTCAAAGTGTGCAAAACAATTAATAAAATTTATATTTGAAAAGAACATCAAATTTTAGTTGGATTACATGTTTCACATTTTGAAATTTGAATTAGGATGGATTTATTATGAATTAAACAATATTAAACAAGTTTTAATTGAATTTAAAACAAGTTTGAATATTAATTGAATTTTATTTAGTCAAAACATAATTTCAAATTCACATTTGCAAAGTTCACACTTTGGTGGTTTGAAAACATATTTTGCATGTTCAAAAATATTTTATATTAATCAAGTTATGATTTTAGCAATTTTAATTGGATTAAACAAGTATTTAATTATTTAAGCAATTTAAATTATTCAAACAATGAAACAAGTCTTATATTTGAATAGGATATTCAAAATGTTATGAAAAACATATTTTATTTGCCTTATTTGGAATTAGTATGAATTATTTATGAACTATTGCAAATTACATTTGAATTATTCAAATTTGAATTTTAAATGTAATTTGGAAACTCAAAACAGAACACAAATGGAATAATTGGAAAGATCATGTAATTTTGAACAGAAAACATATACAAGTTTTATTTATTAGACTTATAGATTAAAAGTTATTGATTTTTAAAGTTTAGGGCTTTATTCTGCCAATTAAAAAGAAATAGAAATTAAACAGATTCGTTTTAAACCTTTTGTTACCGCACTGGAAACGTACACACACGCTGTCAGGGGGGCCCCGTGGCTCACTGTGCCCGCGTGGCACCAGAGGGGCTGACGGATGGGCCCTGGCTGTCAGCGCTTCCAACGAAAAAAGAGAGGGATTAATCCCGGGTGCTGGGGATCGAACCCAGCACCTCTCCCTCGCGCGCGCTCGACTGAAACCAGTGCAGCTGGTGCGTGTTTGTTGTCAGGTAACGCGACGCACAGAGGATATGTTTCAGAACCCAGGTGTTATCTGACGAAACTGACGAGCAAAGTGTTGCTCGACTGACAAAACCTCACCGGCGTTGATCACCGGGTGCTCGCGTGCTAGGCAGGATCTGGGGGGGTGCAAGACGTGCGCAGAACCGTGCGGACACAGTGGTGGTGCAACAGAGGGGACAAGAGGGGAAGAAGAACGGCGGCTCACCGGGGGGTGTCGGGTTGCAGAGGGGAACAGCGAGCTCGACGGCGGCGTTGTCGTGGACGGCGGGGAAGGTGTGGTTGATCTCCGGTTGAGCTCGCGTGTCCGAAACGTAGAGGGCTAGATGGAGGTGGGAGGTGGCGGCGCCATTGATGGATTCAGAGGAGGGGATTCCGGCGAGGTGGCAGCAGAGGAGGAAATCGTCGGGGAGGAGGCGACTGACGGCGGCGGAGAGGGGAGATAGGACCTAGGGGCTAGGGTTTAGGTCTGCGGGGGCCCTGGGGGCTTCTTATAGGCGAGGAGAGCGAGGTGTGGCCGCCGGAGTCGCGCGCTGTCGCGGTGGCGCGCGGAGATGCTTGCCGTACGTCTAAAAGACGATCAGCACGAACTTCAAAGCGTTAAGTTGCGCTAGGTGGGCTGGGCCTGGCGCGCGCGTTAGATTAGGTGGGTTGGGTAGGCTTAGCTGCCGCGCGCGCGCTGGTTTTCTTCTTTTTATTTCTCTGTTTTTTTTTTGTAGCTTTTGCTTTTGGAAGAAAATGATAGGTTTTAGTTTATAGAAAAATTTGAAAAAAATTGGGGAGTTTTATTAGACCAAAAGCAAACACTTGGTGGCTTTTGTTTTCAAAAATTTAAATATTTGCTTGCTGTTTTAAAATTAAACCAAATTGATTGAAATTCCAATATTACTTAATATTAGAAAATCAAAGCAATTTCAATAGGGTTTCCCCTAGGGTTTTAAAGTGATTTAAAGAATACAATGTTGTGGTGAACTTCATGGATTCAAAAAGGTACTGATTTTGAGAATTGGTTTGAATTTGAAATGATTTAGAGTAATTGCTTGAATTAATGGTTTGATTAAACCAACAATTTAATGGGTGATTAACAAGGGATAAAAATGGTTGTTTTTATTTGTTATTTTTATTCCAAAATTTGTAACAGATCAAGTATGAAAATAACCATTTGAATTTGTTTGAGTTTGATTATGAAAACAAGATAAAACAGATGCAAAACAATTAATAACAAATGCAACCAAAAATAAAACAAATGCAATGAGATGATGACATGATGCATTGCTTGAATTAAAACAATAAATCAAACATTCTAAGGGATATTTCATACTTGGGATGTTACAGTCGTTGACAGGGGAGCCCCACCTGTCAGCGCGTGTTGTAAAAATGTTGGGTTTATTCCGCGCGGACGGGGACTCGATCCCGCGACCGCAGGTGCGCGCGCACGGGTTGCAACCATCTGGGCTGCGGCTCGTTTGTGTCAGGTATAGGGCGCGCGGGGTTTTGAGTTTAGCTTCAGACTCAAAGTCTGACGAAACTGAACATTGGTTCAGTTAACTGAACCCGATCGGTAAGGAGAACGACGACGACGATCGCTGCCGGCGTGCGAGGGCTTGGGCGCGTGCTGGCCGTGCGCTTGCGGATGGAGAGGGGAAGGGGAGAGAGAGAGGAGGGAGAGGTGGTGCTCACCACCTCTGAAGACGTTGCAGCGGCTCGACATGGAGGAGGCGACGGGGACAGTGGCGATGACGAGGTCGTCGACGACGCGGTGGAGCTCCTCGGGGTGAGCCTATGAAACGGCGAGGGAGAGGGATGTGGGGCGGCCCTGTTCCCGTGCTCGACCCGCTACGGTGGTGACTAGGACGGCGACAAGGCGAGGTTCAAGAACCCGCCATGGCTGCGGTGGAGGAGGTGTAGGGAACAGAGAAGGGAGGAGGAAGATAAACGGCGGCGGCAGCGGAGAGATGGAGGAGGGGGTCTAGGGCAGCAGGGAGGAGGTCTTGGGCGAGGTTTTAAGGAGGAGGAGGCGCGCTGCTGGCCGTCCCATCCTCTGCCTGTTCGACGTGGACATCCTCGATGTCCTGCCGTACAGAGGTAGGGGATGGGGAGAAAGGTGGGCTTGGCCTGGTGGGGGTGTGGTGGGCTCAGCCCACTTGGCTGGCCTGCCCTCCCCCCTTTTTTTGTTTTTTTGTTTTTTGTTTCTGTTTTTTTTGTTCACCTTTTCTTTTTTTTGTAGGAAAGAAAAGAGAAAAGGAAATAGGATTTGGTGCTGGTATTTTAGCACTAATTTTTTATTGAATTACCGAAACAGCAAGATTCAAAAGGATGTGGGTTTATTTCCAAAATTTTGAAATTGCCACATGATTTGAAATTGTGGTTTAGAATTCAAATAGGGTTTTGGGGTTTGAAAAATTGTGGGGATAAATTTGTATAATTTATTTATTACAAAAGCCCAGTTGTGCAACTTTCTGTTTTCCAAAATTTTAAATTCTATTGTTGTTTGAAATTCAAATGGATTTGAGTGAAAATTGCAACAATTGAATTATAGAAATTTAAGCAAGTTAATAGTTTGGAAATTCTAGTTTATTGGAAGCAATTGGATGTTTTGATTTGAATGTTCCATTTGAAAAAATTGTTACAGAACAAGTATGAAACAAGGATTTGAATTTTTGTTTGGAATTCAAATGGAAAAACAAATGAAATGCTTATGATGGAATGATGCAAACTTAATTTAAACAAAAAGCAAACATTGTAATGGTGTTTTTCATACTTGGGATGTTACAAAACGCCCCCCCCTTGAAGGAATCGCGCCCCGAGATTCCTACTGAGAAGAGAAAAGGTCCGGATACTTGTTGCGAAGATCCTCTTCGGTCTCCCACGTTGCCTCTTTATCGGAATGATGAGACCACTGCACTTTTAAGAACTTGGTGCTCTTGTTGCGAGTTTTGCGCTCGGTCTCATCGAGAATTCGAATAGGGTGCTCCTCATAAGAGAGGTCTTCTTGCAGATCAGTTGAATCATGATCAACTGCACGACCTGGATCTTTGAAGCACCTCTTGAGCTGTGACACGTGAAACACATCGTGCACCTTGGATAGCTTTTCTGGAAGTTCAAGACGATAGGCATTTTCTACACGCCTTGAGAGAATGTGGAAAGGACCAATATATCTTGGTGCAAGCTTTCCTTTGACACCAAAACGATGAGTGCCTCTGAGGGGAGTTACACGGAGATATGCTTTGTCACCAGCTGCATAGACCATGTCCCTGTGTTTGCTGTCATAGTAGCTTTTCTGACGAGACTGAGCAATCTTGAGATTGTCACGAATGATGCGAACTTTCTCCTCGGCTTCCTTAACAATGTCAGGGCCTAAGAGTGAACGTTCACCAGCTCCAAACCAATTGATTGGACTCCTGCATATGCGGCCATAGAGAGCCTCAAATGCTGCCATGCCTAGGCTTGCCTGGAAGCTGTTGTTGTAGGAGAATTCAGCATATGGAAGACATTCCTCCCATTTCATGCCAAAGGAAAGACCACATGCTCTGAGCATATCCTCGAGAATCTGATTGACTCTTTCGACTTGCCCTTGAGACTGAGGATGGTAGGCTATGCTGAACAGAAGCTTGGTGCCCAATGCTTCTTGAAAGCTTTTCCAGAAATGGGAAGTGAAGATGCTTCCACGGTCTGAGCTTATTTCCAATGGAACACCATGAAGAGGAACAATCTTTGCTGTGTAGAGCTCTGCTAACTGACTAGCTGAGATTGTCTCTTTGACAGGAAAGAAGTGAGCTACTTTAGTGAGTCGATCAATGACAACGAAGATTGCATCGTTGCCCCTCTTGGACTTTGGAAAACCAGTGACGAAGTCCATTTCAATCATGTCCCACTTCCATTCAGGGATTTTCAGAGGTTGGAGAAGACCGGCTGTTTTCTGATGAACTGCCTTGACACGTTGACAAACGTCGCATTCAGAAACGTATTGAGCAATTTCACGTTTCATGCTAGGCCACCAATACAGTGTCTTGAGATCCTGGTACATCTTTGTACTTCCAGGGTGTATGGAGAGAGGAGTTTCATCAGCCTCCTTGAGAATGATATCTTTGAGGCTTTGAATTTTAGGAACTGCAATGCGTCCTTCGAAGAACACAGTTCCCTTGTCATCAATTGAGAAGCACTCAAATTTCTCATTGCCTGCTTTGATGTGTTCTACAATCTTCTTGATTTCAGCATCACGAAGTTGTTCAGAACGAATCTTGTCCTCGAGAGTTGGTGTGGCTGTCAAGTTTGCAAGATAGCCTTGAGGAACAAGGCCAAGGTTGAGCTTCTGGAATTCTTCATGAAGAGGAGGTTGGCTTTCCATGATCATGAGATTATTGCAATACGACTTGGGACTGAGAGCATCGGCCATAACATTAGCCTTGCCTGGAGTGTAAGAAATGGTAAGATCAAAGTCTTTGATCTTTTCAATCCATCTCCTTTGTCTGAGGTTTAGATTCAGTTGAGTGAAGATATACTTCAGACTCTTATGATCGGAAAAGATTTCAGTGCGATTACCCAACAAGTATTGTCTCCATTTCTTGAGGGCAAAAACAACTGCTGCAAGTTCAAGGTCATGAGTGGGATAATTGAGCTCATGCGTGTTCAACTGACGTGAAGCATAAGCCACAACTTGACGTTCTTGCATAAGAACTGCACCTAGACCTTGGAGAGAAGCATCACAGAATATTTGGAAAGGTTTGGAAGGATCTGGGCCAACCAGAACTGGTGTAGAAGTGAGTTTAGTCTTGAGGAGATTGAAGCTCTCATCACATTGTGGAGACCAAATGAACTTCTTGTCCTTCTTTGTGAGGTCAGTGAGAGGTTTGGCAATCTTGGAGAAGTTTTGGACGAAGCGACGGCAATAGCTAGCCAAGCCAAGAAAACTTCTTACTTGCTTCACCGTCTTTGGAGGTTTCCAATCAACAATTGCTTTAACCTTTTCTGGATCAATGGCTATGCCCTTGGCAGAGATGACATGACCAAGGTAAGCAACTTCTGAAATCCAGAACTCACATTTGGATAATTTGGCATAGAGACGATGCTCGCGAAGCTTCATGAGAGTTAGGCGAAGATGTTCTTCATGCTCTTCCTCGGATTTTGAGTAGACAAGAATGTCATCAAGATATACCACAACGAACTTGTCGAGGTATTCATGGAAGACAGAATTCATGAGTCGAGAAAATGTCGCCGGTGCATTGGTGAGACCAAAGGACATGACGGTGAATTCGTATAGACCATAGCGAGTGGTGAAGGCTGTCTTTGGAATATCCTCTTTTCTGATCTTTATTTGATGGTAACCCATTCTCAAGTGAAACTTAGAGAATATTGATGCTCCAGCAAGTTGATCGAAAAGATCATCGATACGAGGAATTGGATACTTGTTTTTGATGGTTTTCTCGTTAAGAGGACGATAGTCAACAAAGAGTCTCTTTGTGTGATCCTTCTTCGCAACGAACAGAGTTGGGCAACCCCAAGCCAAGGAACTAGGTTGAATGTAACCTTTTTCTATGTACATATCAATTTGTTCCTTCAACAACTTCAGCTCGGGAGTTCCTATCTTGTAGGGATGCTTAGAGATTGGAGCAGTACCTGGTTCAAGTTCGATCACGAACTCAACAGCTCTGTCCGGAGGCATTCCTGGCAACTCTTCTGGAAAGACGTCAAGGAAGTCGCAAACCACCGGAACATTTTCAAGTGAAGGTAGAGGTTTTGCATTGAGGGTGCACAGCTGAAAGGAACTTGATTCATTTGGAGAATAGATTATCTGGCCAGAAGTGTGGGACAGAGTTATTGACTTTTGAGCACAGTCAATCCTTGCTTTATTGGCCTTCAGCCAATCCATACCAAGAATGACATCAATGTCAGAACTTCCCAGCAACATGAGAGAAGCAAGGAATATGTGGCCTCCAATTAGGATTTGATTGTCCTTACTTATCTTGGAAGTCAACATTTGAGATCCCGGGGAGTGAACAGTGATTGGATTGCTTAGTGGAACCACAATTAGGTTGTTTGTTGTGGCAAAGGTCTTTGACACAAAAGAATGTGATGCTCCGGTATCAAACAACACTTTAGCTGGAACAGAGTTTACGGGAAATATACCGAGAACGACGTCAGGAGCTTCCTCAGCTTTGTCGATCTTGACATGATTCACCCTTGCGGTCCTCCCGACAGGCCTGTTGTTGGAGTTGAAGGCCTTAGGCGGGGGAGCGCGCACCATTGCCTGGTTTGTGTTAGGACGAGGTGGTGGTGGAGGTAGCTGCCTCTACGTGCACTTGTCGGCGTAGTGCCCCGTCTGCTTGCACTTGTAGCAAGTGACGACACGAGGAGGCCCTGGCCTTGGCTGCCCCATTGAATCCCTTTGATCATGTAGCTGAGCAGGGTTAGGTGGGCCGGGAGCGAAGCCTGGAGAAGTTTGGGCGTATGGAGCCCGAGTGACAGCACCATTTGGTACCCAGATGCGGCGCTTCTGCGGAGGGGTGGTCATGTTGGAGGAGGAACCACCCTCACGCGAGTGCTTGCGAGACTCCTCGAACGCCTTGCGCCCATTTTCTTCATTGAGAGCGGTGTTAACGAGATCCTCGAAGCTGTTGGCCTTGACATTAGTGACGGCATACTTGAGTTCCGGGTTAAAACCTCTGCGGAACCTTGCCATCTTCTTAGCTTCAGTGGACACCTCATCTCCAGCGTATCGAGCGAGGCGATTGAACTCACTCTGATACCCGATGACGTCCAACTTGCCCTGCTTGAGAGAGCAAAACTCTTCACGCATCCTTTCCATGAGACCATCTGGAATGTGGTGCTTCAGGAAGGCTTCCTTGAAACAATCCCACGTGACTGGCATGCCAGTTCTCATGGCCTGGAAGTTTTCCCACCAAGTAGCTTCCTGACCCTTCAGCAGATAGGAGGCATACTTGACCTTGTCTTCTTCAGCTACGTGTGCAATCTCCAGAGCCTTAGCTATCTCACGGATCCAGTCATCAGCGTCCAGAGGCTCGCGTGTGGCCACGAAAGCTCTTGGGCCCAGACTGAGAAACTCCTTGATGCTGACCCGTGGAGCTGTCTGGTTGATGTGCTGATTAGCCTGGAACTAGGCCATCTGCGTCATGACTTGGGTCATCTGAGTCAACAGCTCCGCGATTGGCGGTGGCTCAGGCGTGTTGTTCCTTGTTGGCGGCATCCTGGATGGAAATGCATTTTAGCACAACAATAAAAAAGGATAGACTTGGCAACCGAAAGAGAGATTATTCCGACACATGAATAGATAACCAACAGGGACACCATCACATGTTCAAATACATCAGAATATCCAACACACCATAAATGGTTCGAATGCCAAAGGATAACTAAACATAGCTAAGAATGGATACATCGGTACTCCCATGCTCATCACGCAGGACGGCGGCTAGGACTACGGCGAGAGGTACGGTGAGGAGCACGCCCACGAAAGTAGGTGGAACGACGATCCACGTAGATCTGACGTGGTCTGAGACCGACTCTAGGCGTGGTGAAGTACATAGCGTCGACTCCCTGTGCTCCAAAGCGGGGAATCCCAGTGTAACCAGCACCAAGGTTAAGGAGTGGACCTCTGATCGGCTCGTAACCTCCAGCATCTGGCAGACGACGCCCAACTGGCTGATCGAAACGTGCAAAGCGCTCGTCTCCAACAAAGTCTGTGGTGTAAGTCGCCAGACGAGTCAAAGCAAGGTAAAGCTGCTCTCTGACTGAAGCCAACTCCTGAGATAGTGTGCGGGCAACTGCGTCACTGTGTCTCACAAACTGAGCGGTGGTGTGCAGCCTGGAGTTATCATGCTCGTAAACATCCAAGTTGTCGTAGAGAGTGAAGTGAGCTCCCTCCAAAGTGATGTAACCACGGGGAATGTGGCGATAGATAGAATCGTCAAATCCCCAGTAGTCAGCACGAAGGACGGTGAGACTCACATAAGCTGCCTGCTGCACAGCCATATCCACTGTGGAACCCACTGCCTCGTAGCGGTGGACTACGCTCATGCAATCATCTGACAGAATGTAGACGATAGCCTGGTAGTAGGTCTGGTCAAACTCTCGCTGCTGCTCGTAGACCTGGTACTCTGGTGCCCAACGGAAACCCAGAAAAGTGACCATGTCTCTCAGCATCTCCGGATAACCGGCAGTGCTCTCGCAACGAGTCATACGAACCACCTGCGGGTAGAACCTGAGATCCATCTGCAGATGGTTGGGGAAGCTTTGATTAGACGCCGGTAGAAGAACTGAAGTGGCAAGCAACAACAAGGTTTCAATGGACGAAAAGGATGTTGAGAAGAACAGGATATCAAAGCAACATTCGGGAAACACGAGACCAAACACTCCTGAGGTACTACGGAAAACCCATCCGAGCTTCTAAAGGATCAATGTCTACTGCTTAAGGAATAGAGGATCTGCTTCCGGGGCTTATGTGCCTCCGTTCTCAATCATGAGTAGGCAACATGATAAATCATGTCACAACCACCTCCATTCCTATGGTCTAGTAGATATAACCATCCTAGAGAAACCAGGATACGTGAAATCCTAACTTGAAAGTTTAGATGAGAAGAGAAAACAACGTTGCACTTCCTTACCAGAAAAGGGAGGGTGGGTGGGGAAAGAAATAAAAGAACAGAATTCCTACTCTCACGTTTCATTTTTCCTATATAGCTACAAAATAGTTTCTAGACTCAACTGCGACCAGTAAAAGGGATCCTACAGGCAGACAGGCTCTGATACCATTTGTCGCACCCGGACTTCTAGGGGATACTCACAGCCCGCTAAACAGTAGATAAATGTCTTACAGGGCATACCGGCACCCGCATCTCAATATGAGTAGGCCAACACGTAAACGTGTGACAACCATCATCTACTATTCATCGTCTGCGCAAACCATCCCATAGAAATCCGACTACTTCCATTGACGTACTTCATAACATACACATGGTACGTCAACGTCATTTGAACAAGTGATATCACAACAAATCTCTAAGACACAAAGAAATAGAAATAAGTGGCAAATAGCTCTCACTAGAGCAGAGATAGCAAATACAATCATCCAGAGGACACATGTCCCAACAAGTCATCATTACATCACAGCGGAAGCATCCAAAGTGTCTGAGTACAGACAAGATCCAAATAGGCCTAAGAGGCCGGAAATGAAAAGACGGAGCCCATCCACGATGTCTCGGATCCTGCCCGGGTCCGCTATCTACTCGTCAGCAGCCTCGTCATACTCCACGTAGTAGCCACCATGGGGATCCTCGGAAACGTAGTCTGCAGAACACACAGCCCCAAAGGGGTCAGTACAGACGAGTACTGGCAAGCAAGACGCACAAGATACCAAAGTGTACCCGGCAACACCAAGTACAGATGCTTTGGGTTCAACAGAAGATAGGTGTTATAAAAGTGCGGCAGCGGGCTGCCTAACCAACTACAGAGACTCGCTACAACATCCGGCTAAGAGAAAGTGATAAGATAGCGCATCAGAACCAACTACCACTAACCTCAAACAAACCCATCCTGGATCTCGCCCCTTATCCAAAGAAGCAATCCGAGGATAACTCACACAGTTGGATTAGTGAAGGTTCAAGTTATTGTGTCAATAAGCCTATTACTAGTCAAATTAACATTATTTAGGTGTAAGTTGTCTAATCCTTGTTAGCCAGCCCTATCACCAAGTCATCCATAACCGCGGACAACACGGCTTCTCGAGAAGATTTAACCCTGCAGGGATGCACCAATTTGGCCGTACACGTAAGAATATCCCGCCAGACGGGGGATCAACCCACCAAGCGAGGTACTCAACACAACCCAACTCTTCTTCGCATCAAGCCCAAAGAACCCCGTGCAGTTGAGCGCACGGCTAATCAAGCCCCACGAAGAAAAGGGGACCCTCATAGCACTCTAAGAACGTGTCTCCCTAAATGCCGACTACAAAAGTTACCACCCTGGCCTCGGGTTCGCACCTGCATATGCATGCGGCAAATGGAAAACCCGAACTAAATGAGGCGATTTGGACGAGATGTGAATCGAATCAAAGTTGAGGGGGGCGCCCATACACGCTTCCCACATGCGGTTAGCGCGCTCATCATGGATCTAGAGGACAAGAACTTTTCCTGAGTTCGACACTAGCAGGCCTCAAAACCATACCCGGCCTCCTGCCGGTGCCTTATCATCAAATTAGCATTACCTCAAACATTAACAGGTTGTTGTTTAAACATCGAGCCCCCAGAACATAATAAATATGATAACAGGAATAACGGACATCAGACTCGAGCATAAACAACCCTAAACATGCTAGTAAGACACAGGAAACAAGCAACAGGGTTATAGGTGTGGAGGATAGGCTATATCAGGGTTACAGGATAACATGTGATAGGATCGGAACACAAGCAACGAATCTGTCGCACCCGCACTTCTAGAGGATACTCGCAGTTCCGTTGAACAGTAGTTGATTGGATTACGGGGCTTACCGGCACCCGCATCTCTTACGAGTAGGCCAACACACGTATGTGTGACAACCAACCCTACTGTTCATCGTCTACGTAAACCATCCCATAGAAATCAGGATACTAACATTGACGTACTTCAAACCATACACACATGGTACGTCAACGGCGTTTAACAGAATGATAACACAACATATCTCTAGGACACAAAAGATGGAAATAAGTTGCAAATAGCTCTCACTTGAGCAGAGATAGCAAATACAATCATCCAGAGGACACATGTCCCAACATATCATCATTACATCTCAGCGGAAGCATTCAAAGGGTCTGAGTACAGACAAATCCAAATAGGCTTAAGAAGCCGGGAATGAAAAGAAGACGGAGCCCATCCACGATGTCTCGGATCCTGCCCGGGTCCGCTACCTACTCGTCAGCAGCCTCATCAAACTCCACGTAGTAGCCGTCACGGGGATCCTCGTAAGCGTAGTCTGCGGAAACCACAGCCCCAAAGGGGGTCAGTACATAAACGTACTGGCAAGCAAGACTCACAGTTCACCAAAGTGTAACCCGTCAACACCAAGCACAGATGCCTTGGGTTCAACGGAAGAAAGGGGATATAAAAGATGTTGCAACTGGCTGCACTAACCAACTACAGAACATACCACAACTTCCGGCTATCAGAAAGGGGATAAGATAGCGTATCATAACCAACTGTAATTAACTCCAAACAAACCCATCCTGGATCTCGCCCCTTATCCAAAGAAGCAATCCGAGGATAACTCACACAGTTGGATTAATAATGGATCAAGTTATTGTGGCAATAAAGCTATTACTAGTCAAGTTATCATTAGTTAGGTGTAAGTTATTCTGAGTACTTGTTAGCCAATACTTTCACCAAGTCAACCATAACCGCGAAAAACACGGCTTCTCGAGAAGATTTATCCCTGCAGGGGTGCACCAATTTGGCCGTACACGTAAGAATACCCCGCCAGGATGGAAATGCACTTCCACCAAGCGAGGCACTCAACACAACTCAACTCTTCTTCGCATCAAGCCCAAAGCACCACGTGTTGTGCGTGCGCGGCTAATCGAGCCCCACGAAGAAAAGGGGACCCTCATAGCACTGGAAGACCACGCCGCCCTAAATGCCGACTACAAAAGTTCCACCCTGGCCTCGGGTTCGTACCTGCATATGCGTGCATCAAATGGAAAGCCCGAACTAAGTGTGGTGATTTGTACGAGATGCGAATCGAATCAAATTGAGGGGGGCGCCCATACACGCTTCCCACATGCGGATAGTGCGCTCATCATGGATCAGTAGACAAGACCCTTTTCCTAATTAGGGTCGACACTAGCAGGCCTCAAAACCACGCCGGGCCTCCTGCCGGTGCCTTATCAGCAAATTATTATTACCTCAAAATTAACAGGTGGTTGTTTAACATCGAGCCCCAGAACATAATAGAATATAGCAACAGAAAGTAACGGGTAACAGACTCGAGCAAAACAACCCTAAGCATGCTAGTAAGACACGGGCTCAAACACCGGGGTTATAGGAGTGGAGGTGAGGCAATATCAGGGTTCTGGGTATCAGGTGATAGGTTTGTAACAGAAACAACTATTCATAGGGCTAGCAAAATAGACAACGGAAAGTATCGGTAACCAATGTTGAAGGAACACCATGGTTCATGTGAGTGATAACTTGCCTGCAAACTCAGCAGCCTGGTATTGAGCTAGATCCTCAGAAGGGGTGTCGTAAGTATCGTCTGTCTCAACGTCGTCGTCTATCCGAGAAGAAGCAAACAAACAATGCAGAAAGATAAACAATCAATAACATGGCATAGTGCACAATCATGGGATGATGCATGTCAATTTAATGGATGCATCAAAACAAACTAGTTGACATGGTAACAACATGATTAAATGGACCCACATGCAATTTGAGTTGCCCATGAAAAGGTCCATGAATTATGGTTGAAACAATTGTTTTCCAACTAGCCAACAGGTTAAAGTGGTTTAGTATGATGCATGGATGAGGAAAACAACAAAATAACAACAATAGAATCAATTGGAAATAAGGTTTACCAATTTTAGAAATTTATTTATTAAGTTAGAAAATTTTGGTTACTTAAAGGTGTTACACAATTATTTGTTGTTTTCACCAATTTAAATTGTTCAACATAAATAACAAAATTCATATTTGAAAAGAACACAAAATTTTAGGTGGATTACATGTTTCAAATATTGAAAAAGGAATTACAATGATTTAATTATGAATTAAACAAGTTTAAACAAGATTTAATTGAATTTAATTCAAGTGTGAATATTATTTGAATTTTATTGGTTCAAAACATAAATTCAAATTCATATTTGAAAAGTTTATGTTTTTCTGGTTTGAAAACATATTTTGCATGTTCAAAAATAATTTAATTTGAGCAAGTTATGAATTTAGCAAATTTAAATAATTTAAACAAGGTTTAAATTATTTAAACAATTTTAATTATTCAAAACATGAAACAAAAATTATATTTGAATAGGTGGTTTGAAATAGCATGGAAAACATATTTTATTTTCATTATTTGGATTAAGTATGAATTAGTTATGGATTTTATCAAATTTCAACTAAATTGTTTGAATTTGAAATTTGGGTGCATTTGAATTATTCAAAACAGAAAAAAATGCTATAAATAGATAGAGAATTAAATTTGGGGCAGTGTACATATTTTACTTTTATTATTTGGATTTATAAAATTAAAGTTATTAGCATTTTCATTTTAGGGACCATTCTGTAATTAAAAGGATTTGGATTTAAAAAAAAAACTTGGACAGAAACGCTCTGCACCGCGCAGTGACCTAGCCAGGGTCACTGCCAATGGGCCAATGGGCCAAGGGGCCAGCGTGGCCCTCGTGTGCTGGCGTGGCAGCAGCAGTGGCTGACAGGGGGGGCCACCCTGTCAGCGCGCTGCGCCAAAAAGATTGGGGTTTTCCCCGCGGGAGGGGGAATCGAACCCGGGACCTCCCGTGTGCGTGCGCTGTGGCGTTGCCACTGGGGTGTGCGCTCGAGCTTGTCAGTATATGCGATGCGGTAGGGTTAACATTCAGTTAGCGCGTTTCTGAAATTTAACTGACGACGAAATGTTTCTGAACCTTGACAGCAACAGCGCGGTGGCCGGCGACGATCACCGTTGCTGCTGTCGCTGTGCTTGCGCGTGCACGGATGCGGTGCGTGTGCTTGGCGTGCTAGTGTGTTTGCAAGGCAGAGAGGAGGAGGTGGAGGCACGGTGGCGCTCACCTCCGAAGTAGTCGTAGCCGCGGCTCGGTGTGGAGGTGGTCGTCGCCGGCGGCAACAACAGGGATGGCGGCGACGTTCCAGTAGGTCTCCGGGGGTGCTGGGGTGTCGACGAGATCGAGGAAGACACGGTGGTACGGTTCCCGTGGTCAGCCAGGGAGGAGAGGGAGAAGATCGCCGGTGGTAACCATGGATTCAGAGGACGGCGGCGGTGGGTGGTTGCAGAGAAGAAATTCCGGTGAGGGAGAGGGAAAAATGGCGGCGGTGCGAGGGGGGATAGGGTAGCCTAGGGTTTAGGGTAGCGGCGCGGGGCCTAGGTGGGTTCTTATAGGGGTAGGGGAGCGAGGATGGCCGTCGGGGAGGTACTGTGCCGCCGTGGCACCTCCCGATGTGCCGCCGTACGATTAGAAGAAGGAGGGGAGCGGGGCGAAGGGGTATGCGGGCCAGGGAGTTGGGCTGGGCCGCGCTGGCTGAGCCCACTGCCTCTCTCCCCCCGTTTCTTTTCCTTTTTTAAATTTTTCTTCTGTTTTTTTTTTGCAGCAAATAGAAATGGAAGAAAAAGATGAGTTTTGAGTTAGGGAAAATTTTAGAAAAAATTTGGGTGTGTTAAATAGGTCCACAACAACCAATTGTCAACTTTGGTTTTTCAAAAGTTCCAATTTAAATTACTGTTTGTGATTTAATCCAAATTTGACAGAATTTGCTTATTAAGTGTTTATTATTAGAAACAACATTTTTAATAGGGTGAACCCTATTGTTAATTAGAACAAATGATTAGAATTGTTTGGTAATTTTTATAATTTCAAATTGGGGTGCTGTTTACAATTGAATTTGAAATAATACTTGAATTAAGTTTGGATTAATTGAATTATTAAAAGCCATCATTTTAATGGTTTGAACCTTATGGTTTAATGGAACAAAAATGGTTGTTTTGATTGAACTTTTTAGTTGGAAAAATTGTAACATAACAAGTATGAAACAAAGCATTTGAATTTGTTTGAAATTCAATTATGAAAACAAATGAAAACAGATGCAAACAAATAGGAAACAAATGCAATGAGTATGATGACATGATGCAAAACTTTAATTAAACAAGAAACAAACATGCTAGGGGTGTTTTTTCATACTCGGGATGTTACAGAATCTTAAGGCTAGCAAGATAGACAACGGAAAGTATCGATATCCAGTGTGGAAAGGACACAATGGTTCATGTGAGTGAATACTTGCCTGCAAACTCAGTAGCCTGGTACTGGGCTAACTCCTCTGAAGTAGTGTCGTAAACCTCGTCTGTCTCAACGTCGTCGTCTATTCGGGAAGAAGCAAACAAACAACGCAGAGAGACAAACAATCAATAACATGGCATAATGCACAATCATGGGATGATGCATGACAATTTAATTGATGCATCAAGATAAGCTAGTTGACATGATAACATAATTAAATGGGCCTATATGCAATTTGGATTGCATATGGAAAAACCCATGAATTAAGGTTGAATTTAATGATCTACAAATAACCATCATGTGAAATTTGATTAGAATGATGCATGGATGAGGAAAACAATGAGAAAACAACAATAGCTTCAATTTGAAAAGGTGTTTACCAAGTTTGGAAAACTATTTATTAAGTTATGAAATTTGGCTTCTTAAATGAGTTACACAAGCATTTGTTGTTTTCACCAATTTTAATTGTTCAAAATAGATAACCAACTTTATATTTGGAAAGAACACAAAATTTTAGGTGGAATACATGTTTCATTTGTTGAAAAAGGATTTAAAATGAGCAAGTTGTTAATTTGACAATTTTAAATGCATTAAATAAGAAACAGTTGTTTTCAGCAATTTAATTTATTTAAAACAGAACACAAAGTTGATATTTGCAAAGTACATGAAAAATGGAATGGAAAACATATTTTATATGTTCAAAAAGAATTTAGTTTGACCAAGTTATTAATTTAGCAATTTTAAATGAATTAAACAAGGATTTAAATATTTCACCAATTTAAAATATTCAAAACAGTAAACAAAGTTTATATTTGGAAAGCTTGTTCAATTTTTCATGGAAAACATATTTTATATGTGCCATTTGAGTTAAATTTGAATTAGTTATGAATTTAACCAAATTTGAAATAGTAGTTTGAATTTGAATTTTTGAAACCATTTGAAATGTTCAAAACAGTACACAAATGGTTTAAACATGTAGAGAATTAAATTTGGTATGGAAAACATATTTAATATGTTGAATTTGAATTTGAATTGAGGGATCTATGAGAGTTTGAATTCCAGGGACCATTCTGTAAAAATACAGGGACTGGATTTTAAAAGAAAAAGGATCCAGATCTGGATCCACCTCGCAGGGACCTAGCCTGGGCCGCTGACAACGGGCCCTAGGCCACGTTGGCGCCGCGTGGCAGGGGTGGGAGCTGGCGTGGCATCCAGGGTCGCTGACAGGGGAGCCCCACCTGTCAGCGCGAGTTGTAAAAATGTTGGGTTTATTCCGCGCGGACGGGGACTCGATCCCGCGACCGCAGGTGCGCGCGCACGGGTTGCAACCATCTGGGCTGAGGCTCGTTTGTGTCAGGTATAGGGCGCGCGGGGTTTTGAGTTTAGCTTCAGACTCAAAGTCTGACGAAACTGAACATTGGTTCAGTTAACTGAACCCGATCGGTAAGGAGAACGACGGCGACGATCGCTGCCGGCGTGTGTCGCACCCGGACTTCTAAAGGATACTCGCCGTTCCGTTGAACAGTAGTAGATTGGATTACGGGGCTTACCGGCACCCGCGTCCTCTTACGAGTAGGCCAACACACGTATGTGTGACAACCAACCCCTATCTGTTCAGCGTCGATGTAAACTATCCCATAGAAATCAGGATACTTCCATTGACGTACTTCAAAACATACACATATGGTACGTCAACGGCGTTTGAACAAGTGATATCACAACAGATCTCTACGACACAAAAGATTGTAATAAGTGGCAAATAGCTCTCATTAGAGCAGAGATAGCAAATACAATCATTCAGAGGACACATGTCCCAACAATACATCATTACATCACAGCGGAAGCATTCAACATGTCTGAGTACAGACAAGATCCAAATAGGCCTAAGAGGCCGGAAACGAAAAGACGGAGCCCATCCACGAAGTCTCGGATCCTGCCCGGGTCCGCTATCTACTCGTCAGCAGTCTCTTCATACTCCACGTAGTAGCCACCATGGGGATCCTCGGAATCGTCGTCTGCGGAAACCACAGCCCCAAAGGGGTCAGTACATAAACGTACTGGCAAGCAAGACTCACAGTTCACCAAAGTGTAACCCGTCAACACCAAGCACAGATGCTTTGGGTTCAACGGAAGGAAAGGGGATATAAAAGATGATGCAACTGGCTGCTCTAACCAACTACAGAACATACTACAACTTCCGGCTATCAGAAAGGAGATAAGATCGAGTATTGTAACCAACTGAAAGATAACTTCAAACAAACCCATCCTGGATCTCGCCCCTTATCCAAAGAAGCAATCCGAGGATAACTCACACAGTTGAAATCATGATGGTTTAGATTATTGTGTCAATAAGCCTATTACTAGTCAAGTTGTTAATCATTGGGTGTAAGGTTGTTAATCATTAGGTTTAAGTTGTCCTGAGTACTTGTTAGCCAGTACTTTCACCAAGTAATCCATAACCGCGGAAAACACGACTTCTCGAGAAGATTTATCCCTGCAGGGTTGCACCAATTTGGCCGTACACGCAAGAATATCCCGCCAGACGGGAATCAAACCCACCAAGCGAGGCACTCTACACAACTCAACTCTTCTTCGCATCAAGCCCAAAGCACCACGTGCTGTGCGTGCGCGGCTAATCGAGCCCCACGAAGAAAAGGGGACCCTCATAGCACTGGAAGACCACGCCGCCCTAAATGCCGACTACAAAAGTTCCACCCTGGCCTGGGCTCGCAAGATCATGCATGCAGCAAATGGAAAGCCCGAACTACGTGTGGCGATTTGGACGAGATGCGAATCGAATCAAATTGAGGGGGGCGCCCATACTCGCTTCCCACATGCGGTTAGTGCGCTCATCATGGATCAGTAGACAAGACCCTTTTCCTATTAGGGTCGACACTAGCAGGCCTCAAAACCACCCTGGGCCTCCTGCCGGTGCCTTATCATCAAATTTATTATTAATCATAACATTAGCATGGTTGATTGATTAAACATCGAGCCCCCAGAACATAATATAGAGATAGTAACAGAAAGTAGCGGGTAACAGACTCGAGCAAAACAACGTAAGCATGCTAGTAAGACACGGGCTCAACAAAAGGTTATAGGTGTGGGGGGTGAGGCAATATCAGGGTTAAGGGATACATGTGATGGGTTCGTAACAGAAACAACTACACATAGGGCTTAGCAAAATAGACAACGGAAAGTATCGGTAACCAATGTTGAAAGGAACACGGTGGTTCATGTGAGTGATAACTTGCCTGCAAAACCCAGTAGCCTGGTACTGAGCTAACTCCTTAGAAGGGGTGTCGTAAGGATCGTCGGTCTCAACGTCGTCGTTTATCCGAGAAGAAGCAAACAGACAATGCAGAAAAGGTAGACAATCAATATCATGGCATAGTGCACAATCATGGGATGATGCATGTCAAGTTAATGGTTGCATCAAAATAAACTTGCTAACATGGTAATACAATTTAAATGGACCCATATGCAATTGGATTGCATATGGCAAGAGTCCATGAATTAAGTGGAAACAAATGATCTACAATTTAATTATCATGTGAAAGTTGTTAGCATGATGCATGCATGATGATAACAACAAAATAACAACAATAGATGCAAGTGGAAAAGAAGTTTAACAAGGTTTGGAAATCATTTATTATGTTTGGAAAATTTGGTTACTTAAAGATGTCACACAAGCATTTGTTGTTTTCATCAAGTTAAATTGTTCAAAACAGATAACAAAGTTCATATTTGAAAAGAAAACAAGATTTTAGTTGGAATACATGTTTCACTTGTTGAAAAAGGATTTCAAATGAATTATTTATGAATTAAACAAGTGTAAGCAAGAATTAAATGAATTTAATTCAAACATGAACTTATTTGAATTTTTATTTGTTCAAAACATTAAGTGAGATTCATATTTGCAAAGTTTATACTTTTGTGGTTGGAAAACATATTTTATATGTCCCAAGAGAATTTGTTTTGATCAAGTTATAGAATTAACAATTTTAAATGAATTAAACAAGGTTTAAATTATTTAACCAATTTTAATTATTCAAAACATGAAACAAATTTTATATTTGAAAAGGTGGTTTAATTTTGCATGGAAAACATATTTCATTTGTGGAAATTAGATTTAAAATGAGCAAGTTATTATTTTGGCAATTTTAAATGCATTAAACAAGAAACAGTTGTTTTCAGCAATTTAAATTATTCAAAACAGCAAACAAAATTTATATTTGGAAAGTACATGAAAAGTTGATTGGAAAACATATTTAGTTTTTGGAATTTGGAATTTTTATGAACAAGTTATGATTTTTGCAAGTTTAAGTGAATTTAACAAGAATTCAAATATTGCACCAATTTAAAATATTCAAAACAGTAAACAATTTTTATATTTGGAAAGAACATTTAATTTGGTATTGAAAACATATTTAAAAAGTCAAATTTGGAGTTACAATGATTTTCTTATGCCATTTACAAGATATAGTGCAAATCTGCCATTTTTTTAGTGAAACAGGGACTTGGAAAATAATTTGCAGGGGCTATAATTAATTACCAGGGGCCTATGTGTGATTTGCTGGAAGTTCCTGTACCAAGGCATTGCAAAATAAAAGGGGGTTTTATTCTGCAGGGGGTGGGATTCGATCCCCCCACCTCCTGGACGCGCAAAGGGGACATAACCATTGCGGCTATGCGTTGTGTTTGTAACAGGAGGGGCAGTGTGGGGTTATGTGCTGCAGTTTTACGTGATGTTTCTGAATACTAACTGAACTCGAACAGGTACCACGACAGGGACAGCGATCAGAGGGGAGGACGCCATGGCTGCTCTCGCTAGGGCGCCGTGGGCTCGCCGGAGAGGGGGCGGCCAAGGGGGGAAGGGAGATGAGGGAGGAGGAGTAGAGGGAGGAGATCGATGGGGGGCGGCCTCACCTTGAGCGCTCGATGGAGGAGGTCGGCAGGGAGCAACAGGAGCTTGGCCGGCGAAAAGTCGGCGATGGCGGCGGTGACTCAGGCCCTCCCGGTCCAAGCCGAGGGGGGGCGAAGGGAGATGGAACCATGGGGGTTCCATTCCCATGCTTGGCCCGGCCGGAGGAGGTCCGGAGCTCCGGCGATTGCCGGTGGAAGGAGAGCTTTTTTTTTCTTTCGGTTGGGTTCAGTATAGGCTACAGAGCATACAGAGAGCAGAGAGGGAAAGGAGGAAGAAGGAAGAAGAGATGGAGGCGCTAGGCTAGGGTTAGGGTTTGCAGGGGGATCGGTGGCCGTTTTATGGGGAGCCCTAGCTAGGTACGGCTGCCATCGAGGAGGAGAGGAGAGGATCGTGTGGTACAGAGGAGGTTCGTACAATTGGAGGAGGAAGACGACAAGGGGGGGGGAGAAAAGGTATCGGGCTGGAAGAGGTAGATGGGCTGGGGGAGAAATTGGATGGGGTGGGCTTGCTGCTGCTCCTCTCCTCTCTTTTTATTATTTGCTTTCCTGTTTTTTTTTGTAGCAAGAGAGAAAATGGAAGAATTAGATAGTTTTTGGAGTTGATAAAATCTTGGAAAAATTCATGGGAGTGGGTTAGGTCAACTACAACCAACTACCAAGTTTGGACTTCAAAATTATTTAAGTTTTTGTGCTGTTTGGAAATAAACCAAATTTAGAGGTATTTTGTTATTAAATAAAATAGTATTGAAAACAAAGGTTTTTAATAGGGTGAACCCTATTGATTAAAGTGGTTAAAATTATTAGAATAGATTGGTAGTTTTAATGATTTGGAAATTGGTGCTGTTTGCATAGGTTTCAAATTGGAGTTAGTTTGGATATTGATTGAAATATTTAAGACAAGAAATTACTTATGGTGATCATATGATTCTAATTGGAAACAAATGAACACCTTTGTTTTGGTTATTTTTTTATAATTTCAAATTGGGATGCTGTTTAGTGATTGGGTTTGAATTTGAAAGCAAGTTGGATTTAATTAATTGAAATAAAAGCACCATTTTATTAGTTGATCAACATGGAATAAAATGAGAACAATTGGTTGTTTGTATTTGAAATAACATTTTGGAAATTGTAACATCACAAGGATGAAACAAAAGGTTTGAAGTTTTGGTTTGAAATTCAAATAGAAAACAAAGGAAAACAAATGAAAACAGAGAAAAACAAATGGAAAACAAACAAAACAAATGCAATCAACATGATGCCATGATGCAAAACATAAAATAACAGAGAGCAAAACATTCTAAAGGCTATTTTTCAGACTTGGGATGTTACAAAACGCCCCCCCTTGAAGGAATCGCGCCCCGAGATTCCTACTGAGAAAAGATAAGGTCCGGATACTTCTTGGGAAGATCTTCTTGAGCTGTGACACGTAAAACACATCGTGCACATTGGATTTGTTTTTCTGGAAGTTCAAGATGACAGGCATTCCCGGCAACTCTTCCGGAAAGACGTCAGGGAATTTGGAAACCACCGGAACATTTTCAAGTAAAGGGAGAGGTTTTGTATCGAGGGTGTATAGCTGGATAGAACTTGATTCATTTGGAGAATATACTATCTGAAATGTGGTGATTCAGGAATGCTTCCTCGAAACAACCCCAGGTGATAGAAATGCCAGCTCTCATAGCCTGGAATCAACTACAACAACAACGACGACAACAACAACCTTTCTGGCCAGATAGACTTGATATTTGGGAAGTTTTGATTAGCCGCCGGTAGAAGAATTGAAGTGGAAAACAACAACAAGATTTCAACGGACGAAAAGGATGTTGAGAAGAACAGGATATCAACATCGGGAAAAACGAGAACAAAACACTCCTGAGGTACTAAGGAAAAACCCATCCGGGCTTCTAAAGGATCATTATCTACTGCTTAAGGAATAGAGGATCTGCTTCCGGGGTTTACACGCCTCCGTTCTCAATCGTGACTAGGCAACATGATAAATCATGTCACAACCACCTCCATTCCTATGGTCTAGTAGATATAACCATCCTAGAGAAACCAGAATTCGTGAAATCCTAACTTGAAAGTTTAGATGAGAAGAGAAAACAACGTTGCACTTCCTTACCAGAAAAAGGGAGGGTGGGTGGGGAAAGAAGAAAAAGAACAGAATTCCTACTCTCACGTTTAATTTTTTCCTATATAGCTACAAAATAGTTTCTAGACTCAACTGCGACCAGTAAAAAGGGATCCTACAGGCAGACAGGCTCTGATACCATTTGTCGCACCCGGACTTCTAAAGGATACTCGCCGTTCCGTTGAACAGTAGTAGATTGGATTACGGGGCTTACCGGCACCCGCGTCCTCTTACGAGTAGGCCAACACACGTATGTGTGACAACCAACTCCTATCTGTTCAGCGTCGACGTAAACTATCCCATAGAAATCAGGATACTTCCATTGACGTACTTCAAAACATACACACATGGTACGTCAACGGCGTTTGAACAAGTGATATCACAACAGATCTCTACGACACAAAAGATTGAAATAAGTGGCAAATAGCTCTCATTAGAGCAGAGATAGCAAATACAATCATTCAGAGGACACATGTCCCAACAATACATCATTACATCACAGCGGAAGCATTCAACATGTCTGAGTACAGACAAGATCCAAATAGGCCTAAGAGGCCGGAAACGAAAAGACGGAGCCCATCCACGAAGTCTCGGATCCTGCCCGGGTCCGCTATCTACTCGTCAGCAGTCTCGTCATACTCCACGTAGTAGCCACCATGGGGATCCTCGGAATCGTCGTCTGCGGAAACCACAGCCCCAAAGGGGTCAGTACATAAACGTACTGGCAAGCAAGACTCACAGTTCACCAAAGTGTAACCTGTCAACACCAAGCACATATGCTTTGGGTTCAACGGAAGGAAAGGGGATATAAAAGATGATGCAACTGGCTGCTCTAACCAACTACAGAACATACTACAACTTCCGGCTATCAGAAAGGAGATAAGATCGAGTATTGTAACCAACTGAAAGATAACTTCAAACAAACCCATCCTGGATCTCGCCCCTTATCCAAAGAAGCAATCCGAGGATAACTCACACAGTTGAAATCATGATGGTTTAGATTATTGTGTCAATAAGCCTATTACTAGTCAAGTTGTTAATCATTGGGTGTAAGGTTGTTAATCATTAGGTTTAAGTTGTCCTGAGTACTTGTTAGCCAGTACTTTCACCAAGTAATCCATAACCGCGGAAAACACGGCTTCTCGAGAAGATTTATCCCTGCAGGGTTGCACCAATTTGGCCGTACACGCAAGAATATCCCGCCAGACGGGAATCAAACCCACCAAGCGAGGCACTCTACACAACTCAACTCTTCTTCGCATGAAGCCCAAAGCACCACGTGCTGTGCGTGCGCGGCTAATCGAGCCCCACGAAGAAAAGGGGACCCTCATAGCACTGGAAGACCACGCCGCCCTAAATGCCGACTACAAAAGTTCCACCCTGGCATGGGCTCGCAAGATCATGCATGCAGCAAATGGAAAGCCCGAACTACGTGTGGCGATTTGGACGAGATGCGAATCGAATCAAATTGAGGGGGGAGCCCATACTCGCTTCCCACATGTGGTTAGTGCGCTCATCATGGATCAGTAGACAAGACCCTTTTCCTATTAGGGTCGACACTAGCAGGCCTCAAAACCACCTTGGGCCTCCTGCCGGTGCCTTATCATCAAATTTATTATTAATCATAACATTAGCATGGTTGATTGATTAAACATCGAGCCCCCAGAACATAATATAGAGATAGTAACAGAAAGTAGCGGGTAACAGACTCGAGCAAAACAACCTAAGCATGCTAGTAAGACACGGGCTCAACAAAAGGTTATAGGTGTGGGGGTGAGGCAATATCAGGGTTAAGGGATACATGTGATGGGTTCGTAACAGAAACAACTACACATAGGGCTTAGCAAAATAGACAACGGAAAGTATCGGTAACCAATGTTGAAAGGAACACGGTGGTTCATGTGAGTGATAACTTGCCTGCAAAACCCAGTAGCCTGGTACTGAGCTAACTCCTTAGAAGGGGTGTCGTAAGGATCGTCGGTCTCAACGTCGTCGTTTATCCGAGAAGAAGCAAACAGACAATGCAGAAAAGGTAGACAATCAATATCATGGCATAGTGCACAATCATGGGATGATGCATGTCAAGTTAATGGTTGCATCAAAATAAACTTGCTAACATGGTAATACAATTTAAATGGACCCATATGCAATTGGATTGCATATGGCAAGAGTCCATGAATTAAGTGGAAACAAATGATCTACAATTTAATTATCATGTGAAAGTTGTTAGCATGATGCATGCATTATGATAACAACAAAATAACAACAATAGATGCAAGTGGAAAAGAAGTTTAACAAGGTTTGGAAATCATTTATTAAGTTTGGAAAATTTGGTTACTTAAAGATGTCACACAAGCATTTGTTGTTTTCATCAAGTTAAATTGTTCAAAACAGATAACAAAGTTCATATTTGAAAAGAAAACAAGATTTTAGTTGGAATACATGTTTCACTTGTTGAAAAAGGATTTCAAATGAATTATTTATGAATTAAACAAGTGTAAGCAAGAATAAAATGAATTTAATTCAAACATGAACTTATTTGAATTTTTATTTGTTCAAAACATTAAGTGAGATTCATATTTGCAAATTTTATACTTTTGTGGTTGGAACACATATTTTATATGTCCCAAGAGAATTTGTTTTGATCAAGTTATGGAATTAACAATTTTAAATGAATTAAACAAGGTTTAAATTATTTAACCAATTTTAATTATTCAAAACATGAAACAAATTTTATATTTGAAAAGGTGGTTTAATTTTGCATGGAAAACATATTTCATTTGTGGAAATTGGATTTAAAATGAGCAAGTTATTATTTTGGCAATTTTAAATGCATTAAACAAGAAACAGTTGTTTTCAGCAATTTAAATTATTCAAAACAGCAAACAAAATTTATATTTGGAAAGTACATGAAAAGTTGATTGGAAAACATATTTAGTTTGTGGAATTTGGAATTTTTATGAACAAGTTATGATTTTTGCAAGTTTAAGTGAATTTAACAAGAATTCAAATATTGCACCAATTTAAAATATTCAAAACAGTAAACAATTTTTATATTTGGAAATAACATTTAATTTGGTATTGAAAACATATTTAAAAAGTCAAATTTGGAGTTACAATGATTTTCTTATGCCATTTACAAGATATAGTGCAAATCTGCCATTTTTTTTAGTGAAACAGGGACTTGGAAAATAATTTGCAGGGGCTATAATTAATTACCAGGGGCCTATGTGTGATTTGCTGGAAGTTCCTGTACCAAGGCATTGCAAAATAAAAAGGGGTTTTATTCTGCAGGGGGTGGGATTCGATCCCCCCACCTCCTGGACGCGCAAAGGGGACAGAACCATTGCGGCTATGCGTTGTGTTTGTAACAGGAGGGGCAGTGTGGGGTTATGTGCTGCAGTTTTACGTGATGTTTCTGAATACTAACTGAACTCGAACAGGTACCACGACAGGGACAGCGATCAGAGGGGAGGACGCCATGGCTGCTCTCGCTAGGGCGCCGTGGGCTCGCCGGAGAGGGGGCGGCCAAGGGGGGAAGGGAGATGAGGGAGGAGGAGTAGAGGGAGGAGATCGATGGGGGGCGGCCTCACCTTGAGCGCTCGATGGAGGAGGTCGGCATGGAGCAGCAGGAGCTTGGCCGGCGAAAAGTCGGCGATGGCGGCGGCGACTCAGGCCCTCCCGGTCCAAGCCGAGGGGGGGCGAATGTGACGCCCCGAGATCGGGCACTATGCAGATTTCAGCATTCCCGCCAAATCCGCATAATAACCGATCACAGGTTGCCATTTATGATAACATTACAATAGTTCACGAATAATCCACAATTACAACAGAATCAGATAGATACAAGATGACTCAGACGAGTCAGGGATACAACTGATACAATACAAAGATCCAAATAACAGCGGAAGAAACAACATAGCGTCCGGCTACGGACAAGATACAAATTGGACTAAGAGTCCTGAAGATAACCGAGAGCGTCCAATCCCTGCCCAGGCCAAGCCGGAGGGATTCCCAAGCTAACGTCGTCAGACTTCAAACCTGTTGACTGCAATTTGGAATTTGCAGCCACGAAAGAGATTCGTGGGTCAGTACGGTTAAGTACTGGCAAGGGGGATAAAACCCATACTCACAAGTTACCGGCGTAGCCAGTCATCACAAGATACAAATACTTTAGGATCAACGGAAAGAAAGGGGTTATTGCAAATAAGCGACAACAGGCTGCACTAACCAACTACAGAGGGAAAACTACAACTTCCCACTAACAGAAAGGGGATAAGATCGAGGATTGTAACCAACTGAAAGTAAATCCAAACAAACCCATCCTGGACCTCGCCCCTTTAGCCAAAGAAGCAATCCGAGGATAACTCACACAGTTGTATTAAAGGTGAAACAAGTTATTGTGTGAATAAACCTATTACTAGTCAAGTTGTTAATCATGGGGAGTAACATGGTTAATCATTATGTTGAAGTTGTCCTGAGTACTTGTTAGCCAGTACTTTCACCAAGTAATCCATAACCGCGGAAAACACGGCTTCTCGAGAAGATTATCCCTGCAGGGTTGCACCATAGTAACCGACACTCATGAATATCCCGCCAGATGGAGCGGCCACTCCACCAAGCGGGGCACTCAACACAATCCAACCATTCTTCGCATCAAGCCCAAAGCACCTTGGGCGCACGGCTACTCGGGCCCAGAAGAAAATGGACCCTCATAGCACTCTAAGACCGTGTCCCCCTATATGCCGACTACGAAAGTTCCACCCGGGATCCAAGGGCTCGCAAGATCATGCATGCAGCAAATGGAAAACCCGAACGAAATGAGGCGATTTGGACGAGATGCGAATCGGGTCAAACTGAGGGGGAGCCCATACTCCCCAAATGCGGGTAGTGCGCTCATCATGGATCAGTAGACAAGACCCTTTTCCTATTAGGGTCGACACTAGCAGGCCTCAAAACCACAAAGGGCCTCCTGCCGGTGCCTTATCATCAAGTTTATTATTAATAGTAACATTAGCATGATTGATTGATTGATTAAACATCGAGCCCCCGGAACATAAAGAAGCAATAACAGAAAGTAACGGGTAACAGACTCGAGCAAAACAACCCTAAGCAAGATAGTAAGACACAGGCTCAAGCAAAGGTTATAGGTATGGAGGTGAGGCAATATCAAGGTTAAGGGATTCATGTGATGGGTTCGTAACAGAAACAGCTACCACTAAGGCTAGCAGAAAAGAATCAACGGAAAGAATCGTTAACAAGTGATGAAAGGCAGCCATATGGCATGCAAGTGAGTATACTTGCCTGAGATCCCGCAAGGTAGCAGAACTTGTCGTTGCTCACATCATCTCAACGTCCTATCCGGGAAGAAGCAATGAACCTCGAACAAACACCGGATGCAACAATTACTACTACGGCAAAAGATCCAGCATGAACAAGGTATGGATGCATGTCAATTTAATAGATGCACCAAAGTAAGCTAGTGGATATGAAACACAAGTTTAAATGGATTCCATATGCAAAGGTTGCATATGGAAGCCCATGCTTTAGAGTTGAATTAATTGTTCTAACACTAAGCATCATGTGTAAGTGAGTTAGAATGATGCATGCAAAAGGGAAACAGCAAAATAACAACATTAGAATCAAATTAGAATAGGGTGTAGCAATTTAGAATTTTATTATTAATTTAGGGAATTTTTGGGTGCCTTAAGGGAACACACAACTATTTGTTGTTATCAACCATTTAAATTGTTCAAAACAAATAACAAAGTTGATATTTGAAAAGGTTATCAAATTTTAGTTGGATTACATGTTTCACATGTTGAAATTGGGCTTTGGATTATTTAATTATGAATTAAACAATATTGAACAATTTTTAATTGAATTAAACAAGTTTTAAATTGTTTAGGCAATTTTAATTATTCAAAACAGAAAACAAGAATTATATTTGAATAGCTTATTTAAAATGGTATTGAAAACATATTTTATTTGCATTTATTGGATTAAGGATGAAATAGTTATTGAATTTAGCAAATACAAGTGAAATGATTTAAATTTGAATTTGAATTGTAATTTGAAAATTCAAAACAGAACACAAGTTGGATATTTGGAAAGATTATAAAATTTGGATCAGAATAGATATAAAGTTTGTGTTTATATGAATTACAGAATAGAAGTTATTGAATTTCAAAGTTTTGTTTCAAATCTGTTTATTAAAAGGAATTTGGAAAATGTTGGAATTTCGCAGAAACATTTTGCACCGAGTGGCTCTCTACCCACTGTCCCTGCTGCGTGGGCCAGAGGGGCCAGCGCGGCGCTGCGCGCCCGCGTGGCAGGATCAGTCACCGACGGGTGGGACCGCGTGCTGAGGAAGAAAAAATGAACCAAAAAGGGGTGCGCTCCCTGGGGATCGAACCCAGGAGCTGTACCGCGCGCGAGTGGGGCTCAACCAGTTGGGCTGGAAGCGATTCGTGACAGGGAACGGGCATGTGGGTAGATGGGGTGTGGTTTCGGGGTTAACTGAACCTGCAACCAGTTGCTGTTTCTGAAGATCGACGAGGAGAACATGAGCGACGCGGACATGCTCGCTGTGCCGTTCGCCGCGGCTCGCCGCTGCGCGTGCGGCTGCGGATGCCGGGGCTCGTGCGGGCCATGGAAGCGCACGGTGCAGAGGAAGGCGAGGGAGGGGAAGAGGACCAGAGGGCTCACCTCGAGGGTTCGCTGTAGAGGTTCAGGTTCAGGCGACGGGCAGCGGACTTCTCCGGCACGGCGCGGCCGCCGTGTTGCCTCCCGGCAAGCGACGAGGTGACGGTGAGCCTCGGGGGACAACCACGATTCCATTCCCGCCACGTCCCAGGCCCGGCGATGACCAGGACGTCGACGACATCACCACCAAGGGCCGGCCATGGCGTTGCAGCGCACCGATTCAGCACGAATTCAAACAGAACAGAAGAAGAAGGAGAAATTGAGAGGGGAATGGATGGCGACGGTGTGGAGAAGGAGAGATCCTGGCTTGGGGAGGAGGAAGGTGGAGTGGTTGAGGGAGGCGTGGAGGAGGGGAAAGATAAGGGAGGATCGGGGCAGGTGGTGGTGTTGCGTGCTCTCTGTCTGATTTTCTGCAGAGACAGCGACGGGGAGCAGGGGGATGACGTCGGGGGTGGACTGGGTCGTGGTACTGGGTTGGGCTAGATGGGCTACGTTAGGTAGATAGGTTAGTTGGTGTCTCCTTTCTGATTTATTTATTTTTATATTTTTTTTTTCCTGAAAACAGATTTGGAAAAAAAATGGATAGATTTTGTTTAGGGAAAATTCCAGTAAATTTAGGGTAGGTTATTTAGGTAATTAGAAATACATTTCCAAGATTTGATTTCAAAATTTTGATATTTAAAATAAAGTTTGTATTTGAAACCAATTTAGAGGATTTGCAATATTAATAAACCATTATAAAAACATGCTTTTAAATAGGGTTACCCCTAAGATTTAATTTGATTGAAAATTAGTTGATTGACTTGTTAAGTTATGAATTCAAAAGTGGTTATGGTTGAGGCATTTGATTAGAAGATGGAGGTGATTTAATTAATTAATTGAAAATAGTTGTTTGATTAAACCCAACAATTCAATGAATGATTTGGTTTAAACTTTTGAGTTAGCCATTAGGGTTTTAACAAGAGGGGGGAAGTTATTAACAAGCATTTGGATTAAACAATTTTCAAACTATTGAAGAACAAATGAGGGGTGTAGTTTGCAAGTTTGAAATTGGAAATTTTGGGCAAGGGTGAAAGTTTAAATTGTTCTGAAATTTTCAGTGGTGATGCAAAATGGTGCAATGCAATGTGATGCATATGATGCAAGCAAACAAACAGGTAACACCCCAGGTGTTACAGACGACACCACTAACAAGGGATTGCGCCCTCGCAATCCACCTGCTAACCCGGGAGGGGACAGAAGTTCGACTATCGATTCTTCGCGCTTCCGTTGATCTCCTCGACACCACTAACAAGGGATTCTTGCTCGGAGTGACGACGATGTGCTTCCACCAGGAATCTTCCGATGATCGAACCTATTAGGTTAAAGGCTCAGAAAACGTCCACCCACGTAGGATCCTAACACTTTGAAAGATAGACCAGAGGGGAGACTCCAAAACAAATAAGATTGGGAGGGGAAATAGAATAGGGATAAGGAGAAAAACAAGAATCCTATTGAGATGTTTTTCCAAAATAGTTTAGCAGAAATAATTTTTGACACTCTAGAAACAACGACCGTTAGCGAGGTTAACCTACAGGCTTTGCGGACCCGTTGCTTCGATAACCATTCGTATCGAAACAATATCGGGAATCGGAACCAAGGCTCTGATACCATTTGTGACGCCCCGAGATCGGGCACTATGCAGATTTCAGCATTCCCGCCAAATCCGCATAATAACCGATCACAGGTTGCCATTTATGATAACATTACAATAGTTCACGAATAATCCACAATTACAACAGAATCAGATAGATACAAGATGACTCAGACGAGTCAGGGATACAACTGATACAATACAAAGATCCAAATAACAGCGGAAGAAACAACATAGCGTCCGGCTACGGACAAGATACAAATTGGACTAAGAGTCCTGAAGATAACCGAGAGCGTCCAATCCCTGCCCAGGCCAAGCCGGAGGGATTCCCAAGCTAACGTCGTCAGACTTCAAACCTGTTGACTGCAATTTGGAATTTGCAGCCACGAAAGAGATTCGTGGGTCAGTACGGTTAAGTACTGGCAAGGGGGATAAAACCCATACTCACAAGTTACCGGCGTAGCCAGTCATCACAAGATACAAATACTTTAGGATCAACGGAAAGAAAGGGGTTATTGCAAATAAGCGACAACAGGCTGCACTAACCAACTACAGAGGGAAAACTACAACTTCCCACTAACAGAAAGGGGATAAGATCGAGGATTGTAACCAACTGAAAGTAAATCCAAACAAACCCATCCTGGACCTCGCCCCTTTAGCCAAAGAAGCAATCCGAGGATAACTCACACAGTTGTATTAAAGGTGAAACAAGTTATTGTGTGAATAAACCTATTACTAGTCAAGTTGTTAATCATGGGGAGTAACATGGTTAATCATTATGTTGAAGTTGTCCTGAGTACTTGTTAGCCAGTACTTTCACCAAGTAATCCATAACCGCGGAAAACACGGCTTCTCGAGAAGATTATCCCTGCAGGGTTGCACCATAGTAACCGACACTCATGAATATCCCGCCAGATGGAGCGGCCACTCCACCAAGCGGGGCACTCAACACAATCCAACCATTCTTCGCATCAATCCCAAAGCACCTTGGGCGCACGGCTACTCGGGCCCAGAAGAAAATGGACCCTCATAGCACTCTAAGACCGTGTCCCCCTATATGCCGACTACGAAAGTTCCACCCGGGATCCAAGGGCTCGCAAGATCATGCATGCAGCAAATGGAAAACCCGAACTAAATGAGGCGATTTGGACGAGATGCGAATCGGGTCAAACTGAGGGGGAGCCCATACTCCCCAAATGCGGGTAGTGCGCTCATCATGGATCAGTAGACAAGACCCTTTTCCTATTAGGGTCGACACTAGCAGGCCTCAAAACCACAAAGGGCCTCCTGCCGGTGCCTTATCATCAAGTTTATTATTAATAGTAACATTAGCATGATTGATTGATTGATTAAACATCGAGCCCCCGGAACATAAAGAAGTAATAACAGAAAGTAACGGGTAACAGACTCGAGCAAAACAACCCTAAGCAAGATAGTAAGACACAGGCTCAAGCAAAGGTTATAGGTATGGAGGTGAGGCAATATCAAGATTAAGGGATTCATGTGATGGGTTCGTAACAGAAACAGCTACCACTAAGGCTAGCAGAAAAGAATCAACGGAAAGAATCGGTAACAAGTGATGAAAGGCAGCCATATGGCATGCAAGTGAGTATACTTGCCTGAGATCCCGCAAGGTAGCAGAACTTGTCGTTGCTCACATCATCTCAACGTCCTATCCGGGAAGAAGCAATGAACCTCGAACAAACACCGGATGCAACAATTACTACTACGGCAAAAGATCCAGCATGAACAAGGTATGGATGCATGTCAATTTAATAGATGCACCAAAGTAAGCTAGTGGATATGAAACACAAGTTTAAATGGATTCCATATGCAAAGGTTGCATATGGAAGCCCATGCTTTAGAGTTGAATTAATTGTTCTAACACTAAGCATCATGTGTAAGTGAGTTAGAATGATGCATGCAAAAGGGAAACAGCAAAATAACAACATTAGAATCAAATTAGAATAGGGTGTAGCAATTTAGAATTTTATTATTAATTTAGGGAATTTTTGGGTGCCTTAAGGGAACACACAACTATTTGTTGTTATCAACCATTTAAATTGTTCAAAACAAATAACAAAGTTGATATTTGAAAAGGTTATCAAATTTTAGTTGGATTACATGTTTCACATGTTGAAATTGGGCTTTGGATTATTTAATTATGAATTAAACAATATTGAACAATTTTTAATTGAATTAAACAAGTTTTAAATTGTTTAGGCAATTTTAATTATTCAAAACAGAAAACAAGAATTATATTTGAATAGCTTATTTAAAATGGTATTGAAAACATATTTTATTTGCATTTATTGGATTAAGGATGAAATAGTTATTGAATTTAGCAAATACAAGTGAAATGATTTAAATTTGAATTTGAATTGTAATTTGAAAATTCAAAACAGAACACAAGTTGGATATTTGGAAAGATTATAAAATTTGGATCAGAATAGATATAAAGTTTGTGTTTATATGAATTACAGAATAGAAGTTATTGAATTTCAAAGTTTTGTTTCAAATCTGTTTATTAAAAGGAATTTGGAAAATGTTGGAATTTCGCAGAAACATTTTGCACCGAGTGGCTCTCTACCCACTGTCCCTGCTGCGTGGGCCAGAGGGGCCAGCGCGGCGCTGCGCGCCCGCGTGGCAGGATCAGTCACCGACGGGTGGGACCGCGTGCTGAGGAAGAAAAAATGAACCAAAAAGGGGTGCGCTCCCTGGGGATCGAACCCAGGAGCTGTACCGCGCGCGAGTGGGGCTCAACCAGTTGGGATGGAAGCGATTCGTGACAGGGAACGGGCATGTGGGTAGATGGGGTGTGGTTTCGGGGTTAACTGAACCTGCAACCAGTTGCTGTTTCTGAAGATCGACGAGGAGAACATGAGCGACGCGGACATGCTCGCTGTGCCGTTCGCCGCGGCTCGCCGCTGCGCGTGCGGCTGCGGATGCCGGGGCTCGTGCGGGCCGTGGAAGCGCACGGTGCAGAGGAAGGCGAGGGAGGGGAAGAGGACCAGAGGGCTCACCTCGAGGGTTCGCTGTAGAGGTTCAGGTTCAGGCGACGGGCAGCGGACTTCTCCGGCACGGCGCGGCCGCCGTGTTGCCTCCCGGCAAGCGACGAGGTGACGGTGAGCCTCGGGGGACAACCACGATTCCATTCCCGCCACGTCCCAGGCCCGGCGATGACCAGGACGTCGACGACATCACCACCAAGGGCCGGCCATGGCGTTGCAGCGCACCGATTCAGCACGAATTCAAACAGAACAGAAGAAGAAGGAGAAATTGAGAGGGGAATGGATGGCGACGGTGTGGAGAAGGAGAGATCCTGGCTTGGGGAGGAGGAAGGTGGAGTGGTTGAGGGAGGCGTGGAGGAGGGGAAAGATAAGGGAGGATCGGGGCAGGTGGTGGTGCTGCGTGCTCTCTGTCTGCTTTTCTGCAGAGACAGCGACGGGGAGCAGGGGGATGACGTCGGGGGTGGACTGGGTCGTGGTACTGGGTTGGGCTAGATGGGCTACGTTAGGTAGATAGGTTAGTTGGTGTCTCCTTTCTGATTTATTTATTTTTATATTTTTTTTTTCCTGAAAACAGATTTGGAAAAAAAATGGATAGATTTTGTTTAGGGAAAATTCCAGTAAATTTAGGGTAGGTTATTTAGGTAATTAGAAATACATTTCCAAGATTTGATTTCAAAATTTTGATATTTAAAATAAAGTTTGTATTTGAAACCAATTTAGAGGATTTGCAATATTAATAAACCATTATAAAAACATGCTTTTAAATAGGGTTACCCCTAAGATTTAATTTGATTGAAAATTAGTTGATTGACTTGTTAAGTTATGAATTCAAAAGTGGTTATGGTTGAGGCATTTGATTAGAAGATGGAGGTGATTTAATTAATTAATTGAAAATAGTTGTTTGATTAAACCCAACAATTCAATGAATGATTTGGTTTAAACTTTTGAGTTAGCCATTAGGGTTTTAACAAGAGGGGGGAAGTTATTAACAAGCATTTGGATTAAACAATTTTCAAACTATTGATGAACAAATGAGGGGTGTAGTTTGCAAGTTTGAAATTGGAAATTTTGGGCAAGGGTGAAAGTTTAAATTGTTCTGAAATTTTCAGTGGTGATGCAAAATGGTGCAATGCAATGTGATGCATATGATGCAAGCAAACAAACAGGTAACACCCCAGGTGTTACAGCGAAGGGAGATGGAACCATGGGGGTTCCATTCCCATGCTTGGCCCGGCCGGAGGAGGTCCGGAGCTCCGGCGATTGCCGGTGGAAGGAGAGCTTTTTTTTCTTTCGGTTGGGTTCAGTATAGGCTACAGAGGATACAGAGAGCAGAGAGGGAAAGGAGGAAGAAGGAAGAAGAGATGGAGGCGCTAGGCTAGGGTTAGGGTTTGCAGGGGGATCGGTGGCCGTTTTATGGGGAGCCCTAGCTAGGTACGGCTGCCATCGAGGAGGGGAGGAGAGGATCGTGTGGTACAGAGGAGGTTCGTATAGTTGGAGGAGGAAGACGACAAGGGGGGGGAGAAAAGGTATCGGGCTGGAAGAGGTAGATGGGCTGGGGGAGAAATTGGATGGGGTGGGCTTGCTGCTGCTCCTCTCCTCTCTTTTTATTATTTGCTTTCCTTTTTTTTTTGTAGCAAGAGAGAAAATGGAAGAATTAGATAGTTTTTGGAGTTGATAAAATCTTGGAAAAATTCATGGGAGTGGGTTAGGTCAACTACAACCAACTACCAAGTTTGGACTTCAAAATTATTTAAGTTTTTGTGCTGTTTGGAAATAAACCAAATTTAGAGGTATTTTGTTATTAAATAAAATAGTATTGAAAACAAAGGTTTTTAATAGGGTGAACCCTATTGATTAAAGTGGTTAAAATTATTAGAATAGATTGGTAGTTTTAATGATTTGGAAATTGGTGCTGTTTGCATAGTTTTCAAATTGGAGTTAGTTTGGATATTGATTGAAATATTTAAGACAAGAAATTACTTATGCTGATCATATGATTCTAATTGGAAACAAATGAACACCTTTGTTTTGGTTATTTTTTTATAATTTCAAATTGGGATGCTGTTTAGTGATTGGGTTTGAATTTGAAAGCAAGTTGGATTTAATTAATTGAAATAAAAGCACCATTTTATTAGTTGATCAACATGGAATAAAATGAGAACAATTGGTTGTTTGTATTTGAAATAACATTTTGCAAATTGTAACATCACAAGGATGAAACAAAAGGTTTGAAGTTTTGGTTTGAAATTCAAATAGAAAACAAAGGAAAACAAATGAAAACAGGGAAAAACAAATGGAAAACAAACAAAACAAATGCAATCAACATGATGCCATGATGCAAAACATAAAATAACAGAGAGCAAAACATTCTAAAGGCTATTTTTCAGACTTGGGATGTTACAGCGTGCGAGGGCTTGGGCGCGTGCTGGCCGTGCGCTTGCGGATGGAGAGGGGAAGGGGAGAGAGAGAGGAGGGAGAGGTGATGCTCACCACCTATGAAGATGTTGCAGCGGCTCGACGTGGAGGAGGCGATGGGGACAGTGGCGATGACGAGGTCGTTGACGGCGCGGTGGAGCTCCTCGGGGTGAGCCAATGAAACGGCGAGGGAGAGGGATGTGGGGCGGCCCCGTTCCCGTGCTCGACCCGCTACGGTGGTGACTAGGACGGCGACGAGGCGAGGTTCAAGAACCCGCCATGGCTGCGGTGGAGGAGGTGCAGGGAACAGAGAAGGGAGGAGGAAGATAAACGGCGGCGGCAGCGGAGAGATGGAGGAGGGGGTCTAGGGCAGCAGGGAGGAGGTCTTGGGCGAGGTTTTAAGGAGGAGGAGGCGCGCTGCTGGCCGTCCCATCCTCTGCCTGTTCGACGTGGACATCCTCGATGTCTTGCCGTACAGAGGTAGGGAATGGGGAGAAAGGTGGGGTGGGCCTGGTGGGGGTGTGGTGGGCTCAGCCCACTTGGCTGGCCTGCCCTCCCCCCTTTTTTTGTTTTTCTGTTTTCTGTTTCTGTTTTTTTTTGTTCACCTTTTCTTCTTTTTTTTTCTAGGAAAGAAAAGAGAAAAGGAAATAGGATTTGGTGCTTGTATTTTAGCACTAATTTTTTATTGAATTACCAAAACAGCAAGATTCAAAAGGATGTGGGTTTATTTCCAAAAATTTGAAATTGCCACATGATTTGAAATTGTGGTTTAGAATTCAAATAGGGTTTTGGGGTTTGAAAAATTGTGGGGATAAATTTGTATAATTTATTTATTACAAAAGCCCAGTTGTGCAACTTTCTGTTTTCCAAATTTTTAAATTCTATTGCTGTTTGAAATTCAAATGGATTTGAGTGAAAATTGCAACAATTGAATTATAGAAATTTAAGCAAGTTAATAGTTTGGAAATTCTAGTTTATTGGAAGCAATTGGATGTTTTGATTTGAATGTTCCATTTGAAAAAATTGTAACAGAACAAGTATGAAACAAGGATTTGAATTTTTGTTTGGAATTCAAATGGAAAAACAAATGAAATGCTTATGATGGAATGATGCAAACTTAATTTAAACAAAAAGCAAACATTGTAATGGTGTTTTTCATACTTGGGATGTTACAGATTCCTGCGGACGGGAGCGTCTGGCTGGGCAGCCTGCTTCTCGGCGGCCTTCTTCTCGGCTGCTGGCTTCTCGACAGCTTGCTTCTCGGCAGCCTTCTTCTCGGCAGCTGGCTTCTCGACAGTTTTCTTATCAGCAGCCTTCTTCTCGGCTGCATCTTTCTTGCCAGCAGCATCGGAAGCAGTTTTCTTGGTGGTCTGCTTGGCTGGAGGGCTAGCTGTGGTCTTGGTCTTCTTCATGGACGGGGAGCTTGGCACAGTTGGTGGAGCGGACTGCTGGGTAGGCGGCGCCAAGGACTGGCTACCGGGCGCAGCGTCCGGCTGCGCGTGGCTCTGCAGGTCCGGATCCACATCAGTTGTCTCAACCCGCTGCTTGGCAGCGGGGTCTTGCAGTACGTCGTCTTGATTATCTACCCGCGGCTGGGCCGCGGGGTCATCTCGGGCAGCAGCATCAGTATCCTGCTGCTCCTGGCCCTCTTCCTGCCGCTCAAGGGCGGCACGATCTTGGTGCTCGGTGGCCGTTTCTGTGTTCTCCCTAGCTGTGGCAGCTAGGGGAGAAGGGGGTCTCTCGTCGTGAGCAACATCCTGCGCTTGTTGTTCCGCGCGGGCCTGCTGCTCCTGCTCGGCGTCCTGGGCACCAGTGTCCATGCCCTGGACGTTGGTGTCGTCTTCATCCTCACCCTTCACGGGAGAGGGCGCACGCGCCTCGTCCCCTGCCGCGGGCTCGTCCTCTTCAGAGAGGTCGATGAGCTTGTCGATGTCAATGGCGGATCTCTTCTTGGATTTGGAGGGAGCGGCAGCAGCATCAGCGTCCAAGGGGGCGCTGAAGAGAAAAGGGGATTCAGGAAAAGAAGAGGGAAAGAAGAAACCAAGAAGCAGCGGCGGAGCAAGGAATTCAAGGAAAGCAGTGACAGAAGATTGTGACTTGAAAGAGAATCACTTACCCTGCACGTGAAGGGGGTGGCCGTCTCCCAGAGACCTGCTTGGTCTTCTTCTCGCCCTTCTTGGCCTTCTTGGCGGTGGGCTCCTGGGCACCACTGCCGCCCTCTTCCGAGTGGCGGGAGCGGCAACCGCAAGCGGATCGACCTCGAGGGCGTCCTCATCCTCTCCCTCGTCAGCATTAGCATCCTCTGCAAAGTAGGAGAGAAGAAAACGATTGAGAAACAGAAAGAAACTAAGTTGCGCTACTCGCGACCAAAAAGGTGAACTCGGTCACCTGCGTCGTCGTCTTCGGACCAGTCCCGAATGGACGTGTCGACATGATGCTTACCCGGCTGGACGGCATGGGGGATGCAGAGGGTGTCCGCGGTGTCGTAGGAGACCTCGTCATCCTCCTTTCGGTCTTCGTGCCAGTTGGCCTTGAAGCGCTCCTCGCTCTCAGCGAGCTGGCGAGCAAGGCGCTGGAGAAATGAGCAAGCAACACGAATCAGTTGAGCAGTGTAAGGGATTCTACCCGGGACAAGATGCAAGCACAAAGCATAACAGAGTAAGCGTCCTACTCAACGAGGCGTGCAAACACAAAGCACATGAAGCCTAACAGATAGTAGCAAGTGTTCTACTCGGCATGTAGTGCAAACATAAAGCACATGAAGCCTAAAGAGATACGGCTAAGTGTCCTACTCGGCACAGAGTGCGGATGCTAAGCATACCAGGCTAAGAAGGCTATCTACTCGGAATCAATACGCAGGAAACATGATGAGAAGTACTAACCCGCTTAATCGGCTTCGTGCGGCTGTACGGCACGAAGCCGTACTGCCAGTGGTCGGTGAGGCCGGTGCTCATGATGGAGCGCGCCCAGACGGCCACGTCCGCGTTGCTGAGCTCGAACGTGGTCGTTCGAGTGCAATCTCTGTTGCCGCCCATGTAGCACATGAGGTGTGCGCGGCGTTGCAACGGGAGCACTCGCCTGGAGATCCAGCAAGCGATGGGGTCGTCGTCCTTGAGCCCCTTCTCCTTCAGCTGGGCGAGGCGCGCGTTGATCTGCTTGATGTCGCCGTCTAGCGGGGGCTTGAATCCCCAATTCTGCCCGGTAGGAGGCGAATTGGTCCACCGGGGGAGATTGATCTGGTCCACCAGTGGCTCGCCTTCCTTGACAGGGATGTTCTTCACGTAGAAGAAGGTCTTCTGCCATTTGCGCACGGAGTCAAGGCCCTTGATGCGCGGATGGCTGGTCCCGCTGCGCTGCACCATCAGGGCGCTGCCGGTCTCGGTCATCCCGCGGCTGCTATCCGCGCTACCCGGCTTGGCCTTGCTCTGCTTCCTGAAGAAGAAGTAGCGCGCCCAGGTCATCGGAGTGGGGCGCACGCCCAGGAACGCCTCGCACACCACAGCGTGGTATGCGAGCATCACCATTGCGTTCGGCGACAGGTGATGCGGTTGGATTCCGAAGTGGTCGAGGAAGCCGCGGAAGAAATCTGACACGGGCAGCCCAAATCCCCGCGCGAAGTGCGCGAGGAACACCACGTGCTCGTCCGCCTCCGGGGTGGGGACAAGCTCGCCGTCGGGGTGCCGGCAGCGGACACCGGGAGGAACTCGCCGGGTGTTCACCAGCCACCGGCACTCGTCTGCCGTGACGTTGGATCCGGCCCACCCGGCGCGAGCATCATCGTCGCGAGCCATCGAGCAGAAGAGGGAGTTTGATGTTAATTTGGTGGGATTTGGCGGAAAGAACTGGCCTTATGGCACTGTGAGATGCACGGCAGCGAAGAGCTCGGTGGCGGCGGAGAAACGAATGGGTGAAGGGAGAATGAAGGCAGGAAGAAGAAGAAGGAGTTACCGAGGGGGTACTTATACCTCCCCTCGGGTTGCCGTTACGATTGGAGGTAGTGGGATCAGTTATGCACAGAGATCGTGCGGCGTGGGGTGTGCGGGCCGGTTAGAAACGCACACAGCGCAGAACGCGCGCGTAACGGCCGCAATTGATCCCACGACACGATCGTGGGTAATTACTGCGCTTGATGGGACCTAACGGGCTAGTGGGCCCAGGCCGTGAAAACTGGGCGTGTGGCCTGTTAGATCCCGGGTACCGAGGCGTCGGGGGTACGGGAACGTGACACGTGCCCAGTTGCGCTGCCGAAAGGCGGATTTGGTCTGCCACGCTCATATTCTCTCCAGAAATTTCGCAAAGTCTTTTTACTCGGCGACAGAGAAGAGAAAAGGCCCTATTCGGAAAAGAGGAAGCTCAAGACAGGATTAAGGGCTACTCGGAGGTTCTACTCAGCATCCTAAAGATTCAAAGACAAGATTGGTTTTTAAGCTGGCAGAGCCCAGTGAACAAGTCCACAGGACTCTACCAGCTTCGGGGACTAATGTCGGGGGGATACCCCCGAGTAGGGTAAAGGAAAGTGCTAAGGGGCAAGATCAGAAGAGACGTTTGGCAGAGTAGCGGCTACCCGGTACTCGCTACCCGGTCGTCCGCTATTCGGCCGTACACACTGATGGCCAGGAGGAAGCATCAAGGAAGTTACTCTTCTCCGAGTAGAGGAAGTGGACCGAGTAGAGAGGGCGGTCTCCTACTCGGGCCAGAAGTCAAAGGAGCCGTTCTGACACAGGATCCCGCGTATCCCGGGTCCGTACTGCGGCACTGTTCATCTGCATAACGCGTGCTTATCCGCGCCAGGGTGTCAGCAGGGCGTCGCAGGTTAGGGGGCCTACCCCGTGACAGTGTCAGTGATAACAGATCAGTTTCTCGGTTCTGCGGAACGACTTTGCACACGGAGACAAACTTGGAAGCCAAAGGTGTCAGCGGGAAGCCGGAAGTGCATAGTGTGCACACAATGTCGACATCTTGGCTGTGTCCGGCTGGGCACCAGTATATAAGGTGCCCTGCCTCCTCCTGCGCGAGGGATCCCAGACTTGGCTCACGTTCTTGACCTAGTTCATCACAGAGAGAGAAGAGTGGCTACTCGGTGTAGGAAACATTTGTACTGTGGCTACTCGGCGAGACACGAATATAAAGAGAGAAAGGCAGGAGTAGGGGTTTTACCTCCACACAAGGGCCCTGAACCTGGGTAAATCTTGTTGTTTGCAGTGCTAGCTTCATACTCACGCGGCTACTCGCTGCGTGATCCCTCCCCGAGCGCCTTCAGCGTCCATCGTCCCCACAACTTTAGCCATCTTATGGCATCTGCCGTGACACCACCACGACACCGGGTCCCCTCCGGACTCCGTGTACTTGACAGATTTGTAAGACTTCTGGGCTTTGTTTCGTCCAATTCCGAGAATATTTCTAGAAAAACTTTTCTGAAACCAAAAACAGCAGAAAACAGGAACTGACTCTGTGGCATCTTGTCAATAGGTTAGTCTCAGAAAATCCATAAAAATGACATAAAGTGTATATGAAACATGTAGCATATAGCATAAAAAGAACATGGAACATCAGAAATTATAGATACGTTTGAGACGTATCATCCACACATAAAGAATCAAACTCATTTGGGAAAAACTCTCCACCATGATCTGACCTGATTCGTTTAATTTTCTTTTTAAGTTGATTCTCAACTTCTGCCTTATAGATTTTAAAGTAGTGTAGAGCCTCATCTTTAGTATTTAACAAACATACATAGAAAAATCTAGTGGAGTCATCTATTAACGTCATGCAATGTCTCGTAAATAGCACGCTATAGCGCGATATAACATGATAATAGCGTATTTTAAGGCCGGCGTATATTCTATAGCACGCTATTTTTTCCTTGTTGCTTTGCATGTTTTCTTAATTAATTATATAAAACCTTGTAAAAGGGTTTGTCATCAGTTATCAATATGGGGGAGATTGTGTGGTTTTGGTAATTAATGACAATCCTTATGGACTAATGTTTGCATTGAGATATTCTTGTAGGCTTGTCCATTGACACCACTTGAACTCCATGTGTTGGATTCGAGGTTGGATGCTATCAAGATCATTGCTTATAATGAATATATTTGATATGATGAAGAAGAAGAATTGTCATGCTATTATTGATCATATTGCAAGTATATCTTGAAGAAGGAGTTTGTGTGAATATTCATGTTTACCTTCAAGACATCATCATCATGAATCAAGAGAAGATTCTTGGTTGATCAAGTAGAAGTGCAAAGAATGTATTCGAGATTGATCAACACACAAAGTTAAATGATGTACCAAGTGGGATCATGTGATCTCGTGGTAAGGTCAAAAAATTTCTATACAGCTTTGTGAGATATCCATGTTACATGTGTGTGGGGTGTCTTTGTGGGTTTAGGTTTCTTCCCACGAGGCTTGCATAAAAAAGGATATTCCATATAGCCCATGGAAGAAGACGACAAGTGATGATCGTCATCAAAGAGGCTGTGAAGTGTGAGTTCAAGATGAGCATCAATAAGAGTTCATATGCTTTATGCTTGCCACCCATATGGAGATTATTGTCAAGTGAAGATGTACATGTGATAATATCCCCCATATTATCTTATCGGGGAGCAATTTACAAGTCTTCATGAAGTGAAGCACAATCAAGAAACGTGGTCCAACTTAAGGTAATTAAGACCGGCATCATCTAGCTCAATTGGATTGCGCAAGGCAAAGGTATGACTTAGATATGGTTTCTATTTTACCGGTCTCATGATGTAGTTAGGAGACCGGGTTATAGAATAGATAACCGTTCTATCAAGAGGGGCTCTTGAATGCGTATCATCGTATCTATCATAGAGAGCTCAAACCTTTGCATAATTGGCATCATCCTTCTTGTTTCTTATTTAAGTTTTCTCCATCTGTGGTTTTAGAGATTTTCATCTTCTTATGTCAAGGTCAAGTTCATCAACAACGGATTTTGTATGAAAAACTTATCACACTTTTGATGTTGGAGGTTTTACTGATTGTTCTTTATAGATAGGTCAAACATTTCATCATTTGGTTTTATCCTCGCATGTTGGACTATGATGTTTCTCTGCATATTCTTGTAGTGCTCGTCGTTACAATTTTAACGAGCCCAAGAACGTAAAAAATGGAGTTCAGGTGCAAAATATATGACTGTTTTCATATTTGCCTATTCTGCAGTTTTCAGGGGACCGGAAGTTCCGGGCCTAGGACGGAAATTTCGGCCCCCGTAAGTTTCCGACCAGATAACCTACCAAAGCCCCCCCCCCCATTTGTGAGCGTCCCTAGGTCGTTATGGGGTTCTTCCATGTTAAGTGCAGAAATGTCCGTTTCGGACGCCCGTACCGATTAGATTTTGTGGGAAGCTATAAATAGTCTTCCTATTCCCCGAGAGGAGGTTTTCCAACTCGTTTTCTCTCTCCTTCGTTGTTGACCTTCCTAAGTTTGGGTTTCTCTCAATCCCTCTAATGATTCTTGCCTATTTTTAGGCAAAATAGAGAGGAGATCTAGATCTACTATTCCACCAATAAATCTCTCCTCTTAGTGAGGGGAATCCATTGGATCTAGATCTTGGGATTCATTAGTTGTTTTCCTTGTTCTTCCCCCTTCCTCCCTCCATTGAATTATTTGCTTTGGTGTAATTTGGAAGAGAAGTACTTGACCACTTTGTGTGTTCTTGCCATTGCACTAGGTGTATCGGTTTGAGTTCCCTACGAGATTCATGGAAGAGAAGTTTGTGAGCTTATTACTCTTGGGTGCTTGGTCACTGTAGAGATTGCTCCTCCTGGGTGCATTGAGCACCCTAGACAGTTAGTGGTTGGAGCTTCCACCTTGTTGCAAGAAGTTTCGTTGAGATCCTCCAATTGAGTTGTGGAGACAGCCTCAACCTTGTGTAAGGTTTGGTCACCGCCTTCAAGTTGACCTCATAGTGGAAACGAGCATCTCCCTCACTGGAGAAGTTTAAGGAGAATAGGGTGAGCACAACCATGCATTGGTGTGTCTTGGCGGCTCCACATCCCTCCAAGGAAGACGTGCTTCCCTTGGGAAGGAACTTTGGGAATTACATCGTGTCTCCTTGTGATTCGGTTATTTCTATACCCTAGCTTGTTACTTATGCACTTACCTCTATGATAGCCATCGTGCTTCAAGTCATCTATATTGCTATCACATAGTTGTATATCTTGCCTAACATAAGTTGTTGGTGTCACGGCGCTGGAGCTTGGACCGTAGAGGAAGCTGATGAGTGCTCAAGGCGAGATGATAGCACTTTGTGCCGAGGTCGAGGTAGCCGAGAGCGTAGGGTGGTGTAGCCGTGGTCGAGGTAGCCGTGCGAGGATCGCCGAGGTCGATGTCGAGTGGGGGTAGCCGGTGTCGAGGTAGTCGCCGTGTAGCCGCGGGGCGCAAGGAGGCGCCAAGTTAGACATAGGCGCAGTGGTGTTGAAGTAGTGGTGCGCCGGGAAGAAGACGGTATGGACGAGGCGTCGCGCCGGGTTTGCCAAGCCCGTGGACGCGTCGTGGACGAAGGCACGCGCCAGTGTTTCCAGCACCGGGCATGCGTAGAAGGACGAAGTCGATGTTGACGAGGCGTAGCACCAGGCTTGCCAGACCCGAGGACACGTCGTGGACGAAGGCTCGACGACGGTTGCAGCGCCAGTCAGCGTGGGGGTAGAAGGTGCCGATGTCAACCACGGTTGTCGGAGCAGAGGAAGTGGTCGAGGAAGATGACGGCGATGCGTAGAAGGACGAAGTCGATGTTGACGAGGCGTCACACCAGGCTTGCCGGGCCCGGGGACACGTCGTGGACGAAGGCTCGACGACGGTTGCAGCGCCAGTCGGCGTGGGGGAGAAGGTGCCGATGTCAACCACGGTTGTCGGAGCAGAGGAAGAGGTGGACGGCGATGTAGTCGGCGGAACCAAAGGCAGCCCGTGGGGGGGGGCATGTTGGTTGCCGTTAGGAGCGACACGGCGGCGGTAGCCCGCGAAGGGCCACGGCGGTCACGTGTAGAAGCGCGGCGGCGATGCTCGTAGTAGGCGAGAAAGAACCCAACAACTCGAAAAAGACCACGCGCGGACGGTGGCGTTCCCGCGCCTAGGGAGGCGGCGCGGCGCATACCACGAAGAGGTCAACGCGCGGGGACGGCGGAGTGGACCGCACGTCGTGGCGCTACGGCTCGAAGAGCGACGCAGCGGCGACGTGTGTGTCGGGGCGACGTCGGGAAGACCTCGGGGCGGCGACCTGGACCGCGTGTGCTGCGGCGCTATAGCCCGAAGGGGTGACGCAGCGGCAGCACGCCGTCAGGGCAACCGCGGGAACGGCCTCGTGGCGGCGGGCACCGCGTGCTGTGGTACTACGTACGGCCCGAAGGGATGACGCAGCGGCAGCGCACCGCCAGTGAACCGCTGGAACAACTCGTGGCGACGGCGGGGACGGTGTGATGCAGCGCTACGGCCCGGAGGAGCGACGCAGCGACGACGCGCGGGGTGATGCAGCCGTGGTGAGAACCACGGGGCGGCGGCGCTGCGGCCCGATGGGGCGACGCAGCGGCAGCCCGTTTGCTCGATCGGTGATAGACGCACGCTCAGGGACGGTCTGCACGGGAACCTGTGGAGGCGCACGCAGACGACTGTACAGGTCGGCCGCGTAGCCTGGATCGAACGGATCGCGGGCGGGCGGGTGATCAATCCGCTTGCTCGCGAGGTGGAGGATGCGCCGCTCAGCACGATGATGACGACGGAAGGCTGGGTAGTGGAGGCCGAGCGGCGAACGCAGCGCCGTGCCTGAGCGGCCAAGGTGAAAGCAAAGTATGGGCACCTAGAGGGGGGGTGAATAGGTGCTATGGCCAATTTTAATTTTTCTCAAAGTTTAGGCTTGACAAGAAGGTAAATTCTCTAGATAGTGCAACTAGTGGTGAATTTACCTATATGACAAGGCAAGCAATTAATGCAACAAGTACGAGTAAGTAAAGAGAGGGAGGAACGAGGTAATCGATGGAAGCACACGGAGACACGATGCATTTCCGAGTTCCTCCTTTTTAGGGGAGTACGTCTCGTTGGAGGGGTGTGAGCTCGCCACAAAGGCCTACTCAACGCCACGAAGGCCTCACCCTATTCTCCGATGAACTCCGCCACAAAGGCCTAGTTCACCTTCCACTATTGAACCCCTTTGAGGCGGGGATCGAATCCTTTACAAACAACTTGGGGCACACACCCACAACTAAATTGGGGGCTCCCAACTCTTCTTGAATCACCAACAAGTATCAAGATGCCTAGGTTCTCCACAAGAGGAAACCCTAGGCTAGATCCCTCAAGCTAGAGAGGGGGAAATGAAGAACGGCTCGGTGAAGATGTAGATCGGGGCCTTCTCCTTCAATCCTCCAAAGATCTTCAAGATTGGGTGGAGGGATTGGGAGTAATGAGAGATTTGGTGAGTTCTTAAATGCTCATAAATGCTAAGGGGAAGAACTAGATCTTGGGGAAGAAGAGGAGGGGTATTTATAGCCCCTCCTCACAACTAGTCGTTGTGCAGGAAAAAGGGGACCGGAATATCCGGTCCAAGTTTGGACCGGAATATCCGGTCAGCTTTCTCCACGCAGCCCTGCAGATCTGAACCGGATTATCCGGCTGTTCCAGAATAATCCGGTTCAAATAATCTGGCTCACTCCAGTGAGCAAATCTTCCAGTCCTTAGCCAATTTCGCGCAGCACCCGGAATATCTGGCTCGATATGAAAAATCTGGATTGAATAATCCGGTTGACTCCAGTACGTCAAATTTCCAGTCCTTAGCCATTTTTGCGCTCCTTCATCAGCACCCGGAATATCCGGTCCGATATGAAAAATCCGGTCCGAAAAATCCGGTTGACTCCAGTACGCAAAACTTCCAGTCCTTAGCCATTTTTGCGCTCCTTCATCAGCACCCGGAATATCCGGTCCGATAAAAAAAATCCGGTCCGAATAATCCGGCTAACTCCAGTACGCAAAAGGGTCTGAAATTTGCCAAACCGGAATATCCGGTCTGCTCCGAATAATCCGGTTTCCAATAATCCGGCTGGGTTCTGTCCCAAAACTCTCAGGCCAAACTTCACCGACTTTTCGGTGATCGATGCCGATGTTAAGTATAACACCTGCACGCTTAACACCTCGATAAATAATGTACTTAGTATTGTTAACTAACACACAAAACACTGGGAAAACGAAATGCACTTTCAATCTCCCCCTTTTTGGTGTTAGATGACAATACTAAGATTTGCAATAAAACCTTGACAAGAACATGTTTGAAACACGATGGAAACGTCTCCCCCTATCTCTATGCATATCTTTTGTTTGCCTCAAATGCAAATAGATGCAATGATGTATGGGGAGTAATTTCCAACAAGTAGCAAACATGTCAACGAACTAATATCACCAATATGTTGAGTGTAAGATAGAAGTATATACCTTGTGCGAAGATAATATATCCAAGAATAACCAAGCACAACAATAGATAATATCCTCAACATATAAGATAGATAACCATAAAGCCACTAACATAGATAATCCACGATAATATCCAAATAACCAACATAGTCTCACACACCATAGCACACATAGTTTTAACGAGACAATAAACGAGCAAAGTTCACGAAAAACGAATACTAAATGGACACAAGCTCCCGAGAAATGATAAAAGCATACGCTTGTGCCCGAACCCATGCAAATCCCATAGTCTAATAGCTACTTCTCCCCCTTTGGCATCGAGACACCAAAAAGGAGGGAAATAGCTAATCTAACGTCCCAACCACGGTCTAAGCATCAGAGTGCTCAGAAGACTCGCCAGCAGACGTCTCGGACTCTCCCTCCGCCTCGTGCTCAGCATCAGACTCCTCGTCCTCATCCTCCTCATCATCATGACCAGCTCCACAAGTAGTAGCCTGAGTAGACCGGAGAGCAGCCTCAATGTGCTCCCAAGGAGTGCTGTCCTGAGCAGACCAAGCAGTGTAGGACTGAGCAGTGAGAGGAGCAGGAGCATCACCAGTAGCACCACTCACGTGGTGAAGAATCTGACCCTGTGTGCTAGCCATGGCAGTGTCTCTGCAATAAGCCCTGTACTGCTCCTGGTGGATGTCAACCTTCATGCAGAGCACATTGCGCTGAAACCAGGAGAGCTTCCTGACATTGCGCAAAGTGCTAGCAGAAGTGGGCACAGACTGAGAACCAGTGGAGGGACCTCCCATAGAGGAACCACCCTCCTGAGAAGCAGCAGCAGTCTTCTTCTTCCTCTTGATATACAGCTTCTTGACCTTGTGCTCAACCATAGGTAGCTCTGTGTACTCCTTCCGCATCTCATGCTTGATGAGCATCATGATATATGGAGCATAGGGAATGGTGTTTCCACCAATCATAGCAGTGTATAGCTCGTGATAGATGATGTCCATCACATCCACAGTGAAAGAAACAGACGGGTCCACTTCCTCCAAGCACTCCTTAGCCAGAATCAGAAGGTTGCATAAGGGAGTGGTGAGAGCATCATTGTTACCTCCACTCGGCACAAGGAAAGATCTGAAAATGCGCACCAGCTGATCATAGAGGGGAAGAAGTCCCTCACTACCCCCAATAGTGAATCCAGGAGCATACAACTCAACTATGGCCACCTCCCTCCTCGGCCTATCAACCTCATGCGCACGGCGACCAACAGGAGGGTGAGAGCTGTAAGGGTATCCAAGGAGACGAGCAAACTTCTCGAAGGAAGCCTCACAAGTAGTGGTCTCAGACATCCACTTGAGACGGCACACAATATCCTCACTGTAAACCAAGGTAGACATGAACTGCATGACGAGCTGGGTGTTGTAGTTGCACTGGGTCTCCATCAGCTTCACAAGCCCAAACCGCTCAACAATGCTCGCGGCAACAGCAAACTCCTCTTTCGCCTTGAGAGCAGTGAAATCAAAGGGCTGCATCAGATGGATAGGGTGACGGAAGTCACAATAGATATCAACATAGATGTAGGACTGCTCCAAGTTCCAGAACCGGGGATCAATGTTGGCCACACGGGGAGAGAGGTAGACATCCTCCTGCCTGATCACAGTGAATTCCGAAACTGAGATGTCGGTCTTATAGTTGCGCCGAGCCTTCCTCTTGTTTCTGACAGAAATCTGCTTGGGACGCTTAGGAATGCGCCTCTCAGAACTACCACCTGTGAAACAAGATAATAGGAGGATAGCACAAGATGAGTACACTAGTGTCAAGAAAAGGATGAAGCATGGATAAAAACAGTAGAAAAGATTCCAGGCATGACTCTAAGAAGAAATCTAGGACAGATTAATTTTGGGCTGTTCTCAAACTGTTCTGGACTCAGCCGGATATTCCGGTGGACCCGGATATTCCGGTTCAGTCGTGGACCGGATATTCCGGTAGTGCGAAAACAACACAAAAACAATCTAGATCTAGATTTCAACAATAGATCGGTGACATGTGAATCTAGTCTATCGTTTCTAGCATGCAAAGGGACCTCTAAGGATCAAATTCTACCAAGCATTGCCAACGAAAATGCAAATCCATGGATTGGTAGGGTTATAGCACCAAGATTCAAAGAGATTGAACAATACCGGAATCCATGGAGGAAGATGCTTGGGTAGAAACGTTCCTAAGGACGAGGGGAACGAGATCCGGGCCAAATCTTCAAGATCCCGCGGAGGAAACCGCCCGGGAGGCAAAGAATCAAAGCGGCGGCGTTTTGGGGTGGAGAGGAGCAGATGGGGAAAAGGGCAAGAACTGCCTCCTCCCCGTCGGGCTCCAGTTTTTATGATTTTCGCCGAACCGGATATTCCGGTACATCCGGATATTCCGGTCCAAAACTGGACCGGAAATTCCGGCTGCCTTCTGATCCGAAATTTCCTCGTTTCAATGGACGACACTAGTGCTAGAAAAGAATGGCTTTTTGATAGAATGTCTTAGGATAGAACATCAAACTGAAACTAGTACTTATCCCTCTCAAAAGCAAGAATCAAACCAACAAAAGACCAATTGAGTGGAATTTTCCTAGGACGAAACACTTAGAAGGGAAAACACAAGAAATGCAATGAAATGACAAATAAAACCCAACTAAGATCCAACTCTTCGAAACGAAGAGGTTGGTGGCCTAGGCCACCATGTAAGAGATTATGGTATGCAACCGCGAAGATATATCTTGGGGGCATTGCCAATACTCAACATTGAAGCTCACAATTCAACATTAGAAAAAGAGAGATCACAATGAATTTTTGCTATGGGCATAATGGGGGGAGGGATAACCCAATGTGTTAGGATAACACTCCCCCTATGTCCATGCCTACATCTAAGTCAAACACGTTTCATCTATAGGGGTGTGTGCAAGATCCTCAAGTCAAACTCCTAGAATCAATCACATTTAGTTCATTCCTCAAGAACAAGAATCTTGCATCATCAAGTGGCTTCGTGAAAATATCCGCAAGATTGTCCTTAGTGGGCACATAAGATAGTGCAATATCCCCTCTTGCCACATGATCACGGATGAAGTGGTGGCGGATCTCAATGTGTTTGGTCCTTGTATGTTGCACCGGATTGTATGCAATTTTGATGGCACTTTCATTGTCACACAAAAGAGGCACCTTATCCAAATGAACTCCATACTCCTTGAGAGTTTGCCTCATCCATAACAATTGAGTGCATGAACTTGCGGCGGCAACATACTCGGCTTCGGCGGTGGAGAGAGATATGCAATTTTGCTTCTTGGAAGACCAACTCACTAGGGACCTACCAAGAAATTGGCAAGCCCCGGAGGTAGACTTCCTATCATCTTGATCACCCGCCCAATCGGAATCCGTATATCCATTGAGAGAAAATTGTGCCCCCTTTGGGTACCACAAACCAGATCTTGGGGTATGAACCAAATAACGAAAGATCCTATGGACCACCATCAAATGGCAATCCTTAGGAGCCGCTTGATACCTTGCACACACACCTACACTCAAAACGATATCGGGCCTAGATGCATAAAGATATAGCAAAGAACCAATCATAGAACGATAAAGCTTTTGATCCACATCCTTACTCCCTTTTGGATTACAGGATAAATGACACTTGACTTGCATAGGAGATGTCTTGATCTTAGCATCTTGGAAATTAAACCTCTTGATCATATCTTGGGTATACTTGGCTTGAGAAATGAAAGTCCCACGGGCCAATTGTTTGATCTCAAAGCCAATGAAGAATTTAAGCTCACCCATCATAGACATCTCGAACCTGTCAGTCATAAGCTTAGAGAACTCATTATTGAAAGCTTGGTTAGTTGAGCCAAAGATGATATCGTCCACATATAGTTGGCATATGAAAAGCTCTCCCTTTACTCTCTTGGTGAAGAGAGTGGGCTCAATCTTCCCAACTTCGAAACCACGATCATCTAACAACTCCCTAAGGTGTTCATACCAAGCACGAGGTGCTTGTTTGAGACCATAGAGAGCCTTGTCAAGTTTGTAAACGTGGTTAGGAAAGTTGAGATTCTCGAACCCCGGAGGTTGCTTAACATATACCTCCTCTTTTAGTGGACCATTCAAGAAAGCACTTTTCACATCCATTTGTTGCAATTTGAAATTATGAGAGGATGCATAAGCAAGGAGGATACGGATGGACTCGAGGCGAGCCACGGGTGCGTAGGTTTCATCAAAGTCAATGCCTTCAACTTGGGTGTAACCTTGAGCAACCAATCTTGCCTTGTTCCTAATGACAATTCCATTCTCATCTTGCTTGTTCTTGAAAATCCACTTAGTGCCAATAACATTGTGGCAATCCTTGGGCTTCTCAACCAATCTCCAAACTTTGTTGCGCTCAAAGTTATTGAGCTCATCATGCATAGCTTCAACCCAATCGGAGTCCTCAAGAGCTTCATACACTTTCTTAGGTTCCACCATAGAGATATGAGCTTGATGCTCACAAAAATGAGCCAATTGCCTTCTTGTAGATCTTCTAGTTTGAACATCCTCCAAGACCTTGTCGTCTTGGGCATCAATTTGCTTCAAAGCTCTTCTTATCCTTTTGATGCGACGGGCTTCGATCTCCTCATTATTGCGAGGAGGGGTCACTTGATCATCTTGATCATTTGGGTCCCCATCTTGACCAACTTGGCCTTGATCATCATCATCATCATCAACAATATCTTCAACGCTAGCTTCAACTTGAGGAGAGGATGAAGAGGATGGTTGATCTTGGCCTTGATCTTGACTCGCATTATTGAGAGGAGTGGGTACGACTTGCGGAGTCACTTGATCAATGAGAGGAGGGTCTTGAATATGTTCTTGGTTAGGTGTAATAGTTGGTTCCTTGGCTTGATCTTCTAATGTAGAGGAGGGATCCACTTGAGTAGAGCATAGTCCTTCTCGAGTCGCCATAAGGTGTCCCTCGATGGAGCAAAAATATCCCACACCCATCCTTCCTATGGATTCTTGAGGCATTTCAACATCTACATTTGAAACATGAAATTGCGCCACTTGGGAGCCGTCATTTTCCTCGAACACCACACTACAAGATTCTATGACAATCCGTGAGGCTTTTTCATAGACTCTATAAGTGTGGGATTCGGCACCGTAACCAACAAAAATACCCTCAATAGTTTTGGATTGAAATTTCGACAACCTAATACCCTTGATCAAGTAGAAGCACTTACAACCGAATACACGGAAGTAAGAGACGTTGGGCTTGTTGCCGATGAGGATCTCATATGGGGTCTTGCCCAAGCCTTTGCGGATGTAGAGGCGGTTGGAGGAGTGGCATGCGGTGGATATGGCCTCGGCCCATAAATATTGGGGAGAAGAGTACTCCGCCAACATGGTCCTTGCCATATCCAAGAGAGTGCGATTCTTCCTTTCGGCACCACCATTTTGTTGAGGAGTGTAAGTGGCGGAGTATTGATGACGAATGCCTTCTTCACTAAGAAATTCATTCAATGTATAGTTCTTGAACTCCGAGCCATTATCACTCCTAATAGCCATGATTTGCACATTGTGTTGACGTTGCAATTCGTTGGAGAAGTCGATGATGGTTTGTTGAGTCTCACTCTTGCACTTGAAGAAATAAACCCAAGTGTATCTTGAATAATCATCGACAATCACCAAGCAATACTTCTTGCCGCCAAGACTTGCCTCGGGCACGGCACCAAAGAGATCAACATGGAGAAGCTCCAAGATCCTCTTTGATGAGATAATAGTATTGGCCTTGTGCATGATGTCATGCATCTTCCCTTCAACGCATGACCTACAAACGCGATCCTTTGCGAATGAAACATTTTCTTTTAGTCCAACAATAAGGCCACCTTTGTGAAGACTTTGCAAAGTTCTCATGTTGACATGGGATAGGCGGCGATGCCACAACCATCCCAAGTCCGCCTTCCCGAAAAGACACATTGCTTGAGAGTTGGTGGACTTCGAAAAGTCCACCACAAACAACTCATTTTCAAAATGTCCCACGTGAGCGACGTCAAGAGTCTTGCTCCTCAAAAGGACCACAATATCACCATCGAAAAAGACGGAAAAACCCATCTTTCCAAGAGAGCGGACGGAAAGTAAATTGTAACCAAGGGATTCGACAAGCATGACGTTCACGATAGTTATATCGGGAGCCACCACAACCTTTCCGAATCCGGATACCTTAGACTTGGACGAGTCCCCATAAGTGACGGTTGCTTGGATGTCATTTGGTCGCAACTCCGTCACTAGTTCTTTGCTTCCGGTCATATGATTAGTGCATCCACTATCGAGAATCCATTTAGTCCCACCGGAAGCATAGTCCTGCAAGAGATCATTGACTAGAATTAGGACCCGAGTTGGGTCCCTTCATGTTAGCAACAAGGGTCTTGGGAACCCAAATAGTGTAGTCAATGAAACCCTCAATAGGACCAACATATTTAGCTTGCACAACACCATAATAATCAACATATAAGAAATGGTGTGGATTGTTAGTTCCCGCGGAGGTGCTACGAGTAGTGGTGTCCCTCATGACATTACTACTCGAGGCAACATTGTTTGCTTGTGCGGATGTGCTACGAGTAGTGTTGTCCCTAATGACAATGCTACCCGAAGCACCCTTTTGGTTCTTCCTCTTGTTCTTATTCTTGGCTATATAGCCAAGCCCTTGCTTACCCACTTGTTGCCTTGGAGCACTTAATTGCGGTCTAGCAATGACCGCATTAGGGCTAGGGGCAACCACTTGTGGGGTGGCCAACACAACCTTCTCAACATGAGGGCTTTTGCCCTTGAGCCTTGCTAGCTCATCCTTCAACCTAGCATTTTCCTCAATAATATTTGCATGATCACAAGAAGAAGTAGAGGTGCTAGGATGGTTAGATTGAGTAAGTTGAGTTTGAAGTTGTTCATGCAACTCCTTGAGGGATGAGTGTTGGCTTTCCAAAGCTTTGTGAGCATTGGTTAGCTTTTAAAACTCCTCGGTTAGTTTACCATGACCAACCCCAAACTCGAATTTATCCTTTTTAGCCTTTTTATATTTAGCAATAGCAAGATCACGTTCCTTAATGATTTTAGAGACAAGTTCATTATGGGTTGATTCAATCGATTCAAGTTCATCCTCTAGAGAAACTCTACCATCATGCTCTTCTTCAAGAGTCATTGAGAGGGATGCAATTTCATTCGCATCCCTTCTCTCAATCTCACCTTTCTTCTCAAGGGCCTCTTGGGCCTCTCCCAATTGCCTCATGAGATGCTCAAAGTACTTCTTGGTCTCACGTTGCATGTTAGACATAAAACGGTCCAAGGAGGCCCTTTCCTCTTCTTCTCTAAGACTAGCAATATTTTCTAGTTCACCAGGGGTCTTAGAGTTAGGAGAAGATGATACCTCCGTGGCCTTAGCCATGAAGCACTTGGCATTGCGTTGAGGAAGATTTTCATTGGGGGATTCAAAGAGGGATGACGAAGATGGAGTGGAAGCAATAGCTAGGGCGGCCACTTCACTTGTTGTTTCTTCTTCTTCATCACTCCCGGAATCATACTCCTCTTGAGTCAAGAGCACAAACTTGGTGGGGGATTTCTTGTTGAAAGGTTTCTTCTTGAAGTGAGGTTTCTTGTATTCAACCTTGGACTTGTCCTTGCGAATGAGCTTGCCACTATGGTGTTCTCTATTCTCGTAGGGGCACTCCGCAATGAAGTGATGCTTGTCTTGGAAATTGAAACAAGACCTCACTTTTTGAGCTCCATCGTTTCCATAGAGAGACCTTGTCTTTTCCTCAACAAATTTCTTGCCCTTGGGAGGATTGCTCCAAAACTTTTGCACGGTGAGGGCGATGAGATCCTTTAGGACGGGATCATAGTCTTGTTCCTTCAAGGGAGGCAATGCCTCTTCTCCATCTTCTTCATTCTCAACCTCTCTTGACAAGACCTTGGCCTTCAAAGCAACAGATGCTCCTTGATGCATTCCAATGGCTCTAGCACGGTTGTCAAGAGCATTCTTGGTTTGCACTTTGTAGGAGCACAATTCTTGCATTACTTGAGTTGAGGTCATGGAGGAGAAATTATGTCTTCCTTGAATGCTCTTCAAGTCCGTGCCCTCAAAAGGCATCACGGCAATCATGTACTTCCTCTTGATCCAAGCATCATCAATATATGTTGCACCCGCACTAGAGAAGGCGGTGGCAAGAGTTTTGAGTCTTCGATACATGTCAACATGATCTTCTCCATCACGCATGAAGAACCCTTCAGCCTCATTGGTCAAGGCATCATATCGATTTCTTTGCATGCTCTCATTCCCAACAAACATGATGACAAGTGCATCCCATGTTTCTTTGGCGGTGGAGAAGTGTTGAAGATGCGGCATGTGGTTGGGGCCCACGGCTTGTTGAAGGATGGACAAGGCCACTAGTAGGGAAACCCTCTTCTGTGGCGCACCAAAATCCTATTCTGTGGCGCACCCTGGGGCCACAGGGGTGCGCCACAGAACACACGCCACAAAAATAATTTCTGTGGCGCACCAAGCCCGTGCGCCACAGAAATAGTGGATTCTGTGGCGCACCTAGCCCGTGCGCCACAGAAATAGTGGATTCTGTGGCGCACCTAGCCCGTGCGCCACAGAAATGGAGGATTCTGTGGCGCATCCGTTAACGGTGCGCCACAGAATTGGGTGCGCCACAGAATTCTCCAATGGTGCGCCACAGAAACATCTGCTATATTTCGAAATTTAAATTGTTTCTGCTGTATACAGTTTGAATATACAGGAATTATACAGGAATTATACAGGAATTATTCACAGCAGTGATATTTGACAACATATAACATATTACTGATATTTTACAAAGTTACTTAATCACAATAGTGATACATAGTGCAAAGTATCGAATTTGGCTCAAAGTGATCACATAGTTACTCGAGTTGTCAAACACATCATCGAACAATAATTGTCACCACATAGTTACTCGAGTTGTCAAGTTACAAATGCCTAAGCTAAGATGAAATAGACTACAAGCACGGCGACGATGGTGAGCAAGAACGGTAGCTTGTAGGAGGCCTCCATCTTGTTCATCTTGTTCATCTTGTTCATCTGTTTCGACTGGTGGTCCCTCCACTTCGCAACCGCCTCGTGTCTAGTCTTGTATCCTTTATAGCAGTTGCCGCTGAACTTGTCGACCTGTGCTTTGCAGTCCTTCCACTCGTCATAGACTCCTGGAACCCGACCCTCGAACACCACGTAGTACGTCATCTATATAGATAGACACAAATCATATTAGTAAGTATAATGCAAAAAACAACTAAGGAAACAAAAAATAAACATCAAAGATATACAAACATAAAGCTAGCTAGGCCTAAGTTAATTTAGAGCAAACTAATAGTAGCTAGCTAGGAGTTTAGAGCTAACTAATAGTAGCTAGCTAGGCCTAAGTTTAGAGCAAACTAATAGTAGCTAGCTATGCCTAAGTTTAGAGCTAAACTAATATAGTAGCTAGGCTTATATAAGTTAAGCAAATTTTGTTAAACAAACTAATAGTAGCTAGCTACGCACACCTCGATCAACGATACCTCAACTGGAGCGGCGCCGGAAACGGCTTATATAGCTCCTTCGTCATCCACGACCTACGATCAGCCTGCCGCTCTAGGCGTTCCTGGATATCCCTCTGGCATAACCCTATGGGTTGGTGCAAGGGCCCTCCCTTTTTGTTGACATCTTCAATGATTATCTCCGACAACTTGACTTTGATGCGATGAAAATCTTGTATAAGATCTTCCTGTGAGATTTCCCCCGCCATTTTGTTGGACCAGTCTCGGAGTCTAGAAGGATGATTCAAATTGTTTGCATCGCGGACAATCCCTTTGAGGTGATGGAGGGCATAGAAGGCCTCTTTCGTGCTCCAAGCCGGCTGCTTGATGCAGGGGAAATCGGTCACGTGCCTGAACCCGTATTTGCCAGTAGCCGGCCTGATACATTCTTGTTTCTTTTCGAATGTGCCTCCATTTTGGGCGTAGCCATTGATAGCCTCATCGAGAACACCCCTTATTCTGGTGTAGTCTTTCCTCTTCGTCACATTCGACGAGTCGAAGTATTGGGCAAGTGAATATTGTGGGCAAAGCACGATGAGTGTGCAGTATGTGTCCCTGCTCAACACATGCAATTGAATCGAGGATAAGCAATGGATGAAACCTAGAAAAAAACATTAGCTAAGACGATCGCGAGACTTACTCGGGGAAGACAGGCAAAAGAATGTCCGTCTTGTTCTGACCGTTTCTCAACATGAAGCTCTCGAGGTACTTCACTGCCTTGGTCCGTGTACTTGATCCTTCCTCCAGCTGGCTATCACGCATGTAGTAGGGATCCGCTACCATAACGTTAGGGGGTAACTCTCGCTGGATCTGCAGCTGAGCATTGAGCGCGTATAGGAGGACCAAGTTATAGTCCAGCCGTCTCGAGTGAAACAGACTGAAGATATCCTCATACGCTATGAAGAACAGTCCCGCGGGGTCTTCGTTGACGAAGTCCGGGCCCTCTGGCACCTTGACCGTGAACACAGGGTAATTTGGACACTTGTCTTGAAGAAGGAGACCCTCTAGCATCACGATAATGTTCTGCAATGTGAGCATTGGTCCAGTTGCCCCATGTATCTCGTCCGGACCCAGTATCGGTTTCCCAGCTTCATGCAAGCGGGTCAAGCCATCCTTAGGGGGTCGTATCACGGCGTCGGCCAAGATCTTAGTATGCTGGACCTTTTTAGCAGGTCTCTTCCTAATCTTCTTGCTGGCGGTGGCTTGATCTGCTGCGGGAGCTGGGGGTGAGGGAGCTGGGGGTGCGGGTGCTCGGGACGACCCTTCGATTGTCTTATGCAGTGTGCCAGGGCTGAATACTGTACCCTCCGGGTAGGTCAGACGCTGCGTGACTTCAGTACGTCTAGGTTGATCGTCGTGACTGCGGAAGGCTTCGTCGTCACGATTCATATCAGGCATGTACCTATCTTGGCTGTAGCCCGTGTTGAGGTAGGCATTGATGTCGACATTGTCATCGTAATGATAGTCTTCGACACCGGCGGCTCCAGCAAACTGGTTGTCCACGTCCTTTGGTGGTGACGGCGGCTGTGATGCCGGCGGCTGTGATGCCGGCGGTTGAGGCACAACTGCTTTTGATGATCTTTTGGGCGGTCGTTGCGGCATATTTCCCAACAACACTTTGTGCCTTGTTGTGGTGGCAACAACCGCCGGTTCCTTCTGGGTGGTGGTGGCAACAACCGCCGGTTCCTTCTGGGTGGTGGTGGTGGCGACGAGTACTGTTTCCTTCTGAGGGGCGGCGGCCTTGGGTGCAGTCTGAAGGGCTCTTTTCTTCATGGGCCGGACGATCTTATTCTGCGGGGCCATAGGGGATGTGGCGCCGGTGTTGCGCTTGATCACAAGACCCCCCCCAAGACGAATCTGGCTCTTCGGCCATTGCATCACCCAAGTCGTGCACTCTCCAAGTACCAAGTTGTCCTCGTCGCAGCCTGGAGGTTGAAAGGGGGGGAGGACGTCGCGATACTCCGGCACTACATTGGCCAACTTCACCTTCATCACGTTCTGGTCCATTCGAGAGTGGTGCATAGTGCGTTGCATGGGTTGTATAATAGTGCCGGTAGCAACATCCACCAACTCTCCGCCCGGCACCACACGATGCAGGAGTACGCAAGGTTCGTCCTGTTGTGCAACATACCAGGCATCATGAGATGACAGTCATCTTGAGAATGCGTAGTTAGATCACGATTAACTAATTAGTTACCTTGGTGATGGCGTCTAGCTCGGCGGGTGTCGAGACAAGGGCGACGGTGCCCTGCCCATCATTCTTCGGCATTGCTGCCGAAGGGGGCGGCGATGTGACCAGAAGGAGTGGCGCCGGCGTCTGGGGGGTCAGCTGTTGCGGCGGCACTTGCTGGTTCATGCTTGAGTTGCTGCCGATGAAGCTGGGCAGATGGATCGGTCCAATTTGACCCCCCGCATTCCAGGAAGCTAGCCCCTCCATCAGCCCAGCGGGGATGACTTCCTTGAGCCTCTCATCCACTAATCGGTTGAGCCTGTCGGGGTCCACCTCTCTGCTCTCCAGTTTCTTCTCTAGAGCCGCCATCTTCTTCTTCAGCTCCGCGACCTCCTCATCATCCTTAGTCGATGTCGTCTTCCTCTTCTTTTTTGACTTGGCATCTGATGAGTAGTACTCGGCTACCTTCATGTTTAGCCCAAAGCCGGAGATGCGGCCAGCTGACGTCGGCGGGGCATCCAACGGCCTTTGCTTGTATGCGTTCGTCGCTCTGTTGAAAGGCGTGTCCCACCGACTCGTCGACCCTTCGGACGAGTCAGATTTCCGCAACTCCCTCTCCTTCGGACAAAAGGAAATTAAGGTGAGCCCATTATCTAATTATTAGATCAATGCAATATACATGTACTTGAGATATATGTGTCCTTACCAAATGTTTCTCAAATTCCTTCACGTCCTCGTCTTTCGTCACGAATTCCCCCGTCTTCCAGTCTAAGAAGTACCGGGATCGGACAAAGTTCCTAACTTGTAAGTCCGTGATTTTGTGCCAGGGGTTATCTTTTCCGAGACGTTCCATCTCGCGGTCCTCCTTCTCCCAAATAGGCTGTTTTCCTTGGTAACCACCGCTTCCGAGATGTTGGTGCCCTATGTTTTGGTCCCGCATATCCTGCCCCCATTTTGTCCATTTTTTACACTCCTCGGTGTTCAAGTACTCCTTAAATATCTCGAAATCTTCTTTCTGAAGCGTCGGGTCTTTTCGACTGATCTCCTCCCAGCTTTTACCTTTTTCAATCTTCTTCTTCACCCGGGATTTCCAGCTGCTCAACGCGGTGCTCATCTTCGTGATGGCTAAAGAGTCCACCATTTTGTTGAACGGCTCCGGGAACGTGTATCGCTGGTGAAGCTTCTTCAGAAGGATTTCGACCAAAGCCTTGTTGTCGTCGTGTCTAAGGTCAGTCGTGTTGATCGACATGCTTTCCCGCACGATGCACCCTAGCTGCATGCCGTACCCTGAGGTAACAGATCGAGGCGCCAATGGTAGGCCACTCGGCGAGACCTCGGTGATTGTATCGGTGACATTCGCGAGCACTTGCGGCCTACGATCCTTCCTTGGGGCCCGGGGCTTCTTATTCGTCTTATCGGTCGTCGGGGCGGCGTCGCCGCTACCACCAGCCGCCGTGCGGTCAGTGCCACCACCATCGGTGCTCTTATCCTGGTCCTCTTCCTCCAAGGACCCCCAATCAACGTCCTCTTGCTCACTTCTGGTTGCAGCGTGGGCTTCCCAGCCCTCTTCCTCGGCACCAGCTTCGGGCACGGACACGTGCTTGGAAGAGCCAGACATGTTTCTGTAATAACATTCAAATTTGAGTTTTTGAGTTGGATTTCAAATTATTCAATATAGAAGCCTATACCAAAATGGCATCCAATGCCATCTTCTAGAAGCCTATACCATGGGGAACAGAAATGGCAAAGCCACTAATCCTAGATCATAGCACACAAACAGATCCATCAACTTTAAAAAGTGTGCAAGCTTCTTCGAGAGAACCAGCAAGGAAACATTGAAGCATGGGAACTTGTAAGTTTTTTTTCCCAAGAGCCCTGTTACCATCCCCTTTCATTCAACAATCTGAAAGAGCATGTGAATTCTTGTTGATTTTCTTATCATTACCATAATCAAAGTAATTCTTTGCATGTGTTCTCTGAAAAACGTTGTATTGACTCGGTGTCCATTTCATTTTATAAATATTATTGACAAGATGCAGATGCAGTGTTTTATAAATATTAGTCTTTATAATGCTCTGCTCTGTCCTTTGGCTCAGAAGAACACTGACAAGTGAAGTTTTTTAGTGGGGAGAGCTAAGTGAGCAGAAGTCGCAGAATTCTAGGAGTGAAAGCAAATAAATAGCTTTTGGTGCTAATTTCCAGAAATCCTAGCCATGTGTATGAGATTATGAGACTTGTTTGATTGTCTGTTATCAAAATCCAGGTGGCATCCAACTGAAGTAATTACATATTTATATAAATGGTCATAGGTTCCTTGAGAGAGAAGCTCTCGGTGCTCACTAATTTCACACTCAAGGATCATGTAAGACTCAACCTAGTACTGACTTGTGTCATAAGCAAGGAAGATGTAACAACTCATTCACCCAACACTATAGAATAGTAAGACTAACATGAGCAGAGGTACAAGTATCTACAACTTGTCACCAGAAACAGTTATTTATACAATAAAAAATTTCACCATGCATTTATCATTCATCAAACATATCAGTACAACAAATGAAGTTGTCAGTGTTCTTCTGAGCCAAAGGACAGAGAAGGCCCAACTACAACTGAAGCTGCATTCCAATTCCGTCGCTGTGAACTTCTATCTCATCTCATTGTGTGCTTCTATGTCCTCGAACAGTTTAAGTGCATCGATGTCTATCTCATCTCATTGTGTGCTTCTATTATTCATATATTGGCAGAGAGCGGCCAAAATTTACTGTAAAAGGCAGCATCGATGCCACGGAAAATGGCCAAACGCATAGTGAAGAGGATGATTATGGAGGTACTATCAAGATTGAGAGGAATACAAAACATGCAGCTTCTCCCTCCAGGTATATTTATTAAAATAGTTATTAAACTTTGTTTTGGCTTCATGCGCCTGATTAATTTTCTCCTACTATAGTCAAGCTACAGTTAGGAAAGCAGCTGGCTGGGATGTTCCTGATAGATCGGAGGGCACAGGAACTGTTCGAGGTGGTTTAAGACCACCGCAAATAACCTCCACCAAAGATGGTCGATTTGATACATCTCATTATGCAAATACACTAAAACGTACAGCTGATCGAGAAAATCAGTGGAGAACATCTGGGACTGGATCTGAAGAAACACCCTCAACAAACATGTCTAAAGAAGCACAGACTGATTATGGAAGACTTGAAAGTTCTACAGAAGACGTAAGATCTTAACCGGAAGCATGTATTCTCTAAATGGTTAATGGTTAATGCTGATTTTAATTGTGGCTTCTTGCCAGAATGACCAATCTGTAAGTGGGTCTGGAACTGTGGTGTTACGCTCTCCAAGAGCGTCTCAGGTTTACTCAGCTGCTCCTAACCACAATTCTAAGGTTCATTATTACAAATTTAGTTTTCTATAATTTGCCATCCTCTGAATGCAAGACACTAAAGTAAGCAACATCATCTGATTCATCGTATTCATTAGCCTCCGAGCAGATTCTCCTCGTATGAAGATATGTCTTCAAGTGGGACAGTTGTTAGGAATCAAAGTGAAGAACCAGAAACAACGCGATCGTCAAGGTCAAGGCTAGGGATACAAGAAAAAACATCAAATACTTCACTTGAGGACAGTGCTATTAACCTTGCAGAGGTAATGCACATGATCTTTTTGTTGCCAAATTCTCGCCTGTATGGTCGATGCATGATTATAATGCGCTTGAGCAATATATGCAGGCAAAGGCTGCTCTACAAGCTGGCTTCAGAAAGGGTAATGCTCGAGAAAGACCAGTTTTCAACAAACACGAAAAGGAATCACATGAACCTAGATTTTCTGGGGTAAACAGTCATGAGGTTCGAAGGTATTTCAAGCTTAGTTTAAGCACTGTTTGAACTTACTCGGGTGTTATTTATGTCCTTCCTTAACAGAAGGAGAAGCGCATCTACGAGCTGGGCTCGATCCCTGCCCCCTTTCCTCCTTGTCTTTGCCAGCAAGGAGCGGCGACAAGTGCCTATGATAAAATTAATTGGGATTTTATGTTTAGTGTACCGGCTATGAAAGATTTCCCTCCTAAGTTTATTGACTGGGCTAGGGCTGTGGTGCAAGGTGGAAATATATGTGTTGGTCTTGTTTTAAGTTCCATTTCTTTACTAAAGGTTGGTCTTGTTTTAAGTTCAGGTCTACAATTTAGGAGCAGATGCAGTGTTTGATCTACATCTGAATGAGCTAAGCTGCAGTGTTTGATCTGCATATTGTTTTTCTGATAGTTTTTGAAACAAATGCTAAGAGAAACAATGTCCCTAAGCTGCAGTAGGTTTTTTGCCACCAATGATAGTTTTTGCAAAGCATTTTTTAACAGACAACCTATTAGCTAATTTTCATATGAAACTATTATTGAAACACAAATCCAATACACACACAAAATCATTTTCCTATGAAACTACTAAGTATAAAATTCATAGAAAATTTTGGCATGACCTATGCTATTTTTCCTATGTCTAGGAGTGCCAGAAATTCGCTCGGAAGGAAATGAATCAACTTCCTCGCGAAACATTGGCATCTCAAAAAGAAATAACCTGCACAAAAAACCTACAAGCACATATATTTCCTTGACATTTGTATGAATCACACAAAAAACCTCCTGGCCCCACATTTCAGAGACCAGCCTATTTCCATCGCCACCCAGCTCCTCATAGCTAAATACTCACAGCTTAAAGATAGGAGGAAACCTGCTATTGTGTGAGTGATACACAATCAAGAAACCATAATTAGCACCTCCTAATTGGTCTATGGTAGGCAGATCACTCAAGAAAAAGGCTAATCAATTTAGTACAACAGTTAAGCCAATGCAAGAAAGGAGCATAATGTCATGGTCCAGCCATGGAACACACCCTGTCAGTGATAAGTCATCTACATCAATTGCATTTAGTGTTTGATTTTGCATGCATCAGAAAACATCAATGGACCAGTTAGCTTGTTCACATAACACACAGATTTGTAGACTGACCAAAGAGTACTAAGACTAAACTGAACATCACACTTCACATTCAGTTTTGAGTCCAAGTAAATAACACACGGTGAAGAATGTTGCACTGAACCCTAACCAAATCTGCGACAAGCACACTTCACACTTGTATGAAAGAAATCGAAAGAAATCCTCACGGTGAATAGGATTATGATGATGCTCTTGTCTGTGGGGTCTCAGAGATTGCGGCAAGGTGCTAGATGTGAAGAGGGGGCTTACCTGCCCTAGGTTGAAGGCTTCGAGGAAGACGGCGCGGTTGATGCAGACGGCGACGGCGCGGATCCTCCTCTCCTAGGTCACGGCCGGCGCGCGCGGTCCTCTTCGACGGCGCGGCTCCTCCTCCTCCTCGATGTGCTCCTCTTCGACGCGCGGCGCGGCTCCTCCTCCTTGATGGCTGCTCCACGGCGGCACGAGCACGAAGGCGGAGTGGGTTCTTCGATCGCGGCGAGCACGAGCACGAACACGAAGGGGAATTTTTTTGCTAAGTGTTGGACGATAAGCGCGCGGGTCCACATGTCATTGACAGGAAAGAAATTTTGTGGCGCACCAACAGAGGGATGCGCCACAGAATTGTAAGAATTCTATGGCGCATCGTCTAAAGAGTGCGCCACAGAATGTCCTTGGCCTATTCTGTGGCCACGATGGGCGGGGCCACATGTCATTGAGTCCAAGAGATTTCTATGGCGCATCGCAGCAAACGTGCGCCACAGAAATATGTGGGCGTACTGTGTGGCCGCATACGTGGGGCCACATGTCATTGGCCGGAAGGCATTTCTATGGCGCATCCCTTCCGCGATGCGCCACAGAATTGTGTGTAAAAATAAAATAAAAACAAAACACTCTGTATGTTGACAAATGTGTGTTAATAGCCTATTGGTTTGGCTGTGAGGTAAATAACCCTGAAATCATGGGTTCGAATCCTGGTGTTGCCCCAAATTTTTTTAATATTTTATTTAATTAGTTATAATTAAAGAAAGAAAGAAAACAGGAAATTACAATTACAAAAATAAAACACACATTTAATATTAGAATATATTTTTATATAATGTCTGACACACACATATGGTTGTCTAACATACACATGAGCATATGTACACAAAAAATTCTTCTTCGTCTCGGTTCCGATCTAGCTTAATTAGCGTCTCTTTCCCTTTTTGTTGGCGACTGGATACTTTATACCGGCCACCTTGAGATTTCTTCGCGTGAACGGACAACCGTGTGTAGGTAGGGATGTCTTCCTTCTTACTTTACCAGTAGTAGGCATGTCGAAGTGCTTGTCGAACTCCTCCTCGATCTTCGGATCACCGTTCTTGTCCAAGTCTTCCTCGTTGGCGTCTCCTTCCATTCCGATGATGCTCCTCTTGCCCCTCCTCACGACAACACGGCTAGGCCTTGACGGGTCGGTGATGAAGAAGCATTGGTCAACTTGGCTAGCGAGTACCCATGGCTCATTTTTCGCGGATGCGTTCTTCGATTTGGCATCGGGTATAACCATTGTGGTGAAATACCGTCCTTCTTTCTTGACATTCTTGGCCCATCTCACACGGAACATTGGCACCACCGTCTCTCCGCAGTAGTTGAGCTCCCATATCTCCTCGATCTTTCCGAAGTATCTTTCTTCCACATTAGTCTCGGCATCGCCATATGATAGCATAGTTACTCCTGAGTTTTGATTTTCGCTACTCATGTCCTTGTCCTCGGTGGAGAATCTGTAACCGGAGATGTCGTACCCCTGATAGGTCCTTACGTTCTGCCCGGGGCCCTGTGATAAGATGTATATGAGTTTTTCATCTTCCGTAGAAGGCATTTTTCTCCGTGCTTTAATCAGTTGACTTTGCTTGAACCAACGCGTGAAGCCGGAGTTGTGCTCTTTGGTTACGTCTCCCATCTTCCTCGGCTCGCCCATTTCAATATAATTCTGATTGATTAAGCTTTTGTGCTCTTCCACGAAAGGCTCGATCAACTTTAAGTGTTGTAGCGCGACCCGGTGAGCCCTATCAAAGTCGTCGCGTCGTTTTTGAATGCCGACATGGACGTCGCGGCAGCCCTCGCGGTGACCGACTCCGTTGAGTCTGCCAAGGTGCGTCCTGGTGGACAAACCGACATCCTGATCGTCTTCGGTGCTTAGGTAATTGTCGCAGAAAGAGATGCACTCGTTGGTTAGAAATCCTTTGGCCATGCTTGCGTCTGGACGGGCCCTATTGCGAACGTATCCTTTCAGGACACCATTCTGCCTTTCCATCGGCATCATGTAGTGCAGAAACGTCGGGCCGAGATGCCTGATGTCATCAACGACATGGAGAAGGAGATGTACACATATATCACAGAATGCCGGCGGGAAGTAAATCTCGAGCTCGCATAGTATCACCACGATCTCATCCTGTAGCATCTTGAGCTGCCTCACGCCGATCGATTTCCGGGTGATAACGTCGAAAAAGTTGCAAAGGCCAAACAACGTATCACGGACATGCTCGTCCATTATCCCTCGGATCGCAACAGGAAGTATCTGCGTCATGAGCACATGACAATCGTGAGACTTCATCCCGGTGAACCTCTTCTTCGCTAAGTCCAGATATCTTCTTATACTCCCTGAGTATCCGTGAGGAAGTTTGACTTCTACGAGGCACCTGAAAAACTGCTCAAGCTCCGGCGGACTCAATGTGAAGCAGGCAGCGGGAAGCACCACGGTGTTCTTCTTAGCCTTTTTGCGGGGAGGACCTTCCGTCTTATCCTCATCGTCATCATCATCGGGGACCTGTAGATTTTTCCTAATGCCAAAATGTTTTAGATCGAATCTTGCTTTCGGCCCATCCTTGGACTTCTCCGAATTGCAAATAGTGCCAAGCAGACTCTCCGTAACGTTCTTCGTAATGTGCATCACATCAAGGCTATGAGGCGCGTGGAGGACCGGCCAGTACTCCAAGTCGTGGAAAACAGACCTCGCTTTCCATACACCCAGCAGCGGCTCTGGCTTGGGTCTTTTCTTTCCCGGCGAAGGGCACTCGTCCCAATTTTTCAGAAGCTCGTCGATTTCTTCGCCGCTCCTAGTGCGCGGGGCTCCATCGGGCTCGTCTTTACCATTGAACAACTCACCGCGTTTTCTCCACGGGTGATCCAGGCGAAGCCACCTTCGAGCCCCTGGGTACACGGTTTTCGAAGACCCAGGATCCCTTGGTAGCTGGAGATGCGGGGTCCCGTCCATGCACTTCACGCAGCCGCAGAATCCGTGGCCGACCTGGGCAGATACATACGCGTAACCAGGATAGTCTGTGACCGTCGTCAGCAACGCGGCTCTCATATGGAAATAATCTCTAGTGTACGCGTCCCACGTACGGGGTGGCGTCTTCCACAACGTGTCTAACTCGTCTTTCAGCAGCCCGAGATACAAATGCATGTCGACACCTGGTTGTTTTGGCCCCTGGATGAGAATACTCAAGTGTATGTACTTTTGCTTGGTGCACAGCCACGGGGGTAGGTTGTAAGGCCATACAAACACGGGCCAGCTGCTATGTGTGCTACTCTGGTTGCCGAACGGATTGAGTCCATCGGTGCTCATACCCAGCCTGACGTTCCTCGCGTCGCCCCCAAAACTCGGGAAAGCTATGTCCAATGCTTCCCACTGGGCAGCGTCTGCAGGATGTGTCATGATATAGCCCTTCTCCGGATCTTCTTCCGGCTTCTCCCTTTTTGCGTGCCATTGCATGAGCTTTGCTTCCTTAGGGTCCACGTAGTACCGTTGAAGACGGGGAGTGATAGGAAAGTACCATACCACTTTTCGAGGAATTTTCTTGTTGTTGGTTCCACACTTGTATCGTCCGTGGCCGCACTTCGGACATGTGATTGTGTCCTTGTACTCCCCCCGATAAATTACACAATCATTGATGCAGGCGTGAAATTTTTCGTGAGGTAGGTCAAGAGGGCACACGACTTTCTTAGCCTCGTTGATACTGCTTGGCAATGTGTTCCCCTCGGGAAGGCGATCGTGCCAGAATTTCAAGTTCTTGTTGAAGCTCGAGTCGGTCCATTTGTTTTGCGTCTTCATCTTCAGAGCAGCAAGCGTTACATGCAACCGCGTATCCTCGGGGCGGCACCCAGGAAACAACGGAGTCACCCCGTCTATCTCCATTTGCGCCAGTTTGGCTTTCTCCCTAGCTGCAGCTATGTCGTTGCTCGTCTCCTTAAGCAGCAGATCCTGAACATGAGAGTCCCGCAAGGCCGAAATTAGCGGGGTCTCCGTGTTCTCGCCTTCATCGTCATGTCGATCTTCTCCGCCGACATATCCTTCTTCATGATGATCTTGTTCGCCGTCATATCCTCGCTCGCCCTCCTCTTCGTGCACAACTTTTGCTGCCGGCGGCGGTGCCACGTGGTTGCGGTCGTCAAAGAAACCGCGTCTGAGAAGGTGCTCCTCCAATTGTCCGGAATCAGGGTCAATCCAGCGCACGAGTTTGCATGATCGACACGGGCATCTTATCTGCCGCCTGTTGCACCGAATCATGTCCGCCTTCGCGTCTTTTTTGTATCTAGCGATTCGAGCAGAGCTCATTTCTAGTACCATGGTTGCCTGCACAGACACATAGAGAGCAGAAAATTAGAACCACAACGTGCATGCATAGTTGCCGGAAAAATTCGGCATGACCTCTCCTATAAGTAGGACATATGGGGTGCAAAAGTTTGCCGAAATGGAAGTGAATCAACATTTCGGCAAACATCCATGCATCACCGCGCCCGCACGCGCAACAATCGATCGGTCCACCTGCACATGCATGACAAACACCCATACACATCGATCGATGGCCACACAAGACATATGCACCTCCAACTATACTCACCGAGTAGATTCGATACCGACACGCGAAAAGAGCGAGGGAGAGGGAGGGACCGGAGTATAGATGCAAGGTAATTAGGCCCCCCCAACAACAACAAACTTCACCAACAATTATACATCGAATAAATAGGTTCACCTACCTAAAAAGGAGAACTAAATGTGTAAAAATACAAGTGGAGAGAAGGGGGGGCGAGTGAGCAACATCCACTTGCAATGAAGTGAGTGGGGGGGGAGAGAGGGGGCTGCCACCTTTATGTGCACAGTGCGCAAATTTCTGTGGCGCACCGGGACAACATTCTGTGGCGCACTGTCGTGCTGCGCCACAGAAAAGCCACCTTCTGTGGCGCACCAACATACATGCGCCACAGAATATGGGTTTTCTGTGGCGCATCAAAGCCGTGCGCCACAGAAATACCATATTCTGTGGCGCACCAAGGAGCCTGCGCCATAAAAATAGGTGTACTGACAGCCAGAGCAATGATTGGGGTGGGCCCCACTGGATTTCTATGGCGCACTAGCTAGACATGCGCCACAGAATTAGAAATTTCTGTGGCGCACCCGTGGCCATGCGCCACAAAAGTTTATTTCTATGGCGCACGCCATCTTGGTGCGCCACAGATGCCATTCCATAGAATGGCATTTCTCTACTAGTGGGCGGTGTAGTTGAATTGGCAATCTACGGCCTCTCTTCTTGTGAGATTCTTGGGATCAAATGGCTTGTATCCGTCACGAGTGATCCTCCAAAGATCTATACAAGAAGAGTTCAAGTGAGTCTCCATGTAGTATTGCCATTCACGAAAAGAATAAGCATCAATTTTAGGTGGATCTCCTCTAGGGATTATATGAGGAAAAGGGATGGGGGGATCGGGAGAATATCGGCCTTTAACGACGTGATATCCTTCCTTTTCACCCGCACCCTTCTTAGCGGATTGTTCGGCGGAAGGAGTTTTAAGTGGTTCACCATCAACCCCTTTCTTGGCACCCTCCGGTTCTTCCGGAAGGGATGAGTCGACCACCTCCGGTCCTTTGGCTTTGAGGAGTGTTGTCATGAGTTGACGCAACTCATCAAATTTAGTGTCTATGGATGAGGTCAATGATTCTCTCAAAGCATTGAGATCATCCATGGTCACATTGCCATCGGACGGAGCGTCAACCAACTCATCTCCCATACTTAAACTCTTAGGCGGTTAAGCCTGATAGAAGAGCCGAGGCTCTGATACCAATTGAAAGCAAAGTATGGGCACCTAGAGGGGGGGGGGTGAATAGGTGCTACGACCAATTTTAATTTTTCTCAAAGTTTAGGCTTGACAAGAAGGTAAATTCTCTAGATAGTGCAACTAGTGGTGAATTTACCTATATGACAAGGCAAGCAATTAATGCAACAAGTACGAGTAAGTAAAGAGAGGGAGGAACGAGGTAACCGATGGAAGCACACGGAGACACGATGTATTTCCGAGTTCCTCCTTTTTAGGGGAGTACGTCTCGTTGGAGGGGTGTGAGCTCGCCACAAAGGCCTACTCAACGCCACGAAGGCCTCACCCTATTCTCCGATGAACTCCACCACAAATGCCTAGTTCACCTTCCGCTATTGAACTCCTTTGAGGCGGGGATCAAATCCTTTACAAACAACTTGGGGCACACACCCACAACTAAATTGGGGGCTCCCAACTCTTCTTGAATCACCAACAAGTATCAAGATGCCTAGGTTCTCCACAAGAGGAAACCCTGGGCTAGATCCCTCAAGCTAGAGAGGGGGAAATGAAGAACGGCTCGGTGAAGATGTAGATCGGGGCCTTCTCCTTCAATCCTCCAAAGATCTTCAAGATTGGGTGGAGGGATTGGGAGTAATGAGAGATTTGGTGAGTTCTTAAATGCTCATAAATGCTAAGGTGAAGAACTAGATCTTGGGGAAGAAGAGGAGGGGTATTTATAGCCCCTCCTCACAACTAGTCGTTGTGCAGGAAAAAGGGGACCGGAATATCCGGTCCAAGTTTGGACCGGAATATCCGGTCAGCTTTCTCCACGCAGCCCTGCAGATCTGAACCGGATTATCCGGCTGTTCCGAAATAATCCGGTTCAAATAATCCGGCTCACTCCAGTGAGCAAATCTTCCAGTCCTTAGCCAATTTCGCGCAACACCCGGAATATCCGGCTCGATATGAAAAATCTGGATTGAATAATCCGGTTGACTCCAGTACGCCAAATTTCCAGTCCTTAGCCATTTTTGCGCTCCTTCATCACCACCCGGAATATCCGGTCCGATATGAAAAATCCGGTTGACTCCAGTACGCAAAACTTCCAGTCCTTAGCCATTTTTGCGCTCCTTCATCAGCACCCGGAATATCCGGTCCGATATGAAAAATCCGGTCCGAATAATCCGGCTAACTCCAGTACGCAAAAGGGTCTGAAATTTGCCAAACCGGAATATCCGGTCTGCTCCGAATAATCCGGTTTCCAATAATCCGGCTGGGTTCTGTCCCAAAACTCTTAGGCCAAACTTCACCGACTTTTCGGTGATCGATGCTGATGTTAAGTATAACACCTGCACGCTTAACACCTCGATAAATAATGTACTTAGTATTGTTAACTAACACACAAAACACTGGGAAAACGAAATGCACTTTCACAAGGCAGCTCCGTGCGTGAGGCAGCCACGATGAAGGCGGGGTAGTGGAGGAGTCCCGATCAGAGCAGGGGCGATGACGACCGACACAAAGCGACGGACGGGTATGCGCGCGGAAGGCGGCCGTTAAGACCGCCGCATCGCGCGAGCCGCCGAGGCAGCGAAGAGGCCACATGGATGGCCGTTACGGCCTCCGCGTGGCGTGTGACTCCGCCGTGTCGGTGAAGAGGCCGGTAGTCGCGCCGGTGTCGGTGTAGAGGCGCGTGAGGGTCGACGGTGGCGGCGGGCGACGCAAACCGATCTTGAATCGGAAAACCAAAAAAGAAAACGCCGGCCAAGCGACCGGCGGAGAGAAAGACACTCTAGGGCAGCCGATCCACGGGACCGGCGGACGAACCCTAGGTACGGGCGGCGCGGCCCCCGGCGACGATCATAGATCCGTCCCGGGGGCGGCGTGAGGCGGAAGCGGCGGCGGCGGCTAGGGTTAGATCGTGTTTAGGCTGATACCATGTAGAAGGATGAGATTGACGGAATATGATGGATGTATTATTGAGCCTCATGGGCGAGTATATATTGTGGTACAAACTTGGAGGGCAAGAAGCCTCGTAGAGATAGAGTAGGAGATTGAATACAAATCCTAAACTACCAAAGATACGTACACCTAATATATCTCTAACACCTAGCATCTTCTTGCATCTCATAGGAGGATGCGAGGGCACATCCGGTGGGGGCGGAGGTCGAGGACGGCGGGTTGTGGCGCCAACAATGAGACCCGTCAGTGGCGCCCATACAGACGATGAGTATACCGATTAGGGGAAGTGCGGCTGCGTGTTGAGTCGCAGTGGTCGGCCATGGCGGCCGTAAGCAGAGGATCTGGAACATTAGTGTCGTGCAGAGGATCTGAAAGCTGGTGACGGAGCTCCACACCGTCGCCTTCCATCGCATGCACGAACTCCTCGGACGCCTCTGCCACCGCCGCCAGCTGTATCTCCATCGCACGTCAAGCAGTCAACATGACCTCCTCGCCGACGGCCATGCCTTGAGGCACAACCCTATCAATTTGTGGCTCAGCCTCCGTGTAATATAGAGAAGGAAATAAAATCGGGGCCCTGGGCGATGAAACAGAGCGTTAGTTATTGCGGATTGCTGATTAATTGCTGTCGGTTGGTAACTGATGCCGAAACTTATGGGAGAAAACCCCGAAAAAAAGAAAAAAAATGAAGCCAGAGGAGGACGTAGGACGGGGTTGGACGAAAACGCGACGGGATGCTGGTTTTGGCAGACTACGGAACCAATTGTTTCTTTTAAGTAGTAGAGATTCGCAGAAAGCACCAGACGGGTTCTAGCAGGCCGCTGCTTGCACCTGCATAATCTTTGCATTACGAAAGCCCAATATTTTGGCCCACTGGAGAATTATAATGGCAACACCAGATGGCCTACAGTATCGCCCCCGAACAACAGCGACCGTTCGATCTTCCAAACCCTAACCATATTTATAAGGCACCTTCGCCCACCCCGTTGAAACCCTATCATCTCCGCGCAGCCACCACCGAAGCACACTCCGGAGAGCAAGCAAGGCGGCGGCAGAGATGGCGCGCGGCGTGGTTGCGGCTACCAAGGGCGGCGCGGGCGCCGGGAAGAAGAAGGGGTCGGTCACCTTTGTGATTGACTGCACCAAGCCCGTCGACGACAAGATCATGGAGATCGCGTCGCTCGAGAAGTTCCTGCAGGAGCGCATCAAGGTCGCCGGGGGCAAGGCCGGCAACCTCGGAGACTCCGTCACCGTCGCCCGTGACAAGAGCAAGGTCACCGTCACCTCCGACGGGGCCTTCTCCAAGAGGTACGGACACACAACCTTTGCCCTACAGCCTCCTCCCCAGATCCACCCATATCGCAGTAGGTGTGGTTCCCGGGTAGTACTTGTTGAATCATAGCGCTGTTGTAGTGATCTGTGCAACTCCTCGTCCGCGCGCAATGTTGTTAACTATTGATCGTGTTTAGGAAGCCGTTCCATTTGTGATGTATGAGTAATGTGGCGCGCTTAGGTATTTTGTTAACGCCGAGTAGACCATTCTGAGTTTTTGTTTGTATGATGTCGATTCATACGCGAGTCCAGTGGAAATTGAGATGGCTATTGAAGTAGTGCCCCACTTGCAGATTTACGGGTTTCGTGCTGCTATATCATGGAAAGTGTTGTTTTGATTTTTCATGAGTTCATGGCATAGAATTATTAGACGCACTAACCCTCACCTCAGCTAATGAAATATTCGGAGGAAGCGGGCTCTAATGAAAGTTTAGATGCCACTGCTAATTTTTGTTTTGTCCGTTTATGTTTCAGTAGCCTTGGCATCACTGACACAGTTTTTTTTCCAGAAGGATGCTTAACTAATTAATCTTGTTTGTGCTGCCTCTTGTGTTGTGGCCCTAAATTCTGGATAGAAGTTTTTGTGATAAGTCTCTTTTCTCCATTTGAGTAGTAATGAATATGCACTGCATCAGATGAGCTTTGTGTCTTTCACTTGAGTGCCTTCCCTTCAAAGTCCCATTCTCCATTTTAGTCTAGCAGCCAATGCTGTTGTTCATTGTGTATCTTACTATTATGCTCAGTCTGATAAATTCTCATTTTTCTCAGGTACTTGAAGTACTTGACCAAGAAGTACCTGAAGAAGCACAATGTGCGTGACTGGCTTCGGGTCATCTCATCCAACAAGGACCGCAGTGTCTACGAGCTCCGGTACTTCAACATTGCTGAGAATGAGGGCGAGGAGGAGGATTAGATGCGCCGCCTTGTTTCTATCCCTTGTGAAACTTTGAAATTGTTGGAGGCACTTATGCATTAGAGTTTTGATGTTTAATTTTCCTCTGGTGTTTTGAATTGTGGCGAGGCTCCATGTGATGCTTGATAACCAAGTTGAAGAATTGTCCGTTCTCATTACTTTTAGAAATATCATAGTCAACATGCCTCGTTTTGCCCTGACCGATTTGCTCAGAAATATCATAGTCAACATGCCTCGTTTTGCCCTGACCGATTTGCTCTTTCTCTCCCCTTCCATCGTGCCGCCTGATTTCAGCATGTGTGCTGTCTTATAGCGGTTCATGATGAACTATAGCACCAACAAAAAAAATTATCTATCCTTCATAAGATGTATGCAGAACTTGAACACGAATGGGTAAGAACACATTTTTGTTTATGTGTGCAGTCATGGCGGTTCAACATATGCGCTTTTAGGTGTCTCGTCGCAGGAACACACCATATTTTTTTATGTGATCACATTCCACAATTTTCTTCTCGATGCCCATGCTTTTTCCCGGGAGGAGGTGCGACTCAGTTTATGTTACTTTGTAGCGGGTATTATACTAGTACATCATTCACAAGTGTGATTTCCTAGCTGGATCTCAATCATTTTTTCCAGTAAAAAAAGAGAAGGACCAATAATCATAATGTGTGGTTGATATGGAACCCACAGATGTCATGTTTATGGACAAACCGTTTTGGTGAGAAATCCAGAACTTAACATGGATGGGTAATAATAAATGAACAAAATAAACTGTTCACATATCAGTTTCATTCTTGCTGCCTCGCTGTAGTATATTAAATTCACATTTTTTATTGAATGTCAAGAAAGAAACTGGATTACTCACGATATCACTCAAGTCTTCCAAGAAATGTCGACAGATACACAGACCTCTTCTGAGATCAAATTTGTCCAAAAGGCAGGAACAGCTTACTTTGGGCATCGCTTTCTAGCAACATTTATTGGACAAAAAATCCACTCCATTGAAAAGTTGCATAAGTTGGTCACAACCAAAAATCAGCAGCTGACTTCTGCTTGTCTAACTACGTGCATACTCAAGCAAACGCAGGGGTGGGTGTGCAACCAGTGGCAGGTGCAACTTCGGAGGTCTTCTGTGCAGAGCTGTACTTCTTTGTGACGAACCTAAGATGTTCCATTTGTCAGTTAATGGTCATCGGCTAAATCATACTGCAATAGTTAATAATCTAGTGCTTCATACTGATGATTAAAGTAACTGCATCTACGCCTAACTTCTTCGCTGCAATAATGGTTTTGACACACGGGCATAAAAGGAAGCTAACAAGATTGTGAGGAGTACTATGATATCACGATAGGTTCATAGGTATTGAGGTTTATGAAGAATACACACCTGAAGAAATCTCTCCATAGCAATTCAAACATTAACCAATTTGTCCCAGCATCAGAGGTTCCGTCGCCGTTCTGTGTTGACCCTGATGGAATTGCTCTAGAAGGAAGAGAAGATAGCCAATTATGCACAAGAAAGATAAGAGAATAATGACGAGACTGAGTATGTTACTACTATCTCCTACACTTCTATTCTGTTCAGCAACGTCACATACCTAGTGGCATGCTTCTTCAACTCCTCGTACATGAAACGTGGAGAGAGGCACCCACTAGCAAGCCATGGTGAAATTTTGCAGGAGAAATTAGCACCATATATGCTATTCTGACTACTATCTTTGGCAGCTTTGTTCGGCTGCATGCAAATTTCTGCAGCAAATTTCTTCAGCCTTTCCAGGGCTTCTACCTCACCACCAATGAGACTTGAACCAACAGAAGATTTTGAGTCCTAAATGAGCAAAGTGAATTTTAGAGTTCAGAAGTATGAAGCATACATGAGGATAAATATGCTGAATCGAATGTGTGTAGATTATTGAATTGTTGATGGAAACAGCATAAGCACACCACTGATGGAAACATAAATAAATTATGCCAGCTATACAAAACTTAAACAACATATGACCTTTAGCTCAAAGAAAATGGTTCTGTCATTGATGTCAACATCCTACGCACACAAACCACAAAGCTGAGCATTTTCTGTCAGCATCACTGCCGTTGTCTGCATTTTACACGTACATCGCAAAGGGCTTCAGGTTACATGTATTAGGTGATCTTAAATCATTTGGACAACATTGTACTCCTCTGATCCGAATTAGTGGTCGCAGCCTATACATCCAATTGCACTACGAGTCTATGTCCAGTTTAAATCCGCGTCTATTAAATGGGGTCGGAGGGAGTATCGTATCACCATTGCACCGAAGCAAAGACAAAGCCATAATACTTTGTTCTTCACGAGGCACAATTGTGCTACTTTTTTTTTTATCATTTCACCACAAAAAGAAAAAGTAGAGCCGCGTTCTCATTTTGTCTCATACTGCTCACACAATATTTCCACATTCATAAGCAAACGAGAAAGCAAGCAGGCAAACACCAGCACTACCTTCAATAATACAGCTAATAGGACATAATTAGGCCATATGAACCCAAACAAACGACTCGACCAACCTTTCTAGCCAATTTTCATTACTGGAGTTGATCCAAACTGTCAACAAAATCGCCTAAGAATAGAATCTCTAACAAAAATTGACTAGCTAAATGTTCAACATTATGGCACGCTATAGCTGGCTACTCCATCCATTTCTATTTGCACAATTCGTACGGGATTTATCAAATTCATAAATTGTCACAACAATTTGGCAAGTAGCTACAGATTAAAATGTGCTTCCTAAGAAAGGACGTCTCTGAAAACTTTTACCTGTGCCATGGCCGGTGGCGCAGAGAGCCCAAGCTCACCAAGGGTGGGGATCTCACCAGGCTCAAGCACATTCTTCATAGGCACACACTTGACCTCTTCTGGCGCGTCCAGTACCTTCCTAACCTCCAAGCCCTTCACGGCCTCCCTGAATCCGCCGTAGTTCGATGGCATGTCATGGAGCCTGAAGGGCAGATCGTCCAAGTGGTAGAGCGTGCTGCCCCAGAAGTACTTGACCTCGACGCCTTCCTTCTCTATGGCCTTGCTGACCTTCTCCTCGGCACGGCACTCGTCCCGCGACACCTCCCCGTGCGCGTAGACGGCCTCGGCCCCGGCAGCGCGCGCGAGCTCAGGGATCACCACCTCGGGCCTACCAACGCGCACCACCAGGTCGCCGCCGCGCGCGCGGAGGCTCCGGCGCAGGTCGGCGACGGAATCCAGCAGGAAGCTGGCGCGGTAAGGTCCGGTGCGGTCGAAGCCCGAGGGGGACTTGCCGAAGTCGCGAGGGTCGAAGACGAAGACGGGGAGGAGGCTGGAGGAGGCGCCGACCGCGGCGTGCAGAGGCTCGTGGTCATGGAGGCGCAGGTCAGCGCGGAACCAGACGAGCGTGCGACGGCGTCCGGCGGCGCCGGGGGCTCCGGAGGGGAATGAGCGGGAGAGGCTGGGCGACGAGGCGGTGAGCGGGGAGAGAAGGGAGGCTGCGGCGGCGTTGAGGCGGGTGGAGCGGCGCGGAGAGGAGGAAGCGGCGGAGGGGTGGAGGCAGACGGCGAGTGTGGAGATTTGGGTGGGTAGGTGGAAGGTGGAGGGGACGGAGGCGAGTGTGGCGGGGGCGGTGGGCGTGCGAAGGGAGAGGGACAGAGAGAAGGAGGCGAAGGGAAGGTTGGGGTCTTCGCGTGGGCGGGCGGCGGGCTCGGAGTCGGAGGCGGCGGCCATGGATGGCGGTGGTGGTTGTTGAGATGTGGGGGTGGGTTTGGTATGGATGAGATGAGGCGCGAGGGAGTGGGCGAGTGGCGTGGGTCGGGGAAGGCGAAGCGGGCAAGATGGTCGACAGATTTTCAGATGCCACCAACCATTTCGTGTAGGGGTTTACCGATCTCGCCATTTTGTCACCACACCTACCACCGTCCCGGTTGTCACGTTAATGTTATTATTTTTAATAACTAGTACTCCCTCCGATTCCTAAATCCTAAATATAAGATGTTTAACCCCTTTCCTACATTCACGTATATCTATCTAGACAACTTTTAGTGTATATGTTCACTTATATTAGTGTGTACCTAGTCAACATAAACAATAGCTAGAACATCTTATACTCCCTTCGTCCACTTTTATAAGGGCCACTTCTTAGCATTTCAATAATAAGAAGTGAGCCTTATAAAATTGGACGGAGGGAGTATTTAGAAACAGAGGGAGTAGTATACTGCCCTCGTTCTTATATATAAGATGTTCTACCTATTTGCTCATATTGACTAGATACACACTAATATGAGTGAACATATACACTAAAGTTGTGTAGATACGTATAGATATACTTAACGTGGGAAAAAACTAAAACATCTTATATTTAGGAACGGAGGGAGTAATAACAAAGACTTGTCCCCCTCATCTTAAATTAATTGTCATAAATATGGATAAAAGTAGATGTATGTAGATATAATTTGGTGTTAGGCTGGTCACAATGGGCAGGAGCTTAGCAGTAACATCACACACTCCAATACAACTTTACTTATGTGGCACATATTTAATAAAGAGAGAGGTGCTTGTGGTAACTAGTTATGTTACCGAAACATCACACACTCCAAGAAACAATGAGTCTATAGCCTAATAAATGCATCGTTGCATGACACTACATACATGTTTAGTATACTACCCACTGTGAAGGTAGTAACATAGTCTAGGAAGTGTGTAGGTTACTATAGGATGGTCACAATGGAGAGTAAACATAGACTAGTAACATACACGTCACCCGATGCTATGTTACCACCTCCACAATGTGGTGTCAAGCAAAGCTCTATTAATTAGCTTCTAGACTCATAGTGCCTTGGAATATGTGATGTTACGGTAATTAACTAAGTTGCCACAACCCTCTCTCTCCTTATTAAATACTTGTCACATCAGTTTTTTGTCCTACGTGACATCTATTTTACTAGTGAAGTTACTCCCGTTGGGATTAGCCTTAGACTGGTCACAGTGGGAGTAACATAGGTGGTAACATAAGTGTCACATAGCAAAAAAAAAAATGAGGTGAAACTCATTTAATAAGGAGAGAGGCGCTAGTGGTATCATAATTACATACCGTAACATAACGCATGTCAAGCCAAATGTGTCTATAGCCTAATAAATATACCACACATATGTTATGCATTGTGGAAGTAGTAACATAGACTAATATTATATACATGATACTAGTATATTATACTCCCCACCGTGATTATAACTTTTATCTATCTTTATGACAATTAATTTGAGATAGAGAGAGTACTTTTTTACAAATATAATATACTAATAAAAAAATAAAAAATTACAATTATTTGGACTACCGTACTGCATGATCACTCCTTTAAAAAACACAATACAAATTTAGACGCTCACATACACACAAATACTCACTCCTCGTGTGGCTTTTTTGGTTGCTTTTTAACTTTCGCAGGACGTACGACATACACATACCAAACCAACGGGTAAAAAGTGGCACGATAAAAGAGAACTCCACGTCCAACCTCCGTCGACGATAATAGAGAACACTTACACGCTTGATCCGCTGCATCCAAGGTTCCAAACATCTACATTGAAACTGACGAGCCCCAACGACACGAGAGATCCATCTAAGTGCAGCGGGGACCTACACCTACGGAGTGCGCGTCTTGTAAGTTTGCTAACATGAAAAATGACAGGAACGTAGAGCAATGAGATGCTCGATCTCATGCCGCACAGGCGCACACCATGCCCACCACTTGCCAATGCGTCCTGGTGAACATCGAGGGGTGACTATATGCCGCGATGAAACAGGTGATGCATTCTATTAGGATGCTTGAGAAAAAAAGTCCGTCGAGGAGGAGAAGGTCGAGGAGGAGGAGACACTTAGGAGAAGAACTAGAGCGGTACCTTCAATAGGGAGCTCGACTTAATATTTGTGTGCATTTCATGTTTACACACCATGCACGACGATGATTTTCTAATGCCCCATGGCAGTGTACGGGCATTCAACTAGTAATGGTAAGAACTAGTCAAGACATTAAGGTTGCACACAGTGACACGGGTAAAAAAGAAAAGGACGAAAAAAAAACCACAATACCGATCAATTACTTGCGTCTGCTAGACTTAAATTAAGGTTACAACACCCACCAATAGTACCTATACGCTTAAACACCATACCATATACCTATCTATACTTCTTATAAATCAAAACCCCACTAACATGCATTAATGATTTTTCTACCTCAACATGCAACATATCCACATCATCCATTCTTCTAGTCAATCAATTGTCCACGTCATCTCCACTTATATTTATTAATCACTACTTATATTTATTAATCAGTACATGTAATACACATTATGCATTTATGAAACTATCCAATTATCCATATCAATAATTTAAAATATATACTATAATCAATTGAAATTTGTATATTCACTTAGAACCCATAATGTATCACATCTCTTATAAATTTTGTTTACAATATAGTGTAGATTTTAAAGCGATACCCGCAGCAACGCGCGGGGTATCCTTCTAGTTTTTTTAAAGAATCTGGATTACCTTTTCGTGGACTACACATTGCTATTCTCGGTTTTGTTCATCTTTTGACATGCACGGCGTGAAGTTGAAGTTGAAGGTGCAAATATTGCAGGGCGGCATAACAACGACAATGTGTCGGTAACTAGTCAAAAGAGGTTGTGTGCCCTCCTCTCTTCAAGCACTGCATGGTCTCTTGGTTCGCTATCTATAGATATATTCAATAAAAAATGCCTAAACTTTTCCCTCCCGTGGACTGGAAATTGTTTTTATACAAACCCCATCTCTCTTCCCGAAGAATTTCCATAGTATACTTTATTGTCGTAGCCAAAGTCGAACGGAGTGTAGGATATATGCCAAATGGGGGCATGTCCGGCATTGTCCGAAGGCCGGATTACCAGGTTGGCCCGTACGCAATGGAGCAAAGTCCATTGGGTGGCCCAGTAATCTGACGCACAAGAAGTCGGATTTTAGAAGAATCCGGATTACGGCCCAATACGTAGTCCGGTTTGGGGAAGAAGTCGGATGTCTTGCTTACCAAGAACAGAAATATTTTCCGTAGACTTCAAACTTTCCTTCCTGTAAACCCTAGTCTGGCAATCTATATAAAGTCGGACGGGAGCAGCCTCAAGGCATAGACAAGATCGCGAGATAGCGAAATCTAGACTCACATTTTATTTTGTATACTTCAGCCTTTAGTCCGGGTTAGTGAGATTGCAAAAGTAGGGCGCCGTTATTGTTGCGACGTACCGAATGTCGGGGGGTTACCCCCGAGTAGGGTAAAGACAGGTGGTAAAGGCCGCTTACAGAAGAGAGGTTTGGTCGAGTAGCCGACTACCGGGTACTCGCTACCCGGTCGACCGCTACCCGGTCTCACCTCAAGATGACCAGAAGGAGATATCAATCAAGTTCTACCTTGACGAGTAGAAGGTTTGGCCCGAGTACAATTGGCGGGAACCATTGGCGGGAACCTACTCGGGCCAGAAAGTCAAAGGAGCCGTTCTGACACAGGATCCCGCGTATCCTGGGTCCGTACTTGGCAGCATTCGAACTACTGTTCACGTGGGGACGGCCTGCCTGACAGTGACAGCATGGAAGCAGGCCGTGGCAGGATAAGGGGGGCCTACTCTGTGCCTAGGTACAGTGATACCAGTCTGTCCCCTAGTTTTGCCCAACGACTTTACAGAAGCAGCCAAGGTTAGGAACCAAAGCTGTCAGCGGGTACTCGGAGAAAGGACGATGTGCACACTATGTCGACACTTGTCTAGATTTGGACGTATCCGGCTGGGCACCGTGTATATAAGGTGCCCCGCCGCCTCCTGCGCGAGGCACGTACACACAGGCTCATAAGGAACCCTAGAAACCCTAAGTTCTTGACCTAGCCCTACTCGGAGAGGAGAGAAAGGCTACTCGGTAGCGTTACCATTTGCACTGTGGCTACTCGGAGAGACATCGTAATACATAGAGAAAGGCAGGAGTAGGGGTTTTACCTCCTCACGAGGGCCCTGAACCTGGGTACATCGTGTTGTTTGTGTTGTGTGGATCTTACCTCACGCGGCTACTCGTCGCGTGATCCCTCCCCGGACACCTCCAGCGTCCATCGTCCCCACATCTTTAGCCATCCCATGGCATCTGCCGTGACACCACCACGACAGTTGGCGCCCACCGTGGGGCAACCAGCGGCGCTGGCTGGAGTTTCTGTTCGGACGGGATCTTCATCGGCGGAGCGCGTAGTTTGTGGCCTTGTCCACAGATTCGGCTCCTTCGACTTCGTCACCGACAACGCCGGCTGTTTCGGCGGCATGGCCATGCCCGAGGGCGGCTCGGTGATCTCCTTCGGCTCGCATCTCGTCTACGTCGCCACCGTCGCCAACAGCGCCTACCCCGAGCTGGTGCATGACGTGGAGGATCCTCCCGCGGTGGTTGCAGCTCGCGGACGGCCTGCACGCAGCTCTGCATGCCGCGCTGAGGTGATGGTGACGGGTTTGGCGGCGAACACTGGCGCAGCTGCTACGGGCGCTGCGGCCGTCGTCGAGGAGGTTGACGACCCGCCTGCTGGTGGCAGGAACCACCGGCCCTACGAGAAGGAGAGCAACCTGCCGCCTTCCATGTCTACGGTCATCCCCGCGTCTGCTGCGCGAACCGGCATGCCCACGCCCACCGACGTCGAGCTCCTTGCAGCGAGGGAGCAGCTCGAGCGGCAACGCCAGGAGCTGCTTGCCGAGCAGGCGGAGTTGGAGAAGATCAGGCTTGAGCTGAGTCTAGACCAGCTCGAGTACAACAAGGCTCACGGCTTCACGCCAGTCGCCAGGAGGCCCAGCAGAGTGGGCGCTACGCGGCGCAACCTGGGCGCCGAGATGGCGACAGTTGCGGAGGAGCCCACGCAGTCCGCCACCGCGAACACCTTCACAAGGCCAAGGTATAGCACACCCGCCAAGACGCTCAGAGCCGCACAGGCCGTCGCTGCCGAGTTGCCGCGCCTAGATGGAGAGGCGCGTCTCAGGCAGCAGGAGAGGCTCAATGAGTTGGTGCTGGAGGCCGCCAGGCAGAACGAGGAGTTCCGCAAAGCCAACCCGGGAGCTGGAGCTTCGCAGGTGGTTCACTCGCACGCGGCTAGATCTAACGATCAGGCCTCGTCTCCGCATCCTAGCCGCGAGAAGAGCCGCAGCGGGCGTTCGGGTAGAGACAGGCAAATGCAGGTGTATGACCCGGCTGCTGCCGCGAAACAGGTTGCTGTGCCGCAGCAGCCCGGGCAGGAACACAACGCTGCAAGAGCAGGCTCTCAAGCCCATCAAGCTCAAAGCCGTGTCCGAGAAGCCGCGCGTCCGGGTACTTCTCGGCAACCCGCAGCTCAGCCTACTCGGCAGAGGCAGCAGCCGCGTCCAGTGGCACCAGTCGCCAACCCGGTGGTGCAGCCCGCAGCTATGCAGGTGGATAGGTATGATGATGGCTACTCGGCTATGGAGATGGCCGGTTACGACATCCATGACCGTGTCGGTGAGCGCGTGTTGGCGCCTGGAGATGCAAGGCACCAGCTGGACCGCATCAGCTTGTCGGCGCGGCTTGAGAGCACGGGTCCTCCTGGCCCCGAGTGCTTTGGCCCGCGCATCATGAATGAGCCTTCCGTGAAGGGCTTCCAGCTCGCAAGAGGCACCAAGAGCTACAATGGTAGCACCAAGCCCGAAGATTGGCTCAATGATTACGTCACCGCGGTCCACATTGCGGGTGGCAACAGGAGATGGGCAGTGCGGTATGTGCCGCAGATGCTAGAGGGTCCAGCTCGCACTTGGCTCAACAACTTGCCCAAGCACAGCATTAACTGCTGGCTGGACTTCTCGGACGCCTTCGTCAGCAACTTCACGAGTACATACAAGAGGCCGAATAGGCCGCAGCAGCTGTCGGCTTGCAGGCAGCGAGAAGATGAGACGGACCGCGAGTACCTTACTCGGTGGAGTACTTTGAGGAACACCTGTGAGGGTGTGAATGAGGCACAGGCCATCACTTGGTTTGCGCAGGGTTGCCGACATGGCAGCATGCTTTGGCAAAGATTGCAGAGGGAGATGCCGAATACCCTGGCCGAGACCATCAAGATTGCGGATCAGTACGCACTCGGTGATCCTACTCAGCCACTGATGGATTCCTCTGAGCCGAGAAGAAACTTCAACAGCAGCAAGCGCAACGAGTTCCGCAACAAGCGCCGAGTAGATACTCGGTATGATCCCGAAGAGGTAAATGCAGTGAATGTCGGAGGCGGTGGTGGCCAAAGGCAAAAACCTGCTGGAGCCTACGGGCAGAACCAGAACCAGGGCCAAGGCAACAAGAAGCCATTTCGCGCCTCTCAATCGGGTAGCGGGAACCCCGAGCAGCCGAAGAAGTTTGTCTTCGATGACATGAAGGATGGTCCATGCAGCTTTCACACTCATCATCCCTCGAGGCCTGCGAACCACACTACTCGGCAATGTGAATGGTGGGATGTGATCAAGAGTGATGGCTTGCCTCCTCCTCCTCCTCTGCCAGCCGCCAATGCCACTGTTCAGCCTACTCGCGCTCCTGCAGCTCGGCCGCCAGTGTACCCGAGAAGAGAGAATGTCAACCAGGTGGCTTTAGGAGCCAACCGGAACGTCAACAATGAGAGATATCGCAACAACAACAACAACTACAACCGCAACAACAACAACAGAGGCAACAACAACTATCAGGGCAACAACAATGGCAACAATGGCAACAATGGGGGCAATGGCTCCAACCAGTACCAAGAGCACCATGAGAGCTATATGATCTTCACTTCTGAGGCAGTCGACAAGCAGTCGCAGCACAGGCGGGCTATGGAGGTCAATGCAGTGATTCCGGCTGTTCCTCACTACATGTATTGGTGTGACCAGGAGATCAGGTGGACTCGGGCAGATCACCCCAAGGTGATGCCCAATCCGGGAACCTACGCCTTGGTGCTGGATCCTACCTTCCTGGGCCCCGAGAAGAATGTGAGGTTCAGCAAGGTGCTAATCGACAACGGCAGCAGCATCAACATTGTGTACAAGGACACACTCGAGAAGCTTGGCCTAGCCGAGAACATGATGCTGCCCAGCAAGACCACTTTCCATGGCATTGTGCCCGGGATCTCATGCAACCCGATTGGCCGAGTGTGGATCGATGTGCTATTCGGCACCCGGGAGAACTGCCGCACTGAGCGCCTGCAGTTTGAGGTGGTGGATCATCAGAGCCCCTATCATGCTCTACTCGGCAGGCCTGCTCTGAGCAAGTTCATGGCCTCCACACATGTGGCTTATCTGAAGATGAAGATCCCCGGTCCCAATGGCATCATCACCATCTCGGGAGATTACAAGAAGTCCATGGAGTGTGCCTCTGCTAGCTCCCAGCTGGCGGAGTCAATGGTGATTGCTGCCGAGAAGAAGAAGATGTACGAGGTGGTGGCCATGGCTCAGTCCGCACAAGCTGGCGCACAAGGTGTGCCGAGTACCCAGCATGGTACTGCTTTCCAAGCTGCCAAGGAGACCAAGACAGTTCAGGTTGACCCCGAGTTCCCGGAGCGCGTGGCCATCATTGGTTCCGGGTTGGAGGAGAAATAGGAAAGCGCGCTCATCCACTTCCTCCGTGAGAATCGGGATGTATTCGCCTGGACCAATGAAGATCTACCAGGAGTCCCGAGGGAGTTGGTTGAGCACTCTTTGCATGTGCGTCCTGACGCCAAGCCCGTGAAGCAGGCTTTACGCCGCTTCGGAGATGAGAGAAGGAAGGCCATCGGCGATCAGATCACCAAGCTGCTGATCAGTAACTTCATCATGGAAGTGCTGCACCCGGACTGGTTAGCCAACCCGGTCATGGTCGAGAAGAAAAAGGAAGATCCCAAGGCTGCCACTGCATGGCGCATGTGCGTCGACTACACCGACTTGAACAAGGCATGCCCCAAGGATCCCTTCCCGCTACCTCGCATCGATCAGGTGATCGATTCCACTGCCGGCTGTGAACTGTTGTCTTTCATAGATGCCTACTCTGGTTTCCACCAGATTGCACTCAATCCTGCTGATCAAATAAAGACTGCTTTCATTACCCCGTACGGGGCTTATTGCTATCGTGTCATGTGTTTTGGCCTGAGGAATGCGGGTGCAACCTATCAGAGATGCATGCAGAAATGCTTGCACGACCAGCTCGGCAAGAATGTGCAGGTGTACGTAGATGACATTGTCATCAAAACGAATAAAACACATACTCTGCTTGCCGACCTGGAGGAAACCTTTGCTAACCTACGCAGGTACAAAATGAAACTGAATCCGAGTAAGTGCACCTTTGGTGTACCAGCTGGAAAGCTACTCGGCTTTCTCGTTTCTAGTCGGGGCATTGAAGCCAATCCGTCTAAGATAAAAGCTATTGAGAGCATGTCTTTGCCGAGATCATTGAAGGATGTGCAGAAGTTCACGGGTTGTCTGGCATCTCTGAGCCGTTTTCTGGGCCGAATGGGCGAGAAGGCTCTCCTCTGTACCAGCTGATGAAGAAAAGTGACAAGTTTGCCTGGACTCCGCAAGCGGACGTGGCATTCAATGAGCTGAAAGCGATGCTGGCTAGCGCTCCCGTCTTGGCTAGTCCGCTACCCAAGGAGCCTATGCTGCTGTACATTGCTGCGACTAACCGAGTAGTCAGCGTGGTGATAGTGGTGGAGCGAGAAGAAGAAGGCAAGAGTGTGCAGCGCCCAGTCTATTATCTCAGTGAAGTGCTGTCCAGTTCCAAGCAAAACTATCCACATTACCAGAAGATGACGTATGGTGTGTACCTGGGCGCCAGAAAGCTGAAACATTACTTCCAGGAGCACCCCATCACGGTTGTGAGTTCTGCTCCCATCTCGGATATCATGGGAAACAAGGAGGCGAGTGGCAGAGTAGCCAAGTGGGCAATTGAGCTAGCCGCGTACGCTCCCGCGTATACGAGAAGAGAAGCAATCAAGTCTCAGGTCCTGGCGGAATTTCTTGTGGACTGGGCCGAGATGCAGTATGAACCTCCTGCTCCAGTTTCCAACTATTGGAAAATGCACTTTGATGGCTCAAAGGTGAAAGAAGGCCTTGGTGCTGGCGTTGTGCTTACATCACCCAAGCGGGATCAACTCAAGTACGTGCTGCAGATTCATTTCAAGGCATCCAACAATGTAGCCGAGTACGAGGCAGTGGTGCATGGTTTGCGAGTAGCAAAGGAGGTTGGTGTGCAGCGCATTATATGCTATGGTGACTCAGATCTGGTGGTGCAGCAAGTCTCAGGTACCTGGGATGCTTTGGATGCCAACATGGCATCGTATCGCTTCCTGGTGCAGTCAATGACTGGGTTTTTCGAAGGCTGTGAGTTCCAGCACATTCACCGAGCAGAGAACGAAGCCGCAGACGAGCTATCCAAGTTGGGATCTTCTCGGCAGTCCATCCCGGCAGGGATTGCCTTGGAGCATTTGAGGAAGCCATCCATCAAGCCTTCCCCCAACTCGGAATCCATCTTTGTTCCTTCTCTGCCAAGTGAAGAATCTGACCCAATGGAGATTGACTGGGAGAGTGCTGCAGGGAACCCGGGGACTGCCGTCCTCTACTCGGGGACTGCCATTCCTTACTCGGGGACTGCCGCTCCCTACTCGGGGACTGTCGTTCCCTACCCGGGGACTGCCGCTCCCTACTCGGGGACTGCCGTTCCCTACCCGGGGACTGCCACTCCTTACTCGGGGACTGCCACTCCCTACTCGGGGACTGCCATTCCTTACTCGGGGACTGCCGCCCTCAACCCAGAAGCTGTTGCATTCATTGAAGAAGTTCTCGCCAATCGGTCTGGGCTGCAGAGAAGCGCTCCTACTCCTCCTGTGCAACCACCAGAGCCTGTCCCAATGGAACTGGACGAACCAGTGTTTCCCATACGGGAGACACCGAGTTGGGCTATGCCCATATTATCCTTTCTAAGGGACGGCACTTTACCTGAAGATGAGGTAACTGCGAGGCAGATTCAGAGAAGGTCCAAGGGTTACACCATAGTCCGAGATGTGCTGCACAAGAGAAGTGCCACCGGCGTGCTGCAACGCTGTGTGAGCCCAGAAGAAGGAGAAGAAATCCTGGTGGAGATACATCAAGGGGAATGTGGGCATCACGCCTCTTCTCGGGCTTTAGTCAAGAAAGCTTTTCGGCATGGCTTCTACTGGCTCACTGCACTGCAACAAGCTGAAGATATTGTGAGGAAGTGCGCCGGCTGCCAGATGTTCGCAAGTAAGATTCACATGCCAGCTTCCGAGTTGAAAACAATTCCTATCACATGGCCATTCGCTGTTTGGTGCTTGGATATGGTTGGTCCTTTCAAGCCGGCTAAAGGCAATATGACACATATCTTGGTCATGGTGGACAAGTTCACCAAGTGGATCGAGGTGAAACCTATTCGGAAGTGCGATGGGGTCACAGCTGTGAAGTTCGTGAAGGATGTGATCATGAGGTATGGCTACCCGCACAGTATCATCACCGACAACGGCACCAACTTTGCGGAGGGGGCAATGGTGCGATTCTGCAGAGATAAGCATATCCGACTAGACGTTGCGTCAGTCGCGCACCCTGCCTCCAATGGGCAAGTTGAGAGAGCAAATGGGATGGTGCTGGCAGGCATAAAGCCAAGGCTGATTGAGCCATTGCTGAAAACACCTGGGTGTTGGCTAGAAGAGTTGCCAGCGGTGTTGTGGAGTCTAAGGACTACCCCTAACCGGTCAACCGGCTACACGCCATTCTTCTTGGTATACGGGGCTGAGGCCGTGTTGCCAATAGACCTAGAGCATGACTCCCCCCGAGTAGCCCTCTACACTGAGGTGGAGGCGAGAGAAGCTCGAGAAGACGACGTTGACCTGCTTGAAGAAGCAAGAGAGCTGACTCTGTCACGTTCGGCTATCTACCAGCAAAACCTGCGGCGCTATCATAGCCGAAAGGTGAACCCAAGGGTTTTCCGAGAAGGAGACATGGTCCTTAGGCTTGTGCAGCGCACAGCCGGGATGCACAAGTTGTCTTCTCCATGGGAAGGGCCCTTCATTGTCAGCAAAGCGCTGCACAATGACGCGTACTATCTTGTAGATGTGCGCCCATCACAGGCGAACAGGGCAGATAAAGCTGGAGAGGAAACCAAGCGCCCCTGGAATGTAGCTCTACTGCGTCGTTTTCATTCGTAAGCAAAGATGTGTATGTACCCTCTCATCCGAGTTGAAATTCTACTCTGCAATCTGAAATTGTTCTCGGGGACTGCCCTCGTCCAAGTTTGCTCTAAGTGTTTTTACTCGGCTTGTTCCTTTGTCTATTCGGTTGCTCCACTTCAGAACTCATAAGTGCATTGAGTACTGTGTCTAAACCTATATGCCAACTCTTCGACTCTGCTGCTGTCCGAAACCCGGCTTCATGGCAAGCAAGAGAACAAGCAAAAGGTCAATGAGCACACGAAAATCACTAAGGAAGAAAGAGTGCAGGAACCGAGTAGATTGTCGGTTACTTTTTGTTCCCTGTTTTCGTCTTCTCGGCTAAGTGGTGGGTTGCGTTACCATGATTGTTTCTAGCGGCTAAGTATTTGCAGCCCTGCTATTTGATTCTTGTGACTCGAATACCAAACAAGCGACAAGTCGCAGGTAGAGCAGAGATGAAAAGACAGGGTGAATAAGAAATGCTACTCGGGGACTCGCATGGAAACACAACTCGGCATTAAGCCAGTGTCGTTCAAATTGATTAATGTCAACATAAACAGAGTGGGCATAAAAACTGAGTAGCAAGCAAGATAAAGGTAGTCTATTACATCTGCTCCCGGCATCCCGGGGATCTGATAAGAGTTCAAGTGAAAAAAGATCGCAGGTTGCTTCAAGTTGAGGAGGCGGTGTTCTCGGCGCTGGCCTTGGCAGTTGTTTCCTCGGCGGCAGACTTGGCGGTTGCTTCTTCAGTGGCCGCCTTCTCGGCCGCTTCTTCGGTGTTGGTGGCATCTGCCTCCGTCTGGACGGTGGCGGACTCTTCCAACTCGGCATCTTGCTGGGCGGCTGCTTGGTCAGAAGTGGCCGTGGCCACCGAGACGGGTCCTGGAGCCGAGGAGGAGCATGAAGCGTGGCCAGGAGGGGGCACCGTGTCGTCGAGAGCAGCACCTGAGGAGGTGCCGAAGTCGAGTGGCTCGCTGTCGATGTGTGCCCCTTCGTCTTCATCGCTACTCGCGACGACGGTGGCTTTTCCCTTTCCGGCCTTGCCCTTGGGAGATTCAAAGAAGCCGTCAAGGTCTTCGTCTTCGTCATCATCTCCTTCGTCCTCGTACTCGGTGTCGGGTTCGGGGACGCCCTCGATGTAGACCTCCGTCTCGGCGCATTCTGCGACCTCATACGCAATCTGCTTGCGCAAGGCCACGCTCTCGGCATCCATCTCCCACTTGGAATCATTGCGCTTCCCGCGGATGCGCTGCATATCCAGGTTTTCATACCAAGAGGCTATGCAGAGAAGCATCACGTCCGCACCAGCACGGGCTCCAGAGGCTCGCCATTTTTTCAGCTCGGCCTTCACGTTCTCCAGCTTGAGGGCGAGATCCCGCATGTTTCTTGGCTGGGGTTCATGAGGCCAGAACAGCCGGTGGAGCTCAAAGCCAGCATGCACCAAGTCAGTTCCGACGCCGGCCAGCTGTTCGAAGTAACCTTTGAGCACCAACAAGCTGTCCTCGATATCAGCCCTGGTGTCAATCGGCTCACCCAGCGAAAGGCGAACTGCTCGGGCCTTGGCTACCGTAGGCGCAGAGGAAGAATCAAGACGAGGCCAGATATCTGAAATAGCAAGTGGCAAGATCAGAAGCCGAGAAGGAACAAGACCGAGAAGAAAAGATGCAATGAAGAGAAAACTTACCGATCAGTTGGCGGCGCAGCTGCTGCAGCTTGGTTTTCCAGGACTCCTCGTTGCCAATGTGCTTTTCTTGGATCAGGCGCAAGCTATCCATCTGAGCGAAGAGATCAGCATTGGTCTTCTTCAAAGTTTCGCATTCAGACTCGAGGGCCCTTTCCTTGGCTCGGAAAGTGGTCTCGGCCTTGGCCTTCTCGGCGATTGCCTTGTCCCTCTCGGCGCCAATCTTGACGGCATCTTGGAGTGCCTTTTGAAGCTGGAGCTGCAGCTTCTCCATCTCGGTGGTGTGGTCCTTCACCAGAGTAATGGCCTGGTCGGATAGCTGTTTCTCCACCTCCGCTGGCTTGACGCAATCTTGGTGTGCCTCAGCAAATGACTTATGATCTTCTGCGAAAAGATAGATGAGGTTAGTAAATAAGCAGAGAAGAACCAAATTCAAGGTCACACCGAGTAAACAGCAAACTCACCTTCAAGTCTCTTTATGGTGGCCTCGGCGTTCTCCACGAAGCTACGGCATTTTTCATGTTCATCTGCCAAGGCCTTTAGTTTTTCTGCAGAGAAGGAAGGGTTAGCGCATAAGAAAGCAAAAGCGGGCGTAAACATAAAACGCAGAAACCGCGTAGCTAAAGGCGTACCTTGCACTTCAGCCAGCTGTTGGGTGCTGGTGGTGGCATCTTTGCTCGCGGCTTCAGCAATTGCTTTCTCCTTCTCCAGTACGGCGATACGCCTCCTGGCGATGGAGTGGTTCCAGAGAAGGATGCGGCATAAGTGGGTCCGTTTAAGGACGCTATCCTGAGAAGCGAGAAGAAAAAGTTAGACAAGAGCAGAGAAGATTCGACCCGAGTAGAAGGCTACTCGGAGAGTACCCCTCTACTCGACCCAAATCTCGGGGACTGGGGGTGATGGTAAGAAAAGAAGAAAGGCGAGTAGAAGAGAAGAAAGTTCAACTCGGAGAAGACAAGAAAGACTTACTGCATAGGACTGCTCGATGTCTTCGGCGTTCTTGCGATGCAGGAACATCTTGGCTGCGAGGGTTGCGGTCTCGGTGGAGACGGACATGGGCTTGTGTCCCAGATCAACCTTGTTCCAATCCACGCGCATGTGGTCGATGGAGCCAAGGGTCAAGCCGTGCCATTTCTCCTCTCCGAGAACCCTGCTGTCCCACCTGGCGTTGATGTGGCCAACGGTGTCCAAAACCTGTTCAAGACCCTTGGAGGTTATTGGTTTGTCTTGGGCTCCGCGAGAAGCAATGTTGATAGACTGCTGTTGGCTTGGATCCGGAGGAGGGGAGTTCATGGCTACAACCTTCCTTCCCCTCTGGATAGCTAAAGCTTTGTCTTTGGGAGGGAAGCCGATGGAGTGCTGATGGCTAACCTCAATCATATACTCCGGGTAGCAGGGCTGACCAGCAGCGCGAGCATCAGCCGAGAGCGCAGCAGGAATCGGGCCGGACTCGTGGATCACGAGCGCTCCGCCTGAGGATGCACTCTGGTCTCTGGCCCGTTTCTTCGTTTGCTCCTTCTCAACCCTTTGCTTCTCGGGATCCGCAGTCTTCTTCCCGTCAGCCTTGGCCTGCGCCTTCTCGGCGACTGCCTTCTCGGCATCTTGTTTCTCGGCCTTCTTCTGCTCAGCCTTGGTTTTCTTCTGCTCAGCCTTGGCCTTCTCAGCAGCTTCCTTATCAGCAGTTTCCTTCTCGGCCTTGGCCTTCTCAGCAGCTTCCTTCTTGGATTCCCTTCTGACAACCTCGTCCCTCAGAGCTTCCAAGGCTCGCTGCCTGGTTACTCGCCCGGCGGGAGGGCTGGATGTATCCTTGGTCTTCGACGACGAGGAGGAGGTTGGTGGTGTAGGGCCTTGCGCAGTTGGCGGTGTAGGGCCTTGCGCAGTTGGTGCGGTAGGGCCTTGTGCGGTTGGTGGCGCCGCAGATCCGTCGCCTTGCGCAGCTCCTGGCTGGGCGCTACTCGGCGTCACGCCCGGTTGCACGCTGCTCAATGGATAAGCAGTGGCATCCGTGGCGGTGGTGTCTTCTACTCGCTGCGCGGCAGCGAGGCTTTCCTTTGCAGCAGCCCCTGTGGCGGGCTGCTCTTGCTCTGCTTCAGGCCGCTCGGCGGCGGTGTTGTCTTGCATTACTTGATCTTGGTCCTCCTCGGCATTGCCAGCCGGAGGAGAAGGGGGTCTCTCATCATGGACGGCAGTGTCCTGTGCGGCTGGTTCTGACGCTGCTCCTTGTGCTGGATTGGCAGCAGCAGCATTGGCGGTGTGGTCCTCATCATCATCGTCCAGGTTGACCAGAGGTACTGGTTTTTCCTTGGTGTGATCGGACGTGAGAGCTGCGTTCGCGTCCATAGGAGGTCTGCAGAGAAAGGAAAACCAGAAGTTAGAGGGGATCTGGGGAAAATAGTACAGCGCGAGAAGGGAGACGACCGAGAAGAGGGCTTACGCGGTGGTGCACTTGAGCTCTCGTCTGGTTCTCTTCGCAACCGCCTTCTTCTCGGCGGGCTTCCTCTTCTTGGCAGGAGGCGCTGGTGCCCCACTACCAGCCCGTTTGCGGGTCTCAGGAGCGGCGACGGCCAGGGGCTTGACGACTAGGGGCGCATCGCCCTCGTTCTCGTCTTCGTCCTCGTCGTCCTTGTCCGCGGCAACTTCATCTGGGAATCAAAGAGAAAAGAGGAAAGAATCAGAGACAGCACACGAGGGATTGGTGCTTCTTGGAAGCAAACAGAATGAAAGTACAGTTACCATCAAAATCCTCGTCGGACCAGGTGCGGAGAGCGTCGCGCTTATCAGGGACGGGGGAGCGAGAGAGGTTGGGCTGCTCCACGGCATCGAAGGAGGGCACATCATCCTCCTCACGGTCAGGAGACCAGTTGCCCTCGAAAACCTCGCAGCTCTCGATTATCTGGCGAGTAAGAACCTGAAAAACAGAGAAGGATCACAAACCAGCCGAGTACCAGGAAGGAACTCTACTCGGATAGGCGTGCAGGTACAAAGCACACAAGGCCTAGGCAGTTTACTAAGCATTTTACTCAGATAGGCGTGCAAACACAAAGCATACTAAGCCTACGCATGTTTGCCGAGAGACATTACTCGGAAGGGCGTGCAGGCATAAAGCACATGGGGCCTAAGAAACATTCTCGAGTAGGCTACCCGGCAAGGCGTGCAAACACAAAGCATACTAAGCCTAAGGCAATTCGGCTAGATGTCCTACTCGGAACACAAGGAAATTGCTAGCTAATGCAAGGAGGAGAAGTTATCTACTCGGAAAATGTATGCGGAGAGCAAAGTAAGGAAGGCGTACCCGCTCAATCGGTTTTGTACGGCTGTACGGGACGAACCCGTATTGCCAGTGGTCGCCAAGGCTTGTCGTCAAGATGTTCCTGGCATGCCAGGGGACGTCGATGTTGTCAATCTCGATGGTGGTGGTCCTGGTGCAGTCGCGGGGCCCTCCCATATAACACATGAGATGGCACCGCTCCTGCAAGGGCAGTACTCGGCGCTGGATCCAGCAGGCCACCGGGTCGTCGTTCTTGAGGCCCTCCGCCTTCAGCCAGCCGAGTCGATTCTCCATCTCGATGGCGTCATCGTCGTTGACGGGCTTGTCCTTCCAGTACATCCCGATTGGAGCGCGATTGCACCAAACGGGCAGGTTGATTCTGTCGTTCACCGGGGCTCCTGGCTCGGCGGCAACGTTCCTGACGTAGAGGAACGTCTTCTGCCATAGCTTGACGGAGTCCAGCCCCTTGACGCGGGGGTGGTTCGTCCCGGACCGCTGCACCATCATGGCGCAGCCGGTGTCGGTGGCGCGGGCGACGCCCGCGGAGTCCTTCTTCCCGGTAGATTGCTGGCGCAGGTGGAAGTACCTGAGCCACGTCTCCCACGTGGGCCGGATGCCGAGGAAGGCCTCGCAGACCACGGCGTGGTACGCGAGGAAGACGACGGCGTTCGGCGGCAGATGGTGCATCTGGATGCCGAAGTGGTTGAGGAATTTCCGCAGGAAATCGGACGCGGGCAATCCGAACCCGCGCTCGAAATGCGCCAGGAAGACGGCGCGCTCCCCCTCCCGCGGGGACGGCACGATTTCGCCGTCCGGCGCCCGGCACTCCACGCCGGGAGGGACTCGCCGGGTATTGACGAGCCAGGCGCAATCCTCCGCGGTGACGCAGGAGCCGGCCCAGCCTGACTTGGCCATTGTGGTGAGTAGAGAAGGTGGAAGATTTCGAGTGGAGTTGGCTGGTGGATTGGGTCCGCGGCGGCGCGAGAGCTTGCGCGGCGGCGGAGAGCACGGTGGCGGAGAAGAGCAGGAGACGAATAAGGAATAGTGCGAAGGAAGGGGAAAAGAAAGTTACCGGCGGGGGTATTTATACCTCCTCCGCGAGTTTACCGTTACCGTCTTGGTAGTGGGATCGATTGTGGCATGTGGTGGATCCTGTGGCCGGCTAGAAACGCACACAAGCGCCGGTTGCGCGCGTAATGGCCACAGTGGATCCCACCACCGAATCGTGGCTTATAACTGCACTTGATGGGACATGACGGCCGGTGGGCCCATTGCGTGAAAACTGGACGCGTGGCAGGTCGTGTCCTGGGCAACCAAACGACAAGGTCGTGGATGCTTGACACGTGTGCAGTTGCTGCGCGAAGGGCTGGATTGTGCTCTGTGCTGCAGAGGCTCAATCTGAGAAATTTCTCTAAGTCTTTTTACTCGGTTACAGAGTAGAAAGCAAGTGCTACTCGGAAGAGAGGAAACTCAAGGTACCTTCCAGATAGCTACTCGGAGGTTCTACTCGGCATCTTGAGGTTCAAGGGCTGAGGTGCAAAGGCTGGTTTTAAGCTGGCAGAGCCTAGTGAACAAGTTCGCAAGACTCAACCAGCTTCGGGGACTGCTGTCGGGGGGTTACCCCCGAGTAGGGTAAAGACAGGTGGCAAAGGCCGCTTACAGAAGAGAGGTTTGGTCGAGTAGCCGACTACCGGGTACTCGCTACCCGGTCGACCGCTACCCGGTCTCACCTCAAGATGACCAGAAGGAGATATCAATCAAGTTCTACCTTGACGAGTAGAAGGTTTGGCCCGAGTACAATTGGCGGGAACCATTGGCGGGAACCTACTCGGGCCAGAAAGTCAAAGGAGCCGTTCTGACACAGGATCCCGCGTATCCTGGGTCCGTACTTGGCAGCATTCGAACTACTGTTCACGTGGGGACGGCCTGCCTGACAGTGACAGCATGGAAGCAGGCCGTGGCAGGATAAGGGGGGCCTACTCTGTGCCTAGGTACAGTGATACCAGTCTGTCCCCTAGTTTTGCCCAACGACTTTACAGAAGCAGCCAAGGTTAGGAACCAAAGCTGTCAGCGGGTACTCGGAGAAAGGACGATGTGCACACTATGTCGACACTTGTCTAGATTTGGACGTATCCGGCTGGGCACCGTGTATATAAGGTGCCCCGCCGCCTCCTGCGCGAGGCACGTACACACAGGCTCATAAGGAACCCTAGAAACCCTAAGTTCTTGACCTAGCCCTACTCGGAGAGGAGAGAAAGGCTACTCGGTAGCGTTACCATTTGCACTGTGGCTACTCGGAGAGACATCGTAATACATAGAGAAAGGCAGGAGTAGGGGTTTTACCTCCTCACGAGGGCCCTGAACCTGGGTACATCGTGTTGTTTGTGTTGTGTGGATCTTACCTCACGCGGCTACTCGTCGCGTGATCCCTCCCCGGACACCTCCAGCGTCCATCGTCCCCACATCTTTAGCCATCCCATGGCATCTGCCGTGACACCACCACGACACCGAATCTGGGTAAACTTGTGTCCCTGCCTACGTCAACTCCACTATGTTTCCACCCACGATCTACCCAAAGGCTTATGCCACCCCTTGCCATGAACCTTACTAAGAACACTCGATAGTTGGCTCCCACCGTGGCGCCAGCAGAGTCTGGGGTTACGTTCCGGGCGGGAAATATTCGGCGGAACCGACAATATGATCACGGTCGGAAGCCTGTAATTCGACGGAAACATTGGCCGCTTCATCGACAATGGTTCCTATCTGCCGGCAGGGAATCACCTGGTAAGTGCTTGCGTCCTTCCAATTGGATCTGCTAATGTTTTCATAGGTTTAATGGCGGAAGCAATGGGTTACCGTGGTGGAAGAAAATTTATCCCACCCGCCCTATGCCCAGTAAAAGACGGCTTTGACGCTGGATTCAGGACGAATCTGCCCTATTCTTACACGGGGCAGACCAAGATCTATTATCTGCATATCGCCAAAGCATGACTGGGTTTATTGCCTCTCAGGAGGCACCTATTCACATATCATACTTTGTCGGCATGGTGCAAGCAGAACCTGTTGGAAAGACGGAGGACGAATATCCCATGGAAAAGGCAGAAGACAACAAACCCACAGAAAAAGTGGATGACCCGAAACCTGCCAATCCTGTAGAAAACTCGGAAGCCGAATCTATTCTAGTTGCAATTGAAGCAAAGCTGGATTCGAAAACCGGATCCGCAACTGGAGAGATAGATTCCGATGATGATGGTGAGGATTTTGAAAGAAAGATCGAATCCATACAAGGAGGTTTCCATGAAGGACTCATGGTTAAACCTGCCGATAAGGAGGAAAACAGGGAAAAGAAGGAAACAGATCCAACTACCCCTCCATCAGATAATACAAACGGGGAGGAAGAGGATGATATAAGACCAAAATTTCCTGATGTTCAGGAATTAACGGAAGACGAAGCCCTAAGACAACCCCCATCCTCCAAGAGGAAGAAAAAATTCATCAAAAAGCTTTACACCAAAGTACAGAAGAAAAGCTGGACAGATTGGCGGACATAGCCAACCAGAATCTGGAAGTCGGCGGAAGCAGCACAGAAGAAAAAGCAGAAACAGGCTGATGCAGTTCCAGTACCCTAGATGTCGGAACAAGACGAAGCTGATCTGCTACAAACATCGGTTGGAATACATGAACGAGCGGAAGTGCTGAAAGCCAGAAGACAAGCATTAATACGGCAACACAACAGCTTTACCGGACCCGTGAAAACCTCGTAAAAGCCCAAAACATTGTCAAAGTGCAGCAGGAAGAAATCGAGGAATACGAACGCCGGAATCGCTCAGAAATTAAGCCTACAAGGTTGCTCGGAGTAGGAATCTCGGAAGAACAGTCAGTCAAAAGACGGCTAGATAACCAAACCTGGTAAAGACAAGTGAACAACGCAAACGCTAAGGGAGAACACATCTACAAAACTCCTGCTGTAAACGGGGAAGCTGCATTCCCCATACTTAATTACGACCTCTACTCTGCAGATGAAAAGCTTCAGTGAGTGTATGTTTTTTTTAGGAAAATCACTACAACAATAGCAGCGGGGGTAAGCGTGTTCTGGTAAGTTGTATGAAAAATCATCTTTATGCAAAAATGCCACAAGCGCAGCCGCAGCCGGCGCACCCGATCCAAGCGATCCTGGAGACTCGGAAAGCTCTAAGGGAAAGAATGAAGATCCCAAAAAGGATAGGAAAGACCCCATGACAAGGATGCAGCGTCCAAAACTGGGTCACATCCGCCAAACCACGACAATAACCCAAAACCCTGAATCAATGTCGTTAAGGAAGACATAAACCGGAAAGAAGGCGATAACCCCATCCGTCAATTCCGTGCGGAGAAAGACGAAAAAGCAACGCCACCTCCGAGAAACCTGGCTGATAAAGCCGAAAGATACGGCCATCGTCATAGGCGTGAAAGATCCCGGACTCCACCAAGGAATAAGGAGCGTGCCAGAAGCAGAACTCCAACGCGCCACAAAGATAGGGATGCCAGAAGACATAGAGACGAACCTTGACGGGAGAATTCGCGAAACAGTGGAATAAGGAGAAGTATATCCCCCTCGGTCCACTCCGTCGGAAGGTATTCTCCGCATGCACCTTGCGCAGAAAGGGATGATTTATATTTCGGACCAAAGTGTTTCATCGACAAAATCCAAAATATAAATTGTCATGCCGGCTTTGCCAAAGTCCTACCAACTTACCAAATGTATACTGGAAGTACAAACCCAGATACATTGCTTTCCGATTACTATACCACCGTTGAGATAAAAAAAGGAATAAATTTGGAAGCAGTAAAATTTCTTCTCTGCTACTGGATGGTGCACGTGACAGGATTAATGGATTACCATCAAGAACGGTGGATAACTGGGAGGATATGGCCAAAGTTTTTGCTCAACATTTCCGAGGCACGTACAAGCGTCCCAAAAGCATTAACCAGTTAAACCGTGGCACCCAATATGAAAATAAGTCGTATGTCGAATTTTTTTCGCGATGGATCGCAATGAAAAACAGATGCTCTAGAGTAAGTGACGTACAAGCAATGCATGCTTTCCTCAATGGACTCAAACCCAACCTTGTATCGTTCATGGTAGGATAAAAAACGCATAAAGACCTTGGTTCTATGCTAACGACCGCCAATGAGCACGCGGCGGCTAAAGATGATATCAGGGCAAGAGGCAGAAACATTGATACACTTATACAAGCAAAAAAGTCATCGCGCCCTGAGAAAAGGGTTGCTTCAGACGCACAAGAAAATCCCAAAGAGTTAAATATCGCCTTTGGAAAATAAAACTCCAATCAATGGAAAGACAAAAGTGTAGAAGTTAGGGAGCCTATAGTTTACTCCAAGGAAGTGTGGGACAAAATCAGAGGGAACCTTGCATACATCTTGCACAGTTTGGAAGACCAAACTATACAAACCAGATATGTCGGCTGAACAAGCATATGAGAAGCAGCGCTAGAGCTGAGAACAAAGGAAAGAACTCCAACAGGAAGTTCAACAAACAAAAGCCGGAAGCTGAAAAAACCAAAAGCGAGTCCGACACCGACGATCGGATTCAGGAGCAACAGCGGAAAGGCGAACCCAAGTTCCCAAGGGTTGAGGGAGAATGCAACCTCACCTTCTTAGTGACGTCACCCCCCCCCTCAAAAAAAAGTGAAGCGGGCTTGGAGAGAAATAAACGTTGTCGTGCCACCAACTCCAAAGTATCTTAAGTATGCAAAAACTCCAATTACCTGGGATCACTCCAACCATCCTGGCAATATCCCGGAACTAGGCACGCATGCCCTGATAGTAAGCCCTGTAGTGCTGAAAGTGCACTATGGTCAACTAGAGGGGGGGTGAATAGGTTGACTACCAATTTTTCTTTTCTTTTCTTTTTAATGAGGCTAAGCGAGATAATATAAAGTTCTCTAGATGTGCATCTAGGTGAGCAACCTATGTGAGCAAGATAATATGCGCAACGGAAGTAAAGCGTAAGGTAGTAAAGCAAACAACAAGTGTAAACAAGGAGACAAGAATATGATTCCCGTAGTTCCTTCTCAAAGAGAAGTACGTCTACGTTGGAGAGGTGGGGAGCCACCTAGGCGCTCTTCAATAGCACGGTTGTGCACACCTTGTTCTCCTTGAGCTTCTCCGGTGAGGGAGATTCTCGTTTCCACTATGAGGTCGACTTGAAGGCGTTGACCAAACCTTTACAAGAGCTCGAGGTCACTCCACAAGATGGATGGAGGCTCTCAAGCAATCCGTAGCTTCTTGCAACAAGGTGGAAGCTACAAGCACAAGATCTACTAAGGTTTCTAGGTCTCAAGTAGGATTCTAGATCTACTAGGTTGTGGTGGATGGATTTGAGATTCCTTTGGTGGAAGTGTGGATCTAGGTCTCCTCTAGCTCTCCACCAAGTTTGGGAGTGTTTGGGTGGACGGAGTGGGAGATCTAGGTGGTTGAAGCTTTCATTAATGGCTAGGAGAGAGAATGGGAAAAGCTTAGCATTTAAGAGGTAGGGGAAGGGGTATTTATACCCCTTGCATTTAAGTGACCGTTTGCAGTCCAGGGGCACCGGAGGCTCCGGTGGTTTCACCGGAGGCTCCGGTGGTCTTCAGTCAACTTCACAGCTGCGCAACGCACCAGCTCACATGTGCTGGAATACAGGGCGGAGGGTCCGGTGGGTTCTGCGGAGGTTCCGCCCACCGGAAGTTCACCGGAGGCTCCGGTGGAACCTCCGCTCTCCTCAAACAGAACAGCAGTTTGGCGGAGCCTCCACCGGATCCCCCACCGGAGGCCATTTACGCTGGGCCAAGGGGGTGCACCGGATGTCCACCGGAGGCTCCGGTGGAACCTCCGCTATTCTCAAACAGAAGGGCATTTAGGCGGAGCCTCCACCGGAGGCCATTTGTGTGCAGCCCTAGTGTTGGAGGGTGGCGGAGGTTCCGCCCACCGGAGCTCCACCAGAACTTCCGCTCCTGGGTCCGCTCGTTTGCTCCAGAGAGGGGTTTGGGTGGAGCCCACACCGGACCCCCACCGGAGCCTGGGTGGAGCCTCCGGTGGATTCACCGGAGCCTCCGCTCCTGCACAATTGTAACATCCCAAGTATGAAAATCATTCCCTTAGAATGTTTGTTGCATGTTTATTAAAGTACTGCATCATGTCATCATATTGTTTCCATGTTGGTTGCATTTGTTTCTTATTTGTTGCAATTGTTTTCCACTGTTTTCACAACTCAAATTCAACCTTATTCAAACAATGGTTTCATACTTGCTCTATTACAACATTTTGAATAAAAATCACAAATAATAACAACCAATTGGTTTCATGTTTTTCCATAGTGATCACTTGTGAAAATGATGGTTTTAAATCAATTATTTATTTTCCAAACACATTTAAAATTCAAATCAAAGCACCCAAAACAGAACCATTTTGAAATCATGTTGTTACCAAAACAAATCAACTCAAATTGTCTATTTTACCATAGGGGTTACCCTATTTAAATGATTGTGTTTATTAATGACCTTTAATATTAAAAAGTTCACCCAAATTTGGTTTAAATTTTAAACAGCAAGCAAATACTTAAACTTTTGAAAATAAAAGCTACCAAATGTTTGCTTTTGGCCTAAGGAAACTCCCCTAATTTTTCCAAATTTTTCTCTAACCTAAAACCTATGTTTTTCTTCCAAAAGCAAAACCTACAAAAAAAAACAGAAAGGAAAAAAATAAAAGAAGGAAAAAACTCTGCGCGCGCAGCAGCTAACCTAGCTGGCCCAGCCCGTTTCCCTCTCTATCTCCCGCGTGCGCAAGCCCAGCCCGCCTACTCCTCCACTTACCGCTTCAAAAAGCGTGCAAGCTTCTCTCTCCCGTACGGCGGCAGATCCGCCGGTGCCACGTCGCCGCCGTACCTAGCAGACGGCCATCGGCGTCCGTGCGCCCCTATAAAAGCAGCCCTAGGGCAGCGCCGACAAAACCCTAGCCCCTAGGCCCTGTTCCCTCCTCTCCGCCGCCGTCAATCGCCACCTCCCCATCGATTGCTTCTCTGCTTCACCTCGCCGGAGCCGCCATGTCTGAACCCACCTAGCTCACCGTCGCAGTAGCCACCCTCTCCCTTCGCTGAGCACGGGAATCAGCAACCCTCTTCTTACTCTACGGCTTGAACACGGGAGCGTCACCGGAGCACGTCTACATCCGCGACGCCGTCCACGGGAGCGCCGCTGCTGACGCCGACGAGATCGTCACCGCACCTCTGCCTCCTCGACAGCCGGTGGTGAGCCACCGTCTTCTTCCCCTCTCTCCCTCCTGTGCATCCGCCACGGCATCGTGCACGTTCTGCACACGTCCAGCACCCAACCGCGGCAACCACCGTGCAGATCAACGCTGGCGAGCCCTTGTTCTGTCAGTCGAGCAAGGAATTGGTCGTCAGGCTAAAAATTCAGTTAACGTGCGATGAAGTGTTAACCTGTCCGCGAAACTGTATCTACCAAACGTCTGAATCTAGCGCAGTGGTTTCATCTGCGCTGTGCCAAGGCGAGGGCGCGGGTTCGAGCCCGCAGCGCCAATCTTTTTGGTGGCATTTTGCCCCCACGCGCAGAGGCCCACCAGCCAGTGACTGCCACGGCCACGCAAGCGTGCGCAGCGCCACGCTGGCCTCTGGCCCACGCGGCAGTGGCAGTGTGTAGACAGCAGGGCCGTAATAAAAGTTCCTGCGAATTTCTGAAAATTCCTAATTCATTTAAATAACAGATTTAAAACTAAAACTTCAACCTTTAATAACTTTTATTCTGTAATTCCAATAAATAAAAGTTTTATATGTTTTCTGATCCAAATCAAATGATCTTTCCAAATAATCCAATTGTGTACTGTTTTGAACTTTCAAATTGTAATTCAAATTTAAATTCAAATCATTCAATTGTATTTTGCCAAAATTCATAAGTAATTCATAATAAATCCAAATCATGCAAATAAAATATGTTTTCAATGCTATTTTGAATAACCTTTTCAAATATAATTTTTGTTTTCTGGTTTGAATAATTTAAATTGCCTAAATATTTTAATACTTGTTTAATTCATTTAAATTTGATAAAATCATATCTTTCTCACTATAAAATATTTTTGAACATGCAAAATATGTTTTCAAACCATCAAAGTATGAACTTTTCAAATATGAGTTTGAAATTATGTTTTGAAACAAATAAAAATTCAACTAAATTCAAACTTGTTTTAAATTCAGTTAAAACTTTTTAATATTGGTTAATTCATAATTAAATAACCCTAACCCCTATTTCAATATTTGAAACATGTAATCCAACTAAAATTTGATGTTCTTTTCAAATATAAACTTTGTTATTTGTTTTGAACAATTTAAATGGTTGAAAACAACAAATACTTGTGTGTCACCTTTAAGGCACCCAAAATTCCCTAAATTAATACTAAAATTCTAAATTGCTACACCCTATTTTAATTTGATTCTAATGTTGTTATTTTGCTGTTTTCCTTTTGCATGCATCATGCTAAACCACTTGCACCTATTGATTAGTTGGAAAACAAATAATCTAACCAAAATCCATGGGCTTTTCATATGCAACTCAAAATGGCATATGTGTCCATTTAAATTGTGTTATCATATCAATTAGTTTATTTTGATGCATCTATTAACTTGTCATGCATCATATTTGATTGTGCACTATGCCATGATGATGATTGTTTATATTCCTGCCTTGTTTGTTTGCTTCTTCTCGGATAGACGACGACGTTGATACCGACGATCTGTACGACACCCCTTCTGAGGATCTAGCTCAGTACCCGGCTACTGGGTTTGTAGGCAAGTTATCACTCACATGAACCATCGTGTTCCGTTCAACATTGGTTACCGATACTTTCCGTTGTCTATATTTGCTAGCCCTATTTATCGTTGCTTCTGTTACGAACCTACCACATGATACCCTAAACCCTGATATTGCCACACCTCCAGTCCTAAAACCCCGTTGCTTGGGCCCGTGTCTTACTAGCATGCTTAGGGTTGTTTTGCTCGAGTCTGTTATCCGTTACTTTCTGTTATTATATCTGTTATATTCTGGGGCTCGATGTTAATCAACAATTTGTTAATTTGAGGTATTAAAAATTTGCTGATAAGGCACCGGCAGGAGGCCCGGCGTGGTTTTGAGGCCTGCTAGTGTCGACCCTAATAGGAAAAGGGTCTTGTCTACTGATCCATGATGAGCGCACTATCCGCATGTGGGAAGCGTGTATGGGCGCCCCCCTCAATTTGACTCGATCCGCATCTCGTCCAAATCACCACACTTAGTTCGGGCTTTCCATTTGATGCACGCATATGCAGGTACGAACCCGAGGCCAGGGTGGAACTTTTGTAGTCGGCATTTAGGGCGGCGTGGTCTTCCAGTGCTATGAGGGTCCTCCTTTTCTTCGGGGGGCTCGATTAGCCGCGCACGCACAACACGTGGTGCTTTGGGCTTGATGCGAAGAAGAGTTGAGTTGTGTTGAGTGCCCCGCTTGGTGGGAAAGGCCTTCCCATCTGGCGGGATATTCTTACGTGTACGGCCAAATTGGTGCACCCCTGCAGGGACAAATCTTCTCGAGAAGCCGTGTTTTCCGCGGTTATGGTTAACTTGGTGAAAGTACTGGCTAACAAGTACTCAGAACAACTTACACCTAACTAATGATAACTTGACTAGTAATAGGCTTATTGGCACAACAACTTGATCCATCATTAATCCAACTGTGTGAGTTATCCTCGGATTGCTTCTTCGGATAAGGGGCGAGATCCAGGATGGGTTTGTTTGGTGGTTAGCTATAGTTGGTTACGATACGCTATCTTTCCTCTTTCTGTTACACCGGAAGTTGTAGTATGTTCTGTAGTTGGATAGGGCAGCCAGTTGCAGCATATTTTATACCCCCCTTTTCTTCCGTTGATCCCAAGGCATCTGTGCTTGGTGTTGACGGGTTACACCCTGGTGAATTGTGAGTCTTGCTTGCCAGTACGTTGTTGTACTGACCCCTTTGGGGATGTGGTTTACGCAGACTACGACTACGGCTACGATGACCACCAGGATGGCTACTTCGTGGAGTTTGACGAGACTGCAGACGAGTAGATAGCTGGACCAGGGCTGGATCCAGGACCTACGTGGATGGGCTTCGTCTTCTTTATTTTCCCGGCTTCTTAAGCCTATTTGGATTTGTCTGTACTCAGACCCCTTTGAATGCTTCCGCTGAGTTGTAATGATATTATGTTGGGACATGTGTCCTCTGGATGATTGTATTTGCTATTCTCTGCCCTAGTGAGGGCCATTTGCAACTTGTTTCAATCTTTTGTGTCTTAGAGGCATGTTGTGTTATCCTTTTGTTCAAAGCCGTTGACGTACCATGTGTGTATGGTATGAAGTACGTCAATGGTAGTGTCCTGATTTCTACGGGATAGTTTACATCGACGGTGAACAGTAACGGTTGGTTGTCGCACATAAGTGCTGGCCTACCCGTAAGGGGACGCGGGAGCCGTCAAGCCCCGTAATCCAATCAAAATACTGTTCAGTTCGTACGGTGAGTATCCTCTAGAAGTCCGGGTGCGACAAATGGTATCAGAGCCTGTCTGCCTGTAGGATCCCTTTTTACTGGTCGCAGTTGAGTCTAGAAACTATTTTGTAGCTATATAGGAAAAATGAAACGTGAGAGTAGGAATTCTGCCATTTTTCTTCTTTCCCCACCCACCCACCCTTTTCTGGTAAGGAAGTGCAATGTTGTTTTCTGTTCTCACCTAAACTTTCAAGTTAGGATTTCACGTGTTTTGGGTTCTCCGTAGTACCTCAGGACTTTGGTCTCGTTTTCCCGATGTTGCTTCGATATCCTGTTCTTCTAAAGAACCTTTCGTCCGTTGAAACCTTGCTGTTGTTTTCCACTTCATTTCTTCTACCGGAGTCTAATCAAAACCTCCCAAATCATCTGCAGATGGATCTCAGGTTCTTCCCGCAGGTGGTTCGGATGACTCGCTGTGAGAGCACCGCCGGTTATCCGGAGATGCTGAGAGACATGGTGACCTATCTGGGGTTCCATTGGGCACCAGAGTACCAGGTCTACGAGCAGCAGCGAGAGTTTGACCAGACCTACTACCAGGCTATCGTCTACATTCTGTCGGATGATGGCAGGAGCGTTGTCCACCGCTACGAGGCAGTAGGTTCCACAGTGGATATGGCCGTGCAGCAGGCAACTTACGTGAGTCTCACCGTCCTCCGTGCTGACTACTGGGGGTTTGACGATTCTATCTATCGCCACATCCCCCGTGGTTACATCACGTCGGCGGGAGTTCACTTCACTCTCCACAGCAACCTGGATACCTACGAGTCTGATAGCTCCAGGCTGCACACCACTGCTCAGTTCGTGAGGCACAGTGACGCAGTTGCTTCCACACTTTCTCAGGAGTTAGCCTCAGTCAGGGAGCAGCTCCACCTTGCTCTCACTCGTCTGGCGACGTATACCACAGATTTTGTTGGAGATGAGCGCTTTGCACGTTGCGTTCAGACAGCTGGGTTACCGCTGCCAGATGCTGGAGGTTACGAGCCGATCAGAGGTCCACTTCTCGACCTTGGTCCTGGTTACACAGGGATTCCCCGCTATGGAGCATAGGGAGACGATGCTTTCTACTTCACCACACCGAGAGTCCCTCTCAGAGCAGTCCCGCTCTACGTGGATCGTCGTCATACCTACTTCCGGGGGATTCCTCCTCACCGTATCTCTCGTCGTACTACTCGCCGCCGTCCTGCGTGATGAGCATGGGAGTACCGATGTATCCATTCATAGCTATGTTTAGTTATCCTTGGCTTTCGAACCATGTAATGGTGTGTTGGATATTCTGATGTATTTGAACATGTGATGATGTACCTGTTGGTTATCTATTCATGCGTCGGAATAATCTCTCTTTCGGTTACCAAGTCTATCCTTTGCTGTTATTGTGCTAAAATGCATTTCTGTTCAGGATGCCTCCAACCAGGAACTCCCCGCCTGAACCACCTCCGCTCACGGAGCTGTTGACTCAGATGACTCAGGTCGTGGCTCAGATGGCCCAGATCCAGGCTAACCAGCACAACAACCAGAATGCTCCGCGAGTCAGCATCAAGGAGTTTCTGAGCATGGGGCCGAGAGCTTTCGTGGCAACACGTGAGCCTCTGGATGCTGATGACTGGATCAGGGAGATGAACAGGGCTCTCGAGATTGCTCATGTTACTGAGGAAGATAAGGTCAAGTATGCTACCTACCTACTGAAGGGTCAGGCAGCTACCTGGTGGGAGAACTACCAGACCATGAGAGCTGGCTATCCTATCACCTGGGGTTGTTTCAAGGAAGCCTTCCTGAAGCACCACATTCCAGATGGTCTCATGGAAAGGATGCGTGAGGAATTCTGCTCTCTCAAACAGGGCAAGCTGGACGTCCTCGGCTACCAGAACGAGTTCAATCGTCTCGCTCGATACGCTGGTGACGAGGTGTCCACTGAAGCCAAGAAGATGGCAAGGTTCCGCCGAGGTTTTAACCCGGAACTGAAGTACGCTCTCACCAACATCAAGTGCAAGGACTTCGTGGAGCTCGTGAACACCGCGCTCAATGAGGAGAATGGGCGCAAGGCGTTCGAAGAGTCGCACAAGCACTCGCGTGAGGGTGGTTCCTCCTCCAACATGACCACCCCTCCGCAGAAGCGCCGCATCTGGGTGCCAAACAGTGCTGTCACTAGGGCTCCAAATGCCCAAGCTTCTCCAGGCTTTGGTCCCCGCCCACCCAACCCATCTCAGATGCAGGGTCAGAGGTTTCCAATGGGGCAGCCAAGGCCAGCTCCTCCTCGTGTCGTCACTTGCTTCAAGTGCAAGGAGACTGGACACTATGTTGATAAGTGCACTCAGAGGCAGCTACCTCCACCACCTCCTCGCCCCAACACCAACCAGGCAATGGTTCGTGCTCCCCCGGCTAAAGCCTTCAACTCCAACAACAGGCCTGTCGGGAGGACCGCGAGGGTGAATCATATCAAGGCCGACAAAGCTGAGGAAGCTGCTGACGTCGTTCGCGGTACATTCCCCGTAAACTCTAACCCAGCTAAAGTGTTGTTTGATACCGGAGCATCGCATTCGTTCGTGTCAAAGATCTTTGCAACAGCAGTTAAACTACCTTTTGTTGGTTTGGGTTCCCCGCTAGTAGTAAACTCCCCTGGAGCAACTATGCAAACTTCCAAGATCAGTCATGAGAATCAGATCTTAATTGGAGGTCACATATTCCTTGCTTCCCTCATTCTGCTTGGAAATTCTGACATTGATGTCATCCTTGGCATGGATTGGTTGAAGGCCAATAAAGCTACGATTGATTGTGCTAAGAAGTCAATAACTCTGTTCCACCCTTCCGGCCAGATAGTCTATTCTCCAAGTGAATCAAGTTCTGTTCAGCTGTACACCCTGGATGCTAAACCTCTACCTCTGCTTGAAAATGTTCCGGTGGTTTGTGAATTCCCTGACGTCTTTCCAGAAGAGTTGCCAGGGATGCCTCCGGACAGAGCAGTTGAGTTCGTGATCGAGCTTGAACCAGGTACTGCTCCAATCTCTAAGCATCCATACAAGATAGCTCCTCCTGAACTGAAGTTGTTGAAGGAGCAAATTGATATGTACATGGAGAAAGGTTACATTCAGCCTAGTTCCTCCGCTTGGGGTTGCCCAACTCTGTTTGTTGCCAAGAAGGATCAAACAAAAAGACTCGTGGTTGACTATCGTCCTCTCAACGAGAAAACCATCAAGAACAAGTATCCAATTCCTCGTATCGATGACCTTTTTGATCAACTTGCTGGAGCCTCAATATTCTCAAAGTTGGACTTGAGGATGGGTTACCATCAAATAAAGATCAGAAAGGAAGATATTCCAAAAACAGCTTTCACCACTCGTTACGGTCTATATGAATACACCGTCATGTCTTTTGGTCTCACCAATGCACCGGCAACCTTCTCAAGACTCATGAATTCCGTGTTCCATGAATACCTCGACAAGTTCGTTGTGGTATATCTTGATGATATTCTAGTCTACTCAAAATCCGAGGAAGAGCATGGAGAACACCTTCGTCTCACTCTCATGAAACTTCGCGAGCATCGTCTGTATGCCAAGTTCTCCAAATGTGAGTTCTGGATCCCAGAAGTTGCTTACCTTGGTCATGTCATCTCTGCCAAAGGCATAGCCATTGATCCAGAAAAGGTTAAAGCAATTGTTGATTGGAAACCTCCTAAGACGGTAAAACAAGTTAGAAGCTTTCTTGGCTTGGCTAGCTATTACCGTCGTTTCGTCCAAAACTTTTCCAAGATTGCCAAACCTCTCACTGATCTCACAAAGAAGGACAAGAGGTTCGTTTGGACTCCACAGTGTGATGAGAGTTTCAATCTCCTGAAGACTAAACTCACTTCCACCCCAGTTCTGGTTGGCCCAGATACTACCAAACCTTTCCAGATATTCTGTGATGCATCTCTCCAAGGCCTAGGAGCAGTTCTTATGCAAGAACGCCAAGTTGTGGCTTATGCTTCACGTCAGTTGAACCCACATGAGCAAAACTATCCCACTCATGATCTTGAACTTGCAGCAGTTGTGTTTGCCCTCAAGAAATGGAGACAATACTTGTTGGGTAACAAAACTGAAATATTTTCCGATCATAAGAGTCTGAAATACATCTTCACTCAACCAGATCTAAACCTCAGGCAAAGGAGATGGATTGAAAAGATTAAAGACTTTGATCTCACCATTTCTTACACTCCAGGCAAGGCTAATGTTATGGCCGATGCTCTCAGTCGCAAGTCCTATTGCAATAATCTCATGATCATGGAAAGCCAACCTCCACTTCATGAAGAATTCCAGAAGCTGAACCTTGGTCTTGTTCCTCAAGGCTACCTTGATAGCTTGACAGCCAGTCCAACTCTCGAGGACAAGATTCGTTCTGAACAACTTCGTGATACTGAAATCAAGAAGATGGTTGAGCACATCAAGGAAGGCAAGGAGAAATTCAAGTCCTTCTCAGTTGATGATAAAGGAACTGTGTTCTTTGAAGGACGCATTGCAGTTCCTCAAGTTCAAAGTCTAAAAGTTATCATTCTCAAGGAGGCTCATGAAACTCCTCTCTCCATTCACCCTGGAAGTACAAAGATGTACCAGGATCTCAAGACTCTGTATTGGTGGCCTGGCATGAAACGTGAAATTGCTCAATACGTTTCTGAATGCGACGTTTGTCAACGTGTTAAGGCGGTCCATCAGAAAACAGCAGGTCTACTCCAACCTCTGAAAATTCCTGAGTGGAAGTGGGACATGATTGAAATGGACATCGTTACTGGGTTTCCAAAGTCCAAAAAGGGCAACGATGCAATCTTCGTTGTTATTGATCGTCTCACTAAAGTAGCTCACTTCTTTGCTGTCAAGGAAACTATCTCAGCTAGCCAGTTAGCAGAACTCTACACAGCAAAGATTGTTCCTCTTCATGGTGTTCCATTGGAAATAAGCTCAGACCGTGGAAGTATCTTCACTTCTCATTTCTGGAAGAGTTTTCAAGAAGCATTGGGCACTAAACTTCTGTTCAGTACAGCTTATCACCCTCAGTCTCAAGGGCAAGTCGAAAGAGTCAATCAGATTCTCGAGGATATGCTCAGAGCATGTGGTCTCTCCTTTGGCATGAAATGGGAGGATTGCCTTCCATATGCTGAATTCTCCTACAACAACAGCTACCAGGCAAGCCTAGGCATGGCACCATTTGAGGCACTGTATGGCCGCAGATGTAGGAGTCCAATCAATTGGTCTGGAGCTGGTGAACGTTCACTCTTAGGCCCTGACATTGTTAAGGAAGCCGAGGAGAAAGTTCGTATCATTCGTGACAATCTCAGGATTGCTCAGTCTCGTCAGAAGAGCTATTATGACAGCAAACACAGGGATATGATCTATGCACCTGGTGACAAGGCATATCTCCGTGTAACTCCCCTCAGAGGCACTCATCGTTTCGGTGTGAAAGGAAAGCTTGCACCAAGATACATTGGTCCTTTCAACATTCTCTCAAGGCGTGCAGAAAATGCTTATCGTCTTGAACTTCCAGAAAAGCTATCCAAAGTGCACGATGTGTTCCACGTGTCACAGCTCAAGAAGTGTTTCAAAGATCCAGATCGTGCAGTTGATCATGATTCCATCGAACTGCAAGATGATCTCTCTTATGAGGAGCACCCTATTCGTATTCTCGATGAGACCGAGCGTAAGACTCGCAACAAGAGCACAAAGTTCTTGAAAGTGCAGTGGTCGCATCATTCCGATAAAGAGGCAACGTGGGAGACCGAAGAGGATCTTCGCAAGAAGTATCCGGACCTTTTCATTTCTCAGTAGGAATCTCGGGGCGCGATTCCTTCAAGGGGGGGCGTTTTGTAACATCCCAAGTATGAAAATCATTCCCTTAGAATGTTTGTTGCATGTTTATTAAAGTACTGCATCATGTCATCATATTGTTTCCATGTTGGTTGCATTTGTTTCTTATTTGTTGCAATTGTTTTCCACTGTTTTCACAACTCAAATTCAACCTTATTCAAACAATGGTTTCATACTTGCTCTGTTACAACATTTTGAATAAAAATCACAAATAATAACAACCAATTGGTTTCATGTTTTTCCATAGTGATCACTTGTGAAAATGATGGTTTTAAATCAATTATTTATTTTCCAAACACATTTAAAATTCAAACCAAAGCACCCAAAACAGAACCATTTTGAAATCATGTTGTTACCAAAACAAATCAACTCAAATTGTCTATTTTACCATAGGGGTTACCCTATTTAAATGATTGTGTTTATTAATGACCTTTAATATTAAAAAGTTCACCCAAATTTGGTTTAAATTTTAAACAGCAAGCAAATACTTAAACTTTTGAAAATAAAAGCTACCAAATGTTTGCTTTTGGCCTAAGGAAACTCCCCTAATTTTTCCAAATTTTTCTCTAACCTAAAACCTATGTTTTTCTTCCAAAAGCAAAACCTACAAAAAAAAAAAACAGAAAGGAAAAAAATAAAAGAAGGAAAAAACTCTGCGCGCGCAGCAGCTAACCTAGCTGGCCCAGCCCGTTTCCCTCTCTATCTCCCGCGCGCGCAAGCCCAGCCCGCCTACTCCTCCACTTACCGCTTCAAAAAGCGTGCAAGCTTCTCTCTCCCGTACGGCGGCAGATCCGCCGGTGCCACGTCGCCGCCGTACCTAGCAGACGGCCATCGGCGTCCGTGCGCCCCTATAAAAGCAGCCCTAGGGCAGCGCCGACAAAACCCTAGCCCCTAGGCCCTGTTCCCTCCTCTCCGCCGCCGTCAATCGCCACCTCCCCATCGATTGCTTCTCTGCTTCACCTCGCCGGAGCCGCCATGTCTGAACCCACCTAGCTCACCGTCGCAGTAGCCACCCTCTCCCTTCGCTGAGCACGGGAATCAGCAGCCCTCTTCTTCCTCTACGGCTTGAACACGGGAGCGTCACCGGAGCACGTCTACATCCGCGACGCCGTCCACGGGAGCGCCGCTGCTGACGCCGACGAGATCGTCACCGCACCTCTGCCTCCTCGACAGCCGGTGGTGAGCCACCGTCTTCTTCCCCTCTCTCCCTCCTGTGCATCCGCCACGGCATCGTGCACGTTCTGCACACGTCCAGCACCCAACCGCGGCAACCACCGTGCAGATCAACGCCGGCGAGCCCTTGTTCTGTCAGTCGAGCAAGGAATTGGTCGTCAGGCTAAAAATTCAGTTAACGTGCGATGAAGTGTTAACCTGTCCGCGAAACTGTATCTACCAAACGTCTGAATCTAGCGCAGTGGTTTCATCTGCGCTGTGCCAAGGCGAGGGCGCGGGTTCGAGCCCGCAGCGCCAATCTTTTTGGTGGCATTTTGCCCCCACGCGCAGAGGCCCACCAGCCAGTGACTGCCACGGCCACGCAAGCGTGCGTAGCGCCACGCTGGCCTCTGGCCCACGCGGCAGTGGCAGTGTGTAGACAGCAGGGCCGTAATAAAAGTTCCTGCGAATTTCTGAAAATTCCTAATTCATTTAAATAACAGATTTAAAACTAAAACTTCAACCTTTAATAACTTTTATTCTGTAATTCCAATAAATAAAAGTTTTATATGTTTTCTGATCCAAATCAAATGATCTTTCCAAATAATCCAATTGTGTACTGTTTTGAACTTTCAAATTGCAATTCAAATTTAAATTCAAATCATTCAATTGTATTTTGCCAAAATTCATAAGTAATTCATAATAAATCCAAATCATGCAAATAAAATATGTTTTCAATGCTATTTTGAATAACCTTTTCAAATATAATTTTTGTTTTCTGGTTTGAATAATTTAAATTGCCTAAATATTTTAATACTTGTTTAATTCATTTAAATTTGATAAAATCATATCTTTCTCACTATAAAATATTTTTGAACATGCAAAATATGTTTTCAAACCATCAAAGTATGAACTTTTCAAATATGAGTTTGAAATTATGTTTTGAAACAAATAAAAATTCAACTAAATTCAAACTTGTTTTAAATTCATTTAAAACTTGTTTAATATTGGTTAATTCATAATTAAATAATCCTAACCCCTATTTCAATATTTGAAACATGTAATCCAACTAAAATTTGATGTTCTTTTCAAATATTTAAATGGTTGAAAACAACAAATACTTGTGTGTCACCTTTAAGGCACCCAAAATTCCCTAAATTAATACTAAAATTCTAAATTGCTACACCCTATTTTAATTTGATTCTAATGTTGTTATTTTGCTGTTTTCCTTTTGCATGCATCATGCTAAACCACTAGCACCTGTTGATTAGTTGGAAAACAAATAATCTAACCAAAATCCATGGGCTTTTCATATGCAACTCAAAATGGCATATGTGTCCATTTAAATTGTGTTATCATATCAATTAGTTTATTTTGATGCATCTATTAACTTGTCATGCATCATATTTGATTGTGCACTATGCCATGATGATGATTGTTTATATTCCTGCCTTGTTTGTTTTCTTCTTCTCGGATAGACGACGACGTTGATACCGACGATCTGTACGTCACCCCTTCTGAGGATCTAGCTCAGTACCCGGCTACTGGGTTTGCAGGCAAGTTATCACTCACATGAACCATCGTGTTCCGTTCAACATTGGTTACCGATACTTTCCGTTGTCTATATTTGCTAGCCCTATTTATCGTTGCTTCTGTTACGAACCTACCACATGATACCCTAAACCCTGATATTGCCACACCTCCAGTCCTAAAACCCCGTTGCTTGGGCCCGTGTCTTACTAGCATGCTTAGGGTTGTTTTGCTCGAGTCTGTTATCCGTTACTTTCTGTTATTATATCTGTTATATTCTGGGGCTCGATGTTAATCAACAATTTGTTAATTTGAGGTATTAAAAATTTGTTGATAAGGCACCGGCAGGAGGCCCGGCGTGGTTTTGAGGCCTGCTAGTGTCGACCCTAATAGGAAAAGGGTCTTGTCTACTGATCCATGATGAGCGCACTATCCGCATGTGGGAAGCGTGTATGGGCGCCCCCCTCAATTTGACTCGATCCGCATCTCGTCCAAATCACCACACTTAGTTCGGGCTTTCCATTTGATGCACGCATATGCAGGTACGAACCCGAGGCCAGGGTGGAACTTTTGTAGTCGGCATTTAGGGCGGCGTGGTCTTCCAGTGCTATGAGGGTCCTCCTTTTCTTCGGGGGGCTCGATTAGCCGCGCACGCACAACACGTGGTGCTTTGGGCTTGTTGCGAAGAAGAGTTGAGTTGTGTTGAGTGCCCCGCTTGGTGGGAAAGGCCTTCCCATCTGGCGGGATATTCTTACGTGTACGGCCAAATTGGTGCACCCCTGCAGGGACAAATCTTCTCGAGAAGCCGTGTTTTCCGCGGTTATGGTTAACTTGGTGAAAGTACTGGCTAACAAGTACTCAGAACAACTTACACCTAACTAATGATAACTTGACTAGTAATAGGCTTATTGGCACAACAACTTGATCCATCATTAATCCAACTGTGTGAGTTATCCTCGGATTGCTTCTTCGGATAAGGGGCGAGATCCAGGATGGGTTTGTTTGGTGGTTAGCTATAGTTGGTTACGATACGCTATCTTTCCTCTTTCTGTTACACCGGAAGTTGTAGTATGTTCTGTAGTTGGATAGGGCAGCCAGTTGCAGCATATTTTATACCCCCCTTTTCTTCCGTTGATCCCAAGGCATCTGTGCTTGGTGTTGACGGGTTACACCCTGGTGAATTGTGAGTCCTGCTTGCCAGTACGTTGTTGTACTGACCCCTTTGGGGCTGTGGTTTACGCAGACTACGGCTACGGCTACGATGACCACCAGGATGGCTACTTCGTGGAGTTTGACGAGACTGCAGACGAGTAGATAGCTGGACCAGGGCTGGATCCAGGACCTACGTGGATGGGCTTCGTCTTCTTTATTTTCCCGGCTTCTTAAGCCTATTTGGATTTGTCTGTACTCAGACCCCTTTGAATGCTTCCGCTGAGTTGTAATGATATTATGTTGGGACATGTGTCCTCTGGATGATTGTATTTGCTATTCTCTGCCCTAGTGAGGGCCATTTGCAACTTGTTTCAATCTTTTGTGTCTTAGAGGCATGTTGTGTTATCCTTTTGTTCAAAGCCGTTGACGTACCATGTGTGTATGGTATGAAGTACGTCAATGGTAGTGTCCTGATTTCTACGGGATAGTTTACATCGACGGTGAACAGTAACGGTTGGTTGTCGCACATAAGTGCTGGCCTACCCGTAAGGGGACGCGGGAGCCGTCAAGCCCCGTAATCCAATCAAAATACTGTTCAGTTCGTACGGTGAGTATCCTCTAGAAGTCCGGGTGCGACAACAATGCAGTTTCCTGGATTCCATTCTCCTTGCACTTTTTGTATAAAACGAACACTTGCCCCATAAAATTAGTGAACCTGTTTTAACCTGGGCATTTCCATCTATTGAACACACATTAGATCAAATGGATATGTTGTCATATAATTACCAAAACGGACGATGATCTTTCATTCTCCCCCTTTTTGGTAATTGATGACAACATAACTATTTGTATGATTACAAACGCAACATGAATGGAGCTCCCCCTAAAGGTATGCTCCTTTCATATTGAGAGAATTTAGGCATGATATATAAGAATAACATGACAACAATATCACAGGACACATATAACACATAAATAACATCATACGAGGTTCACACAAGCATAATATGACGAAGTTCACGATAGATAGGAATAATGTAAATAAACCGAAGTTCCAAATGATCCAATAAGAAACCAAACTCCCTCAAGCAAAATAAAATATGCAAATCAAGAAGCTTGAGGGAGACCCATTCAAATGCCCGTTCCTAATATAAATCTCTCCCCCTTTGGCATCAAGATACCAAAAAGAGAGAGAACAAGATGCAAACGTCCCAAATCAATCGGAGGAAGAGGCTTCCGGAGCCGGGGAGGGATCACGGCGGTGAGAGCTAGTGGCTTCGTCTCCTTCTTCCTCGCACCACTCAATAAGCTTGCCCTTGGAGTCCTTTGCTTGCCAATCGTCCCAATTGGTGATGCTATCAAGAGCCGGGGATTCAATGGAGAGGCCTTCCTCACGAAGACGTTGACGAGAAGCTTGAGCTTTGTTGCGGTTCTTGAGTTCCTTATCATAGTGTTCTTCCCATTGATGTTGCTCTATCTTCTTGTTTAAACGAACCACTTTCTTGAGAGCTCTTGCCATCCATTTGAAAGCATTGCCAGAGGGAGGAGGTTGAGATGGACCCTCTTCTTCTTCCTCATCAACAATGATGCGAGGCCTAGCCTTGTGCTTGCGAATGGCGGGAGTGGGATGCACAACGGGTTCCGTGTGATCTTTCATGAGAAGTCTCTTTTCTGTGTGAGAGATCCAATGCTCTTCATCAAGAGGTTCATCCGGAAACTTTTTATTCCATACGTGTAAGATTATCTTCATGATGAACGGCCCAAAGCAAGCATTGTTGCGGTTGACAATGGCATGCCACAACTCATTCCAAATATAATCAAGTACATCAAGCTTGCGAGGAGTGTCATCCATCCGGTGTTGATGAGTAAGGAGCATTAGGTTCTTCAAGAAACCTTGAATCTCATCCACATTGCCCGCCTTTGGGTTGATGGTCTCGCGATAGATGCGCAACATGATGTCATATGTGGGATAGAGACCCTTGACGAACCCAACGACGTACTTCTTCCAATGATAGAGAGGAGTAAGTCCATCCTTGGGAAGTGACGCGGTGTTAATGGCATGAACTCGGAACCATCCGTTAGCAAATTCTTCTCCCTTAGCAAAAGGACCAAAATCCGGGTAGCCACCAAGAATAGTGCCAACATCTTTCCATGTGATGTCAAGTTTTCTCCCCTTAGTCATCCAAATCATATTACGGTTGGTCTCATTGTAGAGATGGACCGTGGCTAGAAACTGACAAACGAGCTCTTCGTCGAAATCTTGTTGAAGAGTAATAATGGGACCAAGACCAAATTTTTGAATGAGCTCCAGAGCCTCCCCAAAGTACTTGTGGTTCCTTTCCATGTGCCCAATACTAATGGCGTGTTGAGGGACGACATTTTCCTTCGGCTTCCTCATCAAAATCTCACTATAGATTTGCCCTTGGAAAACGGTGTGAAAGCGTGGATCCTTACCCCGGAATTGTGGCATCAAGCGATCATGGGCAACAACATACGGGTTCTCACGCCTTTCCTTCAAGAACATAGCCTCGGACATCTTGGAGGCGGTTGGTGCGGTGTTCCTCTTGGGCAAAGTCTTCTCGGGAGACGGGAAGTGCTTGCGCTTGCCTTGAGAGCTGTCAAGTTCTGCTTGAATCTCATCCACGGGTTGAGGCTTGCGGCGGCCGGTGGTCTTGTACCGTTGCCCTTTTCCCTTGGAACTGGAAGAATCTAAGAGAGAAAGCAAGAATATCATGAACAAATAGTAATGCTCGAGTCGGTAAGGCACGCACAAAACCAAGAAACCAAGATACACATGGTGTTAGGGTTGAATAATCTAGGGTTAGGGCAAACGATCCTCCCAACAACCGCAACGATTCAAGCCTAACACGCATTATCTAGGTTGCTAGGGTTTGTACTTGAGAAGTTCCACTCCTAAAACTCCAAATCCACGAATCTAGAGAGCAAGAACATGAACTCCTATGCATCCCATCCATCAACTAGATGAGAGAGAGAGAGAGCACGTACCCACGTCGTCCATGGTTAAAAAGGAAGGAGGGAAGGTTCCCGGGGCGTCCCAAGGCAAGGAGAAGGCCTCCCCGCGGTGTAGCACCCAAATCCGGCGGCGAAAAGCTTGGGGGCGGCGGCGGTTCGTGAGGAGGAAGATGGGGTGGGTGGGGGAAAGTGAGATTGGATCTCACTTACCCACGCACGCCCATCACTTATCCACAGAAAAATTCCGCCGGCGGAGCCTCCGGTGGATTCACCGGAGCCTCCGCTCCCACCAGCGGAGCCTCCGGTGGTTCGCACCGGAGCCTCCGCTCCCTGTCCCCAAAACAGCTAAGTTTTGGCCCGCTGAGCCACTGTGGGCCAGCGGAGCCTCCGGTGGTGTTCCGGTGGACAGGACCAGCGGAGCCTCCGGTGGATTCACCGAAGCCTCCGCTCCCACCAGCGGAGCCTCCGGTGGATTCACCGGAGCCTCCGCCCAGCTGAATTTTAGCACGCCAAGATTGGAAAAACACGAGCATTTCGATGGAAGCATTGGTTTGGGCAAAGGGGGGCTTGGGTTGGAAAATCGTCACTGATATATGAGAGACATTACTCGAAGGGGTTCGCAAGAAACATAAAAAGTGAAAACCGAACCCGTACGAGTTGTCAAGACGAAGATATGATATGCGTGAAAGATCCAAAACACACAAAATGGTCGGTGGCCGAGGCCACCATGTTTGAGTGTGTAACTTGGCACCGCGAAGATATATCTTGGGTCCAAAATTACTACTCACAATTAAGCACAATGAGTCACACATTGACTAGATATGCAATGATTGATTGATTTTCGCATAATAAAAGGAGTGCATACTCATGAGTTGAGTAGCGCTCCCCCTATTTCCATGCCTACACCTAGACTTGATAGAATGTATAATGAAGGTAGATATGCAAGGTTTCAAGTGAAGTTGGAAGAGTCGATGACATTTAGTTCATTCCTCAAAGCTCGAAATCTTGGTTCATCAAGGGCCTTCGTGAAGATATCGGCAAGTTGATCCGTTGTGGAGACATATGAGAGATCAATATCACCTTTCTCAACATGATCCAGAATGAAATGATGACGGATCTCAATGTGCTTCGTCTTGGAGTGAAGAACCGGGTTTTAGGCGATCTTGATAGCACTCTCATTGTCACAAAGAAGAGGCACCTTGTCAAAATGAATACCATAGTCCTTCAAGGTTTGCCTCATCCATAGCAATTGGGCACAACAACTTGCCGCGGAGATATACTCGGCCTCGGTGGTGGAGAGAGCAATGCAATTTTGCTTCTTAGAAGACCAACATACCAAGGAGCGGCCAAGAAATTGACAACCCCCGGATGTAGACTTCCTATCCGTCTTCTCTCCCGCATAATCCGCATCTGAGTATCCAATGAGTTGGAAGCTTGAACCCGGATGAAGACCGAAGTTTGGGTTATGAACTAGATATCGAAAGATTCGTTTCACGGCTTCCAAATGACTTTGCCTCGGAGAGGCTTGAAACCTTGCACATTTACCTACGCTATACATAATATCGGGTCTAGATGCACAAAGGTAGAGCAAAGAGCCAATCATGGAGCGGTATACCTTTTGATCTACCTCTTTACCGTTGGGGTCGGGTTTCAAGTCGGTGGTTGTGGACATAGGAGTCTTCATAGGTTTGGCATCATTCATATTAAACCTCTTGAGCATGTCTTGAGTGTATTTGGCTTGTTTGATGAAAGTCCCTTCATAATATTGATTTACTTCAAAGCCAAGGAAGAACTCCAACTCTCCCATCATAGACATCTCAAACCTATCGGTCATAAGCTTGCAAAACTCCTCATTGAACAAGGTGTTAGTAGACCCAAAGATGATGTCATCCACATAGATTTGGCATATGAACAAGTCACCTCCAACCGTCTTGGTAAAGAGGGTGGGATCGATTAAACCAACATTAAACCCGCGATCTACTAGAAACTCTTTAAGGTGCTCATACCACGCACGTGGAGCTTGTTTAAGTCCATAGAGCGCCTTATCAAGTTTATAGACATGATCGGGGTGGTTGGGATCCTCGAAACCCGGAGGTTGCTTGACATATACTAACTCATTAATGGGACCATTAAGGAAAGCACTTTTGACATCCATTTGTTGTAACTTGAAGTTATGATGAGATACATAGGCAAGTAAGATACGAATGGATTCAAGGTGAGCTATGGGGGCAAAGGTTTCACCGAAATCGATACCTTCGACTTGAGAAAAACCTTGGGCCACCAATCTTGCCTTGTTGCGAATGACAATGCCATCTTTGTCTTGCTTGTTCTTGAACACCCATTTGGTGCCAATGACATTTTTGCAATCCTTGGGTCTTGGCACTAATTTCCACACTTTGTTGCGCTCGAAGTTATTGAGTTCATCATGCATGGCTTCAAGCCAATCTTGATCTTCGAGAGCTTCATATATTTTATTGGGTTCAATGAAAGAGACAAAAGCATGAGCCTTGCTAAAATCCGCCAATTTCCTTCTAGTGACCACTCTTCCACGAACTTGTCCAAGAATCATGTCCTCCGTATGACCCGCTCGTTCAAGATTCTCTAGCCTTCTCTTTGCTCTACGAGCTAGTATCTCCTCCAAAGATTCCTTGGATATTGATTGAGAATCACCTTCTTCATCGGAGACATGTCCATCTTCATTTTGTCCTTGATCAAAGATGGGTGATGAATCACCACTAGGTTGAGCATTCTCAACAATAACAGAATCTTGATCATGATTTAGATGTGTTTCTTGGCCTTGTTCATTAGCTTGGCCTTGATTGTTAGCTTGAGGGCTTGGTGTATCTTGTTGGATAGCTTTATCATCAATGGGTGTAGTCAATGGCTCCACTTGAGTGGGGCATAGTCCTTCTCCCTCCGTCATCCGGTAACCCTCAATGGGAATTATTTCACCAATCCCCATTCTTCTTATGACGATGGGAGGAATTGCATCTCCTACAACACCATGATCTATATGCCCCCCTTGGGAGCCGTTGTCCTCATCAAACACTACGTCTATAGCTTCTTCAACTTGCCCGGTGGACTTGTTGTCGACTCTATAGGCGTGAGCATTCGTGGCATAGCCAACAAAGATACCCTCATAAGATCTAGTCTCAAATTTTGACAACCGTTTTCCTTTCTTGCGAATGAAGCACTTGCAACTGAAGACATTGAAATAAGATACATCCGGTTTCTTGCCCGTGAGAATCTCATAGGGAGTCTTGTTCAAGATCTTGCGAAGATAGAGTTGGTTTGTAGCATGACAAGCGGTGGAGACGGCTTCGGCCCAAAAGTTATAGGGAGAAGAGAACTCCGCAATCATAGTTCTAGCCGCATCCATCAAAGTCCGGTTCTTTCTCTCCGCAAAACCATTTTGTTGAGGGGTATAGGGAGTGGAATACTGATGAGCAATGCCTTCTTCACTAAGAAAACCCTCAACGGTGTAGTTCTTGAACTCCGAGCCATTATCACTCCGAATGGCCAATATGGTAGCATTGTGTTGGCGCTCCACTAGAGTGATGAACTCGATGACTCTATTTTTAGTTTCACTTTTCCTCTTGAAGAAATACACCCAACAATATCTTGAATAATCATCCACAATCACCAAGCAATACTTCTTTCCTCCAAGGCTATCATAAGATAGTGGGCCAAAAAGATCTAAGTGAATGAGCTCGAGAATTCTTGTGGTGGAGATAGTTGTCTTGGTTGGGTGTTGTTCTCCATGTTGCTTCCCAAAGGTACAAGAGCTACACACACGATCTTTAGAAAACTTAGCTTTGGTTAGTCCTAGAACGTGATTGCCACTTTGGAGGTCATGTAACATTCTCATATTGGTGTGGGCTAGTCGGCGATGCCAAAGCCACCCCACATCAACTTTAGCCATTAGGCATGTCGCGGCACACGTGTCTTCTTTAGAGAAGTCCACTACATACATGCCGTTCTCGACAAACCCAACAAAGGCTACTTTAAGAGAAGTCTCCCAAGTGACAATCACACTCTCTTTATTAAAGAACGAGGTAAAACCACAATTTGCAAGTTGAAGAACAGACATCAAGTTATAGCCAAGGGACTCAACAAGGAGAACATTCTCAATTGATAAATCATTTGAGATAGCTACTTTGCCTCGTCCCAATACCTTAAGCTCGGACTTTTCACCAATTGTAACGCAATTGAGATGTGGTAGAGGAGGTTCAATATTACTTATTGCGTCATGGCTTCCGGTCATGTGTTGGGATGCACCACTATCCACTGTCCATCTATGTGATCCGGAAGCGTTTCCCTACAATAGATCAATTTCTTGATTTAGGTACCCATCCTTCAATGGGTCCTCTTTTGTTAGTCACAAGGGTCTTAGGAAACCAAATAGTCCAATGATAATCATCACCATAAGAAGTACCAACGTATTTAGCATAAACATGTCCATCTCTAGATTTCATAAGAACATAAGATGGGTTATATTTTCCGGCGAAATCATTATGAGTGATGCTCCCCCTAGAGGTATCACCACCCATAATGGCGTTGGTCTCCTTTTCTTTGGGCACCTCACCCTCTTTCACAAAGATAACATTTTGGGAGGGAGAGGTGACACTCTTGGATTTCTTCTTTGACTTGGAAACAAAGCCAAGTCCCTCTTTTCCTTTCTTGGCACCTTGATAGCTTATTGCATCATTGAGAATTCTTTCCTTCCCTACAATTTTAGTTTTAGTAGAAGAGGTAGGCACAATAACAATGCTATTTGATGAAGATGCAACATGCTTATTAGATTGTTGAGCTAGAAGCTTGATTCGAGACTTAGCAAGTTTGTCATGAATTTCTTTGAGAGATGCAAACTCCCCTTTTAGTTTGTCATGCTCCTCGACAAGTTTTTCATGGGCTATTCCTAGCTTTAACTCTTCCTCTTCAAATTCTTTAAGTAAAACAAGAGATTTGGCATGTTCTTTCTTAAGCTTGGCAAGAGATTTCTCGTTATCTTTTCTAAGCTTTGAAACACTAATAGCATACGTCTCTTGTTGACTAGATAGTTTCTCTTCAAGAGAGGCTCTCATGGATCTCTCCTTTTCAAGAGCCTTGATGAGTTCGTCATCATGATTATAATTGCTACCGCCATGGTTTTCTAAGGTCATGATGATCTCCTCCTTCTCATCGATGAGGGAGTTAGCCTCATCAAGTTGCCTTAGGAGAGCTTTTACCTTTTCTTTAGTTTCACCTTCAAGACTACACAACCAAGATCCTAGGTTCTTGGCCTCCTCATCATCAACAATGTTTTCAACACAATCCAATAATGAGGGAGAGCTAGTGATAATAGACTTGGAGGTGGAAGATATTACCGCGGTGGCTTTTGCCATGAGACATGTAGGTCGGATCGACGCCTTCTCATTGGGAGATTCAAATAGAGAGACCGATGAAGAGGAAGTCGTGGCTATGGCGACGTGGGCAACACCTACGACTTCATCTTCTCCTTCATCTCCGGAGTAGTATGTTTCCAATGTTGGTCCCTCTTGAACATATAGAGCCCTTGGGACTCTTCTAGCGAGGTTCTTGTTTTGTGGAGCTTTGTTCTTCTCCTTGCGAACAAGCTTCCCTTCATTCTCTTCTCGTGGCTCAAAAGGACACTCTTTGACGAAGTGGTTTGCACTTCCACAATTGTAACATGTCCTTGGCCGCTCCCCTTTCTTCCTAAAGGTCTTGTTCCTTGAAGGTCTAGGGGCATCGGCCTTGTGAGCCTCCCATCTCTTCCAATACCCTTGCATGGCAAGAGCAATACATTTGTGGGCACCCTTGTATGTGTCTTCATAGTTCTCATCATCATCATCATCATCATCCACTTCTTCTATCTTGGCCATGGCCTTAGACTTTAAGGCAAGGTTAGGAGACTTCCCATGGCCTCTTGAGCGAGCAAGAGCATCATCCGCGCTCTTGTGAGACAAAGATATGGCTATGAACTCACTAAGGACACCAATGGAGTTGAGTGAGTTGTAGTCGGATCTTGTTCGAATGCTAGTGGAGAGATTCTTCTAAAAAGGAGTTATGGCCTTGACAAATTTCCTCTTGATCCACTCATCGGAGATTTCCTCCTTTCCAAAGTCCCTTAATTGATTGCCAAGGGTGACCACTCTTCTATATAGCTCCTCGGGACTTTCATCTTCAAGCATGACAAAGTTCTCGGACTTGTCAAGAGCAACATCGTATTTGGATGATTGGATGCTTGCATTGCCTTGGAACAAGGAGTCAAGCTTATCCCAAGCTTCCTTGGCGGTCTTGATACCGCGAATGTGTTCAAGATGTTCTCTTGGGAGAGCCTTTTGGATAGTCACAAGAGCGGTCTTGTTGAGTTGAAATTCCACATCCTCTCTTGGAGTCAAGTTGTTCGGATCGTGAGGGTGGAATCCATATAGAATGCTTCTCCACAATGCGGTGCAAGATCCTGAAATGTGAGACTCCATATCGAACTTCCAAGAAGAAAACTCGTTAGTGTTAAGCATGGGAGGAACTCCAACATTAACCATGTGTGGCATAGTGGCAATAGGGTGGATAGAGTCGTAATTGGGAGGTGGTGGAACTTTAGATTGAGACCCCGAACCGTTAGCCGATTGAGACTTGGAGCCCTCGGAGCTCCCACCACTCTTAGCCTTTTTATCGGCTTTTGCTTTGGCTTTCGCCTTAGCTAAAGCGATGTTAGCTTCCATCTCGTCGATATCCGGAATGGATTCTTCGTCCGAGCTAACATCATTGGTGGTGAGGGGTGGTTCCATGGACTCCTTGTTTTTCCCCATCAGTGCCTCCATCATTTTCTTTATGCTAGACACCTCCGAGCTAACACTAGAGCTAACCTTAGATAGTTCGGTTTGGAGAACTCCAACCGTATCTTGTAGGTTAGATATAGTGTCGGCCATTTTGGAGATTTCCGCACTAGAACTTCCGGGGGCATTTTCATCGAACATTGTACTCTTGGGCGGTTAAGCCCTTAGTAAGAGCCGAGGCTCTGATACCAATTGAAAGTGCACTATGGTCAACTAGAGGGGGGGTGAATAGGTTGACTACCAATTTTTCTTTTCTTTTCCTTTTAGTGGGGCTTAGCAAGATAAGATAAGGTTCTCTAGATGTGCAACTAGGTGAGCAACCTATGTGGACAAAACAATATGCACAACGGAAGTAAAGCGTAAGGTAGTAAAGCAAACAACAAGTGTAAACAAGGAGACAAGGATATGATTTACGTCTACGTTGGAGAGGTGGGGAGGCACCTAGGGGCTCCTCAATAGCACGGTTGTGCACACCTTGTTCTCCTTGAGCTTCTCCGGTGAGGGAGATGCTCGTTTCCACTATGAGGTCGACTTGAAGGCGTTGACCAAACCTTTACAAGGACTTGAGGTCACTCCACAAGATGGATGGAGGCTCTCAAGCAATCCGTAGCTTCTTGCAACAAGGTGGAAACTACAAGCATGAGATCTACTAAGGTTTCTAGGCCTCAAGTAGGATTCTAGATCTACTAGGTTGTGGTGGATGGATTTGAGATTCCTTTGGTGGAAGTGTGGATCTAGGTCTCCTCTAGCTCTCCACCAAGTTTGGGAGTGTTTGGGTGGACGGAGTGGGAGATCTAGGTGGTTGAAGCTTTCATTAATGGCTAGGAGAGAGAATGGGAAAAGCTTAGCATTTAAGAGGTAGGGGAAGGGGTATTTATACCCCTTGCATTTAAGTGACCGTTTGCAGTCCAGGGGCACCGGAGGCTCCGGTGGTTTCACCGGAGGCTACGGTGGTCTTCAGTCAACTTCACAGCTGCGCAGCGCACCAGCTCACATGTGCTGGAATACGGGGCGGAGGGTCCGGTGGGTTCTGCGGAGGTTCCGCCCACCGGAAGTTCACCGGAGGCTCCGGTGGAACCTCCGCTCTCCTCAAACAGAACAGCAGTTTGGCGAAGCCTCCACCGGATCCCCCACCAGAGGCCATTTACGCTGGGCCAAGGGGGTGCACCGGATGTCCACCGGAGGCTCCGGTGGAACCTCCGCTCTTCTCAAACAGAAGGGCATTTAGGCGGAGCCTCCACCGGATGCCCACTGTAGGCCATTTGTGTGCAGCCCTAGTGTTGGAGGGTGGCGGAGCCTCCGGTGGAATTGGCGGAGGTTCCGCCCACCGGAGCTCCACCGGAACTTCCGCTCCTGGGTCCGCTCGTTTGCTCCAGAGAGGGGTTTGGGCGGAGCCCACACCGGACCCCCACCGGAGCCTGGGCGGAGCCTCCGGTGGATTCACCGGAGCCTTCGCTCCTGCACAATGCAGTTTCCTGGATTCCATTCTCCTTGCACTTTTCGTATAAAACGAACACTTGCCCCATAAAATTAGTGAACCTGTTTTAACCTGGGCATTTCCATCTATTGAACACACATTAGATCAAATGGATATGTTGTCATATAATTACCAAAACGGACGATGATCTTTCAAGTGCAAAATCATAGGCTCAGTAGAGTGCTAATGGACAGAGGATCTAGCATCAACATCATGTACCTAAGCACTTTGAAGAAATTGCACCCGTCACAAACCCAGCTCAAGCATAGCAATGTACGTTTTCACGGTATTGTTTATTGTTCCTAACAGACAAGAAACTTCCCTAAGAGAAATTTCCCTAGAAGTCACTTTCGGAAAGTCGGACCACTTCCGGCAAGAAATGATTTCGTTTGAGGTAGTACTGTTTGAAAGTATATACCATGCAATACTCGGACGACCGACTTTTGCCAAATTCATGACTAGGTCATGCTACATATAAAATAATCTTAAGATGCCAGGGGAAAAGGCGGAGTAATCACCATTGAAGAAGATTTCGCGCGGGCAAATGAGCTAGAGCTGGGAAACGCTCTTTGCACTGAACAGATCATCACAAAGGAAGAGCTAAAAGAACTGGCAAAGGAGATATCTCCGAGAGAAATGCTGGCAGGAAAAGAAACCAGAAAGTCGGTTGACATCTTCAAAATATCAAAGAATACAAAACAAATTATCCTGGACCCCAAAGATCCGTCTAAATACATTGTTGTGGGGACCAGAATGACCGATAAGTAGGAAAGCGAGCTCATCAAGTTCCTCCGTGAGAACAGGGATATTTTCGTATGGTGTTGTGCAGATATGCCAGGTGTACCCGGGAGCTTCCTGTGCATGAACTAAAGGTGTTTCCAGGATCAAAACCCGTCAAGCAAGGACTTCTCCGATTCGATGGAGAAAGACAGAAGGCTATAGGCAAGGAGACAATACGACTTTTAGCAGCTGATTTTATCCGAAAAGTTATTCATACTGGTTGGTCCGCCAATCTGGTATTAGTACCGAAGAAAGATACAGTTATCCTTAGGATGTGTATAGATTATACCGTCTTGAACAAATTGTGTCCAAAAGTTAGGTTCGCCTTACCGCGAATCGATCAAATAATAGATGTCACCGCTGGATCTAAACTTTTATGCTTTTGGATGCTTATTCCGGGTATCATCAAATACTCCTAAAGGAGAACCAAATTAAAACCTCTTTCATAACCCCCTATGGAACAGATTATTACATAACTATGCCTTTTGGCTTGAAGAACACCGGAGTTACACACCAATGTTATATGCAAAGATGCTAGCATGAACAAATAAGTAAAAACGTCCATGTTTACGTGGATGATATTGCCGTCGTTTCCAAGGAAAAGGATACACTCCTTGATGATCTACGAGAAACCTATGATAATTTGCGCATATACAAAATGAAGTTAAATCCATTAAAGTGCGTATTCAGGGCTCCCTCAGGAAAACTTCTAGGTTTCATTGTTTCCCATAGAGGAATCGAGGTAAACCCGGAAAAGATCAAAGTTATTCTGGATATCAAAAGGCATACATGCTTAAAAGATGCTTAAATATTAACGGGGTCTGCGGCCGCCGTAAGCAGGTTTATAAGCCGGCTCGGCGACAAAGCTTTGCCATTATATAAATTGCTGAAGAAATCCGACAAATTTGTATGGACAGAAGAGGCGGACAAAGCGTTAGCTCAGTTAAAGAAAATTTGGTGAAAGCTCCGACTTTGGCATCCCCAAAGAAGGAAGAACCTATGTTTTCATACCTATCAGCAACGAGTAGGTTTATTAGTACAGTCATAATTGTGGAAAGGAAGAAAGAGGAACAAATCATTCCATACCAACATCCGGTATATTCTCTGAGCGAAGTATTCTTGGAGTCAAAGCATAGCTATCCACATTATCAAAAACTGGCATATGGCGTATTTTTTGCATCACGAAAGTTACGTCATTATTTCTAAGGACACTCCATTACAGTGGTAAGCAAAGGACCACTAGGAGATATCATAAACAATGCAGATGCAACAAGCAGAGTCGCCAAATGGGGCATTGAGCTTGCGGCATTCGACAATAAGTACCAGCCCAGGACTGCTATCAAGTCTCAGGTGTTGACGGATTTTATCGCTGACTGGATAAAAGCTATGGAAAACACCCCGATGTCGAAGTCTGAATACTAGATCATGCATTTTCACGGATCCAAGATGAAGGAAGGCGCGGGTATGGGAGTGGTATTAAAATCACCAAAAGGCGACACAATGGAGTATGTGTTACGAATTCATTTCAATGCCAGTGATAATGTGGCAGAATATGAAGCAGTACTTCACGACTTGCACATTGAAAAGGAGATAGGTGTCAAACGCATATTATGATATGGAGACTCAGATTTGGTGCAGCACCAGCTTAATCAGACATGGGATGTCAAAATCCCATAATGGCAGAATTTCAAAGGACAGTAGACGGATTCGCGATATGCTTCCTAGGATTTGAGGTAAATCATGTTAAAAGGGAAGAAAACTAGAACACAGATGCATTGGCCTGAATGGGCTTGGAGAGGGTAAAAACATTCCTTCAAACCATCTATTAATGGCGAAGATGTAGATTACCCCCTAATTTCCGAGTCAATCGAAGTACTATTCGTAATCCTTGATTGCACAATAGCATACCTGTATTTCTTAGTCGATTAGAATTTCCCGGATGGAGCAGATGCATTCTTGCAAAGGCAGATAAAACACCGATGCAAAGGACACACGGTAATCAATGGTTACTTGTATAAGCGCAACACATCCAGAATCTTCTAGCGTTGTATTTCATCAGAGGAAGAACAGAAAATACTGCAAGAAATCCATGTTGGAGACTATAGACATCATGCTCAATCCAAGAGCATTATGCATAACGCACCCTGAGTAGGGTTTTTCTGGCTTATAACCAAGAAAAATGTAGAACACATAGTTAATACATGTGCCAGATGCCAATATTACGCCAAGTAGACGAATTTGCCAGCTCAAGCACACAAGACTATCCCCATTACTTGGATATTTGCGATCTGAGGGCTAGATATGATGGGAACATTCAAAACGGCAAGAGATGGACTAACACATTTACTCGTTGCAGTAGATAAGTATACCAACTGGGTGGAGGCTAAACCCATCAAAAAGCTTGACGGTGTGACTGCCAGATTTTTTTCATAGACATAGTCATGAGATATGGTGTACCACATGATACATCATAAAAGTATCTATAATTTCTGATGTTCCATGTTGTTTTCATGCCATATGCTACATGTTTTCGTTACACTTTATGTCATTTTTATCGATTCCCTAGAATGACCTATTGACAAGATGCCACAGAGCCAGTTCCTTGTTTTCTGTTGTTTTTAGTTTCAGAAAAGTTGTTCTGGAAATATTCTCGGAATTAGAAAATTCGAAGCCCGGAATTTTTAGAATTCCTGAAGGTTCCACGGAGTCCCGAAGAGGCCCAGCGGGGGCCACACCATAGGGCGGTGCGCCCCCGGGACACACCTGGGGGTGGTGTGGGCCCCTCGGGCGTCCACCGCCATCGCCCTTTCGCCTATTTATTCCCCCCCGATACATCTACCCTAAAAAATATACCACTTCGTCCCGAGAAACACCCGAGGACGCCGTCATCGTCATCCCGAGATCGGGAGGGTTCTAGAGCTCTCCCCGGCACCCTGCTGGGAGGAGAATTCATCACCGGAGGGGTATACACCGCCATGCCTGCTTCAGGAGTGATGCGTGAGTAGTTCATCCTTGGACTATGGGTCCATAACAGTAGCTAGATGGTTGTACTCTCCATCTTATGCCTCATGTTTAGATCTCGTGAGCTGCCTCACATGATCGAGATCATCTATTTGTAATGCTACATGTTGTGTTTGCTGGGATCCGATGATTATTGAATGTTATGTCTGTTGATTATCAATCTATCATGTTATCTTCATGTGTATGTTATTTATGATCTTGCATGCTCTTGTTGTTAGTAGATGCTCTATCCAATTAGATTCTAGTGACTCCAAGAGGGAGTATTTATGGTCGATAGTGGGTTCATGCCTCCTTTGTATCTGTGCTCGAGTGACAGAAATGTGACAGATGGAGGATGTGATGTTGCCATTAGGGAGAAAACAACGATGTTTACTTTGTTTACATTGTTTACATTACACACCTTGCTTACTATGATTATCCGTTGCGTGCAACTTAATGCCCAACGTTTGTTTGGATGATATTCCAAGGGTGGATTATTAGTCATAGGTGTAGTTGGATGACGATCTATGTATTTTGTTGTAATGTCCGCATAAATCTCATAGTAATCTTTATGTCATGCATGTTCTTTATCTGACAATTGCCCAGCTGTAATTTGTTCACCACGCATGTTAGCTATATTTTATAGAGAGACACCTCTAGTGAACTGTGGACCCCGGTCCATTTTCTCATTCTGATAATACACACATTGCTTCCACTATTTTCACATTGCTGCTACTGCTTTCATATTGTTCTCATATTGTTTTCCACACCATACATTTAACCTCTTTGTTATCAGCAAAACCGGTGAGTTGACAACCTCACTGCATCGTTGGGGAAAAGTGAATTGTTTGTGTTGTGTAGGTTCCACGTTGCTGCTGAACCGGTAGTGCGCCCTGCCATCTCAGCTGCATCAACCTTCTGAAGTTACTCCTTCGTCCTACTGGTCGATTCAACCTTGGTTTCTTTCCGAGGGAAATCTTGCTGTTGTGTGATGGAGTGTGGACACACGCTCGTTGGAGACCCCAAGCGCAAGGTGTGAAGAGTGCAGCAGCAAGTTTTCACTCAGAAAAGAAACCAAGGTTGAATCGACCAGTAGGAGGACAAGCAATCTCTGAAGGTTGATGCAGCTGAGGTGGAAGGGCGCACTACCGGTTCAGCAGCAACGTGGAACCTACACAACACAATCAAATCACTTTGCCCCCGACGAAGCAGTGAGATTGTAAATCTCACCGGTTTTGCTGAACACAAAGAGGTTAAACATATGGTGTGGAAAACAGTATGAATGCAGTAGGAACAGTATGAAAGCAGTGTGAAAGCAGTATGTGTATTATCAGTATGAGAAAATGGACCGGGGTCCATAGTTCACTAGTGGTGTATCTCCGTGAAAGATAAATAACATGTGTGGTGAACAAATTACAGCTGGGCAATTGACAGAAATGAAGGTTGCACCGTAGTGCATATGCAAGACATAAAAATTACTATGTGATTCATGCGGGCATTACAACAAAATACATAGACCGTCACACCCTCCGAATATCATCCGAACAAACGTTGGGTATTAAGTTGCAAGAAACAAATTATCGCAGTAAGCAAAGTGTGTAATGTAAACAATGTAAACTAGGTAAACACCGTCGTTTTCTCCCTAATGGCAACAACACATCCTCCATCCATCACGTTTTTGTCACTCGAGCACAGATGCAAAGGAGGCATAAACCCACTATCAAGCATAACTACTCCCTCTTGGAGTTAGTAGCATCTACTTGGCCAGAGCATCTACTAATAACGGAGAGCATGAAAGATCATAAATAACGTAAGCATGAAGATAACATGATAGATTGATAATCATAAGACATAGAATTCAACATTCATCAGATCTCAACAAACACAAGTAGCATTACATAAACATTATCTCGATCATGTGAGGCAGCTCACGAGATCTAAACATGATGTACAAAGTGGAGAGAACAACCATCTAGATACTTCTATGGACCCGTAGTCCAGGGATGAACTACTCACGTATCACTTCAGAGGAGGGCATGGTGGTGTAGACCCCTCCGGTGATGAATTCCCCTCCTGGCAGGGTGCCAGGGAGAGCTCAAGAACCCTCCCGATCTTGTGATGGTGATGACGGCGGCCTCGAGTGTTTCTCGGGACGAAGTGGTATATTTTTAGGGTTAATATATCGGGGGGGTATAAATAGGCGAAAGGGCAAAGGCGATGGAGGCCTGGGGGCCCCACACCACCCCCATGGCGTGGCCAGGGGCGCGCCGCCCTATGATGTGGCCCCCCTATGCCCCCCTTCGGGCCTCTTCGGGACTCCGTGGAACCTTCGGGAATTCTAGGACCTCCGGACTTCAAATTTTCCAATTCCGAAAATATTTCCAGAACAACTTTTCTGAAACTAAAAACGCCAGAAAATAGGGAATTGACTCTCTGGCATCTTGTCAATAGGTTAGTCCGGAAAATCGATAAAAATGACATAAAGTGTATATCAAACATGTAGGAAACAACATAAAAACAACATGGAACATCAGAAATTAAGGATATGTTTTGACGTATCAACATCCCCAAGCTTAGTTCCTACTCATCCTCGAGTAGGTAAACGATGAAAACACAAAATTTCTGAGGTGACATGCTACCAACATAAACTTGATCATCAATAATGTAAAAGCATAAGTAAGATGAGATCATAGAACTTCAACGCAAGCATGATAAATAGAATTTTAACAATAAAGCATAGCAATCACCTTGCATCATGAGAAGTAACACAAATAAAAGATCATGAATAACGATGCAACAAAAGATATACGTTTGTTTCAAGAATAGAGAAAATATTGGCAAAGTGATATTTCACTAGTCCTTAAGAGTGGGGCAAAACATAAATGCCAGGCTACCTTCAAAGTTCATGAGGAAGACTAGAAAAATAATTAGAGAACAAGCAATAACACATCATGAATCAATTAATAATGTTTCTGGGACAAATGCACATAAAACTCAAAATGGCAACTATGCTATCTCAATTGTGCATAAAGTTATAAGATGGAGACTCAACATAAAAGTAAAAAAAAAGGCCCTTCGTAGAGGGAAACAGAGATCAACTCATGTGCTAGAGCTTTTTATTTTATTAAACAGAGGTATAAAAATCTTGACACTCCTCCCATCCATCTTACACAAACCATGGCTAACCGAATCCTCGGTTGCCTGCCAACAATCACATACCGTGGAGGAGTGTCTATTTTTTAGAGAGGTGTATGCTTATGTCAACGAATGGTAAACAGAAAATACAGTATGTCAGAAGCCAACTAGACTTCACAAGAGCGGCTCCCATATAAGGATGCATCTGGGTAGAAGGTCATCCATCTTTCTCTTTTGTTTACCCAATTATGCTTTGACTGATAAATCAGGGGCAAAAATACTGAAGAGAATTTGTTGTTATTAATTTGGGGCTGGGCACCCCACTGCCAGCTCTTCTATCATTGGATAAGCGGATGCAGCCACTAGTCTAGGGTGTGAAAGTCCAATCAACAAGTGAGATAAAGATTCTCTATTTATGTCCTCATGAGCTAAAACAGGAGCACAAAACAGGAGTAATTTTGAAAGTTTTAAAGGTAACACATGAGCAATTTACTTTGGAGTGGCGGTTAAATACCACATGTAGGTAGGTATGGTAGACACATTGTGAATACTTTGGTTTTTGGGAGTTGGATGCACGAGTAAAGCTCATACTCAGTACAGGTGGAGGCTAGCAAAAGACTGGGAGCGAAAAATCAAGAGAGCATTAGAACCATAATCATGCATAGCGACATAAACATCATTAATCAAAGCATAAGTGGTACCACTAGTTCAAAAAATAAATGATCATAGAGTCTATAAGTGACTGATTCATAGTCATAAACATGGTGTGAGCATGCGCCAAGTCAACCAAATAAAGCATTCAAAGGAGAACACCATAAATTTATGCTTCAATATGACAAGAATAACTCATGATTCTTTCAATGACACATTAAACACTCCCAGCTATTTGAGGATAATCATGCTACTAAATAACCACAAGGATTTAGAATTAAAATAACATCTAGCATGATATGAAAAATTCTAGCCACAGTCTATACAAGCTTCTACTTGCACCGTTATAAATTCTACCACAAGCAGCCGTTTCTTTTCCAAACAAGCACCATACAAAACATGATTTAACAAAACTTTCTAAATGCTACAACAATAAAACATGAGAGTACTCACATAACACTACTAATTCTAACAGCTCTGAACAAGAGATGCAATGAAAACAAGAGCTAAACAGGAATTTTGCAGTAGCTAGAAGAAAAACTAAGAATACTAGCATAGCAAGTATTCAAACGAAAAAGCGGAGCGTGTCTCTCTCCCAAACAAGGAATTCTTGGGTCCAAATATATTAATGCAGCAAGGAAAACAAAATAAAACAAAGGAAAACAAAAGAAAAACAAACAGACGCTCCAAGTAAACTTCATATGATGTGACCGAATAAAAATATAGTTTCACTAGAAGTGACCTAATAGATTATTGATGAAGAAGGGAATGCCTTGGGAATACCCCATATTAGATGTTTGAGTCTTCTTAAAATATGCTTGGATGAACCACGGGGGCATTCCCTAGCTTTTACCTTGCACTCTTCTTGATCACATATATCACCCTCTTCTCTTGACCCTTGAAAACTTCCTTCACACCACACTCAAAGAGTAATTCGCATTAGAGGGTTAGTGCAACAATAAAAAAATCCATGGGTTCTGTAAGGGAACAAGTGCTACTGATACTTTTAAAGATTAGCTACAGCCACTGATGTTTCGTGAAGCAAAGAAATCCACTTGACATCGCAAAAGAGCAAATGCAAGAAAAATGACAGAATCTGTCAAAACCAGAACAGTCTGAAAAGAAGAATTTTTTAGGGGCACTTATGTTTCTCAGATCGAAAAACTTAAAGAACGAAAAAGTTGCGGCAGTAGCGGAGGAATAGGCAAAAGAAATTTCAGGTCATTACGAACTTTTCTGTCAATTATACGATGTTTTATGGTGGACAGCAGGAATCTGTTTCCTGCGCAGAAATCCAAAAACCAACTCCAACTCTCGTCAGAAACTTTATTTGGCACAACTAAAACATGAAAAGAAAGATACAAATGAGTTTCTACATAAGTATACAACCCCTTGACTCAAAGAAAACAGAGAAAAACAAAGCAAAAATAAAACCATGGGTTATCTCTCGAGAAGTGCTTTTCTTTAAAGCTTTTTAGCTAGGCATGATAATTCGAGAAGATGCTCACATAAGAAATATGAATTAAAGGAAAAGAGAGCATAAATAAGCAAGCATAAAACAAATTTAAGTGTACCCCACTTCATATGCATAGGAATCTTGTAAATAAATAAATTAAATAAGCTTAAACTAGAAATCATGGGAAGGTAGAACAAGAGCAACTTCAAAGCTTTAAACACAAAGAGAGGTGTTTTAGTAACATGAAAATTCCTACAACCATATTTTCCTCTCTCATAATAATTTCCAGTAGCATCATGAACAATCTCAGCAACATATTTATCACATAAAGCATCTTTGTCATGGTCTAAAAGCACACAATTCATATCAAGCTCAAAAATAGTGGGATCAATATTTAAAATCAGCTCCTCTTTTTTTCCACTTTTATCAATATCAAAACGAGATGATTGATCACTCATAAAAGGTATAGGACACATTATAGCAACCCTATTTTCAGTACATTATAATTTATAACATCAAGTAACATAGGACCATCATCAAGAGCATTATCATATAAATTTTCTAAACAAACTTCCTCATTATCATGCATATCAATAGTTGGAATAAATAGAGGATTATCATAAGATTTATCCAAGTATCATGGATTATCATAAAGCAAGGTATGAGTTAAAGAGTTACTATCATTGGGAGGTAGACATGGGTTCCATTCTTCCTCCTCTTGATCATCACTCTCATCCTCTTTTTCATCCAATGAGCTTGCAGATTCAGTAGTTTCTTCTTCCTTAGGTTCCTTCAAGTCATTAGTATCTTCCTTAGGTTGAGAGCATTTATTAAGATATTCCATTATGTAGTAATTACAATCCTTGTAATTATCAAAGCAATATTCAAGTATAGCATAAATCTCGTATTTATAAGGTGCATCATCAATACTTTCAAGTAAATACACCATTTCGAATGCACCCTTCCAAGAAATAAAATTGTTCAATTTGTCAGCATTATATAATTCATAATTTCCCTTAAGATAAGAAGATTTGGTAACATCATCATTATACTCACATTAAAAAGGGAGGTGTTTATACCTCCTACAACAGCAAGATTTATCAAAACAATAAGTAACATTATAAGTAGAGGACACGTTTTTAGCATAGTCATGCAATTTATTAATTTGCTCCCATAAGTGTATTCCCTTTTGTGACAAGCGGTGTTCCTTATAATATTTTTGTTGTTCATCTGTGAACCCACCTTGCCTATAAGATCTAGTTTCAAAGGCATCAAACATTGCTAGCAAGCATGATAAAGCAAGTAACAAGCAAAACAATAACAAAGTAAAAAAGATTGGAGGTGAGAGACTCCCCCTGCAGAAATTATCTTCCTCCCCGGCAACAGTGCCAGAAAATCTTGATGGAGTGTGTACACACGCTCGTTGGGAGACCCCAAGCGCAAGGTGTGAAGAGTGCAGCAGCAAGTTTTCCCTCAGAAAAGAAACCAAGGTTGAATCGACCAGTAGGAGGACAAGAAATCTCAAAAGGTTGATGCAGCTGAGGTGGCAGGGCGCACTACCAGTTCAGCAGCAACGTGGAACCTACACGACACAATCAAATCGCTTTGCCCCAACGAAGCAGTGAGGTTGTCAATCTCACCGGTTTTGCTGAACACAAAGAGGTTAAACGTATGGTGTGGAAAACAGTATGAAAGCAGTATGAAAGCAGTGTCAAAGAAGTATGTGTATTATCAGTATGAGAAAATGGACAGAGGTCCATAGTTCAGTAGTGATGTCTCTCCGTGAAAGATAAATAACATGTGTGGTGAACAAATTACAGCTGGGCAATTGACAGAAATGAAGGTTCCACCGCAGTGCATATGCAATACATAAAGATTACTATGTGATTCATGCGGGCATTAAAACAAAATACACAGACCGTCATCCAACCGCATCTATGTCTAATAATCCACCCTCCAATATCATCCGAACAAACGTTGGGTATTAAGTTGCAAGCAACAGATTATCACAGTAGGCAAAGTGTGTAATGTAAACAATATAAACTAGGTAAACAACGTTGTTTTCTCCCTAATGGAAATATCACATCCTCCATCCATCACGTTTCTGTCACTCGAGCACAGATGCAAACGAGGCATGAACCCACTATCGAGCATAAATACTCCCTCTTGGAGTTACTAGCATCTACTTGGCCAGAGCATCTACTAATAACGAGAGCATACAAGGCGGCCTCGGGTGTTTCTCGGGACGAAGTGGTATATTTTTAGGGTTAATATGTCGGGGGTATAAATAGGCGAAAGGACAAAGGCGGTGGAGGCCTGGGGTCCCCACACCACCCCATGGCGAGGACAGGGGGCGCGCCGCCCTATGGTGTGGCCCCCTTGTGGCCCCCATTCGGGCCTCTTCGGGACTCCGTGGAACCTTCGGGAATTCTAGGACCTCATGACTTCAAATTTTCCAATTCCGAGAATATTTCCAGAACAACTTTTCTGAAACTAAAAATAGCAGAAAACATGGAACTGGCTCTATGGCATCTTGTTAATAGGTTACTGCGCAAAATCGATAAAAATGACATAAAGTGTATAGCAAACATGTAGGAAACAACATGAAAACAACACGGAACATCGGAAATTAAGGATACGTTTATGACGCATCACTGTGCACATCAAACCTTCCTCTTGGCACATCAAACCTTCCTCCCAATCTGTGCAAGTCGTGCACCATCAAAGCTATTTTCTGGCGCCGTTGCCAGGGAGGAAGAGAATTTCTGCAAGGGGAGTCTCTCACTTCCAATCTCTTTACTTTGTTATTGTTTTTCTTGTTACTTTCTTTATCATGCTTGCTAGCAATGTTTGATGTCTTTGAAACTAGATTTTATTTGCAAGGTGGGTTCACGGATGAACAGCAAAAATATTATAAGGAACACCGCTTGTCACAAAAAGGGATACACTTATGGGAGCAAATTAATAAATTGCTTGACTATGCTAAACTTGTGATCTACTTACAATGTTACTTATTGCTTTGATAAATCTTGTTGTTGTAGGAGGTATAAACACCTCCCTTTTTAATGTGAGTATAATTATGATGTTACTATATCTTCTTATGTTATGGGAAATTATGACTTTGATGATGTGGAACAAATTGAGGAATTTATTGCTTGGAAGGGTGCATTTGAAATTGCATATTTGCTTGAAAGTATTGATGATGCACCTTATAAATATGATATTTATGATATACCTGAATATTTCTTTGATAATTACAAGGATTGTCATTACTACTTACTTCAATATCTTAATCAATTCTCTCCCCGAAAGGGAGAGACTAATGCATTGCAGGAACCTATGGAAGAAGAAACTGCTGAATCTGGAAGCTCATTGGATGAAAAAGAGGAGGAGAGTGATGATCAAGAGGAGGAAGAATGGAGCTACCCATGTCTACCTCCAAATGAGAGTAACTCTTTAACTCATAATTGTGATGATCCTATTGATTCTTTTGAAATATCCCTTTTTTATGAAACTGGTACTTGCTATACTTGTGATCTTGATACTACTATGAATGAAACTTGTGAGAATGATATTGCTACTGTTATTTATGATAATACATGCTACTTGGATAAATCTTATGATAATCCTCTATTTATTCCAACTATTTATATGCATGATAATGTGGAAGTTTGTTTAGAAAATTTATATGATAATGCTCTAGATGATGGTCCTATGTTACTTGATGCTATATATTATAATGCTACTGAAAATAGGATTTCTATAATGTGTCCTATACCTTTTAAGAGTGACCAACCATCTTGTTTTTCTATTGCTAAAAGTGGGAAATAAGAGGTTTTTATTTTTAATTTTGATCCCACTATTTTTGAGCTTGATATGAATTGTGTGCTTTTAGACCATGACAAACATGCTTTATATGATAATTATGTTGTTGAGTTTGTTCATGATGCTACTGAAAATTATTACGAGAGAGGAAAATATGGTTGTAGGAATTTTCATGTTACTAAAACACCTCTCTTTTTGTTGAAAGTTTTGAAGTTGCTATTGTTGTACCTTCCCATGATTTCTAGTTTGAGCTTCATTAATTTATTTCTTTACAAGATTCCTATGCACAGGAAGTGGGTTAGACTTAAATTTTCTTTATGCTTGCTTCTTGATGCTCTCTTTTTCTTAATTCATATTTCTTATGTGAGCATCCACTTGATTCCACTTTTCTAGGCCTAGCTAAAAGGCGTTAAAGAAGAGCACTTCTTGGGAGATAACCCATGGTTTTATTTTTTCTTTGTTTTAATCTGTTTTCTTTGCGTCAAGGGGTTGTATAGTTCTGTAGCAACTCCTTGTATGTTTATATTCAAGTTTTGGTTGTGCCAAGTAAAGTTTCCGACGAAAGTTGGAGTTGGTTTTGGATTTCTACGCAAGAAACAGATTTCTCCGGTCCACCGTAAACAATCGTATAAAATCCAGAAAGATCAGAATGCTCTGATTTGTTTTGGCTTATTCATCAGCTAATTCCAAAAAAAAACGTTCTTTAAGTTTTTCGATCTGAGCAACGTAAGTGCCTCGAAAAAATTCATCTTTACAGACTGTTCTGGTTTTGGCAGATTCTACCCTTTTTCTTGCATTTGCTCTTTTACTATGTCAAGTGGATTTATTTGCTTCATGAAACATCAGTGGCTGAAGCTAATGTTTAAAAGTATAAATAGCACTTGTGCCCATGCAGAAACCATGAATTTTTGTCTGTTGCACTAACCCTCTAATGCGAATTACTCTTTGACTGTTGTGTGAAGGAAGTTTTCAAGGGTCAAGAGAAGAGGATGATATAATATGATCAAGAAGAGTGCAAGGTCAAAGCTTGGAGATTCCCCCGTGGTTCATCCCAGAAAATTCTAAGAATACTCAAGCATCTAAGCTTGGGGATTCCCAAGGTATCCCCTTCTTCATCAACAATTTATCAGGTCACTTCTAGTGAAACTACATTTTTATTCGATCACATCATATGAAGTTTACTTGGAGCATCTGTCTGTTTTTCTTTTGTTTTCTTTTGTTTTCCTTGCTGCAATAATATAGTTGGACCCTAGCATTCTTTGTGTTGCAGAGACACATGCTCCGCTTTTTCGTTTGAATACTTGCTATGCTCGTATTCTTAATTTTTCTTCTAGTTGCTGCAAATTTCCTGTTTAGCTCCTATTTTTATTGCATCTCTTATTTAGAGCTGTTAGTTTTAGTAGAGTTGTGTTAGTACTCTCTTGTTTCATTGCTGCATCTCTTTGAGAGTTTTTGTTTATTATGAAATGCTTGGTGTTGGAAAGCAGTAGTACAGTTTTCGTGCTTTTAACGGTGCAATTAGAAGCTTGTATAGACTATGGCTAGACTTTTTCATGTCATGCTAGATGTCATTTTAATTCTAAACCCTAGTGGTTATTTTTGTAGCATTATTTGTCTCAAATAGCCGAGAGTTTTTAATGTTCCTTAGAAAGAATCATGATTTGTTCTTGCCATTTTGAAGCATAAATTTGTGGGGTTCTTCTTTGAATGTTTTATTTGGTTGACTTGGCGCATGCCCACACCATATTTATGACTAAAACCAGTCACTTATAGCCTCTATGATCATTGAGTTTTTGAACTTGTAGTACCACTTATGCTTTGATTAATGATGTTTTTGTCGCTATGCACAATTATGGCCATTATTGATCTCTTGATTTGTCGCTCCCAATCTTTTGCTAGCCCCACCAGTACTGAGTATGAGCTCTAATCGTGCATACAACTCCCAAAAACCAAAGTTTGCCAAATGTGTCCACCATACCTACCTACATGTGGTATTTAACTGCCACTCCAAAGTAAATTGCTCATGTGTTACCTTTAAAACCTTCAAAATTACTTCTGTTTTGTGCTCCTGTTTTAGCTCATGAGGACGTAAATAGAGAATCTTATCTCACTTGTTGATTGGACTTTCACACCCTGGACTAGTGGCTTCATCCTCTTATCCAATTGATAGAAGAGCTGGCAGCAGGGTGCCCAGCCCGAAAGTAATATAACAAATTCTCTTCACTATTTTTGCCCCTGATTTATCAGTCAAAGCATAATTGTGTAAACAGAAGAGAAAGAGGGATGACCTTCTACACAAATGTGTCCTTCTATGGGATCCAGTCTTGTGAAGTCTAGTTGTCTTGTGACGCACTGTATTTTCTGTTTACCATTCGTTGACATAACACCTCTCTTAAAAATGTTTTTAATACCTCTGTTTAACAAAATAAAAGCTCTAGCACATGAGTTGATCCTTGCTTCCCTCTGCGAAGGGCCTTTCTTTTACTTTTATGTTGATTCTCCATCTTCTAACTTTATGCACAGTTGAGAGAGCATGGTTCCCATTCTGAGTTTAATGTGCATTTGTCCCAAAAACAATATTAATTGATTCATGATGTGTTATTGTTTGTTCTCAAATTATTTGTTCTAGTATTCCTCATGAACTTTGAAGGTGTCCAGGCATTTATGTTTTGCCCCACTCTTAAGGACAAGCAATATCACTTCCATGTTATCTCTATGCTTGAAACAAATGTATAGCTTTTGAGTGCCTTATTATTCATGATTTTTTATTTGTGTTACTTCTCATGATGCAAGGTGATTGCTATGCTTTATTGTTAGAATTATATTTATCATGCTTGTGTTAAAGTTCTATGATCTCAGCTATGCTTATGCTTTTATAATTTAGATGATCAAGTTCATGTTGGTAGCATGTCACCTTAGAAATTATGTGTTTTTATCGTTTACCTACTCGGGGACGAGTAGGAACTAAGCTTGGGGGTGTTGATACGTCATAAAATTATCTATAATTTTTGATGTTCCATGTTGTTTTCATTCCATATGCTACATGTTTTCCTTACACTTTATGTCGTTTTTATCGATTTCCCGGACTAACCTATTGACAAGATGCCACAGAGCCAGTTCCCTGTTTTCTGCTGTTTTTCGTTTCAGAAAAGTTGTTCTAGAAATATTCTCGGAATTGGAAAATTTGAAGCCCGGAAGTCTTAGAATTCCTGAAGGTTCCACGGAGTCCCGAAGAGACTCGGAGGGGGGCCACACCATAGGGCCGCGCACCCCCTGGCCGCGCCTGGGGGTGGTGTGGGCCCCTCGGGCGTCCACCACCATTGCCCTTTCGCCTATTTATTCCACCTGATACATCTACCCTAAAAATATACCACTTCGTCCCGAGGAACACCCGAGGCCTCCTTCATCGTCAACCCAAGATCGAAAGGATTCTGGAGCTCTCCCCGGCACCCTGCCGTGAGGGGAATTCACCACCGGAGGGGTCTACACCACCATGCCCCCTCCGGAGTGATGCATGAGTACTTCATCCTTGGACTACGGGTCCATAGTAGTATCTAGATGGTTGTACTCTCCACCTTATGCCTCATGTTTAGATCTCATGAGCTGCCTCACATGATCGAGATCATCTATATGTAATGCTACATGTTGTGTTTTCTGGGATCCGATGATTATTGAATGCTATGTCTGTTGATTATCAATCTATCATGTTATCTTCATGTGTATGTTATTTATGAACTTGCATGCTCTCCGTTGTTCATAGATGCTCTGGCCAAGTAGATGCTAGTGACTCCAAGAGGGAGTATTTATGCTCGATAGTGGGTTCATGCCTCCTTTGCATCTATGCTCGAGTGACAGAAACGTGACAGATGGAGGATGTGATGTTGCCATTAGGGAGAAAACAACGATGTTTACTTAGTTTACATTGTTTACATTATACACCTTGCTTACTGCGATTATCCGTTGCTTGCAACTTAATACCCAACGTTTGTTCGGATGATATTCGAAAGGTTGATTATTAGTCATAGATGCGGTTGGATGACGATCTATGTATTTTGTTGTAATGCCCACATGAATCTCATAGTAATCTTAATGTCGTGCATGTTCTTTATCTGTCAATTGCCCAGCTGTAATTTGTTCACCACACATGTTAGCTATCTTTTATGGAGAGACAACTCTAGTGAACTGCGGACCCCGGTCCATTTTCTTATTCTCATAATGCACACACTGCTTCCACTGTTTTCACACTGCTGCTACTGTTTTCATATTGTTGTCCCCACCATACGTTTAACCTCTTTGTTATCAGCAAAACCGGTGAGATTGACAACCTCACTGCTTCGTTGGGGAAAAGTTAATTGTTTGTGTTGTGTAGGTTCCACGTTGCTGCTGAACCGGTAGTGCGCCCTGCCATCTCAGCTGCATCAACCTTCTCAAGTTACTTCTAACTCCTACTGGTCGATTCAACCTTGGTTTCTTTCTAAGGGAAAACTTGCTTCTGTCCACATCAAACCTTCCTCTTGGGGTCTCCCAGCGAGTGCAAGTTCTGCACCATCACCACACAACATAATCACGGACAACGAAACAATTTTTTCCATTGGAGAGCTGGCAAAATATTGCAGGCAAACCGGAATTCACCTTGATCTAGCGTCAGTGGCACATCCATAGTCCAATGTTCAAGTCAAACGCATGAATAGTTCCATTTTGCAAGGGATACGTCCTAGACTCGAACGCCTCTTCATAGAGTAGCAGGAGCATGCGTAGAAGAGCTACCTTCGTGCTTTGGAGCATACACACAATGCCAAAAAGATAAAGGGGTCAGATGCCTTTTTTCCTAGTTTATGAAGTAGAAGCAGTACTTCCTACGAACATGATCCATGATAGCCCTTGAGTGCAAGCTTATGATGAGGCGGATGCCTAAATTGCACGACAGGATGCCGTTGATCTTCTTGAATAAGAACGTGAACTTGTGCTACAAAGATCCTCCATTTATCAGCAAGGTTTAAGGCGATATCATAGCCGGACGATCAAGCACCGTTCCTTCAAAGAAGGTGATTTAGTGCTAAGAAGGGTGCAGGAAAGAAAGCACAAGTTATGGGAGGGACCTTTCTTCATTGGCAAACCTATGAAAAATGGGTCATACTACCTTCTAGATATTCGGGATGATGAAGATGACCCGAAAAATAGCAACCGAAAGAAGAAAAGTTGCATAGATGTAAAGCTAGGGAGACAAAATGTCCATGGAGCATCCAACAGTTACGTCCTTTCTATATATATTCAATTCTATGTAAACATTATTGAGATCATGAAATAAAGTTTGTCGGAAATCCATGCAAAATCTTTTTTTGTATTTTAACATTTTAAGCATGTTCCGTCTTTTCTATTTCTCAATGATCATTCAATTTTCTTCAATGTTAACACGAATGTTTCCCGCGTGCTCGAAGTTAAGAAAACTGAATGCTTTTTAGCCTAAAAATGCTAACAGAACACTATATTTTTCCTGCATGCCTGGAGTTCATACTTTTGTTATCTCCCCATGTCCTTAAGTATTATCTGATTGTTTGAGTGTTGGGTCACTGGATTAGTAAGTTAAAGTGACAAAATGTATGACTCATGATTCCGAGTCAAACTGATTGGTTTCTTAACCCGATTGCTCGATGTGAAGATTTCATGCTTTCAGAATGGAAAACGCTTAGAAGACCCCCCAGGGATCATGACGTCCCGTCCTCCTCATTCTTTTGCGTGACACGCGTCCCACCACACGACTAAAAATCAACGACGGGAACGAGTGGATGCGTGGTCCAGCATTGCCTTATCCCCTCATCGGTTATCCTCCTCCACTAATCTCTCTTCTTCTTTCCTTCCTAGTAGCATAAGGTACACAGCCGCCGCCGTTCCACCCATGCGCCGCAGACTCCCCATTCCTCCCCACACCTAGTTGCGCTCCATGCCGTCTTCGAGGAATCCCAAGCCGTACACCTCGCCGTTGACCTCTGCGACAGCAGAGACCTTTTTGTTCCTTCCTCTATGCCCACGGCCGCTTCCCCGAGCACGAGGCGGCTGGGATTTGCCGCACAGCTCGCCTCTGCGCTCGCCGCCTGCCACCGTCGTGGGGTCGCGCGCCGGGATGTAGCCCGGCGTTGAGGACAGCGACGCCTCGCCTCGGCCATGGCCGGCCTCCTACTCTGCATCGACCTCCACAACACTACCCCCACCTGGTTTGGGCCTCACAGGATGCTGCAATGGGCCGGTGGTGCACCGCCATGCGACGGCGACGCCACTCCACCAGGCGCTCGCAAGAGGGCGTCTTCCTAGCTGATACAGAGGAACCTCCTGTAAGCTACGACAGTTTTGAAGCGCCAACGAAAATTTGCTACCTATCGTTTTTTCTTTTGCTATTTTTGTACAAAGTTTTTGCTACCGCAACTCCGGCGAGGTTGGACCTTTTGCTATAATAGAATAATTTTTTTGCTACAATGAGGTTATGTTTTTGCTATATCAGTATAAATTTTTTGCTATGGTATTCTCTGGCGAGCAAAAATCTTCCGGACACGAAATCGATTTTTTGATACTGTAGCATTTTTTTTTGCTACAGGTCTCCGGCGAGATCCCGGCGAGTCTCCGGCGAGATTTGTTTTTTTTTGTTTTCTGAGATGAATCGTTTTTTGCTACATAAGAGCAGAAGCGGGTTTTTTTTTGCTACCGGAGCAAAAGCAGGATTTGGGACAAAAAAGGGACACGTGTCAGTAGGGGGACCCGGGGGATGAAAATTTTTGATCCCCCGGGGGACGCCCAACACTGTCCTTTCGGAATCACTCAAACACTAAGAAAAGTTAAAACATAAAAACCAGAGAACTTAAAAGAATAGGAAGCTAATTGACTTGCAAAGATAAATTTACCGCAAAAGATTAAATTATTCATACAAAATAGGAATTAAGAATGCATTACATAATATTACATTATTAAAACAAGTATTGCATTATTCGGCATTTTGAAAGGTACAAGGCTATGATCTACTCGGCGTCGGCGTACTCATCGTCGTCATCGCTATCGCTCGGATTATCCGGACTTGAAGGAATTTCTTCCTCCATGTAGAAAGTGGTGGTGGAGACCATCCGAGCGATCTTGAAAGCATACCCCTTGACAGACTCGAAGTGTCCGCCCTTTGAGCTTCAGTATAGTCTTGGGGGATGTCGGTTGTGATGCACCATGTTTTGGCGGAAGGATAGTGCGTTTGCATAAGCCCAAGGGCCATGCACACTCCTCCGTGCATGGCAGACTTCATCCAGGATTCCCTCTATGCAATAACTTCGTTGAATGCAGTCGGGAGTTGCCCAATGTCGGAATATTTGTCTTTCTTGTCCGGAAGGCACTTGCTGACAAGTTTCCTCCTGGATTTCTTCATACTCTTGATGAAACCGCTGAAAGCTCGGATGTGTTCTATCCGAGAAGAAGAGTCACCTTCTTCTATAAAGTATTAAAAGGCAGATGTTAATATAACTCACAAGAAAACAATAAGTTGCAAACTGGAAGAAAACCAGAAAACTTGAAAAGCATACCAAGGATGTGTTTGTCGATTTCCGTGACCTCCCCCAGGTGGTCGTGGAGAGCAGACTCCAAATCTTGGATTGTGGAGCTATCTTTTTTGCTCTTTGCCCTAAGTCGGGCCTCAGAAATCTCCAAGGATTTTCGGCCTTCAGCCAGCTCCTTCTGGATCTTCACATTTTCCTTGTGAAGTTCCAGGTTTTCGTTGTGGAGCTGTTGAGAATTTCTGGCATGTTCAACAATTTGCTTCGCTTCAGCAAGCAAAGCTGCAAAGACGGAAGAATAGTTAGCGCGAAAGGATAAGACTCGCAAGACAAAAGGCAATCAAGGAAAGAAATAATGCATACTTACAGACAACCTCTTTGTATTGCTTCTGAAGCTCGCAAACCTCGGACTCTTTTTTCTTCGTGATTTTGAGGATCTCGTGCACCTCTTTATTCTTCATGGTGATTTTTTCGAGCACTTCCTTGTTGATAGATTTGGAAGTTTGGTGTGGAAAGCACGAAAAAATAAATCAAGTCAAGACCCAAAGAAAGAAACCTGTTTTAAAAGCGTTAACATGAAACGTTTTTTCTGAGTTAATTCTTGGGGGATAGGGGTATACTTGGCTCATCCTTTGAAGGCCGAAAAGCATTTCAGAGAATTCCTTTGAGTATTCGGAGAAGGTAATACCCAAGTGGATAATGCCGTCTTGGATGACCTACCAAGAGGAGAAAGTGTAGTTATTCCGGATTATTAGACCATTTTGCGGCCAAGGGCAGATTAAGGGTGCTTTGACGAAACGTTTTTTTTAGCCCATTGATGTATGTATCCATCTTCGTCAAAGCATTCTTCTAGCTTTACCTTGAAGTTCTTATAAAAGTAAGAACGTCTTCGGCCCTCCTTCTTCTGACTGTGCTGCCCTTTCCTGCACATCAGGAAGGGATGTATCAGGTTTGCTGGGCTGGCTGAAAGGGGGAAGATCTTCGTCCTGTAGAGGGGCATGATGCTGTCCCAAAACATCTGCCACTGGAGTATCCTGGGGCGACGACGTGAGAAGGCTTTGGGTCTCGGTGGGAGAGCACCTTTTGCCTTTTCACTTTGTCCCCCTTTAGAGGGATGGGAGAGAGACTGGAAAGATTGAAAAGAAGGCTAAGAATAAGCAGAAGAAACTAGTGTGAGCAAAGAGAAAGGTACGAAAAATACCTGGAAGTCGCGACGGCTACGCCGTCCAGGTTAATGGCTTCTCAGGTGGAAGCAGTTTTCTTGCGTTTCCTACCTCCAACTGCAGCAAACCTGGCTTTCAGAGTTGCCTCCTCCTCTGCGGACACAAGCTGGTCCTCCAAGAGAGTCTCAATCTACAAAGCATGAAAATAAGTTAGTATGATTTCATGTACGCAAAGTATAAAAACTCCCCTAAATGACAAAAGCATGAAATTACCTGGGGAGGAGGGTTTTCCACGGTGTACATGGCCAGGCTTTCCATGTACTGAGTGCTGGTGGATACCAAGTGGTTCGCCCTTTTTCGGAAGGTTTTATCGGACATTCCCGACTGGCTTACCCGCATGGAGTCCTCTGGGCCATCGTAGGTGCAGAGAAGACAGACGAAGTGGTGAGAGAGAGGATGGATCCGCCGCCCAGTCAGCATAAGATTGTGTCCATCCCTGCAAGAGGCGAGGAGGACATAACTAACTTGCCAATCCGACTTTTGATCCTCCGAAGATCTGGCGGCAGTTTCTGGACGTTGTCCAGATCCCGGTTATCTCTAGGAGAGGCGGCAGAGTTGTCAAAAGGCGGAATCCATGTATCCTTTCCAGGATAAGGGATGTTTTGAGAATAGAAGAAGGATCCCGTATAATATTTGATGGATTCCAAGATTTTGATTTTTGGAAACCATTACTCTCTGCCACGGTGCAGACTGAAGGTTATGGTTCCATAGACAGGAGGAAGACCATCAGAAGTGTTTCGCTTCACATAGAAGCAGTATTGAAGGAAATATAACCAAGGAGTTATTCCTAAGTATCCCTTGAATAAGTCTTGAAAGCCGGAAAGGTAAAGAATGGAATTTGGGGAGAGATTGTGTGGCTGGAAGCCATAGTGATGTAGGACTTGAAGGAAAAAGGCGTAAGGGGGGAAACCCATACCTCGGAGAATGTGCGATGCAAGCACCACCCTTTCTCCGTCTTCCGGCTTGGGTTCTTCGTCTTCTTCTTCAATCCGCCACTTGTCCTTAAGGATAAATTCGTCTTCTCTAGGCTTCAGAGAATAGTCGACGTTATGGAGCATAGAATCCAATTTCTGGCTTCTGATCCTCCTCCTTCTTCTTCCTCACCTCCGGAGGCTGCCTCGCCTCTACATCTTCGCCGTTACGGGGATTGTTTTATTCACCCCTAATTTAGAGATCGGGGGTTGCAGAGTGGTGGGTGGAGGAGGCATCAAAGATCCGGCGCGGGCGCTAGGGTTTCCTCCCGCTGATGAGCACGCAACGATCTCCGGCGTGGTCGTGAAGGCCCCCAAAGCAGTGTCGGAAGGGCCTACCACCATTGATGGAGTGCCCGTCGAGGTAGGTGTGGGTGTTGCGGTGGGACCCGAGGCAGACGCGGCCGCGTGCGCATCTCCGGTGGCTGCAGAAGCACGGGTTCTTCCTTCGGCCATCGCAGCGTAGGAATTTGTTGGGAGTGAGCTGGAGCCGCCGATGACGAATGCTCTCCGGCGAAGATAGCACTATTGTTCTATTCGCTCTCACAGTGGAGTTCTCGGGCGCTTGGTCTCGAGGGAATCACAGTGAGTGTGAGAAGATGAAACGAAAGGGGGCAATGGGGTTTTGTTAGGCATTTTTGTGTTAAGATTACTCCAACCGCTAAATTAGCCGTTGGATGCATGCCGCGTGTCTTGCCAAAAATCCGGGATACGGTAAACTAGCGCATTGAAGCCTAATCTCCTCATTTTTCGTGCCAAAATCTAGCAGAGATTGCTTTTCAGGCTTTGACCAAACCCAAATGGAAGTGACGTAAGCATGATTTTTCCGCTTACGTCATGCATAATGGATTCTTTCTAAGCGAAGTTTGTGAAGAAATGCCGAATTCCCCCAAAAGACTGCTTTGGCATGAAAATGTATGGAAAAAGAAGATTCAAGACTGAAAACCGCCTTTTCTAAAGTCATAGTTTTCTGGAAAAGACAAAGGAATGGAGGTCTTAATTCCCCTTGGGGGCTACTGTCGGATATATGCCAAATGGGGGAATATTTGGCATTGGACGAAGGCCGGATTACCAGGGTGGCCGTAGGAAATGGAGCAAAGTCCATTGGGCGGCCCAGTAACCTGACGCACATGAATCCGGATTCTAGAAGAACTTGGTTTACGACCCAATACGTAGTCCGTCTTGGAGAAGAATCCGGATGTATTTCTTACCAAGAACAAGAATACTTTCCATAGACTTCAAGTTTCCCTTCCTGTAAGCCCTAGTCCGGTGATGGTGCAGGAGCGCACTCATTGGGAAACCCCAAGAGGAAGGTTATGAAGAGCACAATATCAAGTTACCTCAGAAAGAAACCAAGGTTGAATCGATCGGTAGGAGAAAGAAATCACTTCCGAAGGTTGTTGTCAGCTGATGTTGGCAGGCACACTACCGGTTCAGCGGCAATGTTGAATCTACACAACACAATCAAATTACTTTGCCCCAATGAAGCAGTGAGGTTGTCAATCACATCGGTTTTGCTGAAATAAAGGATTAGACGTATAGTGTGGAAAATTACTTGTTTGCAGTAGATGAAAGAGAATAATATTTGCAGTAGTAAAACAACGATCGCAGTGGTCGTATTATCAGTGTAAAAAATGGACCAGGGTCCACAGTTCACTAGAGGTGTCTCTCCAAAATAGATAGAAAACATGTTGGGTAAACAAATTACCGCTGGGCAATTGACAGATATAAAGACTGCACCGTGGTGCATATGCATGACATGATGATTACTATGTGATTCATGCGGGCATTACAACAAGATTCATAGACCGTCATCCAACTGCATCTATGGCTAATAATCCACCCTTGGAGTGTCATCTGATCAAACCTTGGGTATTAAGTTGCAAGCAACAAATTATTGCCTTAAGTAAAGTGTGCAATATAAACATCGTTGTTTTCTCCCTAATGGCAACAACACATCCCCCACCCGTTACGTTTCTGTCACTAGAGCGTGAGTAAAAGGGAGGCATGAACCCACTATCGAGCATAAATACTCCCTCTTGGAGTTACAAGCATCTACTTGGCCAGCGCATCTACTAGTAATGGAGAGCATGCAAGATCATAAATAACATAAACATGAAAGAACATGATAGATTGATAATCACTGGACATAGCATTCAATATTCATAGGATCCCAACAAACACAACATATAAAATTACAATAAGATGATCTTGATCATGTTAGGCAGCTCACAAGATCTAAACATGAGGCATAAAGAGGAGAGAACAACCATCTAGCAACTGCTATGGACCCGTAGTCCAAGAATGAACTACTCACGCATCACTCCGGAGGCAGGCATGGTGATGAAGAGCCCTCAGGTGATGATTCCTACTCCCTACAGGGTGCTGGGGAGAGCTTTAGAACCCTCCCGAACTAGAGTTGACGATGACGGCGGTTATAGAACTTTTGGTGTAAAAAGGCTCGGGTATTTTAGGTTAACCCATGGAGGAGCTTAAATAGGCGAAAGGACAACGTAGGTGGGTGGCCAGAGGGGCCACGCCACCTAGTGGCGCGGCCAAGGGGGGCGCCTCCCTATGCTGTGGGCCCCCTAGGCCCCTCCTCCGGACTCCGTGTACGTGACAACTTTCTAAGACCCCGGGATTTTGTTTCGTCCAATTCCGAGAATATTTTCAGATTTTCTGAAACCAAAAATAATAGAAAACGGGAACTGGCTCTGTGGCATCTTGTCAATTGGTTAGTCCCACAAAATCCATAAAAATGACATAACGTGTATAGGAAACATGTAGCGTATGGCATGAAAACAACATGGAACATAAAAAATTATAGATACTTTTGAGAAGTATCAAGCATCCCCAAGCTTAGTTCCTACTCGTCCTCGAGTAGGTAAAATGATAAAAACAAATAATTTCTGTGGTGACATGCTACCAACATAAACTTGATCATCTAAATTGTAAAAGCATATGTAAAGCTGAGATCATAGTACTTTAAACACAGACATGATAGATATAATTCTAACAATGAAACTTAGCAATCACTTTGCATCATGAAAAGTAACACAAATATAAGATCATGAATAGTAATGCACTTTAAAGTTATATGTTTATTTCGAGCATAAAGAAAACATAGCAAAGCGATATTTCGTTTGTCCTTAAGAGTGGGGAAAAACATAAATTCCAGGACACCTTCAAAGTTCAAGTGGATGACTAGAACAAATAATTTGAGAGCAAGTAATAAGACATAATGAATCAATCAATAATAATCTTTGGGATTGATGCACATTAAACTCGGAATGGCAACTACGTTCTCTTAATTGTGCATAAAGTTACAAGATGGAGATTCAACATAAAAGTAAAAGAAAGGACCTTCGTAGAGGGAAGCAGGGATTAAATCATGTGCTAGAGCTTTTTATTTTTTATTAAACAGAGGTATTGAAAACAATTTTTTTAGATAGGTGTATGCTTATGTCAACGAATGGTAATAGAGTTCTTGTCATCTTCCATAATAAACAAGTTGAGAGCGGTTCCGAATTATTTATTTTGGGAACTTATAGCATGCACCTTATATAGTATGACACTCCTCCCCATGGCTAACCGAATCCCCGGGTGCCTACCAACAATCTCATACCATGCAGGAGTGCCTTTTTATTTGTTTAGCTTTTTTATGTTATAATGGTCTAACCAGCTCTTTGCAAAATTAATGACGAGCAGATGAAGCATGCAATTCAGGTACTTAATTAGTATGGAAGATAACAAACCCAACTACTATTTCCTCATGAGCTAAAACAGAGGCACAAAACAGGAACACTTTTGAAAGTTTAAAGGTAGCACATGAGAAATTTACTTGGATTGGCGGTTAAATACCACATGTAGGTAGGTATGGTGGACACATTTGAAAAATTTTGGTTTTTGAGAGTTGGATGCACGAGTAGAGCTCATACTCAGTACAGGTGGAGGCTAGCAAAGACTGGGAGCGACAAATTAAGAGAGCAATAATGGCCATACTCATAAATAGCGACAAAAACATTATTAATCAAAGCATAAATGGTGTTACAAGTCAAAAAATATATGATCATAGAGGCTATAAGTGACTTCTTTGTAGTCATAAACATGGTGTAAGCATACGCCAAGTCAACCAAATAAAGCATTCGAAGAAGAAAACCACAAATTTATGCTTCAATGTGATAAAAACGACCCATGATTCTTTCAATGACACATTAAGCACTCTCAGTTATTTGAGACAAGTCATGCTACAATAATAATAACCAAGCATAGAATTAGAATAACATCCAACATGACATGAAAAAATCTAGCCACAGTCTATACGAGGTTCTTTTTGCACCGTTATAAGCACAAAAATTGTACTACTGCTTTCCAGCACCAATCATTTTATACTAAACAAAAACTCTCCAATAGATATAGCAATGAAATAAGAGAGTACTAATATTACTCTACTAGAACTAACAACTTTGAATAATATATGCATGAAAAAGAGGAGCTATAAGGATTTGCAGCACATAGAAGAAAAACTAAGAATACGAGCATGATAGAAAAGGAGTATTCATATGAAAAAGAGGAGCGTGTATCTCTCCCACAAAAGAATGCTGGGTTCCAACTATATTTATTGCAGCAAGGAAAATAAAAAAACAAAAAAAACAGACGCTCCAAGTAAAGTGCATATGATGTGACCGAATAAAAATATAGTATCACTAGAAATGACCTGATAAGTTGCTGATAAAGAAGGGGATGCCTTGGGCATCCCCAAGCTTAGACGCTTGAGTCTTCTTGGAATTTGCTAGGATGAACCACGGGGGAATCCCCAAGCTTTGTCTTTTCAATCTTCTTGATCACATTATATCACCCTCATCTCTTGACCCTTGAAAACTTCCTTCACACCAAACTCAAAGTAATTCTCATTTCAGGGTTATTGCACAATCAAAAATTCACATGTTCTCCTTGGACACAAGTATTATCAATACTTTTTAAACATTAGCTATGGCCACTGATGTTTTGTGGAGCAAAGAAATCCATTCGACATAGTAAAATAGAGAATGCAAGTAAAAAGACAGAATCTGTCAAAACCAGAACAGTCTGTAAAGACGATTTTTTTCGAGGCACTTACGTTGCTCAAATCGAAAAACGCAAAGCTATTTTTTTTTTGGAAATCACCGAGGATTAAGCATAAAAATTTACAGGTCATTTTGATCTTTCTGTGAATTTACACGAATTTAACGGTGGACAACAGAAATCTGTTTCCTGCGCAGAAATCCAAATCTAACTTCAACTTTCACTAGAGACTTACTTGGCACAAAAAATGCGAGAAAATAAAGATACAAATGAGTTTCTACATAAGTAAACAACACCTTGCCTCAAATAAAACAGAAGAAAACATTGCAAAAATAAAACCATGGGTTATCTCCCAAGAAGTGCTTTTCTTTAACGCCTTTTAGCTAGGCCCAGAAAACTAGAATCAAGTATTTTCAATTGAAGAAGCATCCAAATCAATAATTTCCTCTAAAACACCACTTGTAGAAATTGGTAGTTTAGGTACCCCTGAAGATGATTCAACGTGTAAATCACTTTTAGTTTCACTAAATTTTTATCGATTTTAAGCACATTAAGGGGTTTTGGTTTAGGCACCTTGGGGACATACATAAATTTTTGCTCTTTCCCCAAAAAAGCTTTCTCCCTCTTAATCTTAAGAGAAGAAAAAGTTGAACTCACATTTTCCATAGCCTCCTCTAGTTTACCAATCCTAATGTTTTGATTATCATGGGTATTGCTAGCCTCTAAAACAGTATTCTCTTATTGATACTTACTATTGATTCATTAACTTTGCTAGCTTTATCAAGTAAATTTGGCAAATTTTTCTCCATAGAGTTTACCTGTTTTATAGCATCATCTAAAGTGATCTCAGTTTTAACAACTTTAATAGGTGGTGTTCCTACTAAACTTTCAATGCAATTACAGGCTTCCAAAGCAGGAGTTCCTAGAAAATTACCACCTCTAAGAGTGTCTAGAACATACCTATACCAGCTAGTAATACCAACATAAAACTTCCTAAGAAGGATCAAGGTAGAATATTTTTTAGTACATCTATGATGAGAATCACTTATTCTATACCAAGCATCTTTCAAACTTTCTCCCCCTTGTTGCTTAAAAGAAAGAATCTCAACTTTAGGAATACTCAATTTAGCAAGATTAAAAACAGGATAAAAATAACAAATAGAATAAGAACTATTTTTTGTTGTTTTTGATATAAATAAGCAAACCATACAAAATAAAATAAACTAAGCAAAACAAAAACAAAGTAAAGAGATTGGAGGTGAGAGACTCCCCTTGCAGAAATTCTCTTCCTCCCCGGCAACGGCAGCTCAAAAAGCTTGACGGTGCAGGAGTGCACTCGTTGGGAAACCCCAAGAGGAAGGTTATGAAGAGCATAACAACAAGTTTTCCTCAGAAAGAAACCAAGCTTGAATCAACCAGTAGGATAAAGAAATCACTTCCGAAGGTTGTTGTCAGCTGATGTTGGCAGGGCGCACTATCGGTTTAGCAGCAACGTGGAATCTACACAACTCAATCAAATTACTTTTTCCCAACAAAGCAACAAGGTAGTCAATATCACCGGTTTTGCTGAAACAAAGGATTAGACGTATAGTGTGGAAAGCAGCACTTGTTTGCAGTAGATGAAAGAGAACAGTATTTGCAGTAGTAAAACATCGGTTGCAGTGGTTGTATTATCAGTGTAAAGAAATGGACCGGGGTCCACAGTTCACTAGAGGTGTCTCTCCAGAACAGATAGAAAACATGTTGGGTAAACAAATTACAGCTGGGCGATTCATGCGGGCATTACAACAAGATTCATAGACCGTCATCCAACTGCATCTATGACTAATAATCCACCCTCGAAGTGTCATCCGATCAAATCTTGGATATTAAGTTGCAAGCAACAAATTATTGTCTTAAGTAAAATGTGTAAGATAAACAATGTAAACATCGTTGTTTTCTCCCTAATGGCTACAACACATCCCCCACCCGTTACGTTTCTGTTACTCGAGCATGAGTGAAAGCGAGGCATGAACCCACTATCGAGCATAAATACTCCCTATTGGAGTTACAAGCATCTACTTGGCCAGAGCATCTACTAGTAACGAAGAGCATGCTAGATCATAAATAACATAACCATTAAAGAACATGATAGATTGATAATCACTAGACATAGCATTCAAAATTCATCGGATCCCGACAAACACAACATATAGCATTACAATAAGATGATCTTGATCATGTTAGGCATCTCACAAGATCTAAACATAAGGCATAAAGAGGAGAGACCAACCATCTAGCTACTGCTATGGACCCGCAGTCCAAGGATGAACTACTCACGCATCACTCCGGAGACAGGCATGGTGATCAAGAGACCTCCGGTGATGATTCCCCCTCACGACAAGGTGCCGGGGAGAGCTTCAGTACCCTCCCGAACTAGGGTTGACGATGACGGCGGCTACGAAACTTTTGATGAAAAAAGGCTCGAGTATTTTAGGTTAACCCGTGGAGGAGCTAAAATAGGCAAAAGGGCAACATCGATGGGTGGCCAGGAAGGCCACACCACCTGGTGGTACGGTCAATGGGGGGGGGCACCGTCCTATGGTGTGGGGACCCCAGTGATGCAGCCCACAATATTCCACCAAACACAACATCGATACACGACAAGGTGATCTCACTCCTATCTCCGTATGTTTCCGGTGACTTGGTGAACGGTGCGCTACCTCATGAAATGACCCTCTTCATGCCTAGGGTGGATCCCACAATGGAGCCCAAGACGGTGTCCTCGATGCTCAAGAACATGCCCAAGACGGTGCCCGAGAAGCTAGGAAGGAAGCGGGACAAGACGACATCAAGATCGGAGCTCCGAGGAAGAAGAACGGAGGGAAACGGGGTCCCCGGCCTCAACCCCCGGCCAGGCTGGCCTCCCCTCACCCTCAGGCTGGCCACCAACCAAGGAGCCAGGCTGGCCACCCGCCCGAAGGCCCCGGCCCCCACCCCGGCCCCAGGCCAGGCCACCAGGCCGGCTGCCCCCCAGGCTGGGCGCCCAGCCCCACCCCTGCCTCACAGGCCGGCCAGGCCGGCCCCCAAGGCCTGCCTCCCTGCTGCTGCCCGAAAACATGGAGAAGATTCCCATTTTCACCTCACCTACCCCCCTAGGCTATATAAGGGACTCCGGTGGCTAGTTCTAGGGATGGAGTTGACTTAAAATAGAATTGGGCTTTGTGCTCCCCCTCCCATGTGGAGAACCTCCCCCATGGGATCCATGGCTACTCCCTAGATTCATCTATTGGATTGTATCAAGATCTCTCCAAGTAGCTACTCTTTCACCTTGTGACTCTAGTAGTTCTTGCCAACCTTCCCCTTGTGGCTTCTGTTGGATCGGTGGACCGGCCCGTGAGAGGAATCGGTTCCAATTAGCGTGTTGTTGACTTGGGTTTGCGATCCCTCGTAGGCTTCACGAGTTATCTCCCCTTTTGTGTGCGTGAGTTCATCGTGTTCTTCGTGTTCTTCCCAATCTCGCCACCTCTCGTGCGTCAATCCGTGAAGATTGGGCCACCCTAGAGGCCAAGCCTATATCATCTGGTATCAAGAGCAAGGTTGCCACGGATTTGACACCCTCGTTCCCCCAAATTTTTTCTTGATTTTGCCTAAATTTGAAAATTTCCACCAAAAATAGCCCCAATTTGCTTTTGGATCTATCTGTGATTTGAGTGTGTTTTGGTAGGTTTTGATCCGTGGATCTATTGCTAAACATGTTGATCTATCTTCCCTTGCATTTTCGTGGCTCAATTCTACCTTTTCCCCCCCTTCGATTTGGTGTTTTTCGGAGCCTTTTTCCGCCCAAAAAAGTCAAAATCGGGTCAAAATCGCGTCCCAGGGAAGCCCGGCCTCAAAGGACCCCAGGCCGGACCTCCAACAGAACGTCCCGGCCTCCACCCCGACCTCAAAGCCCGGCCAGGCCGGCCTCCGAGAAAACTGCCGCGTTCCTTCACCGTTTTGGCCATAACTTTTGACTCGGGACTCCGTTTTGAGTGATCTTTAGCTCGTTTTGTAGGCAATTACATCATATAAATCACCATTACAGAAGATAAATGATCAATTGAATCCTAATTTCGTGAGAAAGCCCGAAACTTTCCAGCCTATAGGGTGAAGATCGTCCGAGAGAGGTATAATCATCCCGAATCTTCTCCCTCTTGCCATTTCTTTGTGAGCCAACTTACCTTGTGATTATCTTACCTATTGAGGCTAGTTCATCTTTGATTGCTTGGGATTTGCACACTGTACCGTTTAGTTTCCGAGCGACCGTTGTATGCGCTAATTCATATAGTTTCATATGTTGGCACAAAGTGAGTGAGCAAAAAGTGAAAAATCAAAAGAGAGAAGAGAAGAGCAAGAATAAGAGAGAAAAAGAAAGCCATCACTTGCCATACCACTTGTAGAAAGCGCGCAAGCTCGATGAACATATGGTAGGTGGTGCATTGTGTGCAAATCTTGTAGCCCACCAATAATTTGCAATCGAACTAGCGGCTCTCCTTTTACTTGTGCAACACGAGCTTTATAGTCTTCGCTAGGATCATTTGGTTCATTATCTCACATTTTGGTTGCACTAGTCCCATTTATCTCCGTGCGTGCGTTTCCATACCTTTTGGAGATCGACTTGCTGTTTCTTTGTGATCATTGTGGTTCTCTACTTGCCATTGCAATATCTTAGTTTCTGGTTGTTCCATTTGCTTTCCACTTTACATACCTATCCACCCATAAGCCATGTGTGTTTTGGAGCGTGTTTTGGATCTTTCGAACTCAAGTCACTTAATTCTTTTTGTTATCGGTTTCTCTTGGCATGGTCCACTAGTTCCAATACTTGCTAAAAGGTGAGGTTTGAGCTCTTAGGTCTTCACACTCTATATATACACTTGTGCTTGTGAGTAACCATGTGTAGCGAGAGCGGAGCATATGAAGGCCATGATGACCATGACGAGTACATGATGGACCACTACGACTACAACAACGACAACGACTACAACGAGCTAGACATGGACCACCACTCCTACGAGCACGACATGGTGGATGACCACTACTACGAGCATGACATGGTGGATCACCACCACTACTACGACCACGACGTCGAGCTCTACACCGACTATTCCTCCCCTAGCATCATCGACATGGCGGAGCACCACACCAACCACAACAACTTTGACTCCATGAGCGCCAACGACATGAACCACTACTACAACTACGACACCGCAAGCTTGGATGAAGAGATGGAGTCATGCTACACCGACGACGCATCCACAAACATGGAGGAGTACTACATCGACAACGAATCCACAAGCATGAGGGACAAGATGGAGCTCTACAACTACTTCGACTCCGACATGGATGAGCTCACCTACAAGAACTTCCTCTCCAAGCTTCAAGGGCCAAGATATCATATGTCATATGGTTCATGCTCAAGACCAAGGAACTTCAAGGAGAATGCCAAGGCCACAACAAGACAACTCCCTTCAACCTCAAGATGGTGCAACGACAAGAAATCCGACAAGTTGGCAACGTCAAGATTGGATCCTTTCACATCAAGACGGCGCCACAAGAAGGAAATCATCGAGGCCCCATCAAGCGAGAAGGCCAAGAAGCCAAGGCATCCAAATGACTTTCGGAGTAATCCCACACATGAAGCGCGGGAACGCCGCAAGATTCGTTGTCAACAACCTTTGACCTATCATCACCAAGCTCATCACCAAGATCGTCGCCATGATAATCATCGACACATGGTAGAGAGTGGTAAACCTGGCTCTGATACCACCTCACCGCATACTCCACCACAAGTTCCGCGACGACATTGGTTCGAGCATTGCTCGCCATCACCACTACCTCAACCTTGACATCGACAAGGCCGTGGTGACCCTCTTCAAGTTCACCCTCTACGACCGGATATTCTTCATCACCCACCTTCTCCAAGCTAGACCCATGACTATGGTTTACGTGACTTCGTGGATGGTGCTTGCCCACATTCAAGGCTTCCAAGGCAAAATGTGTGTCACCACCACAATGACCACCAAGACCAAGGCCATTATCAAGAAGGTGCCCATGACATTACTTCTAGTGGATTCCGCGAAGCATGCCTCCAACAACAACTCCACCACAATGACCACCGGCGCCATCCTCTCCATCATGACCGCCATCTCCAAGACAATGAGGATGACCCACATGAGATTCCACCGCCCATCTTTGATGAAGACCCAAATGAGACACCTTCTCAACATCAAGCGAGTGAGAATGCTCTGTATGGCTTGTCTTTACCCATCTTTGAGGAAGACCCCATTGAGCGCCACCATCGACAACAACCAAGTGGGATTTCTTTACATACTACTTCATTTCCCATCTTTGATGAGGAACTCAATGAGCACCGCTATCGACAACAACCAAGTGAGATTGCTCAACATGATACTTCACTCCCCATCTTTGATGAAGACCCCAATGAGCTCCCACATAGACAACAACCAAGTGGGCATGCTACACATGACATTTCTCTTCCTCTGTTTGATGAAGACCCCAATGAGTGCCCACACCGACCACAACTAAGCGCGGATGCTACTCATGGTCTCTCTTTTCCCATGTTTGATGAGGAACCACATGAGCGACCACGTCAACAACAAGCAAGTGAAGATGCTCCAAGTGACCTCTCACTTCCTATTTTTGATGAGGACCCACATGAGCGACCTCGCCAACTACAAGAAAATGGAGATGCTATCCATGATTATTCTCCTCCCATATTGGATGAAGCACCGCACCTTCTAGACCAAGAAATTCCACCACATCATCGACACCATGAAGACAACAACTTGAGCGCCCTTTGCCTCAATGTTACAAGGATCAAGGACCATGATCGTCATCACCAACATGAGGAATGGGAGCCTCCACCTCATCATCACCAAGATTGTGCCTTCTCCTCGCACCCCGTCATCGACAAGGATCAAGAACATCCTCGCCATGGACACTATGATACCACTATTTCATCAAGGCAAGAGGCAAGAGATACTTCACCACCAACCTCCACAAGGCCACGATCAAGCCACCATTGTAGTCAAGGATCTCATAATCATCAACCACTTGAGGATGCTACAAGGCATGGCTTACACTACCACATCATAGAGATGATGGAGCCTTCTTCGACTAAAGCCATGACCATACCTCCTCCTTCATGCAAGCCCAACATTCCACACTTGGAGTTCAACCCAAGAGACAGGATGATTGAGCTTTTCTCGCCACATGCTATGACACTACCAACTCCAAGCAATGCAATGACTTCGACAAATCCGCACACATCTAGTGCCAAGATTTTGGAGCCTTATAGTGTCCCCTCTCAAGCTTCTAGTGAGATGAGTGGTGAGAGAGAGATCCACCATCACGTGAGTGAGAGCCACAAGCCCATCATGAGTGGAAAAAGCACGAGTGTTCTTAGAGGCATTTCCATGATAGCCACCAAAAGTGAGATAAAAGTTGAGAGCAAAACCCAATTTGTGCTTATTTACACTAACGACTTACCAACTCTTTCTCCGTCTTTGTTGTCTCTTTTGCAGCGATTTGGTGACCGTAGCATGCATCCTCGACCTCATGGACTATTCACCCTACAAGGCTCTCCACACCGCATGAACGTCAACACCGGCTTGAAGATTTGGAAGGAGTACATTCCGCTCGTCATGATCCACATGGATATTGACAAGAGCTTCTACGAAAATGCATTCTCCATCCGCACTCCTCAAGACAAGATCTACACGGCGCTTCACAAGCACTTCGACAACAACGCCTTCTACGCCTACATACCACATGTCAAGAGGTGCATGGAGTTCGACAAGCGCATCCACGAAAAAGTCTTCTACGCCTACCTCCCTCATGTCAAGATGTACTTGTAGTTCCACATGCGCATCCACGACAACGACTTCTCCGTCTACATCAGACACGTCGAGACGCACTTGGAGTTCGACAAGCGCGTAAACGACAATGGCCACCACAACTACATATCAATCGTCAAGATGCACTTGGAGTTCGACAAGCGCGTCAACGACAGTGACAACGACGTCTACATGCCAACCGCCAAGATGTACATGGACTTCGACAAGAGAATCAACGACAACACAACCAATGTCAAGTTCATCTACAATCTACCGCTTCCGCAACCAATCGAAAAACCACCTCTTGAGCTCTTCGACGACGGCTACATCACCTTTCAAGCTCATCCTCATTCATACAATGAGAACCATATCAAGATCGTCATCGCCTTTGGACTACACCCTCCACGAGCATACATTGGCATGATCTTAGATAAGAGGCTCAACTTCAACGACTACACCGCCTTTCAAGATCTTCTTCACCAAACCACGGACGACCACTTCAACATCGTCATTGCATTTGGACCACTCCCACTACGAGCCTACAGTCACACGAACTTCGACAAGAGGCTAAACTTCAACGACATCTTCGTCGTCAACATTCCTTCCCCCGCTCACGAATGGATGGAATGAGAGTCGAGGACGACTCTTCTTCAAGGGGGGATGATGCAGCCCACCGTATCCCACCAAGCACAACATCGATACACGACAAGGTGATCTCACTCCTATCTCCGTATGTTTCCGGTGACTTGGTGAACGGTGCGCTACCTCATGAAATGACCCTCTTCATGCCTAGGGTGGATCCCACAATGGAGCCCAAGACGGTGTCCTCGATGCTCAAGAACATGCCCAAGACGGTGCCCGAGAAGCTAGGAAGGAAGCGGGACAAGACGACATCAAGATCGGAGCTCCGAGGAAGAAGAACAGAGGGAAACGGGGTCCCCGGCCTCAACCCCCGGCCAGGCTGGCCTCCCCTCACCCTCAGGCTGGCCACCAACCAAGGAGCCAGGCCGGCCACCCGCCCGAAGGCCCCGGCCCCCACCCCGGCCCCAGGCCAGGCCACCAGGCCGGCTGCCCCCCAGGCTGGGCGCCCAGCCCCACCCCTGCCTCACAGGCCGGCCTCCCTGCTGCTGCCCGAAAACAAGGAGAAGATGCCCATTTTCACCCCACCTACCCCCTAGGATATATAAGGGACTCCGGTGGCTAGTTATAGGTATGGAGTTGACTTAAAATAGAATTGGGCTTTGTGCTCCCCTCCCATGTGGAGAACCTCCCCCATGGGATCCATGGCTACTCCATAGATTCATCTATTGGATTGTATCAAGATCTCTCCAAGTAGCTACTCTTTCACCTCGTGACTCTAGTAGTTCTTGCCAACCTTCCCCTTGTGGCTTATGTTGGATCGGTGGACCGGCTGGTGAGAGTAATCGGTTCCAATTAGCGTGTTGTTGACTTGGGTTTGCGATCCCTCGTAGGCTTCACGAGTTATCTCCCCTTTTGTGTGCGTGAGTTCATCGTGTTCTTCCCAATATCCCCACCTCTCGTGCGTCAATCCGTGAAGATCGGGCCACCCTAGAGGCCAAGCCTATATCACCCAGCCCCCCCCTACGAGTCTCCTCCAGACTCCGTGTACGTGACAACTTTCTAAGACCCTAGGATTTGTTTCGTCCAATTCCGAGAATATTTCGAGAACAACTTTTCTGAAACAAAAAACAACAGAAAAAAGGAACTGGGTCTGTGGCATCTTGTCAATAGGTTAGTCCCAGGAAATCCATAAAATTGACATAAAGTGTATAGAAAACATGTAGCATATGGCATCAAAACAACATGGAAGATTAGAAATTATAGATACGTTTGAGACGTATCATCCGGCTATCTATATAGCCTGACGAGTGCAGCCTCAAGGCATAGTCAAGATCGCGAGATAGGGAAATCTAGACTCACATTGTATTCCGTATACTTCAGGCTTTAGTCCTGGTTAGTGAGATTGCAGGAGTAGGGCGCCGCCATTGTTGCGACGTACCGAAGCTATGTAAACTTGTGTCCCTACCTACGTCAACTCCACTATGTTTCCACCCACGATCTACCCAAAGTCTTATGGCACCCATTGCCATGAACCTTACTAAGAACACTCGACAGGGAGAAAAAGATAGGATCGTTGAAGCAGGAGGCAATTTCATGCAAGGCTCATTGTCCGAATTGGACCTAACTCTCCATTGGCGCGTTTTGGGCCGACTGCTTAATAGTGGTGACGTAGTTTTGATTCATTGTGCTAAGGTGGTTGTGCATGGTAAAGTCAAAATCTACGGATAAGGAGAAATGTGTTACGATTACATTTTTGGTAGTTGGGTTTCTCATTGTTGTTCTGCCGAATCCTATGGTGGTGGTCAGGTTGCCTTGGTGTGCGCTGGCCCCTCTATGGAAAAGGTCGTCGTTGTCGTTCCCTGTATCGACATATCCCCCCGAGTGATATACTAGGGGTTTGAAGATATGAGACGGTAGAACGCTGGTGGTACTCGACGATTAACAGGGGGCGCGATTTACCCAGGTTCGGGGCCCTCATAGAGGTAAAAACCCTTACTCCTGCTTGTCTGAAATATATTGATTGGGGTTAAATGAGATCACAATGGTTGCAGCGGAGAGATTGGATCTCACACAAGCCAAGGCTATGGTGGGTGAAAATAATCGATGCCCTACCCCGGGTTTCTCCCAACCTTTATATAGGAGGCTTGGTCTGGAATCCGCACCCGGGTAGGTTACATACTCTATCTATGTCTGTTGCCTTTTCTGTCTTGAGCCGCAAGTAGAAAACACAAACACACTTCAATTAGGACTTCTAGATGGAAGATAGTGGCCCTCCGTAATGGGCTTCTGTATGTAATCAGATCGGGTAGGCCAATCTTAAGGATTGATGGTACGCCTCAATGATGCCTTGATAGCGTGTTGGGAACCCCAAGAGGAGGGTATTATGAGTGCAGCAGTAAGAATTTCCCTCAGTTAAGAACCAAGGTTATCCATCCAGTAGGAGAAAGAGGATCTTCGAAAGGTTGATGCCACTGACGGCGGTGATGGCTCACCGATGTTAGCAACAACGCGGAACCTGCACACAACACAACCAAAATACTTTGTCCCAACGGTACAGTGATGTTGTCAATCTCACCGGTCTTGCTGAAAACAAAGATTAGACGTATAGTGTGGAAAATAATGTATGCTTGCAGTAAGTAAAGAAAGCAGGAAATTGTAGTGGTTTGTTTAACAGTGTAAGAAAATGGGCCGGGGTTCATAGGTTCACTAGTGGTGTCTCTCCATTAAAGATAGCATGCTGGGTGAACAAATTACAGCTAGGCAATTGACAAATAAAGGTTGCACCGTAGTGCACATCCATGACATGATGACTACTATGATATTTAGTGCCGGCATTACAACAATATACATAGACCGTAATCCAACTGCATCTATGACTAATAATCCCCCCCTCAGGTTATCATCCGAAATCCCTTAGGTATTAAGTTGCAAGCAACAGATAACTGCATTAAACAATGTGTGTAATGTAAGCAATGATTGTGCACGCGGGAACTCACACCGCTGTTTTCTCCCTAGTGGCAACAACACATCCTCCCCCGTCACGTTTCTTTCACTTGAGAACAGGCGAAAAGGATGCATGAACCCAACTATCAAGCATAAATACTCCTTCTTGGAGTCACTAGCAACTACTTGGCCAAAGCAACCACTAGCAACGGAAAGCATGCAAGATCACAAATAAAATATGCAATAAAAGACTATAATCAACTTGGCATAAGTTCAATATTCATCGGATCCCAGCAAACACATCACATAGAGTTACATAAGAACAATCTCGATCATGTTAGGCAGCCCACGAGATCTAAACATTGAGGCATAGGAGGAGAATACAACCATCTAGCTACTGCTATGGACCCGTAGTCCAAGGATGAACTACTCACGCATCACTCCGGAGGCAGGCATGGTGATGAAGAGGCCTTAGGTGATGATCTCCTCTCCCGCAGGGTGCCGGGAGACAGCTTCAGAACCCCCTGGTCTATGGTTGACGATGGCGGCGGATTTGGAACTTTTCGGGGATATTTGATCAGGTATCTAGGGTTTTCCATCCGGGGGGAATAAACAGGCGAAAAGGCACAGGCGTTGGAGCCCTGGTGGGCCCACACCACCCCCTGGCGTGGCCAAGGGGGCGCCACCCCATGGTGTGGGCCCCCTGGTGCCCCTCTTCGACTCCTCTTTGGTCTTCTGGATGCTTCCGGGGAAAATAGGACTTCCAGGCTTCGAATTTTCCAATTCCGAGAATATTTCCAGAACAACTTTTATGAAATTAAAAGCAGCAGAATACAGGAACTGGCTCTGGGCATCTTGTTAATAGGTTAGTCCCGGAAAACGTGTAAAAATGACATAAAGAAGGGAGAAAACATGTAGCAATTGGCATAATATCATCATGGAGCATCAAATATTATAGATACGTTGGAGATGTATCAAGCATCCCCAAGATTAGTTCCTACTCGTCCTCGAGTAGGTAAACGATAAAACAATAATTTCTGAGGTGACATGCAAAAGCATATGTAAGCTGAGATCATAGAACTTTTAACACAAACATGATAAATAGAACCTTAATAATAAATCATAGCAATCACTTTGCATCATGAGAAGTATCTCAAACAAAAGGTCATGAATAACAATGCAAAGAAATATATACGTTTGTTTCAAGTATAGAGAAAGCATGGCAAAGTGATATTTCGCTAGTCCTTAAGAGTGGGGCAAAACATAAATGACAGGACACCTTCAAAGTTCATGAGGAAGACTAGAGAAAATAATTTAAGAACAAGCACTAACACATCATGAATCAATTAATAATGTTTCTGGGACAAATGCACATAAAACTCAGAATGGCAAAAATGCTCTCTCAACTGTGCATAAAGTTAGAATATGGAGACTCAACATAAAAGTAAAAGAAATGCCCTTCACAGAGGGAAGCAGGGATCACTCATGTGCTAGAGCTTTTTATTTTATTAAACAGAGTTATCAAAAGTTTGACACTCCTCCCATCCATATTTCACAAACCATGGCTAACCGAATCCTCGGATGCCTTCAACAATCACATACCGTGGAGGAGTGTCTATATTTTGAGAGATGTATGCTAATGTCAATGAATGGTAAACAGAAAATACAGTACGTCACAAGCCAACTGGATTCACAAGAGTGGCTCCCATGTGTAGGACGCATCTGGGTAGAAGGTCATCCCTCTTTCTCTTCTGTTTACACAATTATGCTTTGACTGATAAATCAGAGGCAAAAATAGTGAAGAGATTTTGTGTGTATTAATTTGGGGCTGGGCACCCCGCTGCCAGCTCTTCTATCATTTGGATAAGCGGATGAAGCCACTAGTCCAGGGTGTGAAATCCAATCAACAAGTGAGATAAAGATTCTCTATTTACGTCCTCATGAGCAAAAACAGGAACGTAAAGCAGGAGTAATTTTGAAGGTTTTAAAGGTAACACATGAGCAATTTACTTGGAGTGGCAGTTAAATACCACATGTAGGTAGGTATAGTGGACACAATGGCAAAAACTTGGTTTTAGGGAGTTGGATGCACGAGTAGAGCTCATACTCAGTACAGGTGGGGGCTAGCAAAAGACTTGGAGAGACAAATCAAGAGAGCATAAGAGCCATAATCATGCATAGCGACATAAACATCATTAACTAAAGCATAAGCGGTATCACATGTTCAAAAACTAAATGATCATAGAGGCTATTAGTGACTGGTTCATATTCATAAACATGGTGTGAGGATGCGCCAAGTCAACCAAATAAAACATTCGAAAGAGAATACCATAAATTTATGCTTCATTATGACAAGAACAACTCATGAATCTTTCAATGGCACATTAAACACAACTCATGAATCTTTCAATGGCACATTAAACAATCTCATCTATTTGAGGCTAATCATGCTACTCAATAACCACAAGGATTTAAAACTAAAATAACATCTAGCATGATACGAAAAAGTTCTAGCCACAGTCTATACAAGCTTCTACTTGCACCATTAAAAATTCTACTTTAAGCAGCAGTTTCTTCTCCCAGCAAGCACCATACAAGATATGTTTTAACAAAAATACTCTTCATGATACAGAAAGCAAAAAATGAGAGTACTCACATAACACTACTAAAACTAACAGCTCTGATAAGAGATGCATGCAAAACAGGAGCTAAATAAATGCAGCAGCCAGACAAAGATTAAGAATACAAAGTATTCCCATGAAAAAGCGGAGCGTGTCACTATCCAATAAAATAATGCTGGGGTCCAACCAAGCTTATTTCAAAAATAAAAAAACTGAAAGAAAAAATAAAGACGCTCCAAGTAAAGCACATAAGATATGACCAAATAAAAATATAGTTTCACTAGAAGTGACCTGATAATTTGTTGATGAAGACGGGGACGCCTTGGGCATCACCAAGCTTAGACGCTTGAGTCTTCTTGGAATTTGCTGGGATGTACCACCGGGGCATCCCCAAGCTTAGGCTCTTCACTCTTCTTGATCACATCATATCATCCTCTTCTCTTGACCCTTGAAAACTTCCTTCACACCAAACTTCTCACAATCTTCATTAGCAATGTTAGTGCAATCGAAATAATAAATTCACATGGTTCAGTTTCAACACAAGCCTAACACTAAAAAACACATTAGCTACTGTCACAACTTCTTTTAAAACTCTTTTTCTCAAAAGAACACCAAAAGAAAGAGATTAAGATGCAAATGCAATTATTGGCAGAAATCTGTCAAAACAGGACAGCAGGTAAAGATGATTTTTTTTTCGAAAATCTTCTGTTGCTCAAATAAAAAAGTGGTAAACTAAGAAAAGTTGCATATACAGCCCAGGATTACGCACAAAATAAATCAGGTCATTTTGAATTTTCTGTGATTTTATACAAATTTAACAGTGGACAGCAGAAATTTGTTTCCCGCGCAGAAATCCGAAATATAGTCTCAACTTTCCACTAAAGGCTTTAATTGGCTCAACAAAAACAAAAAAGAAAAGATACAACGGGGTTGCTAAGTAAATAGAAAACACCCAGGTGAAAGGAAAAAAAACCGAAGGAAAATAGGTTGAAAACGGAGAAATAAAACGGGGTGTCTCCCGGTAGCGCTTTTCTTTAACGCCTTTCAGCTAGGCATAGAAAGCAACTCAAGTATTTTCAAGTGAAGAAGCATCAACATTGTTACAAAGCTTGCGTTTACCTTTCTTACCCTTATTATTTTTAGGGAACTGATGGTCCAAGCATGATTTGGAGGTTAAAGTCATGGTACCTTTTCTCATATAAATAGTTGCTCCTAAGAGCTTCAGCAGAGATCTTCCAAGAGTAATTTGTCCTCCTTCTGCACAATCAATAACAAGATAATCAGTGGAGACTGTTTTTCCTAGGAGTTTTGTAAACACTCCCTCAGCTATCCCAATGGGAAATATAGTGGTGTTATTAATGGGAAGAATTTCTTCTCCTCCTTCAGCTAGCCCCCAAAGGTTCAAAGATTCATAAATTTCCTTAGGCATAAGACAAGATTCAGACATAATATCACAACGAACATGAAATGTTTCACCATTTATAATAACTTTCACCAAAGGAATCATATTTGAGGATTCAAAATTTATTGGGACATGATCAAGATGTTCACGAATTTGGCTATATCCCTCTTTTAAGATAGAAATGTGTGACTCAAGTGTGTTTAATCTAGCATAAATATTTGTAAAGGCTTTATCAGAACTACTGGGTAAACTGTAGGTTGCAATTAATTTTCTTATAGCATTGAAAGCTTGATCTCCATCACAATGAAGGAAATCCCCTCCTACCATAGTATCCAAAGCATATCTATAACAAAGAACAAGACCAAAGTAAAAGCTACGAAGAAACAGGCTTAGAGTCATTTTAGGTTCAATTTTGCAATAGGAATAAAAAAATCTAGACCAAGCTTCCTTGAAATTCTCATCATTCCCTTGTTCGAAAGTAAATATCATTTCCTCATGTGACATGGTAACAGGAACATGAGTATTCATTTTAATCAGGACTAAAAACAGGAATAAAACTACAGCTAGTATTATAACTATTTTTTTATGTTTTTGATATAAAGAAGCAAAACAAGACAAAAATAAAAACAAGACAATAAACAAAATAAAGAGGTTGAGAGTGAGATACTCCCCTTGCCAGAAGACTTCTTTCTCCCCGGCAACGGCGCTAGAAATTTCCTTGATGCTACGCCTCAATGATGCCTTGATAGCGTGTTGGGAACCACAAGAGGAGGGTATGATGAGTACATCACTAAGAATTTCCCTCAGTTAAGAGCCAAGGTTATCAATCCAGTAGGAGAAAGAGGATCTTCGGAAGGTTGATGCCACTGACGGTGGTGATGGCTCAACGGTGTCAGCAACAACGCGGAACCTACACACAACACAACCAGAATACTTTGTCCTAACGGTACAATGAGGTTGTCAATCTCACTGGTCTTGCTGAAAACAAAGATTAGACGTATAGTGTGGAAAATAATGTATGCTTGCAGTAAGTAAAGAAAGCAGGACATTGTAGTGGTTTGTTTAACAGTGTAAGAAAATGGACCGGGGTTCATAGGTTCACTAGTGGTGTCTCTCCATTAAAGATAGCATGTTGGGTGAACAAATTACAGCTAGGCAATTGACAAATAAAGGTTGCACCGTAGTGCACATCCATGACATTATGACTACTATGATATTTAGTGCGGGCATTACAACAATATACATAGACCGTAATCCAACTGCATCTATGACTAATAATCCACCCTCAGTTTATCATCCGAACCCCCTTAGGTATTAAGTTGCAAGCAACAGATAATTGTATTAAACAATGTGTGTAATGTAAGCAATGATTGTGCACGCGGGCACTCACACCGTTGTTTTCTCCCTAGTGGCAACAACTCATCCTCCCCCGTCACATTTCTGTGACTCGAGCACAGGCGAAAAGGAGGCATGAACCCAACTATCAAGCATAAATACTCCCTCTTGGAGTCACTAGCAACTACTTGGCCAGAGCAACCACTAGCAACGGAAAGCATGCAAGATCACAAATAAAATATGCAATAAAAGACTATAATCAACTTGGCATATGTTCAATATTCATCGGATCCCAGCAAACACAGCACGTAGAGTTACATAAGAACAATCTCGATCATGTTAGGAAGCTCACGAGATCTAAACATTGAGGCACAGGAGGAGAAGACAACCATCTAGCTACTGCTATGGACCCGTAGTCCAAGGATAAACTACTCACACATCACTCCCGAAGCGGGCATGGTGATGAAGAGGCCTCCGGTGATGATCTCCTCTTCGGCAGGGTGCCGGGAGACAGCTTCAGAACCCCCATGATCTAGGGTTGACGATGACGGCGGATGTGGAACTTTTTGGGGATATTTGATCAGGTATCTGGGGTTTTCCATCCGGGGGGAATAAATAGGCGAAAGGGCAGAGGCGGTGGAGCCCCGGGGGCCCCACATGGGCCCCCTGGTGTAACATCCCAAGTATGAAAATTAGCCATTAGAATGTTTGCTCTCTGTTATTTTATGTTTTGCATCATGGCATCATGTTGATTGCAATTGTTTTGCTTGTTTTCCTTTTGTTTTCCTCTGTTTTCATTTGTTTTCCAACTGTTTTCCTTTGTTTTCCTTTGTTTTCTATTTGAATTTCAAATCAAATTTCAAACCTTTTGTTTCATACTTGTGATGTTACAATTTCCAAAATGATATTTTCAAAATAAAACAATTGTTTGTTTCCATTAAAGTGTGATTCCAAAACTATTGTTTTGTTTCTATCAAAAATTCATTTAATATCAAACCCTTTTCAAATTCAATTGCATTTCTTTCCAAACAGCACCCATTTGAAATTAATGAAACAAAAACCACTCCAATCAATTGTTTCAAATAAGCTTAAGGGTTCACACTATTTAACTGGGTCTTTTTAATAACTCATTTAATAAGCTAATTCTTTCCAATTTGATTTAAATCACAAACAGCATTTAAAATTTGAAACCTTTGGAAAACTAAGTTGACCATTGCTTGTTTTTGACCTAATCAGCCCACATAATTTTTCTCAAAATTTTCCCTAACTCCAAACCCTCATCCTCTTCCTATTTCATTTCAGCAAAAAAAAAATGGAACAAAAAGATTAAAAACCAGAGAGAGAGAGGGGCAAGCCCATCTCTCCCCCCTTGGCCCAACTCCCTCTCAGCCCACATACCCCTTCGATCCCCTTTTCTTCTTCCTCTGTACGGAGGAACATCCATGGTGTCCACGTGGTTCAGAGAAACAGGCAACGGTGATCTCCACCTCCCCCCTCCCTATAACTCCAAGCTCCTGCCCTAGGGTTCCCCTAACCCTAGTTCTCTCCCTCCTTCTTCCCTCTCACCGCCTCCACTCCTCCCTCTTCCTCCATCTCTCTCATCTCTGAATTTTTCTCTGTACCTGTACCTCCTCACCGCAACCTCCACCTTCCACCGGCGATCGCCGCCGCCAGCAACCTCCTCCGGCCAAGGGAGGCACGGGAATGGAATCCCCGTGCATCCCTCTCGCTCCTCCACCCCTCGGTTGCCCCCGAGGAGCCTCGAGCCGCCGCCGCCGTCCTCCACAAGGTGACAGCGACCACCTGTTGCACGTCCGCCTCCTCCTGGTCGCTGTCCAACTCGAGGGCACCAGGTGAGCGCCTCCCTGTCTCTCCCTCTCGCTCCCTCCCCTCCTACCTCTCTCACACGGCCACAACGCCTCCACACGGCGCCCCTCCGTCCACGGCGAGCGCAGCGCCCGCCGGCGAACTCGCCTCGATCTGTTCAGGCGAACGATCTGAAGCACGTTCAGTTAAAAAATCCCGCGAGCCAACACCTCATACCCCCCCAACCCCCCTTGTGTCAACAAAGTTCAGCGCAGACCAACTGGTCACTGTCCCTAGCGCGCGCCCTGGAGGTCTAGGGTTCGATCCCCCTCACCCCACACCTTTTATTCTCTGTTTTTCTTTTTCTGCCCGCAGTTTAGAAAGTCAGATCTGATCAATTACTTCTAAATTCCATATAAAATTGAATATCACTCCAATTTGAATGATTCAAAATCCTGTGGATTCATAATTTTGTGCTACTTCTAGTAATGTCAAGTTTGCAACATGTTTCTGTAACAATTTTTGCGCTAAAAAAATTAATTACTGAAAATGCAATAAAATTTGGAAATTTTGGAATTTCATAACTTTAGTTCTACTCATCCAATGTAAGCAAACTTGGGCTCTAAAATTTTTTCTTAACAAACTCTACACATTGGTATTTTATTTGGACACAATTGAATTAATTTTGAACATGTTTTCCTCTGTTTACTAAAAATGGCAGAATAAGAATGATTATGGAAAATGGCATAATAAATTCATTAATAACCCAAAAATTATGTTTGATAGCTCACAATGTTCAGTGAAACATTTGCTACATGTTTTCAACCTTTTCAATGCATTTTGTTTACTGTTTTGAATATTTTGAATTGGTGAAATATTTAAAAACTTGTTTAATTCACTTAATTTTGCAAAAATCATAACTTGGGCATAAAAATTCCAATTTCAACAAACTAAATATGTTTTCCAATCAACTTTTCATGTACTTTCCAAATATCAATTTTGTTTGCTGTTTTGAATAATTTAAATTGCTGAAAACAACTGTTTCTTATTTATTGCATTTAAAATTACCAAAATAATAACTTGCTCATTTTAAATCCATTTTCAACAAATGAAATATGTTTTCCATGCAAAATTAAACCACCTTTCCAAATATAAATTTTGTTTCATGTTTTGAATAATTAAAATTGGTTAAATAATTTAAACCTTGTTTAAATCATTTAAAATTGTTAAATTCATAAATAATTTATTTGAAATCCATTTTCAACAAGTGAAACATGTAATCCACCCAAAATCTTGTGTTCTTTTCAAATATGAACTTTGTTAACTAGTTTGAACAATTTAACTTGATGAAAACAACCAATGCTTGTGTGACACCTTTAAGAAACCAAAATTCCTTAACTTAATAACTAAAATTTCAAAATGGATAAACCTTATTTCCATTTGGTTCTATTGTTGTTATTTTGTTGTTTTCCTCATCCATGCATCATGCTAATTCACCCACACATGATGATTAGTTGTAGAACAATTAATTAAACCATAATTCATGGGCTTTCCATATGCAATCCAATTGCATGTGGGTCCATTTAATCATGTTATGTTATCTTGTCAACTAGTTTATTTCTATGCATCAACTAAATGGTCATGCATCATCCCATGTTTGTGCACTATGCCATGTTATTGATTGTTTGTCTTTCTGCGTTATTTGTTTGCTTCTTCTCGGATATACGACGACGTTGAGACCGACGATACTTACGACACCCCTTCTAAGGATCTATCTCAGTACCAGGCTGTTGAGTTTGCAGGCAAGTATTCACTCACATGAACCACTGTGTTCCTTTCAACATTGGATACCGATACTTTCCGTTGTCTATTCTGCTAGCCCTATGAATCGTTTCTTCTGTTCGATCCTATCACATGTTATCCTTTAACCCTGATATTGCCTCACCTCCACTCCTATAACCCCTTTGTTTGAGCCCGTGTCTTACTAGCATGCTTAGGGTTGTTTTGATCGAGTCTGTTACCCGTTACTTTCTGTTATTATTTCATTACGTTCTGGGGCTCGATGTTAAACAACAACCTGTTAAATTTGAGGTAATCATAATTTGCTGATAAGGCACCGGCAGGAGGCCCGGTGTGGTTTTGAAGCCTGCTAGTGTCGACCCTAATAGGAAAAGGGTCTTGTCTACTGATCCATGATGAGCGCACTAACCGCATGTGGTAAGCGAGTATGGGCGCCCCCCTCAATTTGACTCGATTCGCATCTCGTCCAAATCACCACACTTAGTTCGGGCTTTCCATTTGATGCACGCATATGCAGGTACGAACCCTTGGCGCCAGGGTGGAACTTTTGTAGTCGGCATTTAGGGCGGCGTGGTCTTCCAGTGCTATGAGGGTCCCCTTTTCTTCGTGGGGCTCGATTAGCCGCGCACGCACAACACGTGGTGCTTTGGGCTTGATGCGAAGAAGGGTTGAGTTGTGTAGAGTGCCCCGCTTGGTGAGAGGCATCCCATCTGGCGGGTTATTCTTGCGTGTACGGCCAAATTGGTGCAACCCTGCAGGGATAAATCTTCTCGAGAAGCCGTGTTTTCCGTGGTTATGGATTACTTGGTGAAAGTACTGGCTAACAAGTACTCAGAACAACTTACACCTAACTAATGATAACTTGAATAGTAATAGGATTATTGACACAATAACTTGATCCATCATTAATCCAACTGTGTGAGTTATCCTCGGATTGCTTCTTTGGATAAGGGGCGAGATCCAGGATGGGTCTGTTTGGTGGTTAGATATAGTTGGTTACGATACGCTATCTTATCCCTTTTCTGATAGCCGGAAGTTGTAGCATGTTTCTGTAGGTGGTTAGAGCAGCCAGTTGCAGCATCTTTTGTATCCCCTTCCTTCCGTTGAACCCAAAGCATCTGTGCTTGGTGTTGACGGGTTACACTTTGGTGAACTGTGAGTCTTGCTTGCCAGTACGTTTATGTACTGACCCCTTTGGGGCTGTGGTTTCCGCAGACCACGTTTCCGAGGATCTACATGGTGGCTACTACGTGGAGTAGGACGAGGCTGCTGACGAGTAGATAGCGGACCCGGGCAGGATCCGAGACTTCGTGGATGGGCTCCGTCTTTTCGTTTCCGGCCTCTTAGGCCTATTTGGATCTTGTCTGTACTCAGACATTTTGGATGCTTCCGCTGTGATGTAATGATGAATTGTTGGGACATGTGTCCTATGGATGATTGTATTTGCTATCTCTGCTCTAATGAGAGCTATTTGCAACTTATTTTCATCTTTTGTGTCGTAGAGATCTGTTGTGATATCACTTGTTCCAATGCCGTTGACGTACCATGTGTGTATGTTTTGAAGTACGTCAATGGAAGTATCTGGATTTCTACGGGATGGTTTGCGCAGACGATGAATAGTAAGAGAATGGTTGTCACACGTTTACGTGTTGGCCTGCTCATATTGAGATGCGGGTGCCGGTATGCCCCGTAAGCCATTTGTCTACTGTTTAACGGACTGTGAGTATCCCCTAGAAGTCCGGGTGCGACACCTGGTGCCCCTCTTTGACTCCTCTTCGGTCTTCTCGATGCTTCCGGGGAAAATATGACTTCCGGGCTTCGAATTTTCCAATTCCGAGAATATTTCCAGAACAACTTTTCTGAAACTAAAAATAGCAGAAAACAGAGAACTGGCTCTGGGCATCTTGTTAATAGGTTAGTCCCGGAAAACGTGTAAAAATGACATAAAGAAGGGAGAAAACATGTAGCAATTGGCATAATATCATCATGGAGCATCAGAAATTATAGATACGTTGGAGACCTATCAAGGATTCAGGAAGTATCCCTACCTCAGTAGCCCCCGAGTGTCTATTTGACTCCTGGGAGTCGTGTAGAGAATCAGTTCCATGGAGGGTCCGAAACTTTTCGCGATAACACCCATCTGATATTTCGCGACTTGAGGATGTGCGAATCGTGTTAATGAGGACTCCTTTGTGGAGACAGGGTAATGGATGACATCATTCAAATTTCTGCTCCTCATTGAATCATCCTGATCAAGATACAAACTAATGAAATGGTGACCCAATTCAATAAAAGCCACCATTCTAGCCGTGTCTGATTCATCCACTAACTCCCTCAAACCATTTCTACTTATTGATAGGAAAGGAATACAATAGTGTTCCTTTATCCTGCCCTGCATTTCATACCCAATCTCTTCAACTATATTCTCTAGGACCATAGGTGACCAAGTCAATGTGTCCACATGATCATACCATATCACACTGCCATCTACATAGCTTCTGTTATTGCCAATGCCCAGAAAATACCCCCCATGGTTGATTTTGAGAGAGAAGTAAACAGTTGATTTCCCTTCCATAACATTCAGTCACAATCATGTACACATTTAAATTGAAATAAAACATTGCTCTGTTTGCTAATTATGCCTAAAATCATTCCATGGCACAACATATTTCTTTGTTTTCTAATCGTGCCTAAAATATAGGTGCAACATTTCAATACCATGTTCCATGAAATTCATGCCCTACATTGTATGAATCAAACGTAAAAATATTAACTTGTTAAACCCCACCAAAAACCCCACCTTGCAGCAATTGGTTACAAACATGAATAAATGAAGAAGATGAAAACCCCAGGCTTCTAATCTATAGACATGAAGTTTGGTACTTCTATCTACTGCATTTTACATAAACAATCAATCTATCCAAATCCCCCACAGTTGTTCATGATTTCGGCGGCAAAACAGAACCCAAACCCTACCCAAACCCCTACCACATACTCTGCTCTAATCTGTAGTTTTTTCTGCCCATACGAACATAGCATGCCTAGAATCAGCCCCTAAATCGACATCAACAAGAACCAACACGCATATCCTAAACCCTGACGTCTCAAGACTAGATTTTTCGGTCGGAGGAGGAGCTGTTTCTGAACTCACCGTACACGGGAGGAGGGTCTCCGTCATCGCACCACCGCAGCGCCATTGCGGCCTTGCCCAGCCACCGTGAGTTCGCCACACCGTCTAGTACAACCTCTCACACAAAAACATGCCACCGCACCCGCCGTTGCCTCCTCGTTTGCGTCGTTCCCTCTTCCTCCCCTCTGCTGCGAGAATGACCGATAAGCACAGAGAAGATGGGGTTTCTTTTGTGAGTGGAGGAGGGGCAGATCGAGAAGAGCAGAGAAGATATAGTTTTTTTTAACTTAACAACCTCAAGCACGTCGTTCTGTCACTCAAGGGCATACCACCGGATACGTTGCTACGCGGTCTGCAGTGATCGTGTACAACTAACCCGTGCGTATTCAGTGATCATAAGTATTGTATTCTTCTGTACGGCGACCACAACGATTTATACGCTCAAGTCCAGTGACCTTCCATGTATTTTACTCCAGATAATACATGGTAGAAATACATGAGCTGACTACAACAATTACAAAATAAAGTCTAAAATAAACTAGAAAATCTTCGAGATCTTCGAGCTCTTTCTTGTTCCTTGACACAATCTTGTACTTTCCGGAGGCAGCCATTAAACATAGAGACCAAATTACAAACTTGTAAATGATGTCTACGCACGCTTCTATTCTTGTAGACAGTGTTGGGCCTCCAAGTGCAGAGGTTTGTAGAATAGTAGCAAGTTTCCCTTAAGTGGATCACCCAAGGTTTATCGAACTCAGGGAGGTAGAGGTCAAAGATATCCCTCTCAAGCAACCCTGCAATTAAGATACAAGAAGTCTCTTGTGTCCCCAACACACCCAATATACTTGTCAGGTATATAGGTGCACTGGTTCAGCGAAGAGATAGAGAAATGCATGTAATATGTATGGTTATAAGTAATAATAGCAATCTGAAATAAATATGGCAGCAAGCAAACATGTAGCAGAACAGGCGGAAAATGGTGTTTCAATGCTTGGAAACAAGGCCTAGGGATCCTACTTTCACTAGTGGACACTCTCAAAAATGATCAGATAATTGAATAACTAAATATCTTCTCTTCACTATGCTACTTTTAACCCTCTCCGGTTGGATAATAAACACTAATCATTGCGTAGGGCTGCAAAAAGCATTCCTAAAAGTAGGCATTCCCATGTCTAGTTAGCCCCACACTGTCAACTTGAGCGCCCTAGAAGGTACTAGACAAACACCACAATTCATAGAGGAGACACACACGATGTGCACACTATCACCTTCACACCGCGGGACAAGGTGACTCCAAAGTTCATACTAATAAAACACTTGAGTAGCACAAGATGAAGAGTAACATCAACTTATTCAACTAGATTAAAAAGCTCATGATCACATATAGATCACACCATGGGAGAGAGAGAGATGAACCACATAGCTACCGGTAGAGCCCTCAGCCTCGGGGGAGAACTACTCCCTCCTTCTCGTTGTGTGAAGAAGATAGATGCCATAGGATGGCTTAAGGTTGGCACCGATGGACGCTGTAGGTATCAGGGGAGGGATCACACGACTAACTGGCGCGCTCACAAACACTTCAAACACCACAATCTACCCAGGTTTGGGGCCCTCGTGTGGAGGTAACACCCCTACTCCTGCCTCTCTCTCTCTCTGTATATGTATGTGTTGAGTACAAGAGTTCCTCAAGCTTAAGGACCTAGAGGAGGAAGAACCTCTCTGCTACTTCTCTCTCGTAATGGTGCTGCATCTCTCACGTGGAAGAACTAGTTGATCGACCAACCCTCACGCATGAGGGGGGAGGCCACCTTATATACTGGTGGCCACCTACCACCTCTACATGCTCAAGTACAAATTAGGTGACTACACACTGTGCTACACCACACGCCTCCGTGTCCTTGCTGACAGTCGTCGTAAGTCTTCACGGTTGGGATGTTGACATGTCCTGTCCCCCTTGTCAGTGAGGTGACATGACCTCACCCATACCACACACTGTGCCCATGTATGGATACACATCATCACGCGCCTAGTAAGTTGAACCGCACGCCTGTAGTACCCCTGGATACGCGGGATTCATCCAACGGCTCCATTGAATTTGCCTCCGGGTAGAGGAGCTTCCTCTTCTATCCGGATCCTCCAAGTGCTACTCGGATTATCCAGACAGTTACTCGAATCTTCCCCTTGGTATCTTGTTCTTCTTGCCGGATATCATCCTATCCGGCCGGGTACCATCCTATCCGGACCGTACCAACTCGGTACGACCGAACTCGGTAACCAGTACCTTGAACTCCGTTTCTCACCAGCCTTACCCCTACTCGGGGGTAGCCCCCCCCCGACATTAGTCCCCGAAGCTGGTATGGTCCAGTGAACTCGGATGTTGGGCCGTGCCAGCTTAAACCAAACTTCTTCAAAGAACACAGCCGAGTTGCACCTCAACTCGGTCAAGCACCATCTGAACTCGGATCCAATCCCTTATCGCCTGAGGGGATTTCTTGTTTCAACCGAGTAGAACACGTCGCTCTGGATTGTGCCGACATACGAACACTTAACAGATTTTCCAGAACTTTGCCGTTCAAACTAGCGCATCTCATCATCTTCGTGTGTAAGGCTCTACACGTGGCGCGAAAACACAACCCAAGTCGCCTCGGGTATGGTGCGGTTGCACCGCACGCGCTCCACCTGCGCCTGCCACTACATACCGGGCCCATGCGCCGTTGTGTCCTATCACCCAGGGCACTTGAGTGCGCACGTTGCACGACATGGCATCGATTGCGCCTGTTACGCACGAGTTAATCGCTTCGTGCATTTCTAACAGACACAGTAACTCCCCACACACCCACGATCTCTACCACGATAAATCCCACGGAGTAACTGCGCCATGGGGCGTACAAATACCCCCGCGCCGCCCGTTGCCTCGTCTTCCTCGTCATTTTCCCCCTTTTCCTTCTCCTTCCTCACGCAAACCCACATAGAGCTCTCCGCTTCGTCGCGAATCCACCGAGCGCCGCCGCGCTGCGTGCAGAGGGAGGACCAGTTCATCCCCGCACGTCATCGCTCGCCGAAGTGCGCTCGAGCCTCAAGTTCTTCACTGCAACGCGCGGCCGTACCCGACCTCACGCCACCGTCGCCGTACGACTGCATTACTTCTTCCTCGCTACCATCTTCAAGCTCTTCACTGCCGGAGACGTGCCACAACGTTTGTTTTCCGCGCCGCCGTGGCCCTACTGCGACCACTGCGGCCCGAGCCTATCCTCGCGCCCTCGCGCTATCCGGATACATCCTGATCCGGATCTACATCAATGGCGCTCGAGGCTGTTGTCGATCTGGATTTTGAAGGCCCCGCATCCACCCGCGCCAACTGGGAGGGGTCGGACGTGACCGCCAGCGACACCCAATGGTTGGTCAATACTCGCCAGGTAGCATCGGGTGTAATCTGCAGGCCACCCGGCGACGAGTTGGAGCCGCAACCCCAGCCCGGTGAGTATGTAGTATTCCTTAGCCACTTCAAACGTGGTTTTGGCCTCCCAATATCCAAATTTATGCAACAATTTCTTTGCCACTTCGGCTTGCAACCGCACCATCTTCCGGCGAATGCCATTGCAATGCTGCCCACCTTCGTAACTTGCTGCGAAGCCTATCTTGGTGTCTACCCCACGGTAGACATCTGGGCCAAATATTTTCGATTCCGCCAACAAGTCCTCCCAAATAAAGCCAATCCGGACGCGCCTAAGGTCTTGACCCAAACCGGCACGGCCATGATTGTCAGTCGATCTCCCTGCGCTTACCCCCGGGTTCTAGGGCTAGACACATGCCGGAAATGGCAAAGGGGATTCCTCTACGTGAAGAACCCCAGTCCGGAAGCAGGCACCGAGCCAGTTGATCTCATCCGGCTTCCTGCCTTTGAAAATATTCGACTGCCATGAAGAACTGGGAATACAATCCAAAGAAGACCGTGTCGTATGCCAACTACGAGGACAGCCGGTTGAAGCAACTGGTCGAGCTGGGACTCCGGCCTCATGATTTGATTGCCACCTAGGTGAGCTGTCGGGTTCTCCCTCTCCAACTCCGAGCACACAAGATGTGCTTCATGGGCGGGCCCCGCTACTACACACGCACCACTTCCTTCGAGCTCAGCAAGTAGGAAGTGTCCATCTGGGCTCGCTCCATCCTCAAGGCCACCCTCTCGGACACTTGGGATTATAGCTTCGCGCCTTACAGCCGAGATCGGCCAGCCACCCGAGTAAGTTTCCTTCTGTACGTACTTAGTTAATCTTGCTTTCTGTTTCTCATGCTTCACCGAATAGAACTTATCTTAGATTCTCTTGGGTAGACTTAGTCATTTATGCTTTATAATTCGCATGTTGTGCCGAGTAGGATCTTAATCCAGTTTCTACTGAGAACACTTTTATGCTTTGTGTTTGCATGTTGTAACGAGTAGAGTCTCAACCCGGTTTCCCTTGAGTAGACTTAGCTTTTGTATGCATTGTGTTTGCATCTATAGGTAATTCCTCGCCAGAAAGAGGAAGACAAGGCGGTCTTTGAGCGGAACTGACAGCCGGACCGGACTGAGGACTATGAAGAGCAGTTTGATGTCCAGGACACACTCTGCGTCCCGCTCATCACTGCCCCAGGCCAAGACGGTAAGTCCCGAGTCCCAACGTCAATCCGGGACTGGTCCGAGGATGATGAAGGTGACCGAGACCACCATTGCATGTTCTCTGATACTTTCCGGATTCTTCTCGGTCTTATTGTTGTATTTTCTTCTTTTGTTTCCAGACGCCAAGGACGAGGAGCCGATCGATGCGGAGCCCGTGTCCATCGTTTCCCCCTCCGGATTGAGGAAGCAACCCGACAGTGGTGCCACTGAGCCCCCCCGCTACCAAAAGGCAGAAGAGGGCCGTGAAGCGCAACAAGTCCACCTCTATCCGCAACAAGAGGCCACATCGACCGACCGAAGATGCGTAAGCTTTTCCCGAGATGCTCTATACATCGTGTTTTCTTGCCTTTTCTGCCTTTTTCCAATCCGGATGCTTTGTGTTTGCATTTTTCTTATTCCTCCGCTTCTTCCTTCTTTCCTATAGCGACGCACTCGACGCTGATGCCCCTGAGGCACCCCAAGGTCGAGTACCCCTCGAGAGGTTGTGGACCTCAACCCTGATGACGCAGAGACCTATGACGAGGACACGGCCGCGATGCTCCTCCAGACCGAGAAGGCCAGGACCTCGGCGCTGACAACACCGGCGCCGAGATGGAGACTGAAAGGGCTTCAGAGCAGCCGGAGTCCACCCCCGACCAGAACCTGAACAACAGCCACCACAGCCAAGCACCGAACAACAGCAGCCACCACCAGAAGGGCAACACCAGCAACAAGATGTAGAGCACGCCGAGCAGCAGTAGGCTGAGTAGCAGCCCGAGCAACAGTCACCACCTGCACCGCAGCAAGTTCTTCCAGCAACAGCAGGAGCCACGCCGCCAACTCCATCGAGAAAACCCACTCCCCTGGAGGCTGCGACCACAGCCGAGACGACCACTGCCAAGACAACCAAGGCCAAGACGACCACGAGCACAACTCCTACGGCCACGCGTCGGGCTCTAGCAGCAGCAGCAACGCCAAGACCCTCACCTCCGAGCAGAGACCTACCGCCCACAAGGAGCGTTCTTGCCCCACGCACCCGGCAGAAAGTGCAGCAACAGATTCAGTTTGCGCCCTCGCAAACATTGGCTGCAGGTGCAGGAAGCAGTGGAACATCTGAAGTCACTGTGAGGGTTCCCGTTCACTGGCAAGAGCTGCAGGAGGAGCATAAGAGATGGCATCAGCAGCAGCGGGAACCACAGCAGCAACTGCAGAAGAAGAAGAAGACCGGCACAGCCGGATCCAAGACCAAGGCCGGGACTCTAACCATTAGGTCGGATACACAGCTGATAGAGCTCGCTGCCGAGATGCGCGAAGACATAGATGCTACGCTGGACCGGATAGGTTATATTTATGCAGAGTACAACGTCAAGAAACTGGGAAATCTGGATAACTACCGGCAAGCCTGGAACAATGCCAATGTCGGCCCCATCTCTATGGCTGTTGTTGCTTCCAGCAGCACTCTGGCGCACAAGATGTATTGCTTGCGCACTGCTGCTGAAGACGCCGAGAACACCTCACGAGTAAGTACTTTCTCTCTAATCCGGCTTTTCCGAGTTGCCAACTTTTCTATCCATATTTCATACACCATCCAGTCACCGAGATTTGGGCCGAGTAGGCAATACTCGACCGAGTTGAAGTCTAATCGGGTCGAATCTTACCACTAAACTTGTATCTGTTTCTCTTCAGGAATGCACTAAAACTCGCACCAGGATCTTTCGCAAGATCCTCTCGTCACCGGAAATTCAAGGAGCAGAACCGGGAGCTGCAGGAGGAGCGTGGCCAAAGAGGTAACTTTCATTCTTGCCGAGTTACTGCATATGCTTTCTCGACATCAGTTTTCTAACCCGGTTTATGTTTCCCAACTCGCAGCTATTCTGGAGAAACAGCTCACGGATGCCATTACCAAGATCTCCTCCTTAGAGAGTAAGTGTAACATTTTCTGTTTGTGCGTTTTGTGTGTACGCCAGTTTCTTTCTATCTGGTTAACCTTGCTTTCTCTGCAGGTGATCACCAGGCCTTCGCCGAGAAGCACCAAGACTGTACTGTGCTGGCCGAGTCAGCACAGAGCAAAATCTTGGCTCTGGAGAGTAAGTTGCATCTACCTTTCTTTTATCCGGTTTTCATATTTTCATTGTGTTGCTGACCGGACTGCCTCCTTCCAAAGGAACGCCAACTATTCCTTGATCAACACCAAGGGTGTGTTACTCCAACCGAGGTGCAGCAGCAAGTGCAGGCAGATCTTGCCACCGAGAAGGATCAGGTGCTCAAAGTGAAGCGTGAGCTGGCTGAAGCAATCAAGATGGCGCTGCAGGCCGGAACCGAAAAGACCGAGGCACTGAGCCAGACTGTTGTCGAGAAGCTTGAGCTAGAGAGGTAAATTGAGTCCCTCAAGTCACGGAATGCCGCGCTCGACGGCATGCTGGTCAACTCCCGCGGTCTGCTGGACAAGCAGCACGCCCTTGCTAAAGGATGGACCAGCCGGCTTAAAGAGCTTGTCATGGAACTGCGCTATAAGTTATTGCCCTTCACTAAATTATTCTATCCGGTTTCTTCTACCCAGTCTGTCTTCTATTCGGTCTCTTCTTTGTTCTACCCAGTATCTCCTCTCTCAGGGACATTCCCGGACTTCAACTTGGGCGCTGACAGAGCTGTGGATAGGGCCCGGGAACTGAGGAAGGAGCTTGGCCATGATGTTGCTGAATCGGTCACAATTGATGACCAGATTGAAAGCATCAAGACCTGGGTTACATCCCTTAAGGGCCTGGGTACCTCCATTGTGTCCACCGCCGTGCGCCTGCACAAGGTCTTCTGGTCGGATACCGAGCCCCCGAACTCGGTTGAAAAGCTGGCCTCCAACCTGGATTACATCAAGGTCGAACTAAAGAAGTGGCGCGCCTCAGCAGCCCGAGCTGGCGCAGATGAAGCTCTACACTTTGTATTGTCTTGGTACGATAACCTCGACCTCAACAAGCTCAAGAATCTCTAGAATGACTCCAAGTGGACCAATCAGGAGGAGTTTATCCAGCGCTGCCAGGAGACGGCTTACCGGCTAGCCTCCTATGTCGATACATAGGCGTATATCGATGGCCCCACGGAGTCGGATACTAACATCGAGAGCGATGATGATGATGGTGAAGACGGTGACGAGGGCGATGCAGGCGACGAGGAAGCCGAGACGGACGAGGCCGGGATGGAAGAAAACAAGCCGGGCGACGACCAAGCACAGTCTGAGCCAAAAGATGGCTCCGAGGAGGTGGACGAGGAGATCCAAGCCAAGCAGCAGCTGACTGCTTCTTCCGAAGTCGTCACCACCGAGATGGTCATTTCCACGCCTGCTCCCGAGCTCAGCGCATCGGAGGCCACTGCTGAGAACGCCGCATCCGGGCACCCTACACCAACTGCCGGCTCCGCGAATCCTGCATCAACTCCCGCCTCCGAGCCCGCCACCGAGTCCTCCGACCCGGCAGGTGCCGAAGCAACCACCACTCCATCGACTGCAGCTTAAATTCTTGCTCTGCTTAGTCTCAAACTTTTATCAGATCCCCGGTATGCCGGGTGCAAATGTATCCAACAATTATTGTTTCGCGTGTGCTACTCAGTTTTAGTTAAGTTCTTAGCAAGAATGACTTAATGCTGGATTGCGCTAATTCCGAGTCCCCGAGTTGATTTTCTTATCCACCCGGCTCTTTTGTCTTTGCTCTTACTTGCCATTTGTGGCTTGTTGGTAGTCGAGTCACAAGATTTCAAAAACCAAGTTTCTAATACTTAACAACTTTGAGATTTGAAATTAACACTGCCCAATACTTAGCCGAAAAAACGGAAGAAAAAAGCACTCAACTCGGTTGATAAACCCTTTCTTTCCTTAGTAGTTTTTTGTGTGTTCATTCACCTTTGGCTTGTTCTCTTGCTCGCCATGAAGCCGGGTTGCGGACAATAGAAGAGTCGAATAGTTGGCCCTTAGGTTTAAACACATTACTAGACTTACATATGAAATTCCGAGTTGATTAACCGAGTAGACAAAGTAAGAAGGTAAATAACACAAGGCGGGTTTTGGCACAGGCAGTCCCCGAGTTTGAACTCGGAGTGCCGACTTGGAATTCAACTCGGTTAAGGAGATACATACAATGATTTTTCAGGAATGAAAATGACGGAGTAGATCTATATTCCAGGGGCGCTTGGATTCCTCTCCGGATTTATCCGCCCTGTTCTTTTGTGGTGCATGTGCATCAATGAGGTAGTACGCATCATTGTGTAGAGCCTTGCTCACAATGAAAGGCCCTTCCCATGGAGGGGAAAGTTTGTGCATCCCGGCGGTGCGTTGCACAAGTCTAAGCACCATATCTCCTTCTTGGAAAAACCTTGGGTTTACTTTCCGCCTATGATAGCGTCTCAGATTCTGTTGATATACAGCTGATCATGATAGAGTTAATTCTCTTGCTTCCTCGCGCAAATCAACATCATCTTCTCGGGCTTCTCTTGCCTCTGGCTCAGTATAGAGGGTCACTCTTGGTGAGTCATGCTCAAGGTCAGTGGCCAACACGGCCTCTGCTCCATATACCAGGAAGAATGGTATGTAGTTGATCGGTTAGGGGTAATCCTTAGACTCCACAACACCGCCGGCAACTCGTCTAGCCAACAGCCAGGTGTTTTCAGTAATGGCTCAATTAGCCTTGGCTTTATTCCGGATAGGACCATGCCATTTGCTCTTTCAACTTGTCCATTTGAAGCTGGATGGGCGACTGATGTAATGTCTAGTCGGATCCACTTCTCCTTACAGAACCAAGCAAAGGCTCCCTCAGCAAAGTTTGTCCATTATCCGAGATGATCCCATGCGGGTAGCCATATCTCAGGATAATATCCTTCAAGAAGCTCACATCTGTGTTTCCATCACACTTCCGGATTGGCTTCACCTCAATCCACTTGGTAAAATATCAACCATGACCAGGATATGAGTCATGTTTCCCCGAGCTGGCTTGAAAGGACCCACCATGTCCAAACACCAGATAGCAAATGGCCAGGTGATGGGGATTGTCTTCAACTTGGAAGTTGGCATATGAATCTTGCTTGCATATCGCTGGCACCCATTACACTTGCTCACTAGGTCTTCTGCTTGTTGCATGGCAGTGAGCCAAAAGAATCCATGTCAGAAAGCCTTCTTGACTAGGGCCCGGGATGAGGCATGGTGCCCACATTCCCCTTGGTGTATTTCTCTGAGAATTTCTTCTCCCTCTTCTGGCTCAACACAACGTTGGAGCACGCCAGTGGCACTTCTCTTGTGTAGCTCTTTATTGATGATGGTGTAGCCCTTGGATCTTCTCTGTATCTGCCTGGCTGTGACCTCGTCACACGGCAAAGTACCATCCATTAGAAAGGATAATATAGGCAGAGCCCAACTCAGTGTCACCCGAGTAGGAAACACTGGTTCATCCACCTCCATTGGATCAACTGTCATGACTTGCTCCGGGTTGGAGACGAGTCCCCGAGTCCCTGAGTACTGAGAAATGATCCCCGAGATGAATGCGACAGTCCCCAGGTTTACTGAGGCAGTCCCCGGGTTGGATGGAGCAGTCCCCGGGTTAGATGGAGCAGTCCCCGGGTTTTCCTTTGCGATCCCCTCATCAATCTCCATGGGAACAGCTTCTGAGTCTGGCAGGACCGGGGTGAATATGGACCCAGAGTTGGGTGAGGGCTTGATAGATGGTTTCCTCAAGTGCTCCAGAGCAATCCCTGCCGGGATGAACTGGCGAGAAGAGACCAACTTGGACAAAGCATCCACAGCTTCATTTTCAGCACAGTGGATGTGGTGGAACTCGCACATGTCGAAGAACCCGGACATATTCTGGACAAGGAACCGATAAGATGCCATGTTGGCATCCAACGCGTCCCAAGTCCTCGAGGCCTGTTGGACCACAAGGTCCGAGTCGCCATAGCATACAATCCGTCGGATACCAATCTCCTTGGAATCTTTCAGTCCGTGGACCAGGGCTTCATACTCGGCAACAATATTGGATGCCGGAAAATGTATCTGCGGGACATATTTGAGTTGGTCCCGCTTGGGTGAGGTGAGTACAACACCGGCATCGAGTCCCTCTTTTACCTTGGATCCATTGAAATGAATCCGCCAGAAATTTGTTTCCGGCAAAGGAGGCTCATACTACATTTCGGCCCAGTCAACAAAGAAATCCGCCAGAGCCTGGGATTTGATAGCTTCTCTTCTCGCGTACGCCGGGGCGTAGGTAGCTAGCTCAATTGCCCACTTGGCTACCCGGTCGCTTGCATCCTTGTTGCCCATAATCTCCGAGATGGGGGCAGTGCTCACCACCGTAATCGGATGCTCTTGAAAATAGTGCTTGAGTTTCTTGGCGCCCAGGTAGACTCCATATGCCATCTTATGATAGTGAGGATACTTTTGCTTGGAGCTGGATAGTACCTCACTGACATAATACACTGGCCTCTGCACCGATTTGCCTTCCTCTTCTCGCTCCACAACTACCACCACACTCACAACTCGGTTGGTAGCTGCAATATAGAGCAGCATCGGCTCTCTAGGCAGAGGAGATGCCATAACAGGAGCGGTAGCCAGCATGGTCTTCAGCTCCCGGAAAGCCACATCAGCTTGTGGTGTCCAAACAAACTTATCACTTTTCTTCATGAGCTGGTATAGAGGCAGGGCTTTCTCACCCATTCTCCCAATGAACCGGCTGAGGGAAGCCAGGCATCCGATAAACTTCTGCACATCCTTTAGTGACCTCGGCAGAGACATGCTCTATACAGCTTTTATCTTGGAAGGATTGGCTTCAATGCCCCGACTAGACAAAGGAAGACGAGTAGCTTCCCGGCCGGGACACCAAATGTGCATTTGGTCGGATTCAGCTTCATCCGGTACCTCCGCAGGTTTGTGAATGTTTCTTCAATGTCACTCAACAGTGTGTGTTTTTCTTTGGTTTTGATGACTATGTCATCCACATACACCTGCACATTTTTGCCGACCTGCTCGTGCAGGCATTTCTGCATGCATCTCTGGTAGGTGGCCCCAGCATTTCTCAACTCAAAACACATGACACGATAGCAATAAGCCCTGTAAGGAGTGATAAAAGAAGTCTTTATTTGATCAGCCGGATTCAGTGGAATCTGGTGAAAACCAGAGTAGGCATCAGTAAAAGACAAAAGTTCGCACACGGCAGTGGAATCGATCACCTGATCTATCCGGGGCAGTGGGAACGGGTCCTTGGGGCAGGCCTTGTTCAAGTCGGTGTAGTCGACGCACATGCGCCACACCACAACAACCATGGGATCATCCTTCTTCTTCTCCACCATGACCGGATTAGCTAGCCAATCCGGATGCAGCACCTCCATGATGAATCCACTTGCTAACAGCCTTGTGATCTCGTCACCAATGGCTTTCCTTTTTTCTGCCACAAAACGGCGCAGAGCTTGCTTCACCAGCTTGGCATCCGGGCGCACATGTAAAGAGTGCTCAGCCAACTCCCTCGGGACACCCAGCAGGTCCTGATTGGACCAGGCAAAGACATCCCGATTCTCACGGAGGAAGTGGATGAGCGCGCTTTCCTATTTCTCCTCCAACCCGACACCAATGATGGCAACACGCTCGGGGAACTCCGGGTCGATCTGCACCTTCTTTGTCTCCTAGGAGGCCTGGAATGTGGCTCCATGCTGATAGCTCGACATTCCTGGCATACCGAGTTAAGCTGTCTGGGCCAGGGCCACTACCTCATGTATCTTCTTCTTCTCGGCCGCAATGACCATGGACTCGGCTAGCCGAGATCCAGCAGAGGCACACTCTAAAGAGCGCTTGTAGTCACCCGAGATGGTGATGATGCCATTGGGGCCGGGAAGCTTCATCTTCGAGTAAGCCGCATGAGTAGAGGCCATGAACTTGGACAGAGCAGGTCTGCCGAGAAGGGCATGATAGGGGCTGCGAAGATCAACCACCTCAAACTGCAGGCACTCAGTCCGGCAGTTATCCCTCGTGCCGAAGAGCACATCAATCCAGATGCGACCAATGGGAGCACAAGATACTCCCGGCACAATGCCATGGAACGTGGTCCGACTGTGTAGCAGCATGTTCTCGGCAACGACGAGCTTCTCCATAGTATCTCGGTACAAAATGTTTATGCTGCTGCCATTGTCAATCAGCACCTTGCTGAACTTCACATTCTTCTTGGATCCAAGGAAGGTTGGGTCCACCACCAGAGCATAGGTACCCGGATTGGGCATGATCTTGGGATGATCATCTCTGGACCAGAAAATGTCCTGGTCGCACTGTCGTGGGATAATCACGGCAGATGTTACCTGGGGTAACTGATCTTGGGGCAAGTCGACACAGGTATTCGGGAGAGGGTTTAGCTCGAAGGAAGACATGGCGGAAAGCAATCTAAGAACCGGAAAATAACTCGCCGGATCTCAATATGAATTATGCTGGATACTCGATAACCGGTGTTACAACTATGACTTGAATCTCTCTCAGGCTGAGCCCAGGGGTCGGTTTATATAGCACCCATACCCCCCTTGGCTTGCCCTACAAGGCGCATCCTGAGCCCTACTCGAACTCTACATACAAACTCTAACTTTCCTTGCCGTAACCCACAATCCGGGTTACAAACATTACAAGCTTTGGGCCTTCCAGAAGTTTCTTTATCCTTAGCCGGATCCGGTCCAGCCGCCGTTTTGGGCCGAATCACACCTTTGAATTGGTATACCGGGTTACTATCCCCTCATCAGTAGTCCCCAGAATAGCTGGGGCTTCCAAGATTTACTCTTCGAAGCGCTAGCTATTCCCTGCAGAAATGTTAGACACAAACACATGAAGGTCAAGACACAATACGTTGACGAATGGCTGAGATTGGTACCAAGGGGGTCAGGTAATGACCCGGCTCTCCCTTAAAGGTTCTCCCTTAATCTTCCAGATTTGAGTCTTAATAGGAAACTCCATAATTTCACATCTTTCTTGATAATTATCGCTGATACCAGGAAGGAGATTTCCCCTTCCTTTCTCTCTGGACCATATCTGACTACGCATAAAGCGTGTTTTTCAAATTTCAAAATAGCCAACTATTACTCCGCGCCTCCCGGGTTTCGCCCGTTAGGATAAGCTTTTCCACCCGGGCTATTATAAATAGACCCCAAGGAGCAAACTCAACCCTAACGGCTCATTTCCCCCACTCCTCTTCTTCTCAAGCTCGAGTTCGCGGAGTGCCACCACGGAAGCCCTACGCACATCGCCGAAGCCCATCCGCCGTCGCTCGCGCTCCGCCACCACGCGACTCACTCCAGCTCCCAAATCCGCCGCCAAGCCCCCGATTTGCCGGCCAACAATCGCGAAAGGACATCAATCTTGCGCCATCTGTCTCCGCAAGTCCCTACTTCAACCTCCCTCGGTAAGTTCCTCCTATCCTCCAGCCCATCCTTGCAATTTCTCAGCTTTTCCTTAGATTAGATCTGAATCAAGTTGTCCGCAATTTCTCGGGCCCTGCCGATTTAACTCACTAGCGCTTACCATAACCATTCCCCTAGATAGGATACATTGCTTATATTACTCCCCTAACGTCAGTACGCAGTAACTTGGTCACAAATCTAGAAATAGGGTCCCCAATCTGGGCTCGGGCCGTCTAAAATTTCCGCCTTTGCTCTTATTCCTCCGAAAATCTCACTTCTCCGGCTCACTTGCTGATGGTAGGCATATGGGTATCCTTCTAACTTCCCCAAACACTTACCTTATGGAAAACCCTATAGGTTTTGTAATGATATACAATACCCGGACAAATCGTACTTGACCCAGCAAGGCAATACCCGGATCGTGTTTAAATAGTCGGTAATTGCTCATCTGCTAACTTCCAAGTTTTCGTTTCTTACATCCTTCCCTTTGATGTTTCACCAGGTCAATCCCATGGCACCCAAGAGGCAAGGGAAACAGCCGGCTAAGGCTAAATCCACGAACTCCATATCAGCCAATTGGGGGAAGTCCTCCGTTACCAAGGCTAAACTGGAGGAGTTGGTCGAGCTTGGAATTCTTCCTCCGCAGGAATCTATCCATTGGAGAGTACCAGGCAACGAAACCCGGCCTTCTCCAGCAACGGACGAGGTAATATGTTTCGTCGAACATGTGACCCGGGGCTTCAGGCCTCCGGGTCACCCTTTCTTTCGTGACGTCCTAGATCACTACAACCTCCGTATTTTCGACATAGGCCCAAACTCCGTTCTAAACATCTCCCACTTTATCGTTCTTTCCGAGTCTTACTTGTGCACTCCGCCAAGTTTGGCTCTCTTCGTTGAACTCTTTCAGTGCAAGCCGTGCCGCGAAAGCGGCGACGGCGCACTTCTTACTTGCGGCGGGGTTTCTATCCAGCGCCGCAAGAACTCCTTGATGCCTCCTATCACTCTCAATTCTCATGTAAAGCACTGGCAGCTCTCGTACTTCTACTGCCAGGATACCTCCCCTCCCGGCGAAAAGAAGTTGCCGGGTTACTCGGAGGGTCAGCTTGACATTTCCGAGACTTTCAATGCCTTCGCCCCTGACTCGGACAGGGAGGCTATCTTGCCTTTGCTGGCTAAGATCTCTATCTTATCGGCTCGAGGCCTCATCGGGCTAAATCTGGTGAAGACCTGGGTCAGCTTCCGCATCCAGCCAAACTCCATTCGTGAGAAGCTGATGTGTGAATATTCGGGTCAAACCACGGACCCGATCCGATACTCTACCAGCACCTTCGCCCCTAATGACACGAACAAAACGATCAAGGGTTTTTTAACAGAGAAGCTCGAGGTAATCCGGAACATAGCCGGGTTAGAACCTTTTACACTCGAGAACCCCGCCCCCGCGGTAAGCTTTCTACCTCTTGATTTTGGATTTTAACAAGCTTACCTTTATCCGCTTTTCTTGACTCAATATTAACCATTGCCCTGGCATTTTCACCTCAGGCCGATAATGACTTTTGGACGGTCAACACTCCTCTTAGTTCCGAAGACGCGGAGGAGGAAGACGATACCGTTAACTCGGATGAAGGTGCACACTCAATCCCCTCGCACGCATTATATCCTGCCTCCTCTTTTTCCTTATGCTATAACTTTGATATCTTTCAGAACGAGAGGATCAAGACGAAGAAGAAGAAGAAACAGACGGCAGGGCGGAGTCCACCAGCGAAGAGGACGAGCCGGAGCCGGCCACCAAAGCCGGATCAAAAAGGAAATCCCAAAGAATCGCCCTCCAGGTTTTCATTTCATTTCCTTGCCCTTTAATTTTTGCTCTCATAACGTCACTCCGGGGCTAACCTCATCTTCATCCCTTTTGATCATAAATGAAGGAGCCGCCCGCGACTAGGCGCCGAGTAACCCGGAACCATCCGGGCGACGAGGCCCTTAACCCGGGCACTTCATCGCCCCCGGCTCGACGCTCTGGTATTTATCGTACATAGAAACTCTTTCCGGACATTCCTTTGCGACGTAATCCCAAACCTTGCTTGCCATTTTTCAGTCTCTTCCGGGTCTAGCGGCGACTTCCCTTCGGACTTCCCGGTGAACACCGGGTAAACTCCTTTCCTTGACGTTATACCGAACTTTTATCACCTTTTTCATAACCAAAGATTAACTGCACCCTTGTACCTTCTACAGAGCCACGGTTGTTATTAGCGACGAAGAGGGCACGGAGGCTGAGGTCCAAGTCGAGAATGAGCCGGCTGATGGCGCATTCACCGCGACTGGCGACGAGCAAGCGTCGCCACCGGAGCTGGCTAGGCATGATACCGGGTATCCAATCGCTTCACACGCAGGCGAGAAGGAGAAGGGAGCAGCTTCGAGCGCGGGAGGGGGACCAGACTCCGACATTCGGATGACCCGGGTGCCACCTCCTGTTACAAGAAAAGCTCCTTTTCCCACTTTCCAGGTACCCGAGTCGTCTAACTCGGATAACGCTGATTTTAACCAGCTGATGAGCGCTCTTCTCGCCATGAAAACTTCGGAAGGAGATATCCTAGAGCGTATGGCTGCAGCACATCAGGTAATCTTACTTGATACTTCTTACTATACATCCAGTCCCCAAGTTCCGAGCATAATTTTCTGTAATTATTCTCGGTACTTCGCATAATAATTTTCTGTAATTATGTTCTCAGAAGGAAATATTCTCGTGATATCCGGCTTACAGTTGCACTCATTCTTTGCAGGCGGAGATAACTCAGTCGGATGAAACATTACTTAAAACTGAGCAGCTCTTGCTTGCGGAAACAAAGCGTAGGGAAACCCTTGAAGCGGAGATAAAGACTTTGAAAAAAGATGTCTCCAAATACAAGAACAAATACAATGTTGCCCAATCCTCGCTGAATAACCTGTCGACTCAAATTACGGACACTTACCGTATCTTGCTAAGTAAGTTTGTTATTTGCAATTAACTTGCGTATCTCTATCTTGCCGTTGTAATAATCAAGATTACTGATATGCTTTTGTGTGTTTCGATTGCAGGTGCTAACCTTGCTGCTCCGGAGGAGAACGCCGTTACTCAGGCTAAAACTCTGAAGACTGTGCTCCGGACATTTTTTGCCGGCACGAAACTTTTGCTGGATGCTATAAAGTGGCCTTCGGAGGTATACCCGGGCGAAGAAAATCTCATGCAGGCCCTTTCCACAGCGCCTGGATGGATTGAAATATTGAAGCGTTCGTCTTGCCGGATTGGGATGACCCGGGCTTTGACGCTGGCGAAGGCTTATTTTCCTAAGCTTGACCCGGCCAAGGTAGTATCCGGGTTCCCAGAATTCAAGGCTGACGGGTCTAATTTTAAACCCCAGGACTTCAAAGCTATACAATCTTCGGTACGTCACTCGGCCACAACTTTGGCAGATAAAATGGATCTAAACACAATTATGAGCTCATATGACTCTGAGGGCAAGGTTATTCTGGTGGAGGCACCCCCTCCTTTTGATATGCTGGAAAAGTGGTCGACTGACCTGGCCAGGAGGAAAGAAGAGGCTGCGAAGAGAGAAACCGAACTAGGCGTAAAGCCGTCTACCTCAACACCAGCCGTTCCTCCTCCTGTCCGTCCTGACGTGAAGAGTCCGGGTAAAACTGCTGGCAAAGCCAAGGAGCAAGTCCAAGACGAAGACCCGGAGGACCACTCCCAGGATGCCGAGTAGGATGATACCTGGTGCTTTGCATTTCTCGAGACTGATATGATTTTTAGCGGTGCGCCTGTGCAACATTGATACTGATATTAAGACTTTGCGCTTGTTAATTTATGATAACTCTTTGCCTCTCCCGGCTTTTGATAATCTCGATCCTTGTGTTACATGTAAGCTTATTCTCGATACTTTGAACTCTTGCTTTTGATTCCCTTTTGAGACTCGGCTAACCGAGTATCGTAGGTTTTGATAGACGGACTTTTCTTTAAGTCCCCAAGACTCGGAAAATAAGGTTTACGAGCTTTAGTAGTTAAGCAGTTTGCTTCTGTCTCGAAGTCACCAGTCCCCATGACCCAAAGTACGAGCTAAGGGGGCGTGGCCTTTCTCAGATGACAAACTGCTCTTTACCAAGCTGAAGACCAATAGCTATTCACATAAATACTGAAGTCATGCTTAATACTTGTTGAGTTTCCGGCTATTTGAGCCTTATACTCTGCATGGACTTGTGGTTTAGATGACCCTTTTGATTATCTTGTACTGTAAGCCGGCTTTCGCGTGGATACCATGCTGTTACATCTATACGAAAAACAGGGTCAAGCAAGTCCCATTGGGCTGCATAGTTTGATTGTAATCGTAAGTGAACAGATCATGCCACTTTAGCGCGAGTCACATCAAGCTTAAGTAAGAATAATCAAGAAATTTGGCTCCTTTGTCCGGTTATAAGATTGCAGCCGTACCCGTTTTTTCGAGTAATCAGCCCTCATAACTCATAGGCATCAAGGCCGGGTCTCCGGGTTTGTGATTACTTATTTAAGCACACCAATCCCCGAAGACCTATATGCACGTGACGTATTTCAATGATATTGACGTATTGATAATAACAAGCATTACTTACTTGTAACTGAAGCAAAGACCATGATAAGACTCGAGACCATCTTCTTTTATCGATAAAAATTTCTTTTTTGAATCAGCAGGCCGCCTCATTAAAAACCTTTCAGTCCCCTTAGGTACCCTGGATAGGAAAAGAGTGCGTATGAAACCTGCCGTCCATTACACTGCTTTAGTTATTCTCGAGAATCGGCCTCGCGTTGGTACGGCCGATGCACATTCTCCATTTGCTAGGCCCTTTCATAATGAGTACCGGATTTGCTAGCCAATCCGGGTATATCGTCCTTGAAGCGTGATCAGCTGCGGATGGCGGTACGTCTTCTTCTTCCCTGCTAGGAGTTTTGAAAGGATCACTCCTGATGAAGCCTACCATCTTAGGGTTTTGTTCTGCCCTAATTTCTGCTTTGTCCCCCTCAGGAGTTGGCTTTTTTGACGTTGTCCTCTCTTCTAGGTCCACCTGAGAACGGTAATGTTTGAGCTCTTCCTTCCTGCAGGCTTGCTCGGCCATTGCCGCATCTCCCTCATCACATTCAGCTGCTATATCTCGATTTCCGTGTATTGTAATGGTCTTCTTAGGACCCGGGATTTTCAGCTGTAGGTACACATAACACGGTCTTGCCATGAACTTGGCATAAGCCGGCCTTCCAAACACTGCATGATAAGGACTGCGCAACTTTACTACCTCAAAGGTAAGCCACTCGACTCGGTAATTGTCCTTTGACTCTCCAAAAGCTACTTCCAGTGCCACCTTTCCTTCGGGGCATGCCGAATGACCCGGCACTATCCCGTGAAAAACTGTTGTACTCTTTTGCAGCTGCGATTCCTTTAAGCCCATACGCAGAAAAGTTTCCCAGTACAGGATATTGATACTACTTCCTCCATCCATCAAGACTTTTTTCAGCTCGTAGCCGTTGACCTGTGGTGCCACTACCAAAGCTAAGACTCCCGGGTGATCAACTCTGTCCGGGTGATCCTTCCTGCTCCATGTTACCTCTTGTTCTGACCACCTCAAATATCTTGGAACAGCGGAAGAGACCGAATTAACTGCTTGTTTCAGTATCTTCTTATCCTTGTTAGAGCCTCCCGTAGTGTGCACATGATATTGACCCAGCTGTTTGGGGTTAGCTTGAAAACCTCCCGCTCCCCCTTGATTGTTACCTTGATTTCCAGCTGGCGGGTTGCCGGCTGGGGGCGGTCCGTTGCCCAAATTTCCACCTAGGCCCGGGCCTCCTCCTCGGCCTGCACCTCGCATGGCTCTGTTCACTTCCTCGTTCTTCCATCTTTGTAAGTCGGCACATTGCTCCAATGAATGATTGGCCGGCTTGCCGTTCCTGCTATGCTTCGGGCATGCCATCCTAAATATGTCCCAACTGTTGCTTGGTCTTGGAGGTCCTTGGTAGTGTCCCCCATTGTGATTTCCAGTATTAAAATTTCCTTCGGATCTAGGTCTTGAAGACCCGGCCTCCGTGTTGGCTACAAACTCGGAATTCCCTTCAAACGGGCGCTTGTTTTGGCTATTTCCATTATTGTTTGGCGCCGATCCATTGCCGATTTTCCCACTGCTACTTGTGTTTGCTTTTGCTTTCTTGTCATCAACTTCCTCCTCTGTGGTATCCGTTGCAGCGTGTTTGTTGCACGCATCCATTAACTCTCCCATCGTAACCTCCGCTGCATTCCTACTAGATTTCATGCGAGTTAGCTTTTGCACTAAAGGAACATACTTACATGTTTTTGCCATAGCTTGTAGCGCGTCCTTAGGCTGGATATCTGTAGAGGAGTGGAGTATCTCCATAACCCGGCGTACCCAGCTGCGTGCTGACTCTCCTTTCTTCTGAACGCATCTTTCTAAATCATCAATAGTAAATAACTTTCTGCATGTCCCATGAAAATGCTTGATAAATGCGGTCTTTAGCTCCTCCCACGATTTGATCGACTTTTCCGGTAAATTGGTGAACCATAACTTTGCTGCTCCCTCTGACATCATTAAGTACATGAATTTGGCTTGGAGATTCTCGGATGCGTTGCGAATTGACATTGCCATCTCGTAGCTGCTCAGCCACGTTTCTGGATCCATTGTTGGCTCATAATTTACTACTTTCCCCGGTTCTTTGAACTTCTCCGGATAAGGTTCTGCTCTGATATCGTCCGAGAGGCACTTGGGTCCCGCCAGGGTGGTTGGGGCTGGTCTTACTCGGGAAACACGTGACCCGGCTGGGGGTGCCACGAGGCGCGGCGCCACCGGCAACTCGTGCCCTGCAGACCCGGCCCCGGCTCTTCTGGCCCTAGAACTGTCCACCACCGCCTGCGCTGCTGATACTACTGGTACTGTCTGGATACGCGGTGGAGGCGGCATTTGCTGTTGCTCTTCCCTTCGCCGTGCCGCACTTGCTTGGACATTGCCCTGTTGCTGACTGACGTACGGCGTCCCATGCATTCCACTTCTATGATCCGGATAATTGGCTTGCTGTGCTACCGCGGTGTGTAGCAGATCGATCGCTCGTCGGGTTCCTTCTGCATGAGGCGAATCTCCTACAGGAATCTGGTTTAATGCGAGCGTTGCTGCGTACACGTTGTCCATGGGATTGTTGTAATGGCCTGCTGGTGTGTGGAATCGTGATGGTGGTGGTGGCATGGTATTGCCGGCTGTCACCCCCGTCTGTGGCAAAGGTAACCCGGCTGGCGCGTTTACCGGTTGTGCTCCTGTTGACGGTCGCGGTATGGTCCCTTGGTTCACCGGTGGAATCGGTTGATCTTGAGGCGTGAATACCAGGGCAGTCGGGTTAATAACCCCTCCTGTTGCCGGCAGCATAGTTCGGTGCCTTTGGTGCATCCTTGTCGTTTCCTCCCGGAGCCGGGTCTCTCGATCATCCAACTCGCGCTGCCGCGCGGCCATCCCCTGCCTTTCTGCTTCTACTTGCCTTCTTTGCTGCTCCAATGCACGACGAGCCACGTCCAGGTCTCTTACGCGCTCTGCCGCGTTTTCTGGGGTAATAACTGTGGCCAGGACTGTGGGGTCCAAGATCAAATTATTATCGAACAGAGCCGGGTGGCGCGGATTCGAGGGGCCCGCCACCGGTGTCCGGTTTGCTTGGAATCCGAACATGTTTGCGTGTTGCTCCTCGTCTGCTGGGCGACTGGTGACCGACGCCGACTCTCCATCGACCTGGACCAGGACCGGGTCAACCGTTCCTTGCTGCTGGGCCACTGCCTGGGCCGCCCCGACTGGCGCCGCGGCTGCATTTTCTTGATTGAGATTGGTCGCGGGAGCCGCATAAACTGCAACCCGGCGCATGATACCCGGGGTAGACTCGTGTTGTTCTTCCTCGCCGTTTTCCTCCCTGTACCGATCCTCCAGCAAGTCCTTAATGGATGCAGTGTCATCCTTTCCATTGCTTGGGTCGCGCGGAGTCCATGCCGGCTCCTCCGGCTGTTCCCAACGTGTAATAGATTCCTCTGCCTGGTATGTTGTTCCGACTGACTCTTCTCTATCGGGTTGGGCGTACGCAGCCTCCCCTGATACAGGATCAGAAAAATTGTCAGGAATCGAACCAGAGGTACATACCATGCCGATGAAGACGTTGATTCGGCCGATCGTCACGACCGATCCGGATTCGAGGCGATCCGACTCAGGCCCCCAGCCGGAATCGTCCACCATCTTCTTTCCTTCGTGGTCGTCGTAGATCTCACCGACGACGAGGTTCTCCATGCTTTTCCGAGCTTCTCCCGTGATGCAAACACCTTTGGACGCAGGCCCCATGGTGGGCGCCAACTTCGTGGGATAATCACGGCAGATGTTACCTGGGGTAACTGATCTTGGGGCAAGTCGACACAGGTATTCGGGAGAGGGTTTAGCTCGAAGGAAGACATGGCGGAAAGCAATCTAAGAACCGGAAAATAACTCGCCGGATCTCAATATGAATTATGCTGGATACTCGATAACCGGTGTTACAACTATGACTTGAATCTCTCTCAGGCTGAGCCCAGGGGTCGGTTTATATAGCACCCATACCCCCCTTGGCTTGCCCTACAAGGCGCATCCTGAGCCCTACTCGAACTCTACATACAAACTCTAACTTTCCTTGCCGTAACCCACAATCCGGGTTACAAACATTACAAGCTTTGGGCCTTCCAGAAGTTTCTTTATCCTTAGCCGGATCCGGTCCAGCCGCCGTTTTGGGCCGAATCACACCTTTGAATTGGTATACCGGGTTACTATCCCCTCATCACGCACCAATGCATGTAATCCGACACTGCTGGCATCACAACATTCACCTCCATCGCCCGCCTACGCTGGCTCTGCTTGTCATCCGGCTCCGTCGTGAACACCATATAGCCCTCATGATGCTCCTGATACCGATTCCGGTCTCCACCACCACCATTGTCATTGTTGTTGTTGTTGTTGTTGTTGTTCCGGTTGAAGTTGCTGTTGCGGTTGTAGTTGCGAGTGTTGTTGTTGTTGTAGTTGCGGGCGTTGTTGTTGTTGGCCCCCTGTGCCACTTGGTTCACATTCTCCCTTCGCTGGTTCTCGGCTGGTCTGGGAGCAGCTGCCCGGATAGGCTGAACATTGGAGCCCGCAGCCGGTAGAGGAGGAGGGGGAGGCAACTAGCCAAAACCCTCGCTCTTGATCTGGTCCCACCAGCTGCATTGCCGAGTGGTGTGATTGGCTGGCCTACTCGGATGCCGAGTATGAAAACTGCATGACCCCTCCTTCATGGTCTCAAAGATAAACCTCGGAGCGTCTCCGGATTGGTTTGGATCATTGTACTTCTTCTTGAAGTCCTGGCCCTAATTCTGGTTTTGCCCATACTGGGTCCCAGCAGTTTTTTTGCCTTTGGCTGCTCCCGGCAGCGTGCTGATCTTGATTAACTGCAGCCACACGGTCCGATCCGTAGTGGATATCCGTACGGTCATCTCTCCTCTTGTTGCGGTAGTCCTGGCGATTATTTCTCCTACCACTATCCATGCCATGGTTTCTTCTTCTCAGCTCGAACGAATCGAGCAGAGGCTGAGTAGGGTCACCGAGCGCATACATATCAGCAATGTTGATCGTCTCGGCGAGCGTACTCGGCATCTCCTTTTGCAACTTCTGCCACAGAATGCTGCCATGTCGGTAGCCTTGGGCGAACCAGGCAATAGCCTATGACTCATTCACACCCTCGCAGGTGTTCGTCGGAGTACTCCACCGAGTAAGATACTCTCGGTCTGTCTCCTCTTCCCTCTGCCTGCATGCCGAGAGCTGTTGTGGACGGTTTGGTCTCTTGTATGTGCTCGTGATGTTGCTGATGAAGGCCTCCGAGAAATCAAGCCATCAATTGATGTTGTCTCTCGGCAGGTTGTTGAGCCAGATCCGGGCTGGGCCCTCCAACATCTGAGGCACATACCTCACCGCCCACCTGCGGTTACCACCGGCAATGTGCACGGTAGTGACATAGTCATTCAGCCAGTCCTCTGGCTTTTTTCTCCCATCATAGGTCTTCTTCCTCTAGCCAACTGGAACTTTTGCACAGTAGGCTCATTCATGATCCTGGGACCAAAACAGAGTGGTCCCGGCGGGCCTGCCCGCTCCACCTACTTGGACTGATAGATCTTGTCCAACTTGTACCTTGCTTCACTCGGCTGCAGCACACGGGCCCCCAACAGGGATCCAAATCCTCCATCATCATACCTCTCATTTCTTTGATATCCGGCCTGCTCCATCGCCGAGTACCCATCATTGTATCTGTCCTGTCGCGCGGCACCGGGTTGGGGAACCGGGTTGACTGGAGCGGCAACGGCCTACGGCTGAACAACAGGACCTGCACCGGGTTGAGTTGAATCGGGTTCCTAGATGGACCGTCTCGGTTGCCTCCTTTCCTCTCTCGGTGAACTCGGGCAGTAGCATGGCCACCACCTTGCACAATGTGTTCTTGACCGGGCTGCCGCTCTACAGCATGCTGTTTTCCGGTGACAGCCGGGTCGTACACCTGCATCTGCTTATGTTTCCTGGAGTTCACACTCGGAGATCTCCCACCACCGGGAAGAGGTGAGGAGGCATGGCCTCCGGATCTCATTCCATGCTACTGAACAACATGAGAGGCACCAGCTCCCGGATTCGCCTTCCGAAAAGCCTCATTCTGCCTACCAGCTTCAAGAACAAGCTAATTGAGCCGGTCCTGCTGCCTAATGCGAGCTTCACCAGTCAGGTGTGGCAACTCGGCAGCAACTGCTTCTGCCGCCCTAAGCGTCTTAGCAGGAGTACTATACTTAGTCCTATCAGCCGAGGTCAAACTAGCAGACTTGCTAGCAGCTCTACCATCTCTAGCCAACTCTGCACCTAAGTTGCGCCGAATAACTCCTATCCGGCTAGGGTTCTTTGCAACCGGAGTAAAACCATGAGCCCTATTGTAGTCATTCTGGTCAAGACCGAATTCGAGCCTAACCTTTGCCATCTCACGGGCTTCCAGGAGCATGGCCTAGCGCTGCTCCTCGAGCTGCACCCTCAACACCGCCGGATCCGTATCCGCGACGAGAGGCATGCCCAGATTCTCGATGACACCGGCAAGAGGCGTCGGTATCGTTGTCGATGTAGAAGGAGCCGTGTAGCCCTGTTGGTTCTAGGGATTGTCGTATGGCTTGTGGCTCGGCCGAGCAACCGGCTCGTCAACAACTTCAGGCACAGCGGGCGCCCCTTTCTCGGTAGCAGGGACCGGGCCAGTCATCATCACCTCCACGCTGCCCGCAGAGCCGCCGGTTGGCTGCCCGCGGACGGCGAGAACGGCAGGAGGGTCCGCAGCAAGGAGCACCACTTCGGGGTACTCGCGGATGGCGGTGGTGGCGACGTACACCACATGTGCGCCAAAGCTGACGACAAAGCCGTCTGCAGGCACGGGCCTACCGTAGAAATCGCCCGCGTTGTCGGTGACGAAGTCGAGGGAGCCGAATCTGTGGACAAAGCCACAAACCACGCTCCCCTGAACGAGAAATGGGTCCCGTCCGGATAGAAACCCCAGCTAGAGCCGTTGCTGGCCCCACGATGGGCGCCAACTATCGTTGTGTGGAGAAGACAGATGCCATAGGATGGATTAAGGTTGGGGCCGATGGACGCTGTAGGTATCCGGGGAGGGATCACACGCCTAACTGGCGCGCTCACAAACACTTCAAACACCACAATCTACCCAGGTTCGGGGCCCTCGTGTGGAGGTAACACCCCTACTCCTGCCTCTCTCTCTGTATATGTATGTGCCGAGTACAAGAGTTCCTCAAGCTCAAGGAGCCAGAGGAGGAAGAAACTCTCTGCTACTTCTCTCTCGTAATGGTGCCTCAGCTCTCAGGTGGAATGAACTAGTTGATCTACCGACCCTCACGCAGGAGGGGGGAGGCCACCTTATATCCTGGTGGCCTCCTACTACCTCTACATGCTCAAGTACAGATTAAGTGACTACACACTGTGCTACACCGCACGCCTCCGTGGCCTCGCTGACAGTCGCCGAAAGTCTTCACACCTGGGACGCTGACATGTCCTGTCCCCCTTGTCAGTGACGTGACATGGCCTCACCCATACCGCACACTATGCCCATGTATGGATACACATCATCACACGCCTAGTAAGTTGAACCGCACGCCTGTACTGCCCCTGGATACGCGGGATTCATCCAACAACTCCATTGACTTTGCCTCCGGGTAGAGCAGCTTCCTCTTCTATCCGGATCCTCCAAGTGCTACTCGGATTGTCCAGACAATTACTCGAATCTTCCCCTTGGTATCTTGGTCTTCTTGCCGGATAGCATCATATCTGGTCGGGTAACATCCAATCCGGCCCGTACCAACTCGGTACAACCGAACTCGGTAACCAGTACCTTGAACTCCGTTTCTCACGAGCCTTACCCCTACTCGGGGGTAGCCCCCCGACACTCCTCATCATAGGATACAACAACGTCGATGGAGATGGTGGTGGAGTCGATGGAGATGGCTTCCGCGGGCACTTCCCTTTCCCGGCAGGGTGCCAGAACAGAGATCTGTCCCCCAAAACTTGTCGGCGGCGGCGGAGCTACGGATGTATTTTGTGGAAATGGTCGATTCTCCTAGGGTTTTCCCTCGGGGGAGCATATATAGGCGAAAGGGCGATGCCAGGGGGTGGCCAAGGGGCCCACACCACCAGGTGGCTCGGCCAGGGGGACCCGTGCCACCCTATGGTGTGGCCACCCCGTGGCCCTCCTCCGGGGCTCTTCGGGACTTCAGGATGCTTCCGGGGAAAATAGGAACTTCCGGATTCGTGGGGTCCAATTCCGAGAAAATTTCCAGAACAACTTTTCTCAAATAAAAAACAACAGAAAACAGGGAACTGGCACTTGGCATGTTGTCAATAGGTTAGTCCCGGAAAACGTGTAAAACTGCTATAAAGAAGGGAGAAAACATGTAGCAATTGGCATAATATCAACATGGAACATCAAAAATTATAGATACTTTGGATACGTATCAAGCAACCCCAAGCTTAGTTCCTACTCGTCCTCGAGTAGGTAAACAATAAAACGAAATAATTTCTGAGGTGACATGCTACCACACAATCTTGATCATAATATGTAAAGTAGAGCATGTAAACTAGGATCAAATGAACTAAAGCTGTGATCTATATTTGATATCAACAAGTAATGCATAAACAAATAAGAAGAAAGAAGCAAAACTTTTAATGAATCAATACTAAAAGACTATCAACCGTGCAAAGTTTATTACAGATGATTTAAGCTTTCAAGAACAACAATATCATGCACGTCAAACGATCTTCACAACCCCTGTTAGGTTCAAGTCAAGCTTTCCACACGATGCAATGCTTGAATCTTAAACTATTTGCACACTAAAAACAAGCAAGTGTTCTGCATTGGTCCCTGGCACCGGGATGTTATGGCAAAGAGAACATTATGGGGGGTTTGGAAGTTCAATGGAAGAAAGGCTCACAAAGCTGAAAGTGGTCATTAGACAAGAGAAAGTCTTACAACCGAAGCTATGCAAGGAGTAGGGATTGCCACACACCGGATGCACATAGAGCTATAAGTGTATAAAATCTCTCCATTGGAACTAGTGGGTGTGCATCAAACTTGCTTGCTCACGAATATCTAGAGCTCATTTGAGGAGGCTCATCATTGGAATATACAAGCCAAGTTCTATAATGTAAAGTTCCCCACATAGTTATGAATGAATGATAATATGAAAATTCACTCCAAACTGAAGTATTGGTGCTAAACATGAAGCACAATTGTGGTATATAAGGGATAGTGATGCGCCCCTCTATCTTTATTCTCTCTTTGGCCTTTTTTGGGCCTTTTCAATTTTTTTATATATCCTCACCGGTAGGGGAAACATCCTATATTACAATGAATCATCACACTTTTAGTACTCATAACTCACAATGAAATATCTCTGATGTATCCAACTGCATGCTCCTGCCAGTGTAGCAAGTATGCATAAATAACCATGAAGCTCATCATCAAGTAACATAATGGAGGTGGATGTTGTGCAGCAATATATCTCGGAATGGCTATGGAAATGCCATGATAGGTAGGTATGGTGGATGTTTTGAGGAAGAATATATGGGCTATGTGTAGTAGAACAAAGTCCTCCCACGGGATTTGGATGCACTGGCGAAGTTTGCACCAACTCTCAATGTGAGAAAGGGCAATGCACAGTACCGAATAGGCTAGCAAATATGGATGGTGGAAGTGCCAGGAACCGCAACATAGACTCACAAGTTAAAACATTGCAGCAAGCAAATCATCTTACAAGGCAAAGTTCAAATCACTCTCAGAGGGTCTGTGGCAGTGACAAGACATTGTTGGCTACCCCGACCGTAGCGCGTAACAAAAGGCCGATCAGAAATGTATCACTCGTAGCAATCATATACCATTGTTTCTATCAGCTGGTAATTTAAGTGTGGCACAACTTCAAGTTTCTTAGACCAACCATTAAAATTTTCTACTTACTAGTCCTTCCCGTTTATCCATTAAGCAAATTAATATATCAAAACAACAACAATGATTCAAGTGAAGCAGTTTAGTGATCTACAAGACCATGCACAATTTTCCACTGTACCAACTACCACATAAGAATTTCTATTCCCAACCAAGCACATATATGAGACAACAAAAACTCTCTCTAAGCATGTAGCAATGAAAACTAGAGAGTACTAAAAACTCTGAATAAGAGATGAATGAAAAACAGGAGCTAAAGAAATGCAGCAGCCAGACAAAGATTAAGAATACAAAGTATTCCCATGAAAAAGAGGAGCGTTTCACTCTCCAATATAAAAGAATGCTGGGGTCCAACCAATATTATTGCAAAAATAAAAACAAACTGAAAGCAAAAATAAAAGACGCTCCAAGTAAAGCACATAAGATGTGACCGAATAAAAATATAGTTTCACTAGAAGTGACCTGATAAATTGTTGATGAAGAAGGGGATGCCCAAGGCATCCCCAAGCTTCGACGCTTGAGTCTTCTTCAAATTTTCTGGGATGTACCACCGGGGCATCCTCAATCTTAGGCTCTTCACTCTTCTTGATCACATCATATCATCCTCTTCTCTTGACCCTTGAAAACCTCCTTCACACCAAACTTCTCACAATCTTCATTAGCAACGTTAGTGCAATCGAAATAATAATTTCACATGGTTCAGTTTAAACACAAGAATAACACTCATAAACAAATTATCTACTGTCAATTTCTTTTATAACTCTTTTTCTCAAAAGAACACCAAAAGAAAGAGATTAAGATGCAAATTCAATTATTGGCAGAAATCTGACAAAACAGTACAACAGTTAAAGATGATTTTTTTCGAAAATCTTTTGTTGCTCAAATCAAAAAGTGTTCAGCTAATAAAAGTTGCGTATATAGCCCAGGATTACGCACAAAAAAACACAGGTCATTTTGAATTTTTTGTGATTTTATACCAATTTAACAGTGGACAGCAGAAATCTGTTTCCCGCGCAGAAATCCGAAATATAGTCTCAATTTTCCACTAGAGGCTTTACTTGGATCAACAAATACACAAAATAAAAGATACAGCGGGGTTTCTAAGGAAATAGACAACACCCAGGTGCAAAGAAAACAAAAATAAATGATGGAAAACAGATTGAAAACGGAGAAATAAAACGGGTTGTCTCCCGGAAGCGCTTTTCTTTTAATGCCTTTCAGCTAGGCACAATGATTTTTAAAATATGATCACATAAGAATAAGAGTTGAATCACAATAAGAGAGCATCAATAAGAAAATATAAAACAAATTTAAGTCTAACCCACTTCCTATGAAAAAGAATCTTGTAGAAAAACAAGTCAACGAAGCACAAAGTGACTAGCATAGGAAGACAAAATAAGTGCAACTTAAAAAAATTCAACATAAAGAGGGGAAACTTAATATTGTTGAGATGCATAAAACCATGTTTCCCTCTCTAATAATAACCTTCAGTAGCATCATGAATAAAATTAACAATATGACTATCACATAAAACATTCTTATCATGAGCCACATGCATAAAAGAATTATTACTCTCCACATAAGCATAGTCATTATCATTAATAGTAGTGGGAGCAAATTCAACAAAATAGCTATCATTATTATTATCATCACCGTAATCATCAAATATAGGAGGCATAGTATCATCAAAATAAATTTTCTCCTCAATAGTAGGTGGACTTAAAATATCATATTCATCATTGTAATCATCATATATAGGAAGAATAATATCATCATAAGCAATATAATAGTTATCCTCCAAAATGTGTTCATTTGTAAACATATCATAATTTTTACTAGGAGGAGATATATCAAGAATATAATCATCAGTAGCAAAAGGATTTTCAAACACATCATCCACAAGTTTAGAGCTTTCTATATCATCATTTTCAATATCAAAAGTGGTGTACATTTCCCAATCATGATCACTACTATATGTAATAGGAATAGGCTCATCATCAAAGCAAATTTTCTCCTCCGTTCTTGGGGAACTAAAAAGATCATTTTCATATAAACTAGCTTCCCCAAGCTTAGACTTTTCCATAGCTTTAGCAATAATGGTGTTCAAATAATTCATACTAATAACATTGCTATTAGCATGCAAATAAAGCTCCAAACACTTCATGTCCTAACTCAAGATAAATAATATAAAGCTCTCTCATTTTTTTGTTGTTTTCCATTAAGACTACTAGTAAAAAAATAAAAACAAGAAATAAGTAAAAATAAGCCTAACTACTGAAAACAAGAAACAAAAAGATATAATTGCAAAATCTAAAGGAAATAACATCGAGCACTCACACCCGAGGATGTGAGTACCTTTTACCTTACCTCCCCGGCAACGGTGCCAGAAAAGAGCTTGATGTCTACGCACGCTTCTATTCTTGTAGACAGTGTTGGGCCTTCAAGCGGAGAGGTTTGTAGAACAACAGAAAATTTCCCTTAAGTGGATCACCCAAGGTTTATCGAACTCAGGGAGGTAGAGGTCGAAGATATCCCTCTCAAGCAACCCTGCAATTAAGATACAAGAAGTCTCTTGTGTCCCCAACATACTCAATATACTAGTCATGTATATAGGTGCACTAGTTCGGCGAAGAGATAGTGAAATGCGAGTAATATGGATGGTTATAAGTAATAATAGGAATCTGAAATAAATATGGCAACAAGCAAACATGTAGCAGAACAGGCGGAAAACGGTGTTTCAATGCTTGGAAACAAGGCCTAGGGATCCTACTTTCACTAGTGAACACTCTCAACAATGATCACATAATTGAATAACTAAATATCTTCTCTTCACTATGTTACTCTTAACCCTCTCCGGTTGGATAACGAACACTAATCATTGCGTAGGGCTGCGAAATGTATTCCTTAAAGTAGGCATTCCCATGTCTAGTTAGACCCACACTGTCAACTTGAGCGCCCTAGAAGGTACTAGACAAACTCCACAATTCATAGAGGAGACACACACGATGTGCACACTGTCACCTTCACACCGCGGGACAAGGTGACTCCAAAGTTCATATTAATAAAACACTTGAGTAGAACAAGATGAAGAGTAACATCTACTTATTCAACTAGATTACAAAGCTCACGATCATATATAGATCACACCATGGGAGACAGAGATGAACCACATAGCTACCGGTAGAGCCCTCAGCCTCGGGGGAGAACTACTCCCTCGTCATCATAGGAGATAGCAACGGCGATGGAGATGGCAGTGGAGTTGATGGAGATGGCTTCCGGGGGCACTTCCGCGTCCCGGCAGGGTGCCAGAACAGATATCTGTCCCCCGAAACTTGTCGGCGGCGGCGACGGAGCTACGGATGTATTTTGTGGAAAAGTTCGATTCTCCTAGGGTTTTCCCTTGGGGAGTATATATAGGAAAAATGGCGATGCCGGGGGTGGCCAGGGGGCCCACACCACCAGGTGGCACGACTAGAGGGGACCCGCTCCATCCTATGGTGTGGCCACCCTGTGGCCCCCCTCCGGGGCTCTTCGAGACTTTTGGATGCTTCCGGGGAAAATAGGAACTTCAGAATTCGTGGGGTCCAATTCCGAGAATATTTCCAGTAGAACTTTTCTGAAATAAAAAACAACAGAAAACAGGGAACTGACACTTGGCATCTTGTTAATAGGTTAGTCTCAGGAAACGTGTAAAAATGCTATAAAGAAGGGAGAAAACATGTAGCAATTGACATAATATCAACATGGAACATCAGAAATTATAGATACATTGGAGACGTATCAGTAAATATGGAGGGTTCTCCCATAATTATTTTGAGCCGCAAAGCCAAGGCCGCGAGCACGCAAGCAATCATTAAAGTAATCAACTAACATCGGCAGGAGTACCAACACCAGTATTTGAGAGAAAAACAACCAAACTGCCTGATCAACGTCGCTGGGAGTCGATAGTATGAATCACCATTGTAGAGGACAATCCTCCTCGCATCAACCAAGAGAAAAGATCCAAAACTGATCCGGCGAAGCAAGATCTAAAGGATCATACATAGACAAACTGAATCTTCCAACACCACCATTGCCGCCGAGAAGGAGATCTCGCCGTCGAACAGCGGGTGAAAGATCTCTTATTGCAGAAGATGCCATCTCCATTGACGAAGAAGACGACTAACAAAAAAAACTAAACTAATCTATCAAAATCCTATTTTTAGTGCAAAATCAAGGTGAGGTTTCCCACCCCACCTGGCGTCAGCGAGGACGGCCGGAGGAGAGGGGAACCAACTATGGAGGAGGAAGAAGCGGTGGCGACGACTTTTTCCCCTGACGGCAGAGCAAAGGTGCTGATAACGTGTTGAATTGTAAAGTGAATGATTGCAACCGATGTCTATTCATTGATGATCACAAAATTTAAACATGGTGAACGGTCGTATACAAACGACGCGTCCGATCGTTGGGACGTGAGGAGTGTCACGAATGTTTCCATATCGGAACCGTACACGTGAATACAAGGAAGGATTATCCTTTAATTTACATAATTAAATAAATCCTAACAATTAGAACATGTAGTGTGCCGTGGGTTTCAACCTCTATTTTTTAAGTACTAATGTAATATAATGCAAAAATTAAACAATACATTTTTATTATTTAATCCCGAAAATAATACACAGGTCTAGTTATTTCCAAAAATATTAGCCAATCAGGGCTGCCGTACCCAATTAAGGCCTTTCGGCCACGCTGGGCCCGAGAAGACGCAATCCCTATATAGCGCTCATTGCGAGGGGGAGGCTAGCTTACGGGTGACCTTGCTACAGGTTAAAATTCTGACACACTACTTCCATTTACGGTAATTAAGTTTTTGGCAAGTGTCAGTTACCGTACGTGCCTCCATGTGCATCCCAGTGAGAAATCAGAGGAGCTGGGCCTGCACATTGCCTTATTTGCATGTAGGTGGGCCCGCAGAGAAAAACAAAAGGGCAAGAAAGGAAGGAGCGAAGGAGTCTCGCTCAAGGTCAGATTTAGACCTTACCCACGGTCACCCGTAGAGAAGCAAGGCTGCATTGTGAGCCCTATAAGAACTCACCCACGTGGAAGCTCGGAGTGGGCCGGCCCATTAGGTGTTTGCATGTGTGCGAAGAAAATGTTACGTAAAACAAGTGTGGGGGAAGCAAGCACCTAGCCACTGGGCTACCAGGCTTCTTACGTACATAATTAGTTTCCAACCCTTTTATTGTCTCATTTTTCATTTTTTTCTTTTTTGTTTTCTGTTTTTTATTTGCGTTTTATTTCTTTTCTGTTTTTTTCTTTTTTATGTTTTATTATTTTTAGTTTTATTTTCCTTTTATTTCAGAATATTCGTTTTTGAAATCTGTTCTAATTTAAAAATACGGTTAGATTTGAAATGTGTTCACGCTTAAAATCTGTTCAAAATAAAATTGTTCAGATTTTAAAAAAAGTTCATGTTTGAAATTTGTTCACACTTTAAATCTGTTCAAAAATGAGAATTGCTCAAAATAAAAAAAGCGTTTAAATTTAAAAAAAATTCACACTTTAAATATTTTCACCATTCTAAAAAAATCTTAATTTTAAAATTTGTGTATATTTTCTAAATTCGTTCATTTAATTTTTTTGTTTATTTTCCTAAACTGTTCTAATTATGTTTGAATTCATTTAATAGTTTCAGATTTTCGAATTAAATTATGTAGTAAATAATTTTTCATATTTTTTTCACAAAAAATAGAGTAAAAAAAATTATACCTGTACTGGGCCTCAAACCGGCCCAGTAGCAGACTTGCTGTTTTGGCTCGTGCGGGCGAGCGCAGCATAGGGGAACCCCGAGAAGAGGCAAGGTGACACACACGTGTCCAGTCAGGGGCAGGCCAGATTTCGTCGGGCCTTGCCAGCCCGACAACAACAAATCGGGACAATTGAGCCCGATTAGTTGGCTGGCAATTTTTTTTTCTTCCTCCCTATTTCTGCCGACACTTTCTTCCGTCCTTTTCTTCCCGATAGCATCTCCCGCCGTTTTTTCCCGCCACTTTGTCCCGCACATTTTTCCCGCCACTGTGTTCAGAGGGTTTCTATATAAACCCCTCCATACTTTGTGATGGAAGTGTGTTTTGTGTGGTGTGTGCTGTGTAGTGAACTTCTCATAGGCATTAGAGTGATGACAGATAGTGGTAGTGGTGGTCTTGACCCATACAGCTCATGGTGTATTCTAAATCATGCGGAAAAAGGTTTTTGCTCCAATAGGAGGGAGGGTAGAGATGCAGTTAGTTTTATGGAACTAATGACTAAGTGGGACCACGCATTTGTTTTGGGATTTTTTTTAGCTAGATATAAGCTCCCGCCTAGAACCACCGATGAAATTAGGAATGAACTATTAAGGTGGCGTCATAAGTAGTCCAGAGTAGTTGAGCTAAAAAGGATTGAGTCGGGTCTTTAGGGCTTGTCTATCTCAACTACTAGCGACCAGATACAATTTTCTCCTGAGGCCTATGCACTTCACGTTGAGATAATCAATTTACGAGTTTACATAATGTTCAAATGAATTTTCATCGTTCTAATTTATGTTTGTCTTTTATTCTCAATATGCAGCACTGGCCTGTAGACGCAGAGTTTCTGAATAAAAAGATCACGCGCTATGGATGGATGAGCATACTGTTTGGGCCATGTCCTAGCGGGTTTCCGGAGTCTAACATCCACGCTGAGTGGATCTTGAGGACAATATCGGAGGGGAAGAGTCGTGCCGCCTCAAAGGAGAAGAGTGGCGGGACATCAAAGGGGAAGAGTGCTGGCTCATCAAAGGGGAAGAGTGGCGGACATCAAAGGGGAAGAGTGCTGGCGCATCAAAGGGGAAGGGTGCTGGTCCATCGAAGGGGAATAGTACCATACTTAATACAAATTTAAACATAGTCGTACACTTAATATAAATTTAAAAGCCGTATAGTTTCTTCCTCTTCATCCTCGTCCTCTTCGTCCCCGGTTGCCGCGTGCACGGCCAGTGCCTCTTGTAGTGACGTAAACGGGACAATCAGGATCCCTATAGCCAAACTGATTGCATAGAATACATTGCCTAGTTGGACCTCCGGTTTCAGATTCATCCATATCATTCCGAATGCGTTGATACGATCGTCTACCTCTACCTGTACGCATTAGGCGTGGAGCTGAAATATACTGTCTTTCAGCAGGGTTAACGGTGTTGAAGTTACCCATCAACCAAAATCCCATCATCTCACCTGTCCAAGTATTAAGGACACTTTCAAGTAATATGGAGACACAAATGATATTGCATCCAACCCTATTTTCTCACAAGCAGCAAGTCCATGTGAGCAAGGCAGGCGGAGCAACTTCGGTTTGTTGCACGTCCACTGGCATGTTGGTCTGACTTCATTACCTATTTTCAGCTCATGTGTCCTTATCTCATTTGCACATCCGAACTTGTTGTAAGCTAAGCGAATTTCGAACCTTCTCTCTTGATTTCCAATGGATAGTATGAAGGGAATATGCCCGAGAGGCAATAATAAAATGGTTATTATCTTATTCCTTGTTTATGATGAATGTTTATTTCTCATGCTAGAATTGTATTAACCGGAAACGTTGATACATGTGTGCTTAATAAACAAACAATGGTTCCTAGTAAAGCCTCTCTTTTAACTAGCTCGTTGATTATAGATGATCAAGGTTTCCTGATCATGAACATTGGATGTTATTAATAACGGGGTCATGTCACTAGAAGAATGATGTGATGAACATATACCCAAAGAGAATATAGCAATGCGATCAAGTCATTTAGTTTACATTGTTATATCAAACATACGAAGTAAATTATTCCTTAGACCATGAGATCATGTCAATCACTGATACCGGAAGAGTGCTTTGATGGCATCAAACGCCACACCGTAACAGGGTGACTATAAAGGTGTCGTTAAGTATTCGGAAAGTATTAGTTGAGGATCATGGATCAAGAGTGGGATTTGTCCATCCAAATGACGGAGAGATATACTCTGGGCCCTCTCGGTGATATCACATCGAAACCGCTTGCAAGCACGTGATATGATCACAAAGGATGTTATATCACGGGAACGAGAAAAGAGTACTTGTCTGTAACGAGATTGAACAAGGTATGGTTGATACCAATGATCGAATCTCGGGCAAGTAAAATATCGCGAGACAAAGGGAATAGTTCACGGCGTTGTTGGTTCACACGATCACGAGAGACATCGTTGAATATATAGGAGTCATCACGGATCTCCAGATCCCGCTGTTGATTATTGATCGGAGAGGAGTCTCGATCATGTCTATCTTATTCGCGAACCGTAGGGTGACACACTTAAGGTTCGATGACGCGTTTGAGAGGATACGGAATATCGAAGAATATTTTGGGCAGCATCGAAATTGTTTCGGGGAAAATTGAAATAGTTCAAGGGGTTTTTCGTCGAATGGTTGTTAATAGAATTAACAAATGATTCGAGGTGCTATATGCAAAAGTTTGTTAATGGAATTAACAAATGCTGAAATAAAGAAATAAAAAGGTTTTATTTATTTATTAAAAGAAAACCTTTGGATTTTCCAAGTGGGAAATAATGGGGAAATGAGTGGGTGTGAGTGGAGTGTCCACTCACATGATGAGGGAAGAGGTGGGGGCACCCCCATGGGCTGGCCGCACCCCCCTTGGGCTGCCTCCCCCATCTCCTATAAAAGGAGGGTGAGATCTCTCCCTCCTCCACACACTTGGCCACTTCCCTTTCCCTCCACCCGCTGCTCCATTTCATGGTCTCCGGCTTGGCGAAGCCCTGACCGGGGGATTCTTCACCACCACCACGTCGTCGTGCTGCTGGAGTTCCGAGGGATCCTCTACTTCCGCGCCCCGCTGGAACGAGGGAACGGAGGTCGTCATCAACCGTACGTGTGACCGATCACGGATGCACCGCCGGATTGCGGTGCCCATCTTCGCGCTATCGGGATCGGTGTGAGTACGACTACGCCAACAACGAGATTTGATCTCGTACCACTTTGAGTCTTCGAGGGTATGTGTTCTCCTTAACCCTCTTGTTGCCCGTTGCACTTCGTCTCCTAGATTAGATCTTGTCCTTTCGGGTGTCTCTCGCGTAGGAATTTTTTTTTTCTATGCTACGCTCCCCTTCAGTGGTATCAGAGCCGGATCTATGCGTAGATGTTTTGTACGGGTAGAACACATAGGTGTATGTGGGCGTTGATGATCATGTTATTGCCTCCTTGAGTATTTTATGATCCTAGTGGCATAGTAGGATGAAGCTGCCCCAGACTAAGTTTACGTGTACTATGTACGCGAGAGTTGTCTCACTTGTGGCTAAGGGGGTGTCCGTTTCTCCTACTATAGTTAAGATCTAATCTACGAAGGGTTGCTAAAAATATGTTTATCAGCGTTGTGGTTGATGTTCGTAGGTATGAACGGTTTTATCCTCGAAAGCCCTAAGCCACGTAAAATATGCAAAAATAAATTAGAAGCGTCTAACTAGTTTTTGCTGGGCTTGTGATGTGATATGGTCAATATTACAAATTTGATTATGAGATGATCTATTTTGTAAATTATTGATATACCGGAAGGTATCCATATGGTTGTCTTCTTATTGATGGACAATCAAGTTTGGGGTACCGTGGTACTTGGTACCACGCCGGTGGAATGATTGAGATCATACCATAATGCACATGATGGAGATCAAGTGCAAGAAGGACCATATCATATCACGTTATCCTTACATGTGATGTTTGTGATGTTAATCCTTTTATGCATCTTGTTTTGCTTAGATAGCGACGGTAGCATTATAAGATGATCCCTCTCACTTAATATCAAGATAAAAATGTGTTCTTCCTTAAGTATGCATCGTTAAGAATGTTCGTCGTTTCGAGACACCACGTGATGATCGGGTGTGATAGACTCAACGTTCACATACAACGGGTGTTTTCAAGCCTAGCATGTACATACATGGCCTTGGAACACACGCAATACTATGGTTCTCCTTGGCGAGCCTAGCATGTACATACATGGCCTCGGAACACGTAACCGAAAGGTAAAGCATGAGTCATATGGATGATATGATGAACATGTCGATGTTCGCCTTTGAAACTACATCATCTCACGTGATGATCGGTTTTGGTGTAGTGAATTTGGTTCGTGTAATCACTAAAGACGACTAAGAGGGGTGTTGTTTTTGAGTGGGAGTTCATGGTTTAATTTTTGAATTAACTTGAACTTATTTATCATGAACAACAAATCAAAGTGAATTTGCACAAATTGTAGTATTCATTGGCATCCACATAACTACCTTACACTTAGATTGTTAATTGAGATATAACTTTTATGATCTGGTAAATATCATTTAAGATTGGTACCGTATTAGTGAAATTTAAAATTGAGTCCTATTGTAGATTTTTGGTATTTCCTACCTAGCTCCATATGGTTAATGATTGATTAATCTAGAGAGCAAATAATTCCTACTTAGAATCCAGAGTCATGGTTGCTTTCGTATTACTTTATCTTCAAAAGAATGTTTTGTTGATCAAGGTGATTTTGGAACTGAAAAGAGTTGTTTTCAGAAACAATCAAGTGAAAAATATATTGATATCTAGAAACTTATTTGTAGCAACATGACTGAGTATAATTTAGCGTGACAATGTTTGCTTATATTATCTGAATATATGCAAATTTAGCGTGACAATGGTTGCTTATATTATCTGAATATATGCAATGATTGAAGACGCTAGGCGTTTGAATATTCCAAGAAATTGGATGCTAAAAAATTATACTCTAAATTTCTTCCTTGGAGCTATAGTAGCTTAATCATAAAATTGTTATGATGGGATGGATTAAAAGTATGGGTAACATCGTTTACCTTACTTGGAGATTGCTAAGAGTGGAATCTAGAAGAATTCTATTAATATGGTGATATTAGTAGAACAATCAAACTCAAAGTATGACTCAATGGGTGATAGCATATGACTAACACGCCAAAGAAAATGAGCTAGTACGGCTAGCATTGTTTGATGTTGAATGATTCTTCTGTAAAGGAAAGGGAATATTGAAAATAGAATTGCAAATAGATATATGGCAGTAAAGAAGATAACTGGAAAAGTCCAGCTCAGGAGTATATGCTTGATATACAAGTTATACATGTATTACTAGTTAACAAAGTATTTTTGGGTATTTTTGATACCACATTGGTTGGTATGAGTTGTCATACAAAGCAACGCAATGCAAGAAATACAAGGGCCTAAAAGGAACTAGTAATAGATGTGGAATCAATTATGACAAGAACATAAATAAAGTGTTATTGTGTTCATTGTAGTATCAAACCAAACATTCAAGATTTATTTTAAGAACTTAATAAGTTGTTATTTTGTTCTAGTCTTTTGTGAGAACAAATGAGATTGTTCAAACGATGACCATATTCCATAATTGATGGATATGTTAATACAAATCATGTTGGTAAAGTAAACATCTATACGACTGAATGCTAAACGTTGAAAGACGTAAAAGATTTTCACTTAAATTGTGACACCACCATTTTAGTTCATATCGGAAAGGAAAACATGAAGGAACTCCATACTGATGGACTTCCAGAGTCATTTTGTTTTGAATAAATTGACGCTTGTGAGATCTCTTCCAAAAGATGACTAGAATTCCGTTCATAGGCCAAACTAGAATGGACGACTAATTTAGTGGAGATTATACATATTGATGTATATAGTCCATTATGTGTAGTCATGTATGGTGGATTAATTTTTCCTTCATAAAATTCTGTCGATGATTTAAGTAGATATGTGAGTATATCTATTTAAAGGGAACAGAGTTTGACATTTTGAATTGGTTCAAAAAGGTTGTTAATATGAAGTTAAAATCAATGTAATAATATGATCAAGTATTTATGATTGGATCATAAAGGATAAAGTTTGAGTTACAAGTTTAGCAAAACATCTGAGAAGTTGCAGAATTGTTCTACAACTTATACTTCTCGAATACCCCACATTAGATTGGAGTATTCAAAAGACAAAATCAAACCCTGTTTGACATGGTAAGATTAATAAAAATGCCATTATAATTTTGTAGTTTATACATTAAGGACAACCGCTTTTACACTGAAAAGAGCACCATCATGATCCGTTGAAATTGACAACATATAAGATATGGTTTGGGTAATGACCCGAATTGTCATTTTTCTTAAGTTTTGGTATGCATAGCATGTGTAAAATGTTTACAACCAAAATAGGATAAATATATGTTTATAAGGTTATCCCAAATAAAACATTGGGTATTTCTCCTATTACCTAACCAAAAGACAAATGTTGTTTGTCAGAAAGGGTTGATTTCTCGAGAAAGTAGTTTTTGCGAAACAAGTGAGTGGGAGCACAGTACAAACTCAACGAGATTAGAGAATCTTCGTTATCATGTCAAGAGTAGCGCAGCACTAGAAGATGTTCCGGGGTTTACTATTTTTACTAAGTAGAAGACACTACAAATGTTGTAGATACTTCAAATGAGTTTGCGAACTGTACCAGAAAATTCCAAAAACTTTGTACTTAGAACAACTTGTGGTTTAAGTGTAAAGTGTTGTTTTGACAACAAAAGGACCTGGACCTTATAAAGGAAGCAAATGATGGGCCCTGACTTCGTAAAATTGACTATGAGTCATTATATCCGCCATAGTATCCTTGTATGAATATCAAGTATGTGACTTGGTAGTCCTTTCGATAGGCATGATGCCTAACAATAGCAAAAGGGTCTATATAGCGACAAAGACATGGATTTAACATCTTTTGAAAGTTGTACTTATCGAAAAGTTGTTTTCGACGAAGTTCAAAGAGTTGACTACTACAAGATTTTGATCTTCCGTAGTGATGTTTTAGTCTTTGCGGATAGTTCTAGCAAAAGTTACATATTATGATTTGGCAGTTGAATAACAAAACTAACTCTCCTCTCGAGGAAGTTTGATCAAAGATGTGTACTTGACACAGTCTGAGAGTTTTGTAAAATTCAAAAGATTGCTAGAAAGGTATGCACACTTCAATGGTTGAAGTGAGCATAGCGAAGATGAAATCTTTAGCTTAATGAAGTTATCAAAAGAGTTTGATTCCATCATGAATTATAAAGATGCTTGTAGAGTTACAAGAAATTAAGTGGGAGCGCTATGACATATTTCCAATACTTTATGTAGATGACATATGGTTGATTGAAAAATATGTATTTTAAATTAACACGGTTAATATTTTCGATTTCATATTGATGAAAGGCTTAGAAGATATTGGGCATCGATATCTATAAAAGATGGATTGACGCACCTGATATGATTGAAGCCAAATTACATAGATGAAATATTGAAATAAGTCAATATGAAAATGACAAGAAGGAGTTCTTGTCACATGGAAAATAATTGAGCAAGATTCATGTGTTTTGACACATGATGAGCATCATTGAAATTGAGATTTCTAAGTCATGTTTCCATGCTATGTACACAACCAGATGAGTCCTATACTATAAAATGTTATAGTGGGATAATTCATATGATGATTAGACAATAGTGGGAGAGATCCTTATGTCATTTTAGAAATGCTAAGGATATGTTTTCCTATATAGTAATGACAAAATATTAGTTGTAATATGTTACACTAATAGTCTTGTCATTTATTCAAGTAATTTTATCTCAATTAAAATATGTGATGAAGGGTAGCACAATAGGATGGAAGAAAGTTCCATGCTAGATTTGAAAGAGTTTCAAAATTAAAATATTGTGACAGATACTACAACAAAGGCTAAAGTATATCGTTGTGTTAACAACTGATTATAAGCGTATTTTGTGTCAAGGACTTCTTTATTAAACTTGGTGAATTTCCAAGAATGCTGAAACTATGAAGCTACATTTTCACAATGTTAGTAACATCAGTTTAAGCTGAGGAATTAAGGTATCACCGGAACTTGGTGAGTTTCCAAGAATGCTAACACTATGAAGCTACATTTTCACAATGTTAGTGACATCAGTTTCAGCTGAGGAATTAAGTTTTCACCAATTGACCATATATATACAAAGCCATCTCATTAGAGAATGAGTGATGCGTGTAGACGCAAAGAACATGCAAATACAATAGGACCTGAACAGTTCAGATCTTTTTGATGATGTTTACCGCATGCGAAGCATGGTAATAACACTGGTACACCATATGTGTTAAAGTGCTTACATACTAGATTATTGACTCTAGTGCAAGTGGGAGACTGAAGGGAATATGCCCGAGAGGCAATAATAAAATGGTTATTATCTTATTCCTTGTTTATGATGAATGTTTATTTCTCATGCTAGAATTGTATTAACCGGAAATATTGATACATGTGTGCTTAATAAACAAACAATGGTTCCTAGTAAAGCCTCTCTTTTAACTAGCTCGTTGATTAATAGATGATCAAGGTTTCCTGATCATGAACATTGGATGTTATTAATAACGGGGTCATGTCATTAGAAGAATGATGTGATGAACATATACCCAAAGAGAATATAGCAATGCGATCAAGTCATTTAGTTTACATTGTTATATCAAACATACGAAGTAACTTATTCCTTAGACCATGAGATCATGTCAATCACTGATACCGGAAGAGTGCTTTGATGGCATCAAACGTCACACCGTAACAGGGTGACTATAAAGGTGTCATTAAGTATTCGGAAAGTATTAGTTGAGGATCATGGATCAAGAGTGGGATTTGTCCATCCAAATGACGGAGAGATATACTCTGGGCCCTCTCGGTGATATCACATCGAAACCGCTTGCAAGCACGTGATATGATCACAAAGGATGTTATATCACGGGAACGAGAAAAGAGTACTTGTCTGTAACGAGATTGAACAAGGTATGGTTGATACCAATGATCGAATCTCGGGCAAGTAAAATATCACGAGACAAAGGGAATAGTTCACGGCGTTGTTGGTTTACACGATCACGAGAGTCATCGTTGAATATATAGGAGTCATCACGGATCTCCAGATCCCGCTGTTGATTATTGATCGGAGAGGAGTCTCGATCATGTCTATCTTATTCGCGAACCGTAGGGTGACACACTTAAGGTTCGATGACGCGTTTGAGAGGATACGGAATATCGAAGAATATTTTGGGCAGCACCGAAATTGTTTCGGGGAAAATTGAAATAGTTCAAGGGGTTTTTCGTCGAATGGTTGTTAATAGAATTAACAAATGATTCGAGGTGCTATATGCAAAAGTTTGTTAATAGAATTAACAAATGCTGAAATAAATAAATAAAAAGGTTTTATTTATTTATTAAAAGAAAACCTTTGGATTTTCCAAGTGGGAAATAATGGGGGAAATGAGTGGGTGTGAGTGGAGTGTCCACTCACATGATGAGGGAAGAGGTGGGGGCACCCCCATGGGCTGGCCGCACCCCCCTTGGGCTTCCTCCCCCCTCTCCTATAAAAGGAGGGTGAGAGCTCTCCCTCCTCCACACACTTGGCCACTTCCCTTTCCCTCCACCCGCTGCTCCATTTCATGGTCTCCGGCTTGGCGAAGCCCTGACCGGGGGATTCTTCACCACCACCACGTCGTCGTGCTGCTGGAGTTCCGAGGGATCCTCTACTTCCGCGCCCCGCTGGAACGAGGGAACGGAGGTCGTCATCAACCGTACGTGTGATCGATCACGGATGCACCGCCGGATTGCGGTGCCCATCTTCTCGCTATCGGGATCGGTGTGAGTACGACTACGCCAACAACGAGATTTGATCTCGTACCACTTTGAGTCTTCGAGGGTATGTGTTCTCCTTAACCCTCTTGTTGCCCGTTGCACTTCGTCTCCTAGATTAGATCTTGGCCTTTCGGGTGTCTCTCGCGTAGGAATTTTTTTGTTTTCTATGCTACGTTCCCCTTCATAGTACTTGTTGTGACTTAGGTTTTTCCATCTTGTCATTCATGTACTTCATAAACTTTTCACATTAACGTGTGTTTGGGTACTGCAATGTATGTTTCTGAGCTCTTTCACGTCTTTCTCTAAAATATTTTACAGTGCCATAGAAAATACCCTCAACGACAGCGGTAAGTGGCAAAGCCCGGTTTTCTCGTAACACAAAATTATATATTTCAGCCAGGTTGGTAGTCATGAAACCATACCTTGATCCATGTGTATCGTGCAACAACGACCACCTCTCTATAGGCTCGTGTTCTATCCACTGCTCAAATGTTTTAGTTGTCCTCCCAAGTCTTTGCCTAGTACCAGGCGGGTCAAATCCTGGCAAGTCACACAGCCCAACAGGTTTATCCTCGACGGCTGTTGTTCCTGTTGCTAAATTTGCAGGTACTGCTTCTACATGTGCCGCTATCGCTGCTGCTCGAGCTCTCCTACTGTCAACAACATGTCTCTGAGTGCACGTATTAAGTCTAGCACATATCAGATTGTACTTCCGTTCTTGGTTCTGTTTGCAGAGTTTTTAGAATAAATTCACGAGGTTCTTCTTTCTGAACTACGAGAAGAAATTAGCTCCCAGATGGCGCATGCACCAACGGTTCTGTAAGTCCTGCCATAGAGCTGGTTCATCAGGAACCGGGTTTGTCAATTCCTTTATCGCATTGAGTATACCTGCATGTCTGTCATGAAGGAACACATTTGGCGTGTCCTTCACAACTGCTATTTTGAGTTCCCTGAAGAACCATGTCCATCTGTCAATATTCTCGCTCTCCACGAAAGCAAATGCTAGCGACACAACCTGATTGTTTCCGTCTGTACCGATGGCGGTCAATATCTGCCCATGTACTTGTTTGTCAGAAATGTCCCATCAACACAGATAACCGGCCGGCAGTGGCGCAAAGCTTCGATACAAACACCGAAAGAGAAAAACAGTCGATGCAACACACTCACAGTTGGGAACTCAGGCACGAGAAAGTCTTGCATGTCGATATATGCATCAAAGTACGAACCAAATCTGCTCTCAAGCGCCCTGTGCTTAACCCTCCAAGCATTGCCATACGAAATATGATACTGGAACTTCAGAAATACTTTACGCTGGATAGCCCTCACTTCCATTGCTTTGCTCTTCACTATCTCGGTGTAAAACAAGCGAGGAATAAGCATGGACAAAAGGTTACGACGATCTTGAGGAATACTTGTATTAACACACGTGTGATATACTAAGTCACTTGTCACCCAATTAATGTCATTCTTTGGGAGGTACCCATGCACCCTGTCGGGACAATCGATTTCCTTGCGTTCCATTGTCAAGTATTTCTGACTAGACACCTTGTTTCTCAAAAATCTCTGGGTAGGCATTGCCCACTGAATGATTGCATCCTTCATAGCTTCTTTATTGGGATAAACTGCTCTCTTTGAAATATTGTTCTGGTGATACTGAAATGCAGAATCATGCCCATCATTCACGGTCATTATGGATGAGTAGTCCTGATTCCATGCATTGGGAATAGGTACCTCCTCCGGGTTCTCGTCTTCATCAGAACCATCTGAATCATCTGCATGATCACTATCACCATGAGCGTCCTCATCTACCATCAGGTTTTGCATGTGACCGTAAAGCTCGTCAGCATCTGCATCACCACTCTCGTAACCATCAGTACCATCTTCTCCTCCTGACCGACTATTCTGCCATGTTTCATAACCATATCCCCCAACATTTGACAAATCATAACCTTCACTGCTCTGCCCAGCCTCATACGCCTCCTCGCCTTCAGGGCCGATAGCCTCCTTAAGCACGGGAGTCAGTAGGTGTCGCACCCGGACTTCTAGAGGATACTCACCGTACGAACTGAACAGTATTCTGATGGGATTACGGGGCTTACCGGCACCCGCGTCCTCTTACGAGTAGGCCAACACTTATGTGTGACAACCCATCGCTACTGTTCATCGTCGATGTAAACTATCCCGTAGAAATCAGGACACTACCATTGACGTACTTCATACCATACACACATGGTACGTCAACGACTTTGAACAAAGGGATAACACAACATGCCTCTAAGACACAAAAGGTTGAAATAAGTTGCAAATGGCCCTCACTAGGGCAGAGATAGCAAATACAATCATCCAGAGGACACATGTCCCAACATAACATCATTACATCTCAGCGGAAGCATTCAAAGGGGTCTGAGTACAGACAAATCCAAATAGGCTTAAGAAGCCGGAAACTGAAATAAAGATGGAGCCCATCCACGATGTCTCGGATCCTGCCCGGGTCCGCTAACTACTCGTCAGCAGCCTCGTCAAACTCCACGTAGTAGCCGTCACCTGGATCCTCGTAAGCGTAGTCTGCGGAAACCACAACCCCAAAGGGGTCAGTACATAGACGTACTGGCAAGCAAGACTCACAGTTCACCAAAGTGTAACCCGTCAACATCAAGTACAGATGACTTGGGTTCAACGGAAGGAAGGGGATATAACAGATGCTGCAACTGGCTGCGCTAACCAACTACAGAGATTCAATCACTTCCAGCTAACAGAAAGGGGATAAGATCGAGTATTGTAACCAACTGAAAGATAGCTCCAAACAAACCCATCCTGGATCTCGCCCCTTATCCAAAAAAAGCGATCCGAGGATAACTCACACAGTTGGATTAAAGATGAATCAAGTTATTGTGACAATAATCCTATTACTAGTCAAGTTGTTAATCATGGGGTGTGAGATTGTGAATCATTAGGTTTAAGTTGTCCTGAGTACTTGTTAGCCAGTACTTTCACCAAGTTAACCATAACCGCGGAAAACACGGCTTCTCGAGAAGATTATCCCTGCAGGGTTGCACCAATTTGGCCGTACACGTATGAATAACCCGCCAGATGGGATGCCTCCCACCAAGCGGGGCACTCAACACAACTCAACTCTTCTTCGCATCAAGCCCAAAGCACCTTGGGCGCACGGCTAATCGAGCCCAGAAGAAAATGGACCCTCATAGCACTCTAAGAACGTGTCCCCCTATATGCCGACTACAAAAGTTCCACCCTGCGCTGGGCTCGCAAAAACATGCATGCGGCAAATGGAAACACGAACTAAATGAGATGATTTGGACGAGATGCGAATCGAATCAAATTGAGGGGGGCGCCCATACTCGCTTCCCACATGCGGGTAGTGCGCTCATCATGGATCAGTAGACAAGACCCTTTTCCTATTAGGGTCGACACTAGCAGGCCTCAAAACCACACAGGGCCTCCTGCCGGTGCCTTATCATCAAATTATTATTAACAATAACATTAGCATGATTGATTGATTAAACATCGAGCCCCCAGAACATAATAAAATATAGTAACTGAAAGTAACGGGTAACAGACTCGAGCAAAACAACCTAAGCATGCTAGTAAGACACTGGCTCAATCAATAGGGTTGTAGGAGTGGTGGTGAGGTAATATCAGGGTTAAAGGATTCATGTGATAGGTTCGTAACAGAAACAACTACCACTAAGGCTAGCAGAAATAGACAACGGAAAGTATCGGTAATCAAGGTTGAAAGGAACACAATGGTTCATGTGAGTGATAACTTGCCTGTAAACTCAGCAGCCGGGTACTGAGCTAGATCCTCAGAAGGGGTGCTGTAAAGATCGTCTGTCTCAACGTCGTCGTCTATTCGAGAAGAAGCAAACAAACAAGACAGAAATATAAACAATCATTATCATGGCATAGTGCACACTCAAGGATGATGCATGACAAGTTAATGGTTGCATCAAAATAAACTAAGTGACATGGTGACACAGTTAAGATGGACCCCTATGCAATTTTGAGTTGCATATGGGAAAGGGTCCATGAATTAAGTGGAACAAATGAGTTACAATTTAATTATTATGTGAAAGTTGTTAGTATGATGCCTGCATGATGATAATAACAAAATAAAAACAAATAACAATAATAGATGCAAGTGGTAAAAGGATTTAACAAGTTTGGAAATCATTTATTAAGTTTAGAAATTTTGGGTTACTTAAACATGTCACACAAACAATTGTTGTTTTCATCAAATTAAAGTGTGCAAAACAACTAACAAAATTTATATTTGAAAAGAACATCAAATTTTAGTTGGATTACATGTTTCAAATTTTGAAATAGGAGTTAGTATGAATTTATTATGACTTAAACAATATTACACAAGTTTTAATTGAATTTGAAACAAGTTTGAATATTATTTGAATTTTTATTTATTCAAAACATAGTTTCAAACTCTCATTTGAAAAGTTCACACTTTGATGGTTTGAAAACATATTTTGCATGTTCAAAAATATTTTATATTGAGCAAGTTATGATTTTATCAAATTTAAATGAATTAAACAAGTATTAAATTATTTAGGCAATTTAAATTATTCAAACAATGAAACAAAATTTATATTTGAATAGGTTATTCAAAATGGTATGAAAAACATATTTTATTTGCATTTATTGGATTAATAATGAATTAGTTATGGAATTTAGAAATTTACATTTGAATTATTCAAATTTGAATTTTAAATGCATTTGGAATTTGTAAAACAGTACACAAATGGATTATTTGGAAAGATCATTTAATTTGGAACAGAAAACATATATAACTTTTATTTATTGGGGTTATAGATTAAAAGTTATTAAAGTTTTAGTTTTAGGGATTATTTCTGCAATTTAAAATCATTTGGAATAAAACAGAAACGTGTTGGAACGTTTTGCACCGTGCAGCAGCTAGCCGCAGCCACTGCAGGGTGGGCCACGGGCCCTGGTGTGCTGGCGTGGCAAGGGAGAGGCTGACAGGGGGCCCTCCCTGTTAGCGCTTGGCCGCAAAAAGTTGGGATTTTATCCCGGGGAAACGAGGGATCGAACCCGCGATCTCCCCTCGCGCGCACAAGGACTGAACCAGCTGCGCTGCTTTCGGTTGCTTGTTAGTAACAGCAACGCAGCTAGGTTGAGGTTCAGACCTGAACCTGACTGAAATCAAACGCGCGCAGACTGAACCTGCTCGTTTGCTGACAGTAGACGGACGCCGGCGGCGATCATCGTCGTTGCTCGCAGCAGCTGGGGTGCAGATCGGGTGCAAACTCGTGCGTACTCGTGCGCGCTACGGAGGGGAACCAGGAGGGGGTGGAACGCGTGCTCACCGGGATTTGGCCGCAGATAAGCTCGACGGCGGAGGGGCTGTCGCGGCAGGCGACGATGTCGTTGATGGCGGAGACGAAACCGAGGGCCTCCGTGCTCGTTATGGTGTCGAAAAGGAAGAGGAGGTGGTGGTGAGTTGGTTCCCAAGGCTAGTTGAGGTGGAGGTGGTTCATGGCGACGGCGGCGTGGGCGGATTCAGGCGAGCGACTCCGGCGAGGTGGATACAGAAGGAAATTTCCGGCGAGGGAGGAAGAGGTGGCGGCGGATTCGAGGGGGAACAGGAACCCTAGCTGCTAGGGCTTGGCGCCAGGGGTCTAGGGCTACTTATAGAGGCCTGGGCGATCTCCTGGCCGTCGGGCGCCGCCGTACGGCGACGTGGCGCCACCGGATGGTCGCCGTATGGGAGAAAGAAGGTGGGGGTGCCGCGCGAAGCGGTATCGGGCCGGGATGTTGGGCTGCGCGCGGGTAAAGGCTTAGGTGGGCTAGGTAGCTGCCGCGCGCGCGCTTCTTTCTCCTTTTTCCTTTTCTGTTTTATATTTTTTTTTTGCAGAAAAACAAATTGGAAGAAAAGGATGGTTTGTAGGTTAGTAAAAATATTAGAAAAATTAGGTTAAGCTTAATTAGAACATTAGCAAACAAATGCCAAGATTTGTTTGCAAAAAGTTGAGATTTAAATTGCTGTTTGTATTTGAACCAATATTTGAAAGAATTTTAATATTAATTAAACATTATGAAAACAAAGCATTTTAATAGGGTGGCCCCTATGATTTAATTTGATTAAATGAGTATAATTGTTTGGTGAATTTCATAGATTCAAATGGGTACTGATTTGAATGGTTGGTTTGAATTTGAAAGTGATTTAGAATTAATTGATTGAATTACTTGTTTGATTAAAAGCAACAATTTAATGAGTGATCATTAATGAATTATTTGGAAGCAACTGAGGTTTTGATTTGCATTTCTTATTTGGAAAAGATTGTAACAGGCAAGTATGAAAACAAAAGGTTGATTAATGTTTGAACTTCATTATGAAAACAATGCAAACAGAAATAAAACAAATGCAATGAGATGATGACATGATGCATTGCTTTAAATTAAACAAAGAACAAAACAACTAGGGAGTTTTCATACTTGGATGTTACAAAACGCCCCCCCCCCCTTGAAGGAATCGCGCCCCGAGATTCCTTACTGAGAAGTGAAAAGGTCCGGATACTTCTTGCGAAGATCCTCTTCGGTCTCCCACGTTGCCTCTTTATCGGAATGATGCGACCACTGCACTTTCAAGAACTTGGTGCTCTTGTTGCGTGTCTTACGCTCGGTCTCATCGAGAATACGAACAGGGTGCTCCTCATAAGATAGATCATCTTGCAGTTCAATGGAATCATGATCAACTGCACGATCTGGATCTTTGAAACACTTCTTGAGCTGTGACACGTGGAACACATCGTGCACCTTGGATAGTTTTTCTGGAAGTTCAAGACGATAGGCATTTTCTGCCCGCCTTGAGAGAATGTTGAAAGGACCAATGTATCTTGGTGCAAGCTTTCCTTTCACACCAAAACGATGAGTGCCTCTGAGGGGAGTTACACGGAGATATGCCTTGTCACCAGGTGCATAGATCATATCCCTGTGCTTGCTATCATAATAGCTCTTCTGACGAGACTGAGCAATCTTGAGATTGTCACGAATGATACAAACTTTCTCCTCGGCTTCCTTAACAATGTCAGGGCCTAAGAGTGAACGTTCACCAGCTCTAGACCAATTGATTGGACTCCTGCATCTGCGACCATACAGTGCCTCAAATGGTGCCATGCCTAGGCTTGCCTGGTAGCTGTTGTTGTAGGAGAATTCAGCATATGGGAGGCAATCCTCCCATTTCATGCCAAAGGAGAGACCACATGCTCTGAGCATATCCTCGAGAATCTGATTGACTCTTTCGACTTGCCCCTGAGACTGAGGGTGATAAGCTATGCTGAACAAAAGTTTGGTTCCCAAAGCTTCTTGAAAGCTTTTCCAGAAATGAGAAGTGAAAATACTTCCACGGTCTGAGCTTATTTCCAATGGAACACCATGAAGAGGAACAACCTTTGCTGTGTAGAGCTCTGCTAACTGGCTAGCTGAGATAGTTTCCTTTACAGCAAAGAAGTGAGCTACCTTAGTGAGACGATCAATAACAACGAAGATTGCATCGTTGCCCTTTCTGGACTTTGGAAACCCAGTAACGAAGTCCATTTCAATCATGTCCCACTTCCACTCAGGAATTTTCAGAGGTTGGAGTAGACCGGCTGTTTTCTGATGGACTGCCTTAACACGTTGACAAACGTCGCATTCAGAAACGTATTGAGCAATTTCACGTTTCATGCCAGGCCACCAATACAGAGTCTTGAGATCCTGGTACATCTTTGTACTTCCAGGGTGAATGGAGAGAGGAGTTTCATGAGCCTCCTTGAGAATGATATCTTTGAGACTTTGAATCTGAGGAACTGCAATGCGTCCTTCGAAGAACACAGTTCCCTTGTCATCAATTGAGAAGGACTTGAATTTATCATTGCCTTCCTTGATGTGCTCTACAATCTTCTTGATTTCATTATCACGAAGTTGCTCAGAACCATCTTGTCCTCGAGAGTTGGACTGGCTGTCAAGCTAGCAAGGTAACCTTGAGGAACAAGACCAAGGTTCAGCTTCTGGAATTCTTCATGAAGTGGAGGTTGGCTTTCCATGATCATGAGATTATTGCAATATGACTTGCGACTGAGAGCATCGGCCATAACATTAGCCTTGCCTGGAGTGTAAGAAATGGTGAGATCAAAGTCTTTAATCTTTTCAATCCATCTCCTTTGCCTGAGGTTTAGATCTGGCTGAGTGAAGATGTATTTCAGACTCTTATGATCGGAAAAGATTTCAGTTTTGTTACCCAACAAGTATTGTCTCCATTTCTTGAGGGCAAACACAACTGCTGCAAGTTCTAGGTCATGAGTGGGATAGTTTTGCTCATGTGGGTTCAACTGACGTGAAGCATAAGCCACCACTTGACGTTCTTGCATAAGAACTGCACCTAGACCTTGGAGAGATGCATCGCAGAATATCTGGAAAGGTTTGGTGGTATCTGGGCCAACCAGAACTGGGGTAGAAGTGAGTTTAGTCTTTAGGAGATTGAAACTTTCATCACATTGTGGAGTCCAAACTAACTTCTTGTCCTTCTTTGTGAGATCAGTGAGAGGTTTGGCAATCTTGGAAAAGTTTTGGACGAAACGACGGCAATAGCTAGCCAAGCCAAGAAAACTTCTGACTTGCTTCACCGTCTTAGGGGGTTTCCAATCAACAATTGCCTTAACCTTTTCCGGGTCAATGGCTATGCCTTTGGCAGAGATGATATGACCAAGGTAAGCAACTTCTGGAATCCAGAACTCACATTTGGAGAACTTGGCATATAGACGATGCTCGCGAAGTTTCATGAGAGTGAGACGAAGGTGTTCTCCATGCTCTTCCTCAGATTTTGAGTAGACTAGAATGTCATCGAGATATACCACAACGAACTTGTCGAGGTATTCATGGAAGACAGAATTCATGAGTCTTGAGAACGTTGCCGGTGCATTGGTGAGACCAAAGGACATGACGGTGTATTCATATAGACCGTACCGAGTGGTGAAAGTTGTCTTAGGAATATCTTCCTTTCTGATCTTTATCTGATGGTAACCCATCCTCAAGTCCAACTTTGAGAATATTGAGGCTCCAGCAAGTTGATCAAAAAGATCATCGATACGAGGAATTGGATACTTGTTCTTGATGGTTTTCTCGTTGAGAGGACGATAGTCAACCACGAGTCTTTTTGTTTGATCCTTCTTGGCAACAAACAGAGTTGGGCAACCCCAAGCGGAGGAACTTGGCTGAATGTAACCTTTCTCCATGTACATATCGATTTGCTCCTTCAACAATTTCAGTTCAGGAGGAGCTATCTTGTATGGATGCTTAGAGATTGGAGCAGTACCTGGTTCAAGCTCGATCACGAACTCAACTGCTCTGTCCGGAGGCATCCCTGGCAACTCTTCTGGAAAGACGTCAGGGAATTCACAAACCACCGGAACATTATCAATTGCAGGAAGAGGTTTAGCATCGAGGTTGAACAGCTGAACAGAACTTGATCCATATGGAGAATAGACTATCTGGCCTGAAGGGTGGGATAGAATTATTGACTTTTGAGCACAGTCAATTTTAGCTTTGTGGGTCTTCAACCAATCCATACCCAGAATGACATCAATGTCAGAATTTCCCAGCAACATGAGTGAAGCAAGGAATATGCGACCTCCAATTAGGATCTGATTGTCCATACTTATCTTGGAAGTCAACATTTGCGGTCCCGGAGAGTGAACAGTCATTTGATTGCTTAGCGGAACCAGAACTAGGTTGTATGCTTTTGCAAAAATCTTTGACACAAAAGAATGTGATGCTCCGGTATCAAACAGCACTTTAGCTGGAAAAGAGTTTACGGGTAATATACCGAGAACGACGTCAGCAGCTTCCTCAGCTTTGTCGGCCTTGATATGATTCACCCTCGCGGTCCTCCCGACAGGCCTGTTGTTGGAGTTGAAGGCTTTAGTCGGAGGAGCACGAACCATTGCCTGGTTGGTGTTGGGGCGAGGAGGTGGAGGTAGCTGCCTCTGAGTGCACTTATCAGCATAGTGTCCAGTATCCTTGCACTTGTAGCAAGTGACGACACGAGAAGGACCTGGCCTTGGCTGCCCTATTGGAACCCTCTGACTCTGCATCTGAGCTGGGTTGGGTGGGCGGGGAGCAAAGCCTGGAGAAGCTTGGGCATATGGAGCCCTAGTGACAGCAGCATTTGGCACCCAGATGCGGCGCTTCTGCGGAGGGGTGGTCATGTTGGAGGAGGAACCACCCTCACGCGAGTGCTTACGGGACTCCTCGAACGCCTTGCGCCCATTCTCCTCATTGAGCGCGGTGTTCACGAGCTCCTCGAAGTCCTTGCACCTGATGTTGGTGAGAGCGTACTTCAGTTCCGGGTTAAAACCTCGGCGGAACCTTGCCATCTTCTTGGCTTCAGTGGACACCTCATCACCAGCGTATCGAGCGAGACAATTGAACTCGTTCTGGTAGCCAATGACGTCCAGCTTGCCCTGTTTGAGAGAGCAAAATTCCTCACGCATCCTTTCCATGAGACCATCTGGGATGTGGTGCTTCAGGAAGGCATCCTTGAAACATCCCCAAATGATAGGATAGCCAGCTCTCATGGTCTGGTAGTTCTCCCACCAGGTAGCTGCCTGACCCTTCAGTAGGTAGGTGGCATACTTGACTTTATCCTCCTCAACAACGTGAGCAATGTCCAGAGCCCTGTTCATCTCCCTAATCCAGTCATCAGCATCCATAGGCTCACGTGTTGCCACGAAAGCTCTCGGCCCCATGCTCAGAAACTCCTTGATGCTGACTCGCGGAGCATTCTGGCTGTTGTGCTGGTTAGCCTGGATCTGGGCCATCTGAGCCACGACCTGAGTCATCTGAGTCAACAGCTCCGTGAGCGGAGGTGTTTCAGGCAGGTTGCTCCTTGTCGGCGGCATCCTGAATAGACATGCATTTTAGCACAACAACAGAAAAGGATAGACTTGGTAACCGAAAGATAGATTATTCCGACGCATGAATAGATAACCAACAGGTACATCATCACATGTTCAAATACATCAGAATATCCAACATACCAATACATGGTTCGAAAGACAAAGGATAACTAAACATAGCTAGGAATGGATACATCAGTACTCCCATGCTCATCACGCAGGACGGCGGTGAGTAGTACGACGAGAGATACGGTGCGGAGGAATCCCACGGAAGTAGGTAAAACGACGATCCACGTAGATCGGGACTGCTCTGAGAGCAACTCTCGGTGTGGTGAAGTAGAAAGCGTCGTCTCCCTGTGCTCCAAAGCGTGGAATCCCAGTGTAACCAGCTCCGAGGTTGAGGAGTGGACCTCTGATCGGCTCGTAACCTCCAGCATCTGGTAAACTACGTCCAACTGTCTGATGGAAACGTGCAAAGCGCTCATCTCCAACAAAGTCTGTGGTGTACGTCGCCAGACGAATCAAAGCAAGGTAGAGCTGCTCCCTGACTGAGGCCAACTCCTGAGAAAGTGTGGTGGCAACAGCGTCACTGTGCCTCACAAACTGAGCGGTGGTGTGCAGCCTGGTGTTATCATGCTCGTAGACATCCAGGTTGTCGTAGAGGGTGAAGTGAGCTCCCGCTGACGTGATGTAACCACGGGGGATGTGGCGATAGATAGAATCGTCAAACCCCCAGTAGTCAGCACGGAGGACGGTGAGACTCACGTAAGATGACTAATGCACGGCCATATCCACTGTGGAACCTACTGCCTCGTAGCGGTGGACAACGCTCATGCCATCATCTGACAGAATGTAGACGATAGCCTGGTAGTAGGTCTGGTCAAACTCTCGCTGCTGCTCGTAGACCTGGTACTATGGTGCCCAACGGAACCCCAGATAAGTGACCATGTCTCTCAGCATCTCCGGATAACCGGCGGTGCTCTCACAACGAGTCATCCGAACCACCTGCGGGAAGAACCTGAGATCCATCTGCAGATGATTTGGGAGGTTTTGATTAGACGCCGGTAGTGAACTGAAGTGGAAAGCAACAACAAGGTTCAACGGACGAAAAGGATGTTGAAAAGAACAGGATATTGAAGCAACATCGGGAAACACGAGACCAAAAACTCCTGAGGTACTACGGAGAACCCAAAACACGTGAAATCCTAACTTGAAAGTTTAGGTGAGAAGAGAAAACAACGTTGCACTTCCTTACCAGAAAAGGGTGGGTGGGTGGGGAAAGAAGAAAAATGGCAAAATTCCTACTCTCACGTTTCATTTTTCCTATATAGCTACAAAATAGTTTCTAGACTCAACTGCGACCAGTAAAAGGGATCCTACAGGCAGACAGGCTCTGATACCATTTGTCGCACCCGGACTTCTAGAGGATACTCACCGTACGAACTGAACAGTATTCTGATGGGATTACGGGGCTTACCGGCACCCGCGTCCTCTTACGAGTAGGCCAACACTTATGTGTGACAACCCATCGCTACTGTTCATCGTCGATGTAAACTATCCCGTAGAAATCAGGACACTACCATTGACGTACTTCATACCATACACACATGGTACGTCAACGGCTTTGAACAAAGGGATAACACAACATGCCTCTAAGACACAAAAGGTTGAAATAAGTTGCAAATGGCCCTCACTAGGGCAGAGATAGCAAATACAATCATCCAGAGGACACATGTCCCAACATAACATCATTACATCTCAGCGGAAGCATTCAAAGGGGTCTGAGTACAGACAAATCCAAATAGGCTTAAGAAGCCGGAAACTGAAATAAAGACGGAGCCCATCCACGATGTCTCGGATCCTGCCCGGGTCCGCTAACTACTCGTCAGCAGCCTCGTCAAACTCCACGTAGTAGCCGTCACCTGGATCCTCGTAAGCGTAGTCTGCGGAAACCACAGCCCCAAAGGGGTCAGTACATAGACGTACTGGCAAGCAAGACTCACAGTTCACCAAAGTGTAACCCGTCAACACCAAGTACAGATGACTTGGGTTCAACGGAAGGAAGGGGATATAACAGATGCTGCAACTGGCTGCGCTAACCAACTACAGAGATTCTATCACTTCCAGCTAACAGAAAGGGGATAAGATCGAGTATTGTAACCAACTGAAAGATAGCTCCAAACAAACCCATCCTGGATCTCGCCCCTTATCCAAAAAAAGCGATCCGAGGATAACTCACACAGTTGGATTAAAGATGAATCAAGTTATTGTGACAATAATCCTATTACTAGTCAAGTTGTTAATCATGGGGTGTGAGATTGTGAATCATTAGGTTTAAGTTGTCCTGAGTACTTGTTAGCCAGTACTTTCACCAAGTTAACCATAACCGTGGAAAACACGGCTTCTCGAGAAGATTATCCCTGCAGGGTTGCACCAATTTGGCCGTACACGTATGAATAACCCGCCAGATGGGATGCCTCCCACCAAGCGGGGCACTCAACACAACTCAACTCTTCTTCGCATCAAGCCCAAAGCACCTTGGGCGCACGGCTAATCGAGCCCAGAAGAAAATGGACCCTCATAGCACTCTAAGAACGTGTCCCCCTATATGCCGACTACAAAAGTTCCACCCTGCGCTGGGCTCGCAAAAACATGCATGCGGCAAATGGAAACACGAACTAAATGAGATGATTTGGACGAGATGCGAATCGAATCAAATTGAGGGGGGCGCCCATACTCGCTTCCCACATGCGGGTAGTGCGCTCATCATGGATCAGTAGACAAGACCCTTTTCCTATTAGGGTCGACACTAGCAGGCCTCAAAACCACACAGGGCCTCCTGCCGGTGCCTTATCATCAAATTATTATTAACAATAACATTAGCATGATTGATTGATTAAACATCGAGCCCCCAGAACATAATAAAATATAGTAACTGAAAGTAACGGGTAACAGACTCGAGCAAAACAACCTAAGCATGCTAGTAAGACACTGGCTCAATCAATAGGGTTGTAGGAGTGGTGGTGAGGTAATATCAGGGTTAAAGGATTCATGTGATAGGTTCGTAACAGAAACAACTACCACTAAGGCTAGCAGAAATAGACAACGGAAAGTATCTGTAACCAGGGTTGAAAGGAACACAATGGTTCATGTGAGTGCTAACTTGCCTGCAAACTCAGCAGCCGGGTACTGAGCTAGATCCTCAGAAGGGGTGCTGTAAAGATCGTCTGTCTCAACGTCGTCGTCTATTCGAGAAGAAGCAAACAAACAATACAGAAATATAAACAATCATTATCATGGCATAGTGCACACTCAAGGATGATGCATGACAAGTTAATGGTTGCATCAAAATAAACTAAGTGACATGGTAACACAATTAAGATGGACCCCTATGCAATTTTGAGTTGCATATGGGAAAGGGTCCATGAATTAAGTGGAACAAATGAGTTACAATTTAATTATTATGTGAAAGTTGTTAGTATGATGCCTGCATGATGATAATAACAAAATAACAACAAATAACAATAATAGATGCAAGTGGTAAAAGGATTTAACAAGTTTGGAAATCATTTATTAAGTTTAGAAATTTTGGGTTACTTAAACATGTCACACAAACAATTGTTGTTTTCATCAAATTAAAGTGTTCAAAACAACTAACAAAATTTATATTTGAAAAGAACATCAAATTTTAGTTGGATTACATGTTTCAAATTTTGAAATAGGAGTTAGTATGAATTTATTATGACTTAAACAATATTACACAAGTTTTAATTGAATTTGAAACAAGTTTGAATATTATTTGAATTTTTATTTATTCAAAACATAGTTTCAAACTCTCATTTGAAAAGTTCACACTTTGATGGTTTGAAAACATATTTTGCATGTTCAAAAATATTTTATATTGAGCAAGTTATGATTTTATCAAATTTAAATGAATTAAACAAGTATTAAATTATTTAGGCAATTTAAATTATTCAAACAATGAAACAAAATTTATATTTGAATAGGTTATTCAAAATGGTATGGAAAACATATTTTATTTGCATTTATTGGATTAATAATGAATTAGTTATGGAATTTAGAAATTTACATTTGAATTATTCAAATTTGAATTTTAAATGCATTTGGAATTTGTAAAACAGTACACAAATGGATTATTTGGAAAGATCATTTAATTTGGAACAGAAAACATATATAACTTTTATTTATTGGGGTTATAGATTAAAAGTTATTAAAGTTTTAGTTTTAGGGATTATTTCTGCAATTTAAAATCATTTGGAATAAAACAGAAACGTGTTGGAACGTTTTGCACCGTGCAGCAGCTAGCCGCAGCCACTGCAGGGTGGGCCACGGGCCCTGGTGTGCTGGCGTGGCAAGGGAGAGGCTGACAGGGGGCCCTCCCTGTCAGCGCTTGGCCGCAAAAAGTTGGGATTTTATCCCGGGGAAACGAGGGATCGAACCCACGATCTCCCCTCGCGCGCACAAGGACTGAACCAGCTGCGCTGCTTTCGGTTGCTTGTTAGTAACAGCAACGCAGCTAGGTTGAGGTTCAGACCTGAACCTGACTGAAATCAAACGCGCCCAGACTGAACCTGCTCGTTTGCTGACAGTAAACGGACGCCGGCGGCGATCATTGTCGTTGCTCGCAGCAGCTGGGGTGCAGATCGGGTGCAAACTCGTGCGTACTCGTGCGCGCTACGGAGGGGAACCAGGAGGGGGTGGAACGCGTGCTCACCGGGATTTGGCCGCAGATAAGCTCGACGGCGAAGGGGCTGTCGCGGCAGGCGACGATGTCGTTGATGGCGGAGACGAAACCGAGGGCCTCCGTGCTCGTTATGGTGTCGAAAAGGAAGAGGAGGTGGTGGTGAGTTGGTTCCCAAGGCTAGTTGAGGTGGAGGTGGTTCATGGCGACGGCGGCGTGGGCGGATTCAGGCGAGCGACTCCGGCGAGGTGGATACAGAAGGAAATTTCCGGCGAGGGAGGAAGAGGTGGCGGCGGATTCGAGGGGGAACAGGAACCCTAGCTGCTAGGGCTTGGCGCTAGGGGTCTAGGGCTACTTATAGAGGCCTGGGCGATCTCCTGGCCGTCGGGCGCCGCCGTACGGCGACGTGGCGCCACCGGATGGTCGCCGTACGGGAGAAAGAAGGTGGGGGTGCCGCGCGAAGCGGTATCGGGCCGGGATGTTGGGCTGCGCGCGGGTAAAGGCTTAGGTGGGCTAGGTAGCTGCCGCGCGCGCGCTTCTTTCTCCTTTTTCCTTTTCTGTTTTATATTTTTTTTTTGCAGAAAAACAAATTGGAAGAAAAGGATGGTTTGTAGGTTAGTAAAAATATTAGAAAAATTAGGTTAAGCTTAATTAGAACATTAGCAAACAAATGCCAAGATTTGTTTGCAAAAAGTTGAGATTTAAATTGCTGTTTGTATTTGAACCAATATTTGAAAGAATTTTAATATTAATTAAACATTATGAAAACAAAGCATTTTAATAGGGTGGCCCCTATGATTTAATTTGATTAAATGAGTATAATTGTTTGGTGAATTTCATAGATTCAAATGGGTACTGATTTGAATGGTTGGTTTGAATTTGAAAGTGATTTAGAATTAATTGATTGAATTACTTGTTTGATTAAAAGCAACAATTTAATGAGTGATCATTAATGAATTATTTGGAAGCAACTGAGGTTTTGATTTGCATTTCTTATTTGGAAAAGATTGTAACAGGCAAGTATGAAAACAAAAGGTTGATTAATGTTTGAACTTCATTATGAAAACAATGCAAACAGAAATAAAACAAATGCAATGAGACGATGACATGATGCATTGCTTTAAATTAAACAAAGAACAAAACAACTAGGGAGTTTTCATACTTGGATGTTACAGTAGGGCAACAGGATTAACGTCCATTTTTTCACATCCTTCTATCCAGCCCAACCACTGACTGTCCCGCTCTATGGGCCTCAAATACCACTGTAACTTTGTTCTTGACCGGGTCCACAATGTCTCGACACCGATAGTGTGTGTCTCAGTATTAAGGCTAAAATTTAGCGGAAACCAATCTTTCAACTGACTAACAGACCGTGTTTTAGGGGCTTGTAGCGGCACATCCATATGCACAAAACGGCTAAGATCAACTTCAGTCTTTGTTGTCAGCACATTACCAGGGCCGTAACAAAAGGTGAATGTCACTAAATTGGACATTTCTGCTGACCTATAAAATTATTCAATATCGTTAACAACATTCAATCTATAATATTCCGCACATCTACAAATCCGCATATTTTTCAATTTACATCCGCAGACCACTACCGAATAATATTACTACATATTACCACATATCTGCACCGCTCTAAAATGACAACAGCAGAGTACTACCCAATATTATTACTGCATACCCGCGCATCTATACAATTATATTCGGGCATCTATAAAATAACTAAATATCCGCACAGCCGTGAACTTATATTCGCACATCACTACCGAAAATTATTACTACATATCCGTGTGTCTACAAAATTATATAACAACATTAAAAACTAAGCAATGCCGGTCGATTCTTACCCTTGAAGCGTGCTTCTACCGGGCACGTCAAGTTACCGAGACAGCACGAACACGCAGTCCACCACCACAACCACCACCACCACCATGAGATGAACTCATGCCACCACCATCACACAAACCACCATGAATACCACCCCAACAAGCTATCCCATCATCAGATCAAGCCATCCCTAGTCTCCCTAGCTTTCCTCTAACCGATTTATGGTGAAAAATATGGAGCAAATAAGTTGAAATGGTGGGATTAATTCGTGCCTTGAGGTTGAACAGAGAGAGAGAGAGAGGAAGAACAAGCAGGGAAGAAGAGAAAGGAAGAAATGAAGAAGAGGGCCGACGCGCCCCTAGCGACTCAGCCACTAATCGGGCGTGGCGACCCCGATTAGTGCCGCGGGCCCAGTCGCATCGCCCGACTGGCCGCGGTGACGTGGTCTGGCCAGTAACGGCCGCCGCGTGGTTGATTGACTGCAATCGGTTCAGCATACCCGACACGACCGGACCCAGTCGGCTACACCTGGACCGATTGGCTAATATTTTCGTAAATACCCGAATCTGCGTATTATTATCCGATATTTTTTTCCGCTAATATAATTGGCCAAACGTACCTGTGTGAAGCCCTACGCGTTGACAACTTGACATGGACACATAACTCAGGCGACTAAGCCGTGGTGGAGAAGAAGACCACGTGCATAATTGCCAGATACAGCGCGTACAATTATCTGCACGTGCCCTGCTTCTCCAACACGGCTCTTCTTGCCAGATTTCACCGCTCTCGCGTGGTGCAATGCAACTATGCAAGCGCCGCGTTGCCAACGGCGGAGGCAACATCGATCACAAGTATACCTGGCCATTTCTCGGGCCGGGCCGGGCTTCGGGCCGAGCCTAAAAAAGGCCGCAGCACAAACCCAAGGCCCATAGTTTTCGTGCCCAGGCCCGGCCCGTGGGAGGGAAAAACGTCGGGCTTTCGGGCCTCGGGCCGGGGCTCTTCCTTAAAACACCAAAAATCAGTGCCCAGGCCCGGCCCAGACATGCATCGGGCTTAGAAATTGAGTCCCAGGCCCGACCCATGGAAAAGCCCGTCGGGCCTAGGCCCGGGAATTTAGGGCCGGGCCGGGCTGCCCATGCCCAGGTATAATCACAAGTGAGCCTCTTTGGCCTCCTTTCCATCCATTTATACACAACGCATGCGAGTCAAAAGTGCAACTGCCCAACCTCAAAATAATGATCCACCAACCAGATCGAAGAAGAAACCGAGAAGAGTGCGACAACCATATATTTTTTCCAGATCCCAGTTTGCACAAGTCCGACTTCTCCTTGGGTCCTGCAGTGACAAGCCCATGACTTCTTGACGTTCGATACCGATCGGTGCATTGTGCGTGCCGGACCCAAAAACATAAAGAGTGTGTAGATTAATTTACTCCATGTTGCAGCCGACGTCTTGACAGCGTCAGCATAGGAAAACCGATCGAGGAGCCAATCAAGTTTTTTTTTCTCTCTCGGTGGTCTGTCCTGGGCTCGTGGGGCTCACAAGTTTTGATGGGCCGGATCCCTATTTTTCCTTTGACAGCTACCATCGAATGAAAACCCAGTCTCTTGCCGGGCCGGATGACTTTGATGAAAGGGGATAAGACGAGGGCGAGCTGGCGGCTTGCCTCGAGATTGAGGAGAGGTTCTTTAGAAATCGAACATGCATCCATCAAACTGTACTTCGTTATTATATCCGGCAAGTGTTCAATTATGGGTGGGCATGGAAACATAATGATTCCTGTCAGCTGGTTGACACTGATAACGCATTGCACGTGTTGTGCTCTACGTCGATCATCTGCCATCACTCTTTATTTATAAAAAGAATATATTAATATCACAAATATACCCATTACACCTAATGTTAAGAACTAGCCGACACATAAGGATGCACACAGTCAGAAAGGTAAAAGAAGAAGAAAAATATTTCGTCCTAGTGATGCCACAATCTTCAACTGTTTAAATACACTCTTCGGTTAAGTATGTGTGTTCCTTCCCTTCATTGCTGGATTCTACGAAGAAATTGTCTACGGAATATGAAACATTTTCGTTGCTAGTTGGGTGTAATTCAATTTGGGTTGTCTAGTACCTTCTCGTGTTGTTTCATAATACAATACTTTTGTAGGATTGGGTTGAGGTTTTTCTTTGTTTTTTGGTATGTATAACATTATATTCCTCTTGTATTTATTAAAAAATCTATCTATTTCAGAAAATAAGTCTTTTGGGACAATTGCATAGGCCATCTATATATAGTGAGTCACATAAAAACAATTACACATTATGAAAGTACATTCATGATAAATCAATCAACAACAGTTTGATGTTCTGATTACAAACTATTTCTTTGTGGTTGGTCGACCATACACACATTTTTTTAATGACCAATGTTGGTTAACTCTATACCAGAAACATGAATAGCATTTGCCAGCTAACAATCGACGAGACAGAAAACAAAAATCATCGGATTCATGTAGGACAACCATAAGAAAATTACAGTCAAATATATGTACTCGATGGTTAGCTTATAGCTAGGAGGAGGCATTTTTCATGTTTTGGTTGCCCCAGTAAACGACCATTCATGTCGGTCTTATATGCACATAACTATCATGAAAAACAAGAAATAAAGAAATAACATGTGAAGAGAGCCAACGCTAAATTTCCGGGGGGGGGGGGGGGGGGGTGAGGGGGGTACACGAGGTAAGGAGAGATGATCAATAAGGGCATCTCAGACAGCGCCCCATAAACGGATATGGGTTGCTCATTCGTGTCTGGGCGGATAGGGGTCACGGCTATAGTGCTCCCACCTTTTAGTTAAGATAGAACCCTGTGCTTACAACGCTAGCCACTAGATCGACTCGCAAGCACACACAGTTAAGACGAAACACCATTGAATTGTGTCAAAGTCTGTTACACTATGATCTAGAACTTACATATTTCAATACAAGGTTCATAGTCGAAGGCTAGCTCAAACCAAAGCAAATGATACAACGGAAAGCAAAACATAACATGGAGACCTTCATATTCATGTGCCACATGCGAGACATGACGAGAGAAAACTCGTAACCCTATTTGTGATCTCACTCATCGTCGGAACAATATGTAACATGAAATGTTGTAGCTCGAAGGTCAAATACTATTGAATGTATTGGTCAAGATGATATTGAAATTTTATAGGAGAACCTACACCCTACGTGAATATTTGACTAAGTGGAGTGGACTGTTTTGCGTAAATCAAGTTTTGTCCTATCCTTTTGAAAGACATTTTTTATCTAAATTTTAATCGATACCACTGATAGAAATCGGTAAATCTGATTAAAAATTAAGTCGGTACCTCCTACACATGTTCACCCATCAAATTTTAATTAATAAGTTAGGATGAGGAGATCTTCGGCAACTTCCTTGTTCAGTCGCTCAGAATTGTCCATACCCAGCAGACATGGATAAGATCTTAGTTTGATGCCCTGCAGAGTTTGTGCACTTTTTTCCATAATACTCAGTCATTCAAACATCCATGACACCCAAGTGTGAAATGGAAGATAGAAGACCGGGATATGACCTTTCAAGAGTAATCCCCCAAGTCACCAGCAGACCCACACCAACTTACAACCCCCTACATCTGCTGAACACGGCGGACTCAGATTCATACAACCTACTTAGTCAAGTCAGAGCCCATATGATATGTGGCTGCACTGGAACCTACTATCAAATAGAGAGGAGTCTACGGTCTTTTTAGAACTTAGTGCCCTTCCGCAAGTGCACTACCTTAGGTGAAAACCACCATTAGAGAATGGTCTAAGAAGTCACTTAGCATACTCCAAGAAAGGCTCATTTCCACACAAGTGTTAAATTAAACTTAGTTTCTTTGTTCTTAATCTAACTACTAAACATACTTTTTTTATTGCAAGTTTAAGCATCCAACTAAGCTTAATGGCTATCAACAATTAAGAAAAAAAATCTGATAGCTTTACTAACTAGGATTCATAACATAGAAATAGTAATACCATAATAAACCTACCATGCATACTTTTCGGGGTCTCGTGTCCGAGCGAACACAATACCCAAAGAATCAAGTTCGGACATAGCGGCTGAACACGTAGTCACTCGTAGATCCTCTAGAGCCTTTGGCGATGATACAAACTACTAACACGAGACACAGGGACATGGCAGTTTATCTAGGTCCAGGCCATCGTGCGGTGCAAAACCCTACTCTTGTTTGTCTCATGGATTGCACTGCTTCCAGAGGTTATGGTACAAATGCGAGCTTATGCTCGAGGTGGAAGAACAAGTGTTTTAGGGTTTGTGGCTAAGGATCATAAAGTGAACCCTTACTAAGGTCGTGGCCTCCCTCCCTTTATAGTGGGCTCTGGTACTCTTCTCCAATTCCTGGCGGGAAAGGGAAATCACACGGAGCCAAACGAGGGTACATGGGCACAGCCCCAAGCTATTCATGGACATGGTCTACCATCGATTAAAGCTTCGGTCCATGGCAGAGCATGGGGCCTTTTTCTACGATATCAGGGATGACGCTCGCGGAGGTGCGCTTTGCCATCTTGGTCTTGTTTCATCAAAGAGGAAGGTCTTGGGAAACGCTTGAACGCTGCAAATGGACGGTGCCCTCTAATCAGCATAGAGGAAAGCTTTGGCGTCTGTGCTCTACGGTGTTGTCTCCCGTTCGTCATCTGCATAGGCGTGCGTCACTCCGTGGCCGAGGCAGAGACATGTGACCCTCTAACGCGGGGTCACGAGCGCTATAGTGCATTGACTCCTCGCAAGGCCGTCCATGAAGGACTTAGCCTTTTGTAGATCTTCCCTTATTGAGGTGGCAGTCCCGTGAGGATCGATTCCTCGCAACAGGTCCTTATATGCGGAGTCAAGGATGGCTCGCAACATTTACTTGGTCTTCATGTGTCTTTTACTAGGCCTTTGTAGTCGGGCCGTGGTATTCTGGTATCCACTGAGCCGACAGTAGACCCCGGGCCCTTGGCGTGCATGTGTCCGTTGGAGGCGAAACAACACATGGCCAAAAAGGTAACTGCCAGGCCCAGGAGGGGCACATGGCAGTTCACAGAGGCTGTCCCCCACGATGACGATGACGCCTCGATAACGCTCCACGGGTGATTACTGCGCCACGCCTATAAACCATGAGGCTGCAGCACAGAGAATATTTTTGGCTTTTTTGTTCCTTTGCTTCCAAGGTTCCCTTCTTCCGAGTTCTCCCCTTCTTTGCGCTTCGCATTCTCCTCAAACCTTCGCTTTTTCCACCGGCCATGGGAAAGAAATCCACCGCCGCTGAGAAGGCCAATGAGGTATTGGCAGAATCATACGCGAGGCCCGCGCTCAGGGAGTTGTTGATATGGAACCGCCGAGGCCCTCGACAAGATGCGCAAGGTGGCCCATGGATTGCGCCCTCTTCATGCACACACACTCTACTGTCGTGTGGTGTCGCCCTTTTCTTCGCTATCTTGAGCCATTGCCAGATCGAACTCCGTGGCCATCTTGGCAGTCTTTGTCTACTTTCGTGAGGCCTTCCTCGGGGTGGAGCCTTGCGTGGCTCTGTTCTGCCATTTCTACAACTTGTCCGTTGTTGGATGTATGCCTAAAAGGCAATACTATTTATATATTTGTTTCATAATTATGATTCATATTACTATGATATAACTAACGTGGCTCCTGATTACGATATTCAGAGAAAAACTCACGCTCACATATAGTACCATCAACGCAATATCAAACATCTTGCCTTTTACGTCTAATTCATTGGATGCTTGATGGTTGTGGTTTCCTGGTCATGGACATTGTTTATGTCAGCATCAATGAATAGCTTATTGTTCGAAGGGAACAATATGGTTGGGTATTCCCTAAGTAGATTGATATGTTAAGAGATTCCATTAATACATCTTTGTCCTTAGTGTCATATCACAACATGGTTATATTATAGTGTGCCCTTTGAGCATGAGGTTATCGGGGTGATATATTATGGGGGTTTTACTTTGGTACTATCAAGAGTCGCACCATAAACTGAGTGAACATAAAGGTAGACACTAGGTAATTCTAAAGGAGTGTATTACCTCGATGTTCTGAAATGAGAATTACTCCTACATAAAAAGAGAGATACATGTCTGGATCCACTCCGTATTCTTGATATCCATAAGTTCTGCAGACAATGCATGATGATGATACATCATGTGTAATATCATAATACATCAACGAGTAAAAGGAAACTTACCAGTTTAGGAGACAAGACAAAGGTATAGTGAACCAGAGATTGTTTCACGACAATACGAGAATCCATAGTCTCGGGTATCTTGAAATCTTTGTGCCTTGTCTTTGCTTTATGTGAGGTATCCTCTCTATGTCACTGTATGCCCTCAGTTGACCTTAAAATTCCCTATTTCCTTGTGGAGTATCTAATCTCAACATAGATATGAACACAAATGAAGAGACCAAATTAATTAGATAACTAGGACAATATTATTCACTTTCGTTGTATAAAAAGCATCAACAAATTCAGTTGGCTAATATGGGCAAACATGAGCCTCATGTGAAAACAAAAGTGAACTGCACTTGCGGACATCCTTTGGTGCCGTTGGAGGCAATCCAAACCATCCAAAGATGCCTGCCTCCTCTCTCTCTTCAGTATGTAATCCATCCCATAGCAAAGTGTCTAAATACAGATATGTACAACAAAAGTTTTTAAATCAAAAGATAGGATCAGACCAAGCGACGAAATTGCACAAACCTCTAACAATTGGGGTAGTTGTTGCAGAGAACTACAACTATTGAGCCAAGTTGCAAAGAACTACAACTTTTGGGTACATCTGTTGCACAAAACTCAAAATACACATTTAATACATTTAACAACATATCTGACGTATGGGCCCCGCACTGTCATTGCCAACTTGGACTTGTACGTGGTAGACCGTGTCTACTCGGGTTATGCACATCTCACCATGGGTTAAATGTGTAAATTGTGTTTTGTGCAACGGATGTACCTAAAAGTTGTAGTTCTTTGCAACTTATCTCAATAGTTCTTTGCAACTTATCTCAACAGCCACTCCAATTGTTGGAGCTTTGTGCAATTTTTTCACAGTGAGCAGACTTGCCGGACCTGCGCTAGCAATCGCGAGATCAATTCATTAATTGTTGGAAAAGTAGTGGCCGATGATTGGAGCTTGAAAGCTTGAGAATAGAAAATGATAGGTGATATACTGGAATAAATCAGGGCTTGTGACCTTTATCAACCCAGTTGCAACATGGAGGGAGGTGGTCGGGAGTCAAGACCTGCTATGTCACGCGGCTTCTATGGAGTAGCGCAACGCTAGATTCTGCTGCGTCCAGCATCAAGGGGTGAAGGCTGCCGGGGAGAACTTTTGCTGCTTTCGACGGCGCTGGATGGAGGCTATCAGGGAGAGATTTCTCACCGGGCGACGCGGAGGGAGGCGTTCCTATGTTGAGAGGCGAGGAAGGGAGGTGGCTCCACCAGTGGAGGGAGTCGAGAAAAGAGCCAGGAGAGATGGAGTCTAGCAGACTCGGAGCCAGAAGGTATACACATATTTAGGATTTAGCGGGGAGCTAAGGCCCAGTTCACTACAACAAGCCGATTTTACCTCTAGAGTAGCGTCCCTTAGGACATTTCAGCCCATTCGCAATTGACGAAGATCTAATGGTCATGAACAACCAGCGAGAGCAATCCAACGGCATGAAATGATGAGGGCGTGAGAATCCTCACTTTTGTGGCAGTTTTAATATCCCTAATAACCATGGTTACAATTTAAAAAAGAAGCTGTATATAGCCATTGATGCATCATGCAAACATGCAAAATCACAAGTTTATGATTTTGCAAGAAAACTTCTCTCTAAATAGGAAGGACCGTGTATTGTCTAAGAAAAATATTGCTCCGGCCTACTAAGATTAACACCTTCGAAGGGGACAAACCGCAAGTGTCCAATTAACCCGCACTCCAGTCCATAGGTGAGAGTGTAAGCTGCCCTTGACCCATTTGTTTCCGAGCCGACGATCCCCTTCTTTCTCTTTTCCCGTGCGACGGTTAAGGTGTTAGATAAAAGATAGATACACTGTAGTACTTGCAACACCCTCTAGTGATAGCCCTTAGGTACTTTCTTCTGGAAAATATAGTAATTTAGGTAGAAATTTGAGAAATTATTTATTTCATGGGCTACATAAAAATGACGAGATTTGTGTCTATATACTTGCATGTTTGGACAAATGGAAGTCATCTATTTTAAAACGGAGTGGGTATATTTAAAAGTGTGTATACTTATATCCATACGTTTATCATTTATTGTATTAAAAAATATAAAGTATTTTTAAACTGAGATTTTACATCGTTTGTGAGATACATACTTGACACTATGAAGAATTTTTTTCCAGATTTCGAAAACTTGTAAATATAGTGTGTTTTTTATTATTTCAAAATAAAGGAACCACCAAAAGTCTGGAGTTTAAAATATTCACTCGTACTACAACCACCATCTATTTTGTCTGACCTAGATACTACCTTCGTTCCAATGAATAAGGCGCATACGCATTTTAAGACAAACTTTGACCGAAAGATTTGAGTAACAATATCTTGACTATATAGTGCAACTTTGACATTGTTAGATTCGTAGTGAAAAACACTTTCTAATGATATTGATTTTATACCAAATACTATTATATATATGGATAAATTCTTGATCAAAGACAAATCTCGAAATACGTGCGCGCGTTATTCATTGGAACGGAGTGAGCAAGAAACAATTTTGAGCTATCGCAAGTTCCAAAACAAAATAATTGTGCTTGCGCAGTGTAGACCGTCTCTTCTACGGTACTAGAGCAAGTTCAATAGTAGAGTCAGCAGCCGGCTATAACAAATTGTCATGTCATCTATAGCCAACATATAGCCAACAAGTACAATAGTTAGCAATAAAGCTATCAAGATATGGCCCACCTTCCACTCTCACAAAGTGCCTAGGAGCACGTGCTGCAGCTAGCTCTTGCATGAGAGTCCACTCCCCCTCTCTCTCCTCTTCTCTCTCTTCCATGTCATCACAATAATATTATTTTAATTCTTATAGCCTACTGACTGTACCTTATTGTACTTGCTCCTAGCGCCACATACAGCGTACTACACTGAAAAAGGGCAGTTATGCGTCCCCATTTCGGTTGTCGTCTATACACCGGCGGGCGGGCACGGGCTTTGTCACGTGACGCCCGGTATGGCGGTCTCCCACCTGGCGCACCGTGAGTGGCCTGCAAGTGGACCACCCCACGAGCGCACGGCACCCCATCGTTCTTATCCGCAGCCGGGCCCACCCGACGCTTGCGACCCCCGCAAGGAGACAACCTTTCCTGGTCCCACGTGCATGGGCACAGTGATCCATGGACCAGGTCCACGGGGCGCTCACCCCCACACTGCTCTATAAATAAGCTCCTCCCCGTTTCACTTCCACTCTTCTCCTTCTCTTCAGATCCGAAAACTTGGGGGAGACTGGTAGTTGGCTTTTTGGTCGATCTACACATCTCAGTGGCAGTTTGGTAAATTCGTATGGGTCTCCTCGACAAGCTGTGGGACGACACCGTCGCGGGCCCGCAGCCCGACACTGGCCTCGGCCGCCTCCGCAAGCTCGCCGCCCGCCCCGCCGCCGTCAAGATAAACGGTGACCGCCGCCGCTAAAGAACACTCAACATATTTGCCCTTTGCCGGATGTTTGTTCCGTGGATCTGACTAGCTGTGGTTTGTTTTTGACGCCTTGGGTGGGTTCGCTCAGATGTGGTTCCTGACGCCGCGACGGTGATCCCCCCGACGACTCCGGCCGGTGTCAACGACGCGCCGATGAAGGTCACGCGCAGTATCATGATCAAGCGTCCGGCTGGGTACCCTTCGTCGCCGAGGAGCGCGGCCAGCACGCCGCCGGCCTCGCCGCTAGGGTCCACGCCGCCCATCTCCCCGTTCGCCGGCGGCGGTGAGTTTCCCGTGCCCCCACCCACCCTCCCTCTCACATTAACTTTTTTGGTAGGGGTAGTTCGGTCATTTTCGTCGGCCGCGTCGATGTGTGTGACGGGGAATGCCGTCCTGGGTAGCTTTCGTCTATGTGGCTTTTGTCCTGGAGTTCGGAAGCGTCTAGATGGGGCTAGGGACTCTTTGGACATTTCTGCCCAGGCTAGTGCTTAGCTCTCAGGTCTCTATCGTGGGTTCATGGCTGGATATCGTCGTGTTGTTTATTTGATAAGTTACCATATTTATGGTCTTTGAAATGCAGCAGCAACCGGATAAGTGTAGCTATCAGTAAGGTTGCCTTCCAATAGAACCTAGCGACGCCTTTCTATTTATATTGAAGAATTAAAAATGGATACGTTTGATCTGCATATTACGTATGGACCTGCTTTATTTAGTATCAGCATGGTAGCTGTTTATTCGTTGTGTGCATGAAATGGTCAATAGGGTGTGTTGGCCTAATTGCAGCCGGCTCACCCGGCCCCACTTCGATAGTGAAGACATATCAAGGAAGAACATAAATCCACCAATAATGTTTCAATTTTGCCACCAAGTCGACACAAGAGTTCATACTTTTCCAGGAACATATCTTTGAATACACAAATGACTCCATCGTGAATCACCGTCCGTGTAATTGACTTAGTGTCATATTCTTTGGTTATACCTTCGCTTACCTATGGTAATAGATACTTTCTTGTCTGAACCAGATTCTAGTGTCTTATTTTGTAGTTCCTGTACTTGAGGCTTGATTTATTGACAGTGATGGGATTCTAGATGAATTCAAGAAACAAGGATACTTGGATGTAATATAAGCATTGTTCTGCTCCCCAAGTCCACAACTTTATTCTGATTTGTCAGATTCTTGTTGGATATTTTACTTAACCCTTCTTCATACCTTCTCGCCCGCTCTCCTGTATTAGTGAGAATCCATTCATTTGTCATCTTTTGTACTAGTTTTTAGTTGTTCTTGCCTAAACTGGAGGAGTAAATTTACCAGGTGGTCGCTTCAGAAGGAAATCGTCTTCGGATGCATATGACAGGGCGACACCACCAGGACCGTCGACCAGCCACCCTCCCCCCTTCGAAGTGTGATCGCCCAGCGTGCTCATGCTTGTTTTTGCTCCTCGGCTGGCATCTACTAAGAGCAAGGTAGAGGAGGAGGAAGAGAAGACATATCAAGAAATCGAGAAAACATGAGGGTCTGCCTTACCTTATACTGTGATATTGTGTAGATATGTGTGTAGTGTTTTCCTTCTATATATGCAGTTTGTGCGGGTATGGTTATGTGTAGAGGACTTGCTGAAAGTTTCCGCTGGTGTTATGTGTTAGCATGTACCTACGTCACCTCTGAGCTGCATAGAACTAGCTGCGGCAGGCAGCTCCTCGTTTGCGTTTTGTTTACTACTATGTCGTGGAGGACACATGGTGTTTGTGTGTGGACTGTGGAGGATGGTGTTACGTTAAGTAGGGGGCGTCTGAAGAGGTATGAGTGTAGTATGTGTAATTTTGCTTGACGAGGCTATCTCAAGTAGTTGACCGTGTTTGTTTGAATTTTCTGTACTATCTCTGTGTTCACCATGATCATCCCCTATTCGCCTGCTAGTTTCTTGTGCATCTGCTTGCCTTTATAGTCGTCTGTTTCTTAATTTAGATGGTGCAAACAGTGAAGGCTTATGTTTTATTCCCATAACGCACTGAAAAAACATCAGCTGGAGGGACAGTTCCTCTTATGGAGAAGTCGGGTTCTCTGCTAAACGCAGTCACCTGCAGCTCCGGTCAATTTCATTGCCGTCGGATCTGAATGAGAATCGTGTGAATTTTGCACTTGTCAGAAAAATTGAGGAAAACGGTAACAACACAAGAAACAATCTGATCATCGTCTAGTAGAAGTATACACATGGTAAACTATGTACCTGATTGTTCTTCAAGAATAATCCGCAAGTCAAAGTACCTGAACCGACCGTGCAAATCAGGACAATATGGTTTATCACGCATCAGATTGAAACTTCAAAGGCTGCAGCATTCTAGGTTTTGAAACTGAGAGAATATTTCTCATATCAACTTATTTTAGATCATAGTTTAAAAAACCGGACCGGTGATTGAACCAGTGAGGCTCTAGGTTCAGGTTTTTACTGGTCGAACCACTGGTTCACTCGGTTCAATGTTGGTTTTTTAAGATGTAAAATAATTTTTTTCTCATAAATATGAAAAATAAGTATGTAAATAAATTTATATTTGGCAATATAAAACAAAGTAGCAAGCACTGAGCCACCAAGTCATATGAACAACAAAGCAATGCAATTGTACTTTACATATACTTATAAAGTTATTGTATATAATAAATTAGTGTACAACTATAACAGAAGCACTGAAGCACATACTAGATTTGATTTTGAGTACAAAGTTAATTAACACATGAACCATTTTTTTGTTGAGATCGCCGTGAACGTGTTAATAAAGGTGTACACGCACGCACGCATACATACCATCAGCAAACCGTTGAGCGAATATTATAGTCCTTCAAAAATTTAAATATACATAGAGTTTAGTGTATAGGGTCTAACACAAGCAACCAACGCTTCTCTTGGCTTGCACAGACTCTTCGTGTCAAACGACAGAACAGGTTGCATGTTCGACTGCTGGCTGCTATGCAGATTATTTTTCTCGAGAGCATGGGCTACCGGTCTGACTTCCGGCTGTTAGGGCCGGTTTTATGCAGAAACTGGCGGTTTAACCACGGTTCGAACGGTTTTCACCGGTTCGCATGCGCTTCCGGTCCAGTGCGCTTAACAGACCAGCTAGGCCTCCGGTTCAGATTTTTCGGTTCAACTGCCGGTCCGGTTTTTTAAACTAGGTTTTAGACTGGCTTGTATGTACTCTGGAGGCATGAAAAAATGGTTTTCGTACGAAAAATATGCGTTTTGGGCAATATAGAACACCGATTTTTTTTTTGCCGTTCCAGATGTCTTACTTTAGGGCACCCCAAAAACGTCGGCCGTAGCAACAACTCTAAAATAGGGCACCAACATAAGAATCCAATAGTGTGTAGTGTGGGAAAGCACATCAGACGGTCGCCTAGAGCAGAACATGATTTTTCATGTAGAGGTCAGTGGAGGAGCTCGCCGCGGGAATAGAGGATCTGTCCTCGGACCTACATCGAACAAATACGGCGGTGGAGGAGCTCGCTGATGTGCGCGGTCTCCACTTGGTTGTCGTCTCGCTGGCTGGCAACGGAGGAGGGAGCTGCAACACCGTTGATGATGAAGGTGCGTGTGGAGAGGCAGAGGGGTGCTCGGACGATATGGGGAGGTGACGGAAGCTAGTGGGTGTTTGGTGTTTGCCCAAGAGAAAATAATGTACATATTTTTCATGATTATGTTATTATGTTTTAATACTATAACTGCTATGGGCACTGAATGTGAGATTCATAGAAATACCTATACACACGTTAGAAACATAAACACGCCGTTTTAGCCCTTTGTCATGTCTCTTAGACAAACTCGTTCGTATTCGATGACTATGTTGTCTTGTTCATGGATATTTGTTTATCAATATTAATGAGGGCACGTTGTTGTTTTAACATTGTGTCTGAGTAGACACAAATAGTTGAGATACTACGAGATCTGGTTTTAACATTGCTAAAAATAGTAAATTATTTGTCTCGTTTGACCATGAGAATATATATACGTTGATGCATTCTGTAAAGTTTACTTTGGTGTAGTGATAAAAAGGCTATTACTAGGTATCTTTGAAGGTGTGGATGTAATTGTGATAGTTCAAAAATGGGAATTACTCCTCTAGATAATAGAATGATACGCCCATGATTCACTCACTGTAATGGTATTTATTAACAAGTCTACGCATACAAAGGCACGCCATAATTCACGGGGATACTATAACACGGGAACGAGTAAAGACATCATATCGGATAACGAGGATAATGTGACGTGGTGATTAAAGATTTAATCATGGTCATGTCATTCATCTCGTCTAGAGGTATTGATTTGTATCGTGAAGTAATATGAACATACTTGGTACTAACATGTTCAGCAAAGTTTCTTCTTATAACTAGTAGGAGTCAGTATGGACGTGCATTGTACCTATGTTGATTATTGATTAGAAAAAGAGTTTTCCAATCATATCTACTTTATATAGAACTCGTAGTGGTCACACACTTAAGGCGTCAAAGTCAGTTGCGCACACCGGAAGGTTCAGAGTAGAGAGCTGGTATCACTCGGATAGTTCCAACGTGATAGAATAATATGCCGAGAGATTATATGATCGGACACGAGATGTCTCGTGATGTTAGAAAGTGTCCCTAACATTAGTGGTTAGAGTCTATAATTTTATCTATATGGTATATAGGGTTCCAGATGAGCTTCGAAGAAAACCCGAGAAAGGGGGAGTGCCGGAGGGGGCAGTAATGCCCCAGGGCAGCACCTCACATTTTGGGGCCATCTGCATGGGCTCTAAAGCCATCAAGTCAAGGCGCACCCCCTAGACTTTTCCATGTTTGAATTTGTGGATTTTGTAAATTCCAAATAAAAGGAAAAGGGGAAAAAAAGGAAAGGGAGAAAAGATGGCAGGTGAACTCCCCATTGGAAGGAGGAGTCCTAGCCAAATTGGGGGAGGGTGCGGCCAGCACTAGGGCTTTGCCGCACCAATGCCTTTCCCCCCAAGGCAAGTCCCCATCCCTCCCTACTATATATACCCCGCACCCCTCATGGGGTGAGACACACAAATTGGATCTCCTTCTCTAAAGGGTCTTGAGGCGTCCTCTCCCTTGAGAAGAGATCCAAATCTCTTTCTCTCTATCTCCCCATGTGTTGGAGCTCTCTCCATCTCTTTGTGCACCTGTGGTTCCTAGTTCTGGACAACGAAACTCTACAACACTTTAGCAGATGTACGTGTGCAAGATCTCATAGGAGTAACACTTGAGATCCTCACTCTACTGAATCTAGAAGGCTGGATACGGGGAGACGTCAACATTACTTCCGCTAGGCTTAGCCGTGGGAATCATCGTCAGGCTTCACCGAAATCGTCTCAACAATCATTATGCATCTTCGTGTTGGTAACGATCTAGATCCAACTTCTCTTGTATCTTCATCGTTGTCCCAAATTGTTGCGTAAGATGAAATAATTTAAAATTTCTGCACATAGCCGAATAGTACTATCAGAGCGGTCTATGCATAGGTACAAGTACGATCTAGAGCACTGGCATGTGCGGGCACTACATAAGTTTGTGCAATTATATTAGAAAGTTCTCTAATATTCAGATTATTTATGGTTGCTTTCCAATAAGATATGCTATTTTTTTTTAAATGGGCCTATTGATATTTTCTTCTAACTTCTAGCAATCCTCGAACGTTCGAGTTGCCCGTGGTATATCTTGTCTACTCCGAAGAAGTGCTTTAGTAGTTTTGGGTATCTCTATAGTTGAACTCGTTAACAACATAGTGGAAAGGGCATGTGGGTTGGATCCAGGGTCATAGTTATGAATAAGTTTAGATTGTGGCTCACGATGTTTTCATAATATCTGTGTTTCAATCACCCTTTAAATTCATCTAGTGATATGAATAATCATGCTTGATGTTGTACGTAGGCAATGACGATTCATTCTTAAATCTTACAGATTCATCTAACTTGTTTTTGTAGAACATTTGATGTGATGTGGTATAGTATATTATTATTTCAAGCGTTCTATGAAATGCTATCCACTGTATATATCTTGACCCGTGAGTTAATATAAAACATGATGTTTGGAAACCATGTGATTGATATCTTTGGCACGCGCGCCTCAGGTTTTCATTCAGTATACTGGAGATATGATATGAACATAAAGATGATGATCAGGTGTCGTAGACCTCGACGACGTTCCATGGAGCAAGGTAAGAGTTATGAAAGATTCCGATTTTGACAGATTTGTGTTAACAGACTATTCTGGTTTTGACAGATTCTGCCTTTTTACTTTGCATTCTCTCTTTTACTATGTTGAGTGGATTTCTTTGATCCATAAAGCATCAGTAGCTGTAGCTAATGTTTAAAAAGTATTAATGATGATTGTGTCCATGGAGACCATGTGATTTTTTGATTATGCACTAACCCTCTAATGAGAATTACTTTGAGTTTGGTGTGAAGAAAGTTTTCAAGGATCAAAAGAAGAGGGTGATATAATGTGATCAAGAAAAGTGAAAAGTCTAAGCTTGGGGATCCCCCAATGGTTCATCCCAGCAAATTCCAAGAAGACTCAAGCTTCTAAGCTTGGGGATGCCCAAGGCCTCCCCTTCTTCATCAGCAACTTATCAGGCCACTTCTAGTGAAACTATATTTTTATCCGGTCACATCATATGCACTTTACTTGGAGCGTCTGTTTGTTCTTTGTTTTATTTTCTTTTATTTTCTTTGCTGAAATAAACTTAGTTGGAACCCAGCATTCTTGTGCGGGAGAGAGACACGCTCCGCATTTTCATATGAATACTTGTATTCTTCATCATACTCGTATTCTTCGTTTTTCTTCTAGCTGCTGCAAATCATTTTTAGCTCCTGTTTTTCATGCATCTTTTATTCAGAGCTATTAGTTCTAGTAGAGTAGTAGTACTCTCTTGTTTCATTGATGTATCATTTGGAGAGCTTTTGTTTAGATAAAATGATTGGTGTTGGAAAGCAATAAAATATTTCATGCTTATAACGATGCAAAAAGAACCTTGTTTAGACTGTGGCTAGACTTTATCATGTCAAGTTGGATGTTATTTTAATTCTATGCTTAATATTTATTATTGTAGGATGACTTGTTTCAAATATCTGAGAGTTCTTAATGTGACATTGAAAGAATCATGAGTTGTTTTTATCACATTGAAGCATAATATTGTGGTATTCTCCTTCGAATGCTTTATTTGGTTGACTTGACGCATGCTTACACCATGTTTTGACTACAAACCGGTCACCTATAGACTCTATGATCATTTTTTTACTTCAATACCATTTATGCTTTGATTAATAATGTTTTTTCCGCCGTGCATGATTATGGCCATTATTGCTCTCTTAATTTGTCGCGCACAGTCTTTTTCTAGCCTCTACCTGTACTGAGGATGAGCTCTACTTGTGCATCCAACTCCCAAAAAGCAAAGTTTTCCCAATGTGTCCACCATACCTACCTACATGTGATATTTAACTACCACTCCAAAGTAAATTTCTCACGTGCTACCTTTAAAACCTTCAAAATTATACCTGTTTTGTGCCCCTGTTTTAGCTCATGAGGACGTAAATAGAGAATATTTATCTCACTTGTTGATTGGACTTTACACGCCTGAATTAGTGGAACATCCGCTTATCCAAATTGATAGAAGAGCTGGCAGCGGGGTGCCCAGTCCCAAAATTGGTTACTATAAATTATCTTCACTATTTTTGCCCCTGATTTACCAGTCAAAAGATAATTGTGTAAACAAAAGAGAAGATGGATGATCTACTACCCCAATAGCGTCCTTCAAAGGGAGCCTCTCTTGTAAGGTCTAGTTGGCTTGTGACGTACTGTATTATCTGTTTACCATTCGTTGACATAAGCATACACCTCTCTAAAAAATTGTTTTCAGTACCTCTGTTGAATAAAATAAAAAACTCCAGCACATGAGTTAATCTCTGCTTCCCTCTACGAATGGCCTTTCTTTTACTTTTATGTTGAGTCTTCATCTTCTAACTTTATGCACAATTAAGAGAGCATAGTTGTCATTCTGAGTATAATGTGTATCAGTCCCAAAGATTATTATTGATTGGTTCATGATATGTTATTACTTGCTATCAAATTATTTGTTTCTAGTCACCCACTTGAACTTTTAAGGTGTCCTGCCATTTATGTTTTGCTCCACTTTCAAGGACAAGCGAAATACCACTTTGCTATGTTTTCTTTATGCTCGAAACAAACATATAACTTTGAAGTGCATTATTATTGATGATCTTTTATTTGTTTTACTTTTCATGTTGCAACATGATTGCTAAGTTTCATTGTTAGAATTATGTCTATCATGTCTATGTTTAGAGTACTATGATCTCAGCTTACATATGCTTTTACAAATATGATGATAAAGATTATGTTGGTACCATGTCACCTCAGATTTTTTTTATTGTTTTACCTACTCGAGGACGAGTAGAACTAAGCTTGGGGATGGTTGATACGTCTTAAACGTATCTATAATTTATGTTGTTCCATGTTGTTTTAATGCTCTATGCTATAAGTTTTCTACACACTTTATGTCATTTTTATGGAATTAATGGGACTAACCTATTAACAAGATGCCACAGAGCCAGTTTCTGTTTTCTGCTGTTTTTGGTTTCAGAAAAGTTGTTCTGGAAATATTCTCGGAATTGGACGAAACAAAATCCTAGGGTCTTAGAAATCTGTCACGTACACGGATTCCGAAGGGGTCCCTGGAGCCACCACACCATAGGGTGGCCCCCTTGGCTGCGCCACCAGGTGGTGTCGCCCCCCTAGCTGCCACCGGTGTTGCCCTTTCGCCTATTTAAGCTCCTCCTCGGGTAAACCCTAAATACGAGAGCCTCCATCCACGAAAAGTTCTGTAGCCGCCGTCATCGTCAACCCTAGTTCGTCAGAGTTCTGAAGCTCTCCCCGGCACCCTGCCGGGAGGGGAATTCATCACCGGAGGGCTCTACATCACCATGCCTACCTCCGTAGTGATGCGTGAGTAGTTCATCCTTGTACTACGGGTCCATAGCTGTAGCTAGATGGTTGTCTTCTCCTCTTTATGCCTCATGTTTAGATCTTGTGAGCTGCCTAACATGATCAAGATCATCTATCTGTAATGCTACATGTTGTGTTTGCTGGGATCCGATGAATATTGAATGCTATGTCAAGTGATTATCAATCTATCATGTTTATGTTATTTATGATCTTGCATGCTCTCCGTTACTAGTAGATGCTCTGGCCAAGTAGATGATTTTAACTCCAACAGGGAGTATTTATACTCGATAGTGGGTTCATGCCTCCCTTTCATTCATGCTCGATTGACAGAAACGTAACGGATGTGGGATGTGATGTTGCCATTATGGAGAAAACAATAATGTTTTCATTGTTTACATTACACACTTTACTTAAGGCAATAATCTGTTGCTTGCAACTTAATACCCGAAGTTTGATTGGATGTCGCTTCGAGGGTGGATTATTAGTCATAGATGCAGTTGGATAACAGTCTATGAATTATGTTGTAATGACCGCATGAATCACATAGTAATCATCATGTCATGCATATGCACTACGGTGCAGCCTTTATATATGTCAATTCCACAACTGTAATTTGTTTACCTAACATGTTATCTATCTGTTTTGGAGAGACGCCACTAGTGAACTGTGGACCCCGGTCCATTCTTTTACACTGATAATACAATCACCGCAAACACTATTTCCTTTACTGCAATCATTGTTTTCCTTTCATTCACTGCCATCGTTGTTCTCTTTTCATCCACTGCAGACAAGTTATTTTCCATACTATACATCTAATCTTTTATGTTAGCAAAACCGGTGAGATTGACAACCTTACTGTTTAGTTGGGGCAAAGTATTTTGATTGTGTTGGTGCAAATTCCACGTTGCTGCTGAGCCTGGTAGTGCGTCCTGCCAACATCAGATGTCATCAACCTTCAGAAGTGATTTATTCCTCCTACTGGTTGATTAAACCTTGGTTTCTTTCTGAGGGAAAACTTGCTGCTGTGCTATTCATACCTTCCTCTTGGGTCTCCCAACGAGCGTACATCTACGCGCATCACATAGTAAACTTGCGAATGGAAACATCACTTTTTTAAGAACACATGGGATAATCGCGTGTATTTTGTATTAAAATAGAAGGCATAGTTTATACAGATTTGGACCCAGCCACATGCGACTGTGTTCCTCCACACCGGACTCACACTTCTCTTGTATTCCTCTCACTCGTCCACCTAGCCCCTCTAGTGCCCACAAGTGAAACTCCGGCCTATTACATATACAAACCTCAGAAGGCAATGAAGCAACATTGTCGAAAACTATAGTGTTGAGTTTCAACCAGATCGTCCTCGCAATTAGGAGAATGAGGCCATTCAGTTTCCCCCTGTCCTTCCTTGGCTCAGCCGCCGAGATCGCCGACCACCACTCCAGCAGACCCGAAGTCGACAATGGCGTTATTCCATGGAGTCTATATGGGAGTAGGACGTTGTACCACACCTCCCCCACAAACACGTATTGCACCAGCAGGTGCTCCCCGCACTCTGGCTCCTCGCTGCCGAGTGGGCATTGTGCCAGATGTTGCTTGCCTCTCCTCTCCAATTTGTATGTCGTCCAGAGACGATTCTTCAGCGTAAGACACATGTGGATCTTGTGCTCGAGTGGTGCCCCTGCCGACCATAGTTCCGCGGCGCATGGGGCCTCTGTCCAGACGAAGAAGAATGCATCATATGCTGATTTTGCTTAATATTTCGCATCCGGTGGCAGCCACCTCTTTATTGATTGCATTCTCATTCGAAACTTTCGAGATCCGTAAGTACCTAACCACTGCTTGGCCTAGCCCGAGAAGTACACATAAATAGGTCGGGAAGTACAAAGTTCACTTTGTGGGAGTACACATACTTGTATTAAAAATTGCAGATGATTGGACTCAGAAATGCAGAATCTCTGTCGGAAAGTACACATGCTTGCATCGGGAAGTACAAATGACAAGTGTCGGAAGTAGAGTCTTACTAAAGTGAAAAATAAATCAAAAAATGTAGAGAAATACACACAACGACTTCACGAAGTATAAATCTTATCGGGAAGTTCACGATCGCTCTAAAGTGCAGAAAAATAAAAAAAAAGATATAACTAAATGTAAGTACATAAATTTTGGAAGTACTCAAAAAGTACAAAGTCCAAATTTATTTTTTGCATGCGGAAAAAAGAGCGGGAAGTACACACAATGAATACGGGAAGTACACATAATATCTTTCATAAGTATAAAGTTTCAATTTCGGAAGTGCAAAATCTACCGGAAGTGCAGAAAAATAATTAAACCACCCGTAAGAGATACAACATACAGCCAACTAATACACACAATTACCGTCGGAGTTACAAAGGACCAGTTTTACAACAAAATGACTCCAGGAAGTACAGTAGATTAAAAATTTGGAACCAACGATCCCGTCACAAAGTACACATTAGCATGAGGAAATTCAAAAAAAGATTAAATAGTTCGCCAAGATGTACACAAAGTATAAAGTTCACTTTGTGGGAGTACACATGCTTGTATCAGGAAGTATAGATGTTTAGTCTCAAAAGTGCAGAATCTCCATCGGGAAGTACACATGCTTGCATGAGGAATTGCAGATGATTATTATCGGAAGTGCGAAATCTCACTAAAGTGCAAAGAACATCTGAAAATATTGATAATACACGCAGTGACTTCACGAAGTACACTAAGTCATCATTGGAAGTGCAAAAATCTCCGCCGGAAGTACACATGCTTGCATTGAGAAGTACAATTTTTTTTTCAAAATTTTCGTAAAAATCCCATGACTCTCTTTTCAACGCAATAAGAATCACTCGATTGAGAGGTCAGGTGGGTAGCCAAATAATCTTTTAAACGGGAAAAATAAGATTGACTGTACTTTGACCACGAAAAAACACACGTAGAATTAGATTTTTGAGGTTTTTGTTACCGGGGAACTGGTAATTTTAATAGATGCGTCTTTTTAGCCCAAATATTTTGAGTGGTCATTGACCTAAAACGGATAATGTATATGAAAGTTATCGCTGTTTTACTGAACCTACTCGTGAAAATCACGACAACAATATACATATTTGCATCAGGCAGTACAACATATTGGGCTCGGAAGTACAGATCCGTTCGTATATGCGACGGTACAGATTATACTATTTTCAAAAGTTAAATTAATCGGTAAGGAGTTTGGAAAAACCATAAAAGTCAAAACTTGCACAATTTCAATACCTTTCGAAGGGTACTATATTATATGTCTCATTACAATAAACGGTAGATAAAAATGGGAAAAATACGTTTTCTGTGATATTTTTAGACCGGTGTTTTCAAAATTGTTTTAAAAACATAACAAATTGAAAAAATATGACCTGAAAGGGAAGGACGCAGAATTTCATTAGATTTTCAACGGTACCTCATTTGCTAAATTCTAATAATCGGTTGAGAAAACATCTTGAAAATACGTTCGATATGATTTTTCATAGATTCAAGTTTTTTGTAAATTGTTTAAAAACTGTAGCGAATTTGAAGTACTATGTGAGACAGGAAAAGATGCAGAATTTCATTAATTTTTCAATGATATATTGTTTGCTCGATTTGGATAAACAGTAAAAAAACTACGGTATAAATTATATGCTAGAGCCAGTACACTGTTTTATTGCGGGAAGTACAGAACTGTGTGATACCTCAAATCTTGCTTTTGATTAATTTTTTATTAGTTCACGTGATAATCATGATTTATTTTGGTGTGTCGTGGCGATCGAATGAATTTTAGAGATCCAATGAAAAAAAAACTAAACCAACTTATCAATACTTTATTGACTGTTCTTGATGAACTGAATTAAGGTTCACACAGACTATTCATTCGCCTTGAGAAAATATTTCTAGCACATACATGGCATAACTCATTCCATGACACTTCTTAGATCTTTGCGCAGCAACATGAGCTACTACTTCCTCCACCGCAACCGCTCTTATCCTTGTCATAACTTTGGAGAACACAGTAAGCCTTGCATGCGATGTTTCCACGATCTCGGTCTGGGGACAAGCAGTACTCCTCATCTTTACACATGTCAGTTGTATCTATGCACAAAGCACAAGAAAGATGCCTTAGTTAACAAATATAAACCACCGGGAAATATATGTTTCAGTATCCAAATACAAGTGCAGAGATAATCAAAGAACGAACAACCATGCCTATGTAGCTGCCTGCTGCATGATGAGAGAAGAAAGTGGTGGCCATGGCTACAACAGCTACGAAACATAGGGCCCGTGTGTAGTTCCTCATGCGTGGCATGGGTAGCAATTTTTTTTTTCTAGTGTTGTTGGTTGATTTTGCCAAAGTCATGTTCTTTGCCTGGTTGTTAGTGTTTATACATAGAAGAAAAACTTAGAGTGAATTTATTTATTACCCTCTATTGTTTTGCAGTATATTATTGTCGCTTTGTATAGAGGATTGCAATAATCTCCATAAATAAATTTCTACCCTTTTATCGTCTTATGTACATTAACACTTCCTTATCCGCATTGTATAGTGCATCCTTTTTCTCGTTAATATGTCTAGATACATACATATTTTGATAAATCCATGTCAAGTAATTCATAACGAAGGGAGTAGATGGCAGTACAATTAGACGAGCATATACTCTTTCTGTTTCAAAATAATTGGATGTATCTCGATGTACATGTATTCAAATATTAAATACATCTATGTCACCTTATTTTAACGATAATTATTTTGAAACGGAGAGAGTATAAAATAGTGAAGTAAAGGGGCATACGTGAATCACACCATCCATTGAGTTGACCACTCGAATGCATGGACGGGCACGGCTTCATCGGTTCTTACCTCTGGTCCATGACCTTTTTCAATTGCTACTCCAATTGAGTAGAATTGAGTGGGATCCAAAGGCCGGCATGGCGTGGCTGTTCTCACACGTTATGTAATCATTGTGCTGAAGCACTACTGCACCGCGTATACTGTAGTTAATGGTGCTGAAAATGCCGACCCAAGATCTGGACGGCGACGATCGATCCAGCGTCTCGGTGGAACCAACACTTGCCGACATCGAATGTTCCCATAAAACTGCAATTTGTCCCTCTGGTGAGCACCATTTTGGTGGTGCAAAGTTACTAATATAGCATGACCGGTTCAAAAAGGCCGGGCAAATTTAGCATCACATTCACGCATGACGTGACAATGCCAGATTTCATTTATCAGCGAGCAACTGATATCACCTGATCAAGCGGGAGCACTTCAACAACTCTGTAGTCGAGCCTGGCTATAAATACCACGCATATCCGTGTGGAATAGCACCAAGCAAACAGAGCGAGCGAGAGCAAGCAGCTTACTCTGCGTACATTCTACTCTGACTCAGCCCAGCGACAATGGCATCTAAGGCCACCGTTTTTCTCGCCGTCGCTGCCACGGTCGCGGCCGCGTGCGCCGTGTCATCGGCGCAGACCAAGTTCGGCAAGCTCGTCGTCACCGGCGTCGTGCCCTGCAACACCGGGACCCTGATCGACGTTGCCACTTCTCCGGCGTTCCCAGGTAAGCATGCAATCGACGCGTGCGCGCCTAATTACAAATGTGCACGGCTTTGTGGACTGCCATAACCAGTCGGGTTTTCCTGCGTACGTGTCGCGCAGACGCGAACGTGGAGTTGCGGTGCGGCGGCAACGTGGTGGCCAGCGCAAAGACGAGCAGCAACGGGTCGTTCGCGATGGAGGCGGACATGACCAACGCGCTGGCGGCGCTCGTCGGCGCGTGCGAGCTGGTGGTGGACACGCCGCTCGTCAAATGCGACGGGAAACTACCGGCGGCGGGGGCACTCGTGTCTTACTTGCAGGGGCCGCTCACCAGGATGCTCACCGGCGTCTTCCAGCTAGCCCCCGCCGGCTTCTCCTTCCAAATGAGCTGACTGACGGCCATCCACGGACCACGGATGCATCCTCACAACGCCTATAGTAGTATGCGTGCATGAGAACTCACAAGGACAATGTACCTCCTATGAACGCCGTGGTCTAGCAAAGTTGCAAGTACTATAAAAGTTTGTGTACCGATGAGTGGCAGCATATATATACGGAGTATGTAATAAAGGGTCCAAATCAGGCACGAGTTAAGCACGCACTCCCTTATTTTGGTTTGAAGTTGGCTTCTCAATGTGCTCTATTTATAAACGGGCAATCTGGCTCCATCTATGGATTTTTTTTTTTTGAAATGGGTGACCCAGCCTCTGCATCTATTAGATGCATACAGCCTTTTATATTAAAATAACACAACCGTTCATCGTGAAAATTCATCCATATTACAACTCAACGAAACTGAATAGTGGGCCAGCGAAAAATCCCGACATAATGAGTACTATGCATGTTGCAATCGTCTAGTATGCAACCAGCCACCCTGTACGGTGGCTCACTTCTCTGTCTTACATGCAACAAGCTCACATAAGCATGACATCATCTAAAAGATTGACCTAGAAGATTCTCTTAAATTTGAATTTTAGAATATTTTCTTCCTCAATCATTAACCCGACCGGCGATATGTTTGCTTCCTCGTGCCGAGATCCTTAAAACTAGATATCATGCCGATATGTTTCGACAATTCTTTCTTTATGGGTTAATCATCATATTCCTATCCCATACTTAACATATTACACACTATTTAGTTACTAGATTAAACAAAATAACTTCTTTGTAAGTATTTGTCAGTTTGTTGTCACATATTTGTCAGATCATGCATTGCTTGCCGGATTAAAAATAACATTTTTTGTAGTAGTTATCAAATTATTATCACATATTATCGGTTTATGGGGGAGGCGTTTTGGCTCCTGAGCTCACATGCTCCTGCCGGTCCAAAAAAAATCGTAGAAATTTCAAAAGAAATTAAAAAATGCCAACCAACATATACAAGTTAAATACAACCGTGCAAATTTTCGTAATCAAATGATATTTTGGGTGCCCTGTGTAAAAAAGGCAAAATCACTGTTCCAAAAACTATATTTCTAGATATCATTTTTGTCAGTGATTTATCTTTTTGCACGATGCATCAAAAATATCATTTGATCACGAAAATTTGCACGTACTTAGTAAACTTGTATATATTTGTTGGGATATTTTTTTAGATTTTTTTGAAACGTTTCACTACTTTTTTCAAAAAAAAAAAATTAATAGACGGAGCATGTGAGCTCCAGAGCCAATGTGAATTTCCGCCGGTTTATGTGCTACTTAGTTACCCAATAAAGAATAACTTGGTTTCATGTAGGCCATTCTACTTTTTGTTGAATGATACCATACATTATTTGCTAACACACTTCAATGTTTGCTCTCTTTATATACTGATCATCCTAAAACATGTGAGACATTACCTATAAACTATGCACAATTATTGTGATATATGTTTGCTGATAGTATGTTAATCATGCTAATCGACATGTCAAAAAAATTATCGAAAAAACAAAATGAGATTTAGTTCTGAAGCCCTCGCCGAGAAAAATTAATGGTGCAGACGGATTAGTTTAATTTTTTGGATATAGCAATTAATACAATACATTGATGTCATTAAAGAGGTGACAAACATATGTATAATTGTTGCCACATGCTTTTTAAATACATGCAGCGCCTTTGGTTAGACTTTTTCCTTCATTGGGTAATAAATACGTAAAATATATCAGACCGGTCAAAACAGAACAATCAAGGGCCGTGATAAATATAATGTTACATGGAAGTCATTTGAAATCATCGATTCTAGTCCTTCTCTTGCATCTTGAATTTCTTCCATACATGGGATGAAAATACTAGCAAAAGATGGGACCTGCAAACGCTAGACTACCTTCGACCCTAGCTTTACCGTTGAAAGGACACATATGTCGCCTAGGGGGGGAGGGGGTGAATAGGCGTTTAGAAATAATTACGGTTAAGGTTTGAATAAATGCGGAATAAAACTAGGGTTTAGTTATCAAGCTAAAACCTAAACAAACTAGGTTCGCCTATGTGCACCAACAACTTATGCTAAACAATTCAACCAACTATGTGATAGCAAGATATGTTACTTCAAGATAGATGGCTATCACAAAATAAATTGCATAAGTAAAGAGATTGGGTATAGAAATAACCGAGAGACGTGGAGACGATGATTTATCCCCAAGTTCACTTTCCAATGGAAGCTAATCTCCGTTGGAGAGGAGTGGAGTCACAATGACTCCAAGCGCCCAATGACTCATCTTATTCTCCTCGTGCCTCCACCAATGCAGAGTGCCAAGATCCACTATGGGACTTTTGAGGACGGTCACCGATCCCGTACAAGGTTGGGGCAATCTCCACAACTTAATTGGAGGCTCTCAACAATATCCCACGAGACACCAAAACTACGAGATAGAAACAAGGTCCCGAGCCACCAAAACTCCGAGACAACAAGGTCCGGCGCCACCAAAACTCTGAGACAACAACAACCGTCTAGGGAACTCCAAGTACCCAAGACGAAAAGCTCAAGGGCACTCCAAGAACCCAAGAGAAACAAGCTTCTCAACATTTCACTCGAACAAATCCTCGTAGAGAACTCAAACCGATGCAACCTATGAAATGGCAAGAACACAAGAAGTGATCAAATCCTTCACTCCCAAATCCCATGGAAGCAACAAATGCTATGGGGCGAGAAGATGGAAGAACAAGGAAGAATGCAACAAATGAATCCACAAGATCTAGATCCAAAGACTTCCCCTCACTAAGAGGAGAGATGGAAATGTGGAATAATAGATCTAGATCTCTTCTCTCTTTTCCCACTAATTGGAGGCAAGAATCATGGAGTAATAGAGAGAAAGAAAGGTCCAAAAGGTCAACAATGGTGGGGGAAATTTGCTTGAGAAGTGGGGAACCAATGGGGAAGAAGACCCCTTAAATAGGTCCCCACAAATTCTTCCTGTTGGGGAAAACTAGGTGCCCCGGCCTAGGCCCGGCCTGGCTGGCCTCTCTGCGCGTCCCAGCCTCGGCCCAGCCTGGGGCCGGCCTAGGACGGCTTTTCTGCGCGAAGGCCGGCTACCTAACAGAACCGGTCGGCCTTGGGGGCCCAAGGCCGGCCTAAGACCGGCCAGGCCGGTCACCCAGTTTACAGAAAAGCATCCATAATGAAAACTTCATATCTTTTGCATACGAACTCCGTTCTCGATGATCTTGGGCTCGTTGAAATTGTAACAACGAGCACTACAAGATTATGCAGAGAAATATCATAGTTCTACAAGGGAGGATAAAACTAAATGACGAAAGGTTTGACCTGTCTATAAAAGAGCAATCGGTAAAACCTCCAATATAAAAATGCAATAAGTTTTTCATGCGAAATCTGTTTTTGATGAACTTGACCTTATCTTGAAGAACATGAAAAGCTCTAAAACCACACATAGAGAAAACACAAATAAGAACCCAGAAATATGATGCCAAGTATGCAAAGGTTTGAGCTCTCTTGAATGATGCGATCAAGTTGCTAATATGAGAGCCCCTCTTGATGGTACGTTATCTATCCTATAACCCGGTCTCTCAACTAATGCAATGAGACTGCTAAAATAGAAAACCTATCAAGATCATAAATTTTCCTTGAGCATTCCACTTGAGCTAGATGATGAAGATCTTGACCTTCTCAAGATGGAACATCTTTCTTGATTTCGCTTTGCTTGATGAAGAAACATAGATTGCTAGCCCATACGCCACTATGGGAAAGGCTCTGTTAAGTCCATCTTCACCTGGCCATTATCTCCAAAAGGGTGGCAAGCTCCAAGAATGTGATCTCTTCGATATGCCCCGCTTGGACTTGCACTTCTCAAACTTGATGACGACCACAACTTGACGTCATCCACCATGGACTATGTGAAATCTTCCTTTTGATGCAAACCCATGAAAAGATACCTAACCACAAATAAATATAGCACACAGTGGCGGCGCTAGGGGTCTTCACGTGTCTTCGTACGAATACCCATGTTTTGGAGCACAAACGAGTTTTATACATGTTGTCTTGTACGCAGCATGGCCCAGCCCAGTTACCCAGCAGTCCAGCACACGTTCTCGGCAAGACGGACGAATGCGCAAGCGAAGTGAGCCACCCCGCATCTGGTACCCGCACCGACCCCGAGTCCCCGACCTGCTCCTTGCCGCCGCCGGACCACCTCATGCAGAGTGCAGATCTCCATGGCCGCGCCCGGACCTCCAATCCTGTCCCCCTCCTCGGCTCCTCGGTCGCCGGAGCGCCTCCTCCAGTCCTCATGTCCGTATTTCGGCTCCTCCACTACGCCGTCGGGCCGTCCGACCTGCTCCTTCATGGCCCCGCCGGTCCGCCTGACCTGCTAGTCAGGTGCCAGCTCGTCCGCATGTGATTTCAGTTTTTTTTCTTGATTTGGTTCGTTTACAGATTTGTTGCGCCCTATTCTAAGTACTAGTAGTAGCAGTGTAGCAGTAGAAGACCTAATAAGCTTGTATTTTACTAGATACAAGTTTATATTTAGTAAATTTTCCTTGTTTTGTTGTGATGAAGATGAAGAAAAATAGTGGGGCTAGCAGTAGCATATTTTTTACTTTGAAAAAAACCTTTCAAATGGAAGAAAATGAATGGTACATCCACACCGAATTAGACAGTTGCGGCATCGAGTACCTTTCTTTTTCAGCTCTGGAGCAATTTGGAATTGGCAACCCCAGTCGTAGAAGATGATGAAGCAACGGAAGCAGATTTTAGGGCGATCGGACATGAAAAATTGCTAGTGTAGTATTGTTTTGTTCATGTCTTGTATGTAGAAGAAAACTATTTTTTACAATGAATACCCAGCCACTAAATCCTGGAGCCGCCACTGATAGCACACACACATATAATGGGTCAGAACACAAATATATATGAACAATTACTTACCATACCATGACCCCACATGGTACATCTTCTAGCTTTCTGAGTTGATCAATATTAACCATCGCTTAGCACTTTGCCTTTATCAACATTGTATCTTTTCTTCTCTCTTCATAATAATGATGTCTTGAAGGTAAAGATGAATATTCACACAATATTCTTATTCAAGACATACTTGCAATATGCTCAACTCTCTCGACCAAACTTGGGATATTCACATGAATAGCACCTTGGTCATCACTTGATCATCTTGAATCCAACACATGGAAATCAATCATTTCCTATGGACAATCTCTACAAGTATAGCTCAATGCAATCGTTAGTCCATAGTGATTGTCATCAATTTACTAAAACCACAGATGGGGCCACTCTTTCAACCGTGACCATATGTGTTGAAGGTATATGACCTAGAGTTAATAATATTAAGTTATTATTAATATTATTGTTCATTATTAATGTTTATATATCTCTATGCTATAACCGATGTGGTACTTGAATATAACCGAACAGGGTATTCAAAGAAAATGTGCATTCACTTGTAGAGAAATAAACAAAGAAGTGTTCCTAATCTAGCCACTAGAGATTAGTTCATTAGTGTAACATCCCAGGTTTTAAAAATTCAAAATAACATCATGCATACATAAGCATAGTGGCATCCTTGAATGTTTTGACCTTGTTTCCATCTTTTTCAAAACCCTAAACCCATTTTATCCATAATAAGGAATAAAAGGGCATTTTGAAGTCACCATGTTACCCCATGTTTAACTATTTTATTATTGGGAAAGAATGGTACCAAAAGACTCCTTATATCTTAAGCTTTTCAAAACACATTTTTATGATTTTTTCTGAAAAGGTTTGAGTGTCTTTTGAATTATTTTGTTAACCTTTTGAATAAAAAAACAAAAGAGGAAAACAGAGAACAAAAAAAAGAGAACCTATCTACCGCGCATGCGCAACGCAGCAGCCGGCCCAGCCTAGCTAGGAAGCCCAGCAGGCCAGCCCAGGAAGACCGCTCTCTCTCTCTCTCTCTCTCTCTCTCTCTCTCTCTCTCTCTTTCTGTCACTGCCCGATCGCCTCGTGGTCCCACTCGTCAGCGCCAACATGTCGTATTCAACCCCCGTCTTCATTTCCCCGAGCTACAACGACACAAACCACCGTTTTGATTGACAACGTCAATACGGTGATTTAAGGCCACTGTTTCTTCTCTGTTTTGTCTCTACTTAAGCCCACCCCTTCCTCTTCATTTCGCTCCACACCACGTAGAAGGGGAGCCACCGGGCCGCGCGTACTCGAGCTCAATTTTTGTCGTCGCCGTCGGCTTGGTCTGCCAATTCCGGCGAGTACCGTCCACTTCGGACCCTATCTCCCCCTCCATTCTTTCTATTGTGCCGCCACGCACCATTCTGACATTTTGCGCGCCCTTCTTATCCCTTAGGTCGACGACGACATCAACGACCAGAGCTCACCGGCGCCTCGGGCAACTTCGGTGAAGGATTCCTCAAAGAGGAGTTCCCCATCGAGCCCGCTGCTTCGCCATCGAGTCCACCGCGACGTGAAGTTCACCGTGGTATGTCCCGTCGCCCCTCTAGGCCTCTAGGATAGCGGCGCCGAGAGTGCCCATGTTTCCGCGGCCACGCGCCATGCATTCCGATGCCTCTTCGGTGGCCAACGCCGCTTGTCCGCTCGGGTAGATCCCAGTCGTTGGATTAGGATCCTAGGGCCTGTATTAGATGCGGCTAACAAAACGTTACTTTTAATCGTGGCCGTCCATCACGACTTAGATCCAGCGGCCCACGTTAGCGATCCACGCAAAACGGCATGGGCCAATCAGAGAGCTCCGTTTAGGTGTAGTTGGATCAACCCTTTTCTTTAAAAACAGAAATATGAACAAACTTGTAAAATCCATAATTTTTGCTCTGTAACTCTAAATTCAATAATTTTGTACTTTTTTAAATCAGCAAGATTAGTAGAACACAGTGGATCAATCAAATTCTAATTTTAACACGTGCACAAACTTGGTATTCACATATCTTTATATTACTTATTTTGTTCATAATTATAGCTTTATAACTCCTTTTTGAGTAACTCCAATTGCCATAGTTTTGTATTATTTTATTCTATCCAGAGAGTATATAATAACAACATTTAGACCACTTTAGTAACAGAAGTGTTTTTATGGGCTTATATGACTTTATAGAGGCATTCAAAATGTTATAAGTATAATTTTGTATTTATTTTGTTTTTCCTAAGTTCTTAAACATGTTATGAAACAAGAGAACAACATTTTAACCTTCATGCATAATCATTGTGGTGTTTGTGCATTCTTCATCATTGCATATCATGCATACATGTCTATGTAATGTTTTCTTTTATTGGTTGTTTATGAGTTGTTATTTTGTTTGTTTAGATTGTGAGGAGGAGCATTCTACAATTGTGGTTGTTGTTCTTACTGTTTCTACTGCCAAGGCAAGTGACACCCCATCCATTTACCATATTTTCACTATGCATTAGTGGATTTGAGTAGTATGCATGATAGGATCTTTTTATCAAGTATAATGCTATGCTATATCCTAGTAGTGTGTAGCCACCCCTAGAACTATCTTTTGGAAGCCCTCAATATTTTAGTTTATGCTTAGCGATGCCTCTATAGAATATCTACTAGTTGTTGATGGAAAATGCTAAGTTATAAATCAAATGAACTACCTGAGTGGATTGGTTGTTATGGATGTTGAGAGTTGAGTGTCTCCTCCAGGGTTATACCTGAGGTGTTCACTTGAGGAATGCCACCCAGGAACAAAGTGATTATGAAGTCTCCCAGTTTAGATTGCTTCCAGTGCAGCCTTTTGACATATGGGCTCTGTCTTGAACAACTAAGTTGTGAGATTTTAGCCCAGGCTTGGCAAGCAGATGTAGCATAATTATAGGTGGAACAGGTCTTGCCGGTGGGATGAACTTCTTCTTCTGAAAGATCTCGTATCAATTCTATCCTTTCCATGATGCACTCCAGGTGTATAGGATGTTTGGGCTAATTGAAGACAAAGGGTAAAAGTGCACAATCTCTACAGAGTCAACAAACTAAGATCTTAGTCGTGTCCCCGGTTATGGACAACTTCGAGCAGCTAGACAAGGATGGACGGAAGAATCACATCACCATTTTCAATAAGTAAAATTTTGACTAAGTGAACAGTTTAGGTGGTGCTTGGATTTTATTCCAATGTTGCCACCCCTTTGAAAACAAAATAACTTTACAAGAGTGTTAGGAGAAAATTGGCTTTTTGCAAATAGCCCTAAACTCCACCTAGCTATAATATTTATGTAGTACTAGACTTGCCATTTTATATCCACCAAAGGTGTCATTTGCCAGTACATAAAATTGTACTGACCTCCTTCGGGGGCTGCATATTCTAACGTGCAGGTTATTCTGATGAAGAGTGAAGATGTTCTGGACTCAAGTCTACACCCAACATGTCTACCTGTGACGCATGCTTGAAGATGGAGGCTCATTGCTGCTTTACTTTTGTTGCTTGATTCTCTGAGTTATAGCTAGCCTATAAGGCTATACACCTTTTAGTAAGTTACTTGGCTACTCTGGATTCTGATGTACTCCCTCCGTCCACTTTTATAAGGCACATTTCTTAACATTTCAATAGCAAGAAGTGTGCCTTATAAAAGTGGACGGAGGGAGTAATAATTTTGACTCTTATGCAACGATACTTTAAGTTTTGTACTGTGGTGCTAATATGATCAGGGACTAGCACATAACATAGGTATTCCACCTTTACTAAAAGGTGAGATGCTACAATTAATTGTGAATATGATCACGTTTTCCTGATCATGAACTTAATGTAAATCAACAACTATGAAGGTATATTGTTAGGAGAACAATATTACCCAACGGGCCCAATCATTAGTTCTTGTTATGATATATTATTCGTTTTTTGTTCATATAGAAAAGTTACTATGAAGTTGTAATTTGCATAAATATCTTGACAATGAGAATATCCAGTGACCGCAGACTTGCAATAGAAAAGACGCTCCAAGAATAACAGATAGTATGTGAAGCAATAAAAATATAGTGTCTTGAAAGATGACCTGATAATTTTGTTGACAAAGAAAGGGATGCCTTGGGCATCCCTAAGCTTTGACGATTGTACTTCTTGGATATTTCTTGGGGGTGACATGGACATCCCCAAGTTTGAGATTTTTTCCATCCTTCATCTTCTTATATCATCCAACTCTCCTTACACTTGAAAACTTCCTTCACACAAAACTTCTCGCAATCTTCATTGGCGGGGTTAGTGCACCGAATATATAATCCACTTAGTTCAGTTTAAACACAAGATCATGACTCAATTCAAACATTACCTACTGTCGCAACTTATTTTCATGCCCTCTCCCAAGAGAACACAAAAAATAAAGAGATAAAGAGGGAAATGCAAAAATCTGTCAAAACAGAACTGACTGTAAAGATGATTTTTTTTGGGCAGGGCACTTCTGAAGCTCAAATCAAAAAGTGGTATACTAGTGAAATTTATATAACACCCTGAGACAACCGCCTGATTTTGTACATAATTGTATCGCACTCTGTCTGAGAGATACAATTTTTTTGGTGAGGCGCAAAAAATCTGGACTGAAAACAGCAAGTTGCACTTCCTCGCAAATAGAGGTTATTATTTGCACAAAAACGAAATAAAAAGGATAAAGAGAGATTTTTACAAAGGTAGCAACTTCAAAGAGTCATAGAAAACAAAATAAAACAAACGGAAAACAAGAGAAAACAAGGTGGGTTGTCTCTGATAAGCGCTTTTCTTTAACGCCTTTAGCTAGGCAAAGAGCAAGAATCAAGTATTCTCTTCTTAAATCCAACATCAAGAACATCGTTCTCTCCAGAAGAACATCCTTAATTCGTTTAGGGAAAGAAAATTTACCCCTAATAGGTGCATAAAAGTCTATGAAACCGAATGTAACATTCATTATGCATCCCATGATTTTTAGGAAGGAACTTCCTAGAACAATGTTACCTTGATCCCCCTTTTCCATGATCATGATATCCACATAGGTTAATATGTTATGAATAGAAACTTGGACATCTTTAACTAATATCACAATCTTAGAGATATTACCATTAGAATGTGGGTGATAAAGTGGGTGATCAATCATGTTATCATATTTCAGGTGGTCATAAAACATTTTAGGCGTACTAGATATCATGGAACCAAGGTCATAATAAGCAATAAAGGTTTGATTATCATTCTCTAATTCAGTGAGGACTTGCCCATCTTGTAGAGGTCTTTCTATTTCCTTCAAGCACAATTCATCCATTTTCTTCTTAATTTTGCCTAGTTTATCGTTTATAGTGCTCATACCAACATCCTCCATCAAGAAACTTACTAAACCATTTATAGCATTAAGAGCTTTCATATCCTCACGTTATAAAAAGTTTCCTCCTGCAATCAAGTTTAAAGCATGCTTGCACCAACCAAAGAGACCAAGATAAAAGCAGCTAAGCAATATATTCAAGGCTAGCATAGGTTATATATTTTTATGAGCAATAGAAATTATTTCCCAAGCGTCTTTAAAATTGTCCCCACCTCTTTGTTTGAAGTTGAGGAAATCAGCTTCAGGGGACATAACAAAAGGAATAGAGCTAGACATACTAACAAAACAAGGATAAAATCAGACTAACAAAGCAAACAAAAGACTAGAAAATAGAGAACTAACTTTTTTGCATTTTCGATAAAAGAGAAACAAAGCTAAACAAAAGTGAACTAAGAAAGAACAAGACAAAAGAGAGAAAGTGGAAGTGTGTAACTTTCCTAGCCCAAAGCTTGAAGTCCCTGGCAATGGCACCAGAAATATATCTTGATGGCGTGAAATCACACACCCGTTGGGAGATCCCAAGAGGAAGGTCTGATGCAGTCTAGCAGCAAATTTCCCCCCAGTTAGAAACCAGGGTGTTGTGGATGTAAACTCAACAATCCTCATGGTTAGGGACCCGGGGTTCCGTGAAGGGAAACGACACTGGTGGACTACTCGACTTGACGGGTTATTGCCCGCCGGTTTTATTCTGATGAGGTGAAATGTATCGATTACAGGGGGTGCTCTCCATAGATTGAATCTCGGCTAGCTCTGAATCTAGGTTTGTCCGTCTGTTCATGACCCCCTCCGTGCTTTAGGACTTGTACATGAATAGATAGCCGGGTCCTGGGGGTCGTACATGACTCGTTTCTGAGTCGGTCGCTACTATTTTCTAACCTTGTCGTCCAAGTATTTCCTTGTCCTGCATCCGCATGGGCTTCTGTTGTGGGCCTTCGTGCATCCACTCGAGGGCCTTATGAAGGTACTCCCCCATGGGCCGTACAGGGTAGGCTGATGGCGAGGGTTCTTTCGAGTACCCCCACATCAGTAGTCCCCGAGTGTCTGATGGAGTCAAAGACTCGATCTAGGGACTCAAACCTGCAAAACAATTTATCTCAAGTTTTCTTCCTGAAAAAGTTTTTTCTGGGAGGATATGGCTGGACAGGTTCAATCTACTCGACTGATCGAGGTTAATTAATCCTAGTCGGGAGAACAGACTGTCAGCCTACTCAGGGTTCGAGTCCTCAGGCTCGATCCTGGAAAAACCTTGGGTAGTTCGACTCGTGCTGCTGAGGCCTTATCGAGTTGAACTCCAATTGTCAGTACTTTTACCCAACACGTCTGTTGGGTTGTAATCATTCTTGTTGGCATGGAGAGTACTAGGTAGCGCAGCATTGGTTCATCTCCCGGGCCGTTGGAACTGATCCGCGGGTCTTACCTTCGTACTACGGGTACAACATCCAGAGTTTTTTAAACGCATCAGCGCAATCTGGGAAACAGAGTACTTCAGGTACAATCCATTCGAGTTAGTTTTCTCGAGTGGCAAAAGAGTATCCTTGACTTTACGCACTTTCTTCGAGTGAAAATTTCTTTTCTGAAGGACTATACAGGATTCGAGTGAATTTCCTGATCACTCGAATACTATACTCATTCATGTACCGTTTGTCAGTAGTGACGTAATGCCCTATTTTTCTGACAAGGGACTAAATATTTTCGTGATGTGAGCTTATCCTGTTAGGCGGTAGCTTGCACAGGTGTAGTTTGACCACCTTTTGACCCTTCAGTGCGCGGTAATTTAGGGATTTTCAGTAAATGCGTAGATTCCGCGCGTAGTGGGCGGCGTGGAGGAAAAGCGGTTAGGCTCCAGTGCCACGTGTAGGGCTCAGATAGCCCAAGAAAAAACCAATGACATATATGGATTTACCCGGCTATAAATACCGCGAGGGGGAAAAGGGTAAACTTTCCCTTCTTCTTCCTCGCGCCCGCATATGCTTCCCGTTCCTTGCTCCAAAGCCATCACCGCACTCCCTCGAGCTCGTCAAATCTCACGCCATGGTGAACACCCGAAAGAACGGCGGTCCCTCGGTGGCTGGTGGCGCAGAAGGTCGCCATCGGAAGGGCGGAAAATGGATCAAATCGGTCGGCACCGCCAAGCTCCTTACCAGTGCAGAGCGTGAGGGCTTACTCCAAGCCGGTTCCTCGAGGCGCCCAGGTTATGAGGTACATCCGACTCCGGAGGCCAACGAGCGTGTGGCTTTCATGTACCACATCCTTAGGGGTGTGTCCTTTCCTCTCCACCCCTTCTTCCTAGTTCTCATGGCGGTGTACGGCGTGCAACTGCACGACGTCCCGCCGAACTCGGTGCAGCACATCGCGTGCTTCATCATGATGTACGAGTGCTACCTTGAGGTGGCACCACACTAGGCGCTCTTCAAACAATACTTCAACGTCAAAGCGCAGCTGAGCAGCAGGTGACGCGCATAAAGTTGGCGGCTGAAACATCCAAATCAGCCTGAAGTCGGGCTATTTCAAGACGGGATTCGTAGACTCCGTCACTGGATGGAGGAGCCGATGGTTGTACGCGAAGGACTCGACCAATGTCGATGGCTCCCCTTTGGCAGATCTAGACAAGACAGTGGTTCCCAGAAGCTCGTGGAAGAACCAATTATCTGCTGAAGAGTTTGCCCAGACTGAAGATCTAGTGTCGCAGGTCGCTACTCTGAAGGCTGGTGGATTCACTGGAACCCACCTAGCCTCTATATTCCACAATCGTCGAGTCCAACCACTTCAAGATAGGGTGATCCCTATGTGATCCTATTCGAGTGCTGATGCGACTCACCGCCTGTGCCGTGAAGAACTCTCCAGCAATGAACTCGAACGGTGTCTGTGTCAGATTACTCGAGTGAAGGAGAATGAAGTAGTCGACTTGACTCCTGCTTTTCCCCCACTGTGTGCTTGAACTGAACGTACAGGGGAAAGTCTTTCTTTACGTCTTCTATTTTCTGCTCTACTTTTCCCTTTTCATTCTCCTTTTGTTGTTTGAGTGCTTTTCTCCTTTCCTAGAATCTGAATGTTTCTCCCAGTGAACCTCCTAAGGCGGGTACCATCTCGTTCATGGAGGGTTTGACTGAAGCTGCTGTAGTGGATCTGGACTCGATTCCCTCAGTCGCCATAGCCAAGTCCTCTCGGGACGCGTATGACCTGGAAGAAGTTCAAAAGGAAACCGCCAAAGAGTCTCGAGCGCCTGCCAAGCGCACTCGAGTGGAAAGTGAGTTTGAGGAAGCCACCTCCAAAGACTCCAGCTCTTCGAGTGCCACACGAGGAGACGAGATGAGGAACTCTATTCCCAGCGATTCTCTCGCGTCTATGCCCCCACTCGCTCCTGATCCTTCTACTACCAAGAATGTTTGTCGCATGTACGGCTGATGACTCACAAGTATAGAGGGTGTATCGTAGTACTTTCGATAAATAAGAGTGTCGAACCCAACGAGGAGCACAAGGTGTTGACAAGCAGTTTTGATCAAGGATTCACTGTAAATACTAGCAAACAAGTTTTCTAGAGTTCTTGTTATAGCAGATAAATAAAGTACAAGTAAATAAAAGACAGTAATAATAATTGCAGAAAGTGTCCCAATCCTTCTAGAGCAAAGCACAAGCCGGTTGGTTTACTTATAATGACCTAAGCGTTCTTGAGGCCACACGGGAATTTCGTCAAGTGCTTTCGCTTCATACAGCTGATTAATCTTTATTGTTTTGATAGGTGTTGTGTGGGTGAACCTATGATAATGTACTACCGTAATCTGGACTAATACATACTTGTGATTATACCCCTTGCAAGCATCGCAACTATAATAAAGTAATTAAGATAAATCTAAGCACAACCTTAAACTCTGGGATCCTAGACTCCCTCATGCATCAGTTTCCTAACAGGGGTTTAGGTTTCTGTCACTCCAGCAACAACACAAATAGTAGTCGAATACACAATGCATTCCTCTAGGCCCATAAAGGTGAAGTATCACGTAGTCGACGTTCACATGACACCACTAGAAGAATAGCACCACAACTTAAATATCAAACCACTAAATACTACTCAACATAATTCCACTACTAACATCTTGACTTCTCCCATGTCCTCAAGAATTAAACGAAATACTCACAAGACATCATATGGATCATGATCAGAGGTAATATAATGATGAATAACAATCTGGTCATGAAGCGCAATCACAGATAAATCTCATAAGCATTAACTACAAACAAGTAGTTCACACCGGGAGAGAGATCTAGTGGAAAACAACGGTATCGAATCCTAATTGTTACAGTGGGACAAAGGTGGATGGTGAGAATGATGGTGCTGGTAGTGATGATGATGACGATGATGATCTTGATTATGCCCGGTGCGATGATGGTGACGATGGCGATAATTTCCCCCCTCCGGGAAGGAATTTCCCCGGCAGATTTCTCCCTGCCGGAGAGCTTTTATCTCTCTGTTGTTTTCCGCCCCGTGGAGGTGGCTGACTATTTCCTCGATGGTTCCCCAAGTCTTACTGTTTCGGCGGGATGAAGTACCCGAAAGGGGACTGGCAGCAGTGGGCCAGGGCCTCCACACCACATGGCGGTGCGGCCAGGGGGTGCACCACCACATGGTGTGGGCCCCTGGTGGGCCCCCTCTGGCTCCCCTCTTTGCTGGCTCCGATATCTGGCAAAATAGGAACTCCCCGATGTTTTTCCTGAAATTCTGATCTTCAGAAATATGGTATCTTGACGGTCCTTTTTCCAACAGAATTTTGGTTCCAGCAGTTAATTCTCCAATAATCATCAAACATGCAAAATAGATGAAATAACATAAGTATCAACCCTAAATATGAAATATGTTAGTGAATAGCAGTAAATTATGATATAAAATAGTGATGCAAAATGGACGTATCCACGGCTTGATTTCCCTTAGCGGGTAAGCTTGCTTCTTTCAGTATTTTTACTCGAATTTTTGCTTTCACCTTGATCATCGTCTTTTCTCCTTTTATGTTTATTATGTCAGTAATTCTTCCAAGACTACTGCTCCGCCAAGGGCTCCAACTCCCCCTCCTACTGCTGCTCCTTCCCCACAAATTGGGGCTAGCTCGAGTGTTGCTCTAGTTCCTTCTCCCCAGGCAAGAAACAATTCGGGTGTTGTTGCTGATGTTCAAGGTAGGGCTGCCTTGATTCCTTCTTGGAGCACTCGGGACAAAGGAGTCGTGCAGGAGGAGTCTCAGGAACACTCCTCTATCTCCGAGGTTGTTCCTGCGCCCACAGGTCCAGGAGCCTGAACTGTCAACCTGGCTGATGTGGATACATTGGCTCTCGAGTATCAGGTTAGGGACCACGTGAGTCTATTTTCTTTTATCTTACTTTTGTTCAAATTACATTCATTCTGTCGGGTGCGCGAACAGCGCTCCTGATGGGAGTAGCCCCTGAGTCAGCGTTTGGCTGCTTGCGGGCAAGCGTAGACTCAAGCCTATATCTTGGTTTCTCACTCTGGTACTTTTTCAGCCCTTTCTAAAAAGCATGAAGGATCTGGGCACTCGTTTCCTTGGCATTTTAAGGAAGAGGGACACCGCCCTCGCTAAATTTGCTAAGGCAAAAGGTAACTCTTGATCCAATGGGATGTCCTTGTTTTCGCTGCTTTTACACTATGTCTTCTGATTGGTTTCCTTGTCGCAGAGCTTCTGACCTCAACTATCGTTGAAAAGGATTTTGCGCTCGCTTGAGTGAAAGAACTCGAGGCACAGAATGCGGATCTTCAGCTGGAAGCTACGACTGCTAGGAAAAGGACTGAAGCTACCATCCGGAAAGCTAGGGAGTCTGCGGAAAAGGAAGCTCTTAAGAAATTTTCTAACTTAGAGGAAACAACCTTATCCCACGACTCGACTCCTTAACGGACAGTTTAACAAGTATCCATATCCCTTCTGTTTTCATGTATCCTTCTCTCCGTATTTCCTATACTGCTGCTGACGAGTTCTATTCTATGTTGTTCCAGCTACTTTGGGTAGCTCTCCTTCCTTGTCACGTCGAATGCGCGAGGGTCCACTCCTTGATATTGTTACCTCTTATGAAGAACAGGTGAACAAGGCCAAGGGTTACCTAGAGAAGCTTCAAGAGGTACTCGTGGCTTTCCACGAGTGCCTGTTCCCTAGGGAAATTGTTCCCTCAAGCCTGGATGCTTTGATGGGTGTGTTTCACGACACGAACGTCCTACCTGATTTCAATCGAGAGCAAACTGTTTCAGGGGCTGAAGCGGTGCTAACCTTGAGTCGAGCCCACGGTGTTGAAGGTGACTTTGAAGCTGCACTTGGTGGACCTCCGGTGGACTCGGACAGGAAACAGGTAGACCTCAACCCTATTGTCATGGAGTCTGTTAGGTTAGGTGAGCGTCTCCTCAAGATGCTTGAGGCTCGAGCCAAGTCTGCCGAAGCTGCTGAGGCTGCTAAGGGTGCTGGAGACACTCGAGGGAGAGCCGTAGATAGTTAGGTTATCTTTCCGTTGAGTAGTATTAGTGACAGCGATGCCCGAGTGAATTTTTCTCTCTTCGTGTATTGCAATTTATCCTTCTACTTAGTGAATGAAAACTATGCTTGTCTATCTCTTTTTGAGTCTGCGAGTAATTTATCTTCATGTTGAATTTTCTCTCCCGATGGGAGTAGCCCCCGATTGTGAGGCAGGATAGATGCTGCCAATCACTCAAGTTATGTGACAACCAGATATTGACCTTATTCTGCCTTTTCTTCCTAGGCTCCTCTGTCTTCTAATTTTGCTGGTCCATCCGCCTCAATTCCTTCTACCTCTTCTGGTATGAACTTGGTACAAATATTGGGTGTGAAGCTTTTGAGAAAGGAAGATGAACTCAATATCTTGAGGGGATCAAGTTAATTCCTTGATGGAGAAAGAACAAGCTGCTTTAGACCATGAAGATTTTCTCTTGGCAGAGCTGGCTGCTTTAACCTCTGAATTGGGCTGGAAGTTCCCGAAGTACCTATTTTACAACTTACATCGAGTGCTTCTTGCAACTTGTTTCTTTGATTTGAATAACTGCTCCTTTAACAGGTGCTCAGGAGAATACTGCTGAAGAAACTCGTTATATTGAGGAGGAAGAATGAAACTTTCTTCTTACAGTTCGTCATCTTTCTGGTTTGATCCTGAAAAATCTCGAGTACTGCTGACTTTGAATACTCGAGCCCAAAAAGTTGGTGGAGTAATTGGTTCTTGCCATGCAGCGTTCTGTAATATTTACGGGGCTCTTTTCCCCCTCAATAGGCTGCCCGAAGGATTATTCAATCTGATGCATAAATTTAGCAGTTTTGACCATGCCAAAGCACTCATTCGCCGCCAGTTGGTTGGTGGAGCTAAAGTTGCCTTGGTTGTGCTAAAAATCACTATCCATAGATGACATTTTTGAATATTGGCAGGGGTCCTCATGATCCTTGTGGCCGTCAACGTGTGAATATGACTGCTCGCTATGAGGCCGCTACTCCTGCTGATATTGCACTTATGCGTTTGGCGGAAGAAGAGACTGATATTCGACTAGAAGATGGATGGACCCCACAGTTTTAGAGTTTAGCTATCGCCTATTGTACCTATAGATAAACTTGCAACTTTCTGTATATGAGTACTCAAATTTACTGAATGAGTGTACGTATCTTCATATGTAAATTTTTTGTTTACATCCTTGATGATTGCAATGTCTTGACGAATCACCCTCTTCCAGTGGTGAACCAAGGAACCGCGAGTGTTCTAAACTATGGCGTCTCCACCCACCTCCCACCTCCCCTCTACCCTAGCCCTCCTCAATGGCGTCTAGATCGGATCCTCCATGGAAGCTCTCCTACACTGGGATTTCTCTCCCGGCCTTGCCGTGGAGAGACAGGTGCGTCGAAGATTTGGTTCCTCGATTCATTTCTCTCCCTCCTCCGGCCTACGAGAATTCTTTTTGGTTGTTTCTTTCTCCTCGGCCTCTTTTCCTCTCTCTGAGGAGTCAGTTGGTATTGCGCTCCAATCTTGTATTGGGGGTATTGGCGCTGGTTTTCGTGTCTACAAGCTATCAGGTCGACGATTCCGTTTCTCGGTTGCATCTAACCGGGTGGGACATTTCATATATGGACTTAAAGATCGCATTTGGCCGGATTTCGTTTGTCACTTTAGTCTTTTTCGTGGAGTTCTTCCATCCATCTCAGGATTTACCTATCCGGATCATCATTGGGCCTCCTCTGACGAATTGCTTGAGATCTCTAGCAGGAAACCTAAAGCTATTAAAGTTAACCTTGACGTGCTTAGAGCGAGTGCTTCTGATCATTCTTCAGCCGCTAATGTTCTGGCTAAATTTGGATTCCCACGAACACATCAAATTTCGAGCCCTCATGTTGAACCTCCACGTGTTCCATCCGTTGGACGTGAGCTCATTTTTGGTAGTTTTCATTTTCCTCTATCTCAGGAATTTATTACCTTCTCGAAAGAGCCGATCGTATCCGCTAATTTCTTGGAAAATTTTTGGGCTAGAATCCCCCTTATTACGCTTGAGCATATTGATGATTTAAGACAGGCAAAATATTCGGATGCGGAAATCATGGAATCTTTACACTTGCCTTGCTTACCTTCGCGGGAAAAATGTTTTGATTTACTGGGCCGCTGCGCCATTTGCTCGCTCTCCAGCCACCTTACTAAGCACTGCCCTGGGGTCTGCCCCAATTGCCAAATTCTGGGCTTCACCTGCGTTGATTGTGAGGTCCCTATTCCTGTCCCCTGTGCGTTGGATGATATTGGGCCTATGAAGGATACCTCTCTTACTGGGCCACTTAGTTGCTGCTACAAATGCCTTGAACTTGGCCATCTTAGGCGCAACTGCAAAAATAAGGTTAAGTGCTTGTCTTGCTTTGGTTGGGGCCACATGTCACGCCATTGCCCCCTTAATCGCAGGTGTTCCTTTTGTCACCAGTCAGGCCATCAAGTTAAGGCATGTCCGTGAATTTTATGCAATTTATGTAAGGCATATGGCCATTCTGCTACTATGTGCTCTAGACGGAAAGTTTGGGTCCGCAAGGATAATTCTGTGATTGCCTCTGCTCCTACCCGGCCTTTTATTTGGAAGAAAAAATCAATTACGATTGATATTGATACGCATGCTGCTGACACACCTTCTACCCACGCTCGCTGCTTCGTGGGCCCTGTGGTTACTTATGGAAAATTCCCACGACTTCCGCTGCAGAGAATCGCGATACCCTTACCTTTTTACCCTGGCGCCGTTTCGTTTTCTTCGGCATTCCTTCTTGTGTTGACACCTGCCCCTTTTGGGGGCCGCCGCATCTCCTTTTTCCCCCTATTAGCTTTTACTTCACCGTCCACCCCTCCACTCGCCTCCAACCCGTCCCAATCCCCTTTCTCTCTGCTCTGCGCCGGCATCGTCAGCTCCGTGAGCGCCATGGCCAACTTCCCTGCCAACCCTTTTGGCTTCATGCCGGGACCCATGGAGGTGGAGGCGGATGCTGATGGTAGGCTGCAGCGGAACATGGTTGTCGTCGACGACACTCCTCTCTCCCATGAAAGCTTTGCTCTGGTAAATGTCAATCCCCTTGTCCCCGAGCACCGTAAGCAATCAGTCCTCGAGGAGATTGTCCGCATTTTGACCGAGGATTTTGATTTGCATCTTGCGCACTTTGAGACCTATCCGTGGGGTGTCGGATTAATTGCTTTTGATTCGCCTGTCATCCGTGACCAACTAGTTCATGATAGTCCCCATGCGCTAGATGAAAATTCCACTTTTAGCATTGTTCGTCACGACGAAGGAATTAACATGCGATTTGCGGTTTTTGAGTATGAAGCATGGATAATGTTCTTGGGATTTCCGATTGATTATCAAACTGAATACTATATCAATAAGGCGGTTTCTTGTTTTGGTAAACTTATTCTTTGGCACCGTCCTGGTATCCGCCACGCTAGAGTCCTGGTTAAAGCTTGGATAAACGATCTGGCTTCGGTCCCCTACAGCTTAGTGATCAAACGTATTGGATCTCTTGGTGGGGTGGGTCGTTCTTGGTCTGTTCCTGTTTATGTTCTTAATGGGCGCCACTCGAACACTGCACTGTTCTCTACTGAAGACCCGCTCCCTCTGCATAATGCCACGCCTCACCCGCTGATTATGCCTGGACTTTCTGTCGCTATGCAGAATCAGATGGCGGTGCACAACTGGCTCCAGATGAATGCCCAGCATCCTCAGGAGGGGCCTGTCCCTGCTGACGCTCTGCAGGCTGCGATAAACCATTGGGAGCAGCCTTCTCCGGTACCGGACTCCATCCTGGCCAACGGATGGCGTGCTTGGCCAGCAGCCAGTTCTTCAGCCCCGATGATCGTTGCTTTCCGTGGGATCACTAGTAGGGAAAAGGCTACCGCAGGCGAACCAATTTAGCCTACCGCAGGCGAATGACTGTTCGCCTGGGACCACCTCGCCAGCGGTAATGACTTACCGCAGGCGAACAACCAAATGCGCCTGGGGTATCTTGACATACCCCAGGCGAACAAGACTTATGCGCCTGGGGTAATCCTCTTACCTGAGGCGAACAAGCGCTGTGCGCCTGGGGTACATGTTCGCCTGGGGTATGCTTCCCTGTTCGCCTGGGGTATGGTTTTGCTGTGTCAAAAAATAAAAGAAACGAAAATAACAGAATTACAGCAAATTGACAGTAATAAATATGAAAATGACAGCAAAATAACAGAAATATTTCGATCATCACCAAATAGTCTCGAAACGAATAGTTTAGTTACAAGCATAGTTCAAACACTAGGAGTACATAGTCCAAACAAATCGATAGTTTAGTTATCTAGACAAGCAAAACAACAAGTAGCATCAACACTAGGAGTACAAGGAGTATAAGCACGGCGATGGCGAATGTGGTCATCCGGGCCCTCGTCTTCTCCGTCTTCTCTCTCGCTAGGTAAGTGGCGTATCGAGCTTCCGCCTCCTCCATGGTCTTGTACCCCTTGTAGCTGTTGCCGCTGAAACCGTGCACCTGTCTTCGGCATTGGTCCCAGTCGTCGTAGACTCCGGGAACCCTACCGACATACACAACATACCATGTCATCTGTGCATAGGACAAAAATACGAGTTTAGCATCGAAAGTGATAATAGACCGCAAATAACTATCAAAAAATAGAAGCATCAAGGTTTACGAATAAAACACGACAAATAAAGGTCTAAAAGTTATATGATGCAAGTGTATACTAACATTTTGTCAATCCTATATTCTCGGCGGGAACGGACGAACGCCTTGTAGCGTGTTGAATGTCCGGGTGTCACGTTGCTCTCGTAGGTGTGCTTCTATGTCACGGTTGCTCGGTGGTGCGTGGCCGTGGAAGAACAAGCCACCCCGAGTGATGACATCCGACGAGAGTATCGTGCAGATCCTCCGCTGGATGCGACGGAACTCAGCCCGCACATATTCATCGGTGGTGTTGGCCATTTTTGTGGTCAGGTCTCGGAGATCACTTGGTAGATGGGCCTGTTGGGCATCCTTTAAGTACTCCCTCATCTGAAAGATGACATACCAGGCTTCCAACTCAGATTCTTGCTCCGATTGCTTGAGGCAGGGGAAGTTTGTTACGTGGGTGCACACGTAGGCGCCTCGGACTATTTTCTCCTTTTTTAGGGGCTTGCCTAAATCGGCGGCGAAGCCGTTGAGGGCACTATTAAGAACAGCTCTTATGTCGGTGTAGTCCTTCTGCACCGCCCTACCCGCATCAAGATAAGTGCATTGTGACCAATGCGGTTCCATGACGATGAGTACGCATCCTCCGTTTCTGCGCAGAACATTTCGAACAAGAGCCATCAATATCATCAATCGGAATACTAAGGAGATTCTAGAAAGAATGTAACGACGTGAAGCGGAGAGGACTACTTACTTGGGAAAGTATGGCATGAGAATGGCGTTCTTATCCTTGTTATCTATCAAAAACCCCGTTATGTAAGTCGTGATAAGAACTCGGTCCGCATGTGACCGCAAGTAGTCCTCATTCATGTAGTACGGGTCCATAATCGCCATGTGCGGGGTATTCTCCATGACCATATCATGCGCCATGCTGAGCGATACCAGGCGGACAATGCTTCGGTCGAGCTTACCCAAGTGGAAGACCCTGAATATGTCTTCGTATCTGATGAAGAACACCTCTGCGGGATTTGAATCCACAAAGCCCAAGGATCGGGGCACCTTGACCACGTATAGCGGGTAGGAGGGATGTTTCTCACGTAGAAGTTCATTCTCTTTGAACAAAATCCCGTCGTGGATGGTCCTCATGTCACCACCCATGACAGCGACAACCTCTGCCGGCAGCATCGGCTCACCCATCTCATGCACCTTCCTCCACGGGACGGCGGGAGGCAAACGGTCCAGGACTCGGGAGACCGCTGGCTGGCTACTAGAGGAGGCACCACCTTTCTTCTTGTTGCCCGGCCTCTTCCGATTCTTCTTCGGCCTCAAGCAGATGGGAGTGCCGCTTTGTTTTACCGCCTCCGCGGCCGTAGCACGGAGTGTATTCGGGGTAACCAGCGTAGGCTGTGGAGCCGTAAAGGCCGTCTGCTCCTCGGGAGTTTCTTGGGAATAGGTTAGCTTCTTCTGTATATCCGGTTTTCTGGTGGGTAACTCAGAAGAACCGCCCTCTCCGCCATCTACCTTCTTCTGGATATCAAGAGTTCTGGCGGGTAACTTCGGAGGAACCGGCTTCTCGCCATCCAACTGATTTATGAAATCGTCAATGGGAGCAAGTTCAATATCCATGTACTCGTCATGGGTCTCATGCTCGTGATGTTGCTCGTCATTGGACGTCTCGTGCTCGGGAGGAGGAGGATCCACCGGAGGTGGAGAGAGGACATTGCCATGTTGGACCTTGTCTTGTTGGCTTGCCGCGGGCGCAACCGGTGTAGTGGTGACGGTCATGGCTTGGCTTGGCGCCGACCCTGACGTCGTGTTCAGCCGAATAAGGGCTTTCGGCCATAGCAAGATTTGATTGTCCAGTTGGCCGAGATTCAGCTCGCTGTCGGCATCGGCGGGTTGATTAGGAGGATACAAGTTCTCGAATCCCGGTAGCACCAGATCGACGCGAACCCGAAGCTCGTTGTCCGGTATATCTCTGCAATGGTACTTGCGGGATAGTGGCTGCAAGATGCTCCCCTTTGCAACATCCTTCAACTCGCTGCCCACTTTTAGCAGGAAGGTGCATCCCGTCGCGTCAGCCTGCGATAACATGCATGGATAGGTCAGAGAGTAGGGTTATATTGAACTGGCTACAGCTTTTGAGACGGTCAATAATTTACCGTGAGGGCATTGAGCTCGGCTAACGTCGACGGACCACAGGTGATGGTGGGCTCGTCGAGCAACGGGGTGGTGGCCGCGCCGGACACGGCCGACGGTCCATCGGGGGCAGGCGCGTCGGGCACGGCCGACGGTCCATCGGGGGCAGGCGCGTCGGGCACGGCCGACGGTCCATCGGGGGCAGGCGCGTCGGGCACGGCGGGGGCGACAGGCACGGCCGACGTCGACGGAGCACCGGCGGCGGCCGCGGCGGGCACGACCAACATCGACGGTATGTTGAACGTCGGTAACGGCCCCTGTGAGCCGCCGGCGATGTAGCCACATATTTTTTCAAATACGGCTGGGATGAGCGCATTCATCTTTTCCCCCACCGTTCTCTCAATCTTCTTCTCCATGTTTGTTTCCAAGTCATGGACCTTCTTCTTCAGCTCCTCCGTCTCCTCGCTCTTCTTCGCCGCCCGCGACTCCTTAGTGCTGGGCTCAGCCAAGCCATGGTGAGCGTGCTTCTTATTAAGTCCGCCGCCGGTGATACGGCCTAAGTGCGGCCTTTTCAGAGGGTCCTGGCTCTTTGCCTTGTTGTACCCCCTGATGAAAGGCTTATCCCACGCGACTTTGGCCGTCGACGTCTGTGACGAGGAAGATTCAAGTTGTTGTTCTTCTAGCTGCAGAAGCAACATATAAACGGTTTAGAATTGGTTTCGTACTAGAATGAAATCATGGACTTGATGATGATGAGTTGCATGAAATGGTAAATTTCTTACCACTAGCTTCTCAACATTCTTCACGCTATCGTCCGTGACCAAAATAACACCCTCCACCATCTTCGGGTCCGAGACAAGTTCCCCGGTCGGAGTTACTTTTCTGTACCTCGACCTCATGAATTTCTGGAATTGCGGGTCATGGGCATACTTGGCGTAAGGGTTCTCAATCCCTTTTTCAATGTAGGCCTGGTCCTCTTTCGCCCAAACTGGCTCCTTCCCGTCGTAGCCACGACAGCCGAGATTGTGGTGACCGATGTTCTTCGACGCTAGATCCTTCCCCCATCCCGTTTGCTTCTTAGTGACATCAAGCGACTCGTTATCTAGGAAAGTCTTGAAGTCATCGGGCGTAATCCGCGGGAAGTGGCGATGGATCTCTTCGAATGGTGTCGATTCCTTAATCATCGCCCTCACCATAGTCTTGTAATTGCTCAGGGCTTTGGTGAATCTAGTGAGGGCGAGTTTGTTCACGAGGTTGCCCTTCAGATTCTCGTTGTTGTAGGGGGGAGGGAACTCGTACCGCGCGTGCAGCCTCGAGATGAGTTGGGCGCGCAGAGTTAGTTTCTTCTTGAGAGTCGGCTCGTTGACATTGACGACGTCTCGAAGTATCGCGCCAAGTTGGAGGAAGTACCCCTTCACAAGGTCCAATGGCATTAGAGGCGTGCCACTGGAAGGGTCCACCTCCGTGAATTTCTCTCGAACGGTGCCGACCTTGTTCGGAGCTCGCTTTCGACGCTTGTTTCCCGTCGTGCTGCTCCCTGAGGGACCCCCCGCGCCACTATCAGTGGTTTCCTCCTCGCCACCGGTGAGCCCGTCATCATTGAGGGGCTCGACATCATGGTCAGTTTCTGTCCGATCTTCCTCTTGCGACTCTCGGGCCATAAGGATGTAGTGGTCCAATAAAGCCGGATCCGTAGTAGAAGAAGACATGCCCTAGCTAGCAGTAGACAAAACGTATACTGTTAGTCACCGGAAAAATTCGGCGTGACCTCGGCTATATATAAATGGTCATGCCGGAGTGCCAGAAATTCGCCGGAACGGAAATGAATCAACGTTCCGACAAAACATTGGCACTCAATGTACCTGCGACAGAAATTGAATGCACACATATGCATGGCCACAAAAACAGTTCCTTGCATTGCTGTCATCACATGGCACAAAAACACCCAGGAAATTCATATATCATGCCAAAAAAACCTTCATATATATTGATCAAAGTAAAATACTGCACTTAATTAATAACAAATCACGGAGAATTCTAGCAGTGTCCAAAGCTTCAGTGTTCTATTCACATGTAATTAGTAGGTGATTCAGCTAGTGTAAGAAATATAGCATTTTATACTATGAGCTGAACTACCAGAATCCAGAAATAATGGTACATGATCAGATCCAGTTGTAGCTAAAGCATGTAGCAGCAGTAGTACTATGAGGGCGTTGGAAGAGGGGGAGGGGGGGGGGGGGGGCTGACCTGGGTTCGTCGTGGGCGTGGGCGACGGCGGCGTGGGTGACGACGGCCGGCGTGGACGACGACGATGAGAGGGACGGCGCGCGCGCGGCGTGCTCCCGCTCCTCCTGCCCTGCTGCTCCCGCTCCTCCTCCGCTGCTGCTCCTGCTCCTCCTCCTGCTGCTGCTCCTGCTCCTCCTCCTGCTCGACAACGACGACGGCGGCGTGCGATGAGAGAGGCGACGGCGTCGTGCGATGAGAGAGGCGACGGCGGCGTGCGGTTAGGGCTCGATATGTGCGATGAGAGTGATTATGCGGGTTGTGAGTTAGCAGATCGAGTACTTACAGGCGCACAACGAGTGAAATGCGCCTGCGCTATCCCTTACCCCAGGCGAACAAAGGGATGTGCGCCTGCGCTAACGTTCTTAGCGATTCGTTTTGCGCGGGCCCACAGAGGTATACCCCAGGCGCACATACTGCGAGATGCGCCTGCGCTAAGCATTAGCACCGGTTTGTGTCACAAACCGGTTCTAAAGGTATGTCCCCTGGGCCCACCTAGCTACCCGCACAAATGGCCGCAGGCCTTTAGGACCGGTTTGTATAACAAACCGGTCCTAAAGGCCTGCGGCCATTTGTACGGGTAGCTAGGTGGGCCCAGGGGACATACCTTTAGAACCGGTTTGTGACACAAACCGGTTCTAGTGTTCTTGGCTCGATGCCCTGTTATGCCCGGCCCCACAGATCCTTACCGCAGGCGCGTTATCTAGATAATGCGCCTGCGGTAAATTTCGTAGGATTTTGGTTTGCGCGGTCCCACATGGCATTACCCCAGGCGCATGTCCTGTCAAAAGCGCCTGTGATATATATTACCCCAGGCGCGTTTTCTCGATGATGCGCCTGTGCTAAGATTTTCTAAATTACACAGCCCCACGGCCTGGGACTACACATCGAGCTAATATATGTCGCATCGAGCGTAAATAGATTGGTTTAGCGAGATACCGCAAGTGTTTCTCTCTAAAAACACATTTTAATATATGTTTGCTGCTTTGATTGCCAAACGGATTGAGACCGTCGGTGCTCGCACCAAGCCTGATATGATGTTCCTTGGGTCGTTCCCGAATTCCTCATTGAATGCGTCTAATGCTTTCCACTGACATGCATCCGAAGGGTGTGTTAGCACTGGTTTTTCAACACGTTCTGGATCGCTCAGGGCATCTCCAGCCGTTGCGCCCCCCAGGGCCCAAAACGCCGCCGTTTTGGGGCCGCCGCGGCGCTAAACGGCGCTATTCTGGAACCTGTGGGGGGGCGCGTTTCCCAGTCGCGTCCCGAGCCCAAGAACCGGCCCAAACAAACGCAAAATGAAAACATGCGAAATTTTATTGAAATTCGAAAACTGCGTACATGCATATTCGGCGCGAATTTAAGCTAGTACGAAAAATTTAAACTACTCGATGACTGCTCCGCCTACGCATCGTCGTCTTCATCAGCGCGCGACGTCGTCGTGGCGGTGCTGGTTGGAGGGGCCGGCTCCGTCCTGGCTCGCCGCGGCGAGACGGCGTTGCTCCGCCCGCTCCGCTCGGGCCTGCAGGCGCAGCCGGTGCAGCTGCGCCTGCTCGGAGGGCAGGCGGTTGCGCCGCCGCTCACTCTGCAGCGCAACCTGCCGCCGGTCGGCCTCGTAGAGGGCGATGATGCCCTCCTGCTCGACGGAGGCAGCACGCTGGGCCATCTGGTGGCGCACCGCTCGCGCCGCCTCCTCCCGCTGGTGCGCCTCCAAGGAGGCACGAACGGCGGCCGCCTCCGCCGCCGTCGCGGCCTGCTCGAGGACGCCGCGCACCTCGCGGTACGCGTCCTCGTTCTGCGAGGTCTCGAACGAGTGCAGCCCGGCGTGCTGCTCGGGCCACACTGGTTGCCTCCTCACCTCGCGTCTCCAGTGGCGGGCGGCTCGCCGCGCTTCTCGCGCCTCGTCGTACTCGGGTGGCTGCTCCGGCGCCACCACCTGCGGCGCCAGCGCCGCTTGCTGCGCTGGCTGCAGCTCGTCGTCGTCGCTCTCGGGGCCCGCGTCCCAGAGGTTCTCCATTGCGGCGAGGTTCGAGGGTGGAGAAGAAGGGTGGAGAAAGAATGGCGAGACTGTGCGTACGGGGAGGGGGCGGGCACCATTTTATATACTACTCGCGGGCCAGTCGCCGCGCCGCGCGTGTCGCCGCTGCCGCCCCGCCATTAATCCGGTGGACTTTGACTGGGGCGCATGCACTGGCCGGCCGCCTTTGACGGCGCGGGGGTTTCTGTTCCCGGCGTTTAATGGCGGGGGTTTCTGTTCCCGTGTTTAATGGCCATTAATCCGGTGGACTTTGACTGGGGCGCATGCACTGGCCGGCCGCCTTTGACGGCGCGGGGGTTTCTGTTCCCGCGTTTAATGGCGGGGGTTTCTGTTCCCGTGTTTAATGGCGCGTTCTGGGAAGCGCCTGCGCTAAGTGGTGCTACCCCAGGCTATTCTTTGTCCCAGGCGAACTACTTACACGTGCGCCTGCGCTAAAGGGAGCTACCCCAGTCCACTTTTTACCCCAGGCGCTTCGGTACGTACTCGCCTGTGGTATCTGTTATACCGCAGGCGAACTGATACGCGATTCGCCTGCGGTAAAGGAAGCGTGCCAGCGTCGACCGTGGTTGGCCCTGCCACACTTTACCCCAGGCGCTTCCCGTTTCTGTTCGCCTGGGGTAAATGGCCTACCCCAGGCGCACCTGCTTTCTCTTCGCCTGCGCTAATTAACCCAGGCGCACCGTTTTTCTTGTTCGCCTGTGGTAGGATATGCTGCTATAAGCAAATCTCTAGTAGTGGATTAATTTCCGCAGACTTACTGGTTATGATGGTCTTTCTATGATGGACGGAATCCCACCCTCTGATTCTGATCTTGTGGATGGCATTGACCTATGGAATGCATATGCTGCGGAGTCTGATGATTCCGTATCTTCAGTTATCTCCGCTTCCACTGCTGACGTTGCTGATACGGGACTGATGTGGCCTTCTTTTATTCATTACCTTGGTTGGATGCTTTCATTGACACATCGTCGTCGCATTTTATGTCCAAATGATTCCTCTAGTGCCCCCCTCAGTACGGGAGTATTTCTGAAGCTCTATGATGCATCTAAATGGGCTATTGAGGATGCCTTCCTGCATCTGTTGGACCCTGTTGCTGCTGTGCTCCCTATGCCTGCTCTTCCCATCTGGATTGGTGCTGCTCTTCTCCTGCAGACGTCTTCTACTAAATGCTCGCTTGTTGGTATCTTGGACGTGTGCACTCATGCACAGACCTCTGGAGACTGCTGTCAGTTCGCTGACCTGACTGATATGGGTGCTGCATCTGACGGCAGCTATCAGGTTGCAATTTTATCTGATAAGAATAAGGTGACCTCTCCTCCACGCCCAGGTCGTGGACGCCCCCGTCGTGCTCCTACTCCGATTCAGATGGCTACGGTGCGCAGATCTACTAGGAGCAACAATGAAGGCTATAAATTTGAATCCTTATCATTGGGCCCTTCTCGTCGCAAGGGCACTCAGACCCCAAGAGCCAATGCACCCCCTGTCACTCTTCTGGCAGAGATGCAGCGTATTGGCGTCGAGGAGTGCAACATTGCACCTAAAGAGCTCTCGGCTGCCAAACTCCTTCAGAACAAGCCCATCTAGACGTGCTCGCTACCTTATAATCTGCTGCTACTTTCTTAGCATCTGCTAGGATCGTTATCTATCATTTCGTTTGTGTTCATCTCGTAAGTGTGATGTCGAATCGTTTTGTTAAACCTAAGTTATCGAACCTTATGTGGCACATTTTATGTTGGAACGTTCGTGGTCTGAATGGTGCGGAAAAGTGGCCACTTATCTACGATAAAATCTCTGAAAGTAATGCTTCTATCTTATGTTTTCAAGAAACAAAGCGCGCTAGTTTTGATCTTACTTTTATCAAATTATTTGCGCCTAGACGTTTCGATCGTTTTGCTTTTGTCCCCTCGGATGGATCTTCGGGCGGTATTATTGTCATCTGGCCTAGCCAAAAATTCAGCGCACACGTCCTGCTCGAAGAATCATTTGTGCTTGTTATGCAATTTACCTCTGTTACTACATTGGATTCCTTTATACTTGTTAACGTATATGGTCCTTGCGATGGCATAGCTCGAGAGAATTTTGTTGCCTGGCTATTCCATCTTGATATTCCTTCGGATGCTTATTGGATCGTTCTCGGGGACTTTAATTTCTATCGATACTCTGACAGCCGTAACCGACCAGGAGCTAACACTGTAGACATGGCTACGTTTAACGAGATTATAGGCCATCTTGGCCTCATTGAGCTGCCCATCAAAGATCGATGCTATACCTGGAGCAACATGCAATCGGATCCCCTTTTAATTCAACTAGATTGGTTTTTCACCTCGCATGAGTGGACACTTAAGTATCCTAACTCTACTGTCCGCACTTTGTCTCGTCCTATCTCTGATCACTCGCCATGTGTAGTCTCTATTGGCACGGATATACCTCGCGGATCGGTTTTTAGATTTGAAAATCACTGGATTAAGCTACCAGGCTTCATGGATCTAGTGCAAAGAATCTGGAATATCCATTGCCCTGGAGACAGTGCTCGATCCATCTCGGGCAAACTCAAACTCCTTCGCAAAGCACTCCGCAATTGGTCAACTAGTATTTCAATGATATCCTTTTATATCGAAAATTGCAATAGAACCATCCTCCACTTCGATGTAATTGAAGAACAGAGGCCTTTGCACATCACTGAATGGAATTTTCGGCGCATTGTTAAACAGAAGCTCAAAATCCTTCTTGATTGCAAACTTGAATATTGGAAGAAACGCTGCACCACTCGTTGGGCTAAATTTGGAGGTGAAAACACCAAATTCTTCCACTCAATGGCAACTATTCGGTATAGACATAATAATATTGCTACCCTTGACAGAGGAGATGGTACAATGACTATGGACCACTTTGAGAAAGCTGGTATCCTTAGAACTGCATTCAAGCAGAGGCTAGGTGTCTCCTCCCCTATTGATCCTTTATTTGATTTCTCTTCATATATCACTGCTAGGGATGGCCTTGAGGACCTAGCCTTGCCATTTTCCCATGCAGAAATTGATAAAGTCATTGCTGATACTCCTACTGATAAAGCCCCTGGTCCTGATGGTTACTCTGGAATTTTCTTTAAAACATGCTGGCCAATAATTAGATGGGATTTCTACAAACTTTGTGAGGATTTCTGGTCAAATCAGGTCAATCTTCAAAGTATTAATGATGCTTATATTGCTCTCATTCCAAAGGTGTCTGGACCCACTGGCCCTAATGATTTCAGACCTATATCCTTACTCAATTCCTCCTTTAAATTGATTACCAAGCTATTGGCAAATAGACTGCAAAACAAAATTTTGGAGCTTGTTCATGCTAATCAATATGGATTCCTTTCTAATAGATCAATCCATGACTGCCTTGGCTGGGCTTTTGAATATATCCATCAATGCAAACAATCCAAAGCTGAGACTGTTATCCTAAAATTAGATTTTGCTAAGGCTTTTGATACTATTGAACATGCTGCCATTTTAGCCATTTTTAAATGTTGGGGTTTTGATAACAGATGGCTCACCTGGATGCAATCTATCTTTAGCACTGCCACTTCCTCGATCCTACTAAATGGAGTCCCTGGAAAGAAATTTCCATGCCACAGAGGTGTTCGTCAAGGTGATCCTTTCTCACCTATTTTATTTGTTGCTGGGGCTGACCTTCTCCAGTCCATGATCAACTCACTTATGATTGCGGGATCACTTACTCCACCTCTTCCAATACCTGATGCTGATTTCCCAGTGGCTCAATATGCTGATGACACGCTACTTATCCTCCAAGCATGCCCTACTCAACTGGCTACGCTTAAAACCCTTCTAACCAGCTTCTCTGCTGCCACTGGCCTGCACGTAAACTACTCCAAATCCTGTCTATTCCCTATCAATATTACTCAAGCGAAATTGAATGATCTAGCCAGCATTCTGGAATGTGCCATGGGTTCTCTGCCATTTACCTACCTTGGGCTCCCCCTAGGAGATACCCGCCCTACGGTGCAAGACCTTTCTCCTATTGTGGACCAAGTAGAACGACGTCTTAATGCTAGTGTACGATTTCTAGATTATGGCTGTCGACTTACTCTTGTTAATTCAGTACTCTCATCCCTACCGGTGCACTTCTTATGCTCTCTACGCATCCCTAAAACCTCGATTGCTCTATTCGATCGGGTGAGGAGACAATGTTTATGGAACAAGACTGATGAAGGTCGTACTCACTCTCTAGCTGCTTGGCCACTTGTCTGCAAGCCAAAAATTCATGGTGGACTCGGGATTAAAAACATTGATTTGCACAATCAGGCCCTGCTCATGAAACATCTACACAAGTTCTTCTGCAAGCATGATACCCCATGGGTGCGACTAGTTTGGTCTCTATATGATACCAGGTCACCGCCCCAAGCCCAATCTGCCAGAGGATCCTTTTGGTGGCGGGATATTTTCAAACTCATTGGTACCTACAGGAGCATTACTACGTCAAACGTAAACAATGGGCTTACAACTCTATTTTGGAAAGATTATTGGCTAAACAAGACTTTGCTATGTGATCGTTTTCCTCGTTTATACTCATTTGTGCTAAATGAGAACTCTTCCGTGGCTGAGATGAAGTCCACTTGGGATATTAACAACATGTTTGCCTTACCACTATCTGACCAGGCTTTTGAAGAACTCAACCAACTTCTTATGTTAATGGGCTCCATTATGCTCACCAATGACGTGGAAGACTCAAAATGCTTTCCTTGGGGTTCTAGTCTCTTCACTTCATCTAGATTCTACAACTACATGTTCTCTCAACTGCCTAAGCAAGAATCTTTCATTGCAATTTGGAAGTCAAAATGCCTTCCAAAATTAAGAGTGTTTGCCTGGCTCTTGCATATGGACAAATTGAACACTAAGGACCTCATGACCAGAAAGCATTGGTCTTTTGATGGGGGAACAAGCTGCATTCTTTGTGATCACAATGTTTGTGAAACACGAGATCACCTGTTTTTCTCCTGCCAGTTTGCTGCCAACTGTTGGAACTTTATCCGAATTAATTGGAACTTATCCCTCCCATTTCCCCAAAGATTTCTCAAGGCCAAGAAGGATTTCAGTGGAGAGCATTTTACTGAGATTTTTGTATGTGCCTCATGGAACATTTGGAGGTGTAGAAATGACTTTATCTTCCAGGGCATTACTCCTACTTTCACCAAATGGAAGAGCACATTCCATGAAGATCTCCTCCTGCACCAACATAGGATTACACCTCTATTACTTCAAGGTTTTCTAGCTTGGATTTCCAATTACTTGTCCTAATGTATATTTACTTTCAAGTCCACCTCTCCCCCCCCTAATTGTACTAGTTGTATTCTCCAAACCCTCCCCCCCTATTCTCCTTGTAAGCTCCTGGCTTTCATATAATTTGAAAATCACACCATAGGGGTTTTGCCCTATGGTAACACTTTCAAAAAAAAAAAATGTCTTAAAATCTCCGATTTTTGTCAGGTTCAAGCTTTTGTTATAACTTTGTTGTACGTAGTCCCCGAGTATTTAGAGTGCGGTTGCGGCTAGGAGTTATCCTATAATTTCCGTATAAAACTTTTTGCTACACAACCACCGAGTGTTTTGAGTGCGGCTGCGGTAGGAGTTACCACATAATTTCTTTATAAAACTTTGTGCCGCATAGCCCCCGAGTGTTTCGAGTGAGGATGCGGCTAGGGGTTACCTTATAATTTACGTATAAACTTTTTGCTGCACAACCCCCGAGTGTTTCGAGTGCGGCTGCGGCTAGGAGTCACCATATAATTTCTGTATAAAACTTTTTGCTGCATAGCCCCCGAGTGTTTCAAGTGCGGCTGCGGCTAGGAGTTACCTATAATTTATGTATAAAACTTTTTGCTGCACAGGCCCCGAGTGTTTCAAGTGCGGCTGCGGCTAGGAGTTACCATATAATTTCTGTATAAAACTTTTTGCTGCGCAGCCCCCGAGTGTTTCGAGTACGGCTGCGGCTATGAGTTACCCTATAATTTCTGTATAAAACCTTTTGCTGCAGAGCCCCCGAGTGTTTCGAGTGCGGCTACTGCTAGGAGTTAACCTATAATTGTTGTATAGAACTTTTTGCTACACATCCCCCGAGTGTTTCGAGTGCGGCTACAACTGAGAGTCACCCCATAATTTCTGTATAAGAAATTTTGCTGCATATCCCCCGAGTGTTTCAAGTGCGGCCGCGGCTGCGGCTGGGAGTCACCCCATAATTTCTGTATGAACTTTTGGCAGCCCCGAGTGTAGCTATTTTTTGTAGCGTACACTCAAGTGATGCCGCTGCTGACTCATGATTGTAACTGTAAAATAGACTGAAGAAAAAATTCCGCAGCGGAGGGGTAATATTGATTTGTTCGATCAGAATACATAGATGGCTAGAATAGCCTTATTCTTAATTGTACTGAATACTAAGCAAAAAAAAGGACGTAGCTGCGAGACGTTCCATGGATTCTTGTAGAAGTTCCCCTAGTTTTTGTCCTTGAGCTTGCATGCGCCATTTCCGAGTACTTCTCCTTTCCATAGCGATGTCACCTTGTCGTGGCTCACTTTCTTCAGTCGTAGTACCAGGCCGCCCATGTTGACAGTTCTGCTACGCACTCGACGAGCGTGATAGTTACGCCAGCCTTGCTGATATACAGCTGTGCGTGCGAGTGCTTTATCCCGTGCCTTGTCTGCCAGGTCAAGTGCATCCTCGAGTCCTTCATTCGAGCCTCCTCTGTGTAAGATGCGACTCAGGGCACGCTGTGTCGTATCTCTGTTGGTAATACTGCATCTGCCCCGTATACCATAAAAATGGGGTGTACTCTGTTGGTCTACTCTGTGTTGTTCGTGAGCTTCGAAGTGCTGGAGGTAATTCTTCTGACTATGCAATGGCTGCCTGTTTCAGTGGTGCGAGCAGTCGTTTTTTCTGTCATGCTATGACTAGACTATTTGACAGTTCCACCTGGCCATTGGTTTGCGGGTGCGTGACTGAAGCGTAAGTGACCTTGATACCTAGTTCCTTGCAGTAAACTTGGAACTCTTCTGCTGTGAAGTTTGTTCCATTGTCTGTGATGATGTTATGTGGTACTCCAAATCTATGTACTATGTACCTAATGAATTTGACTGCTGACTCTGCATCCGGCGATGTTATTGACATAGCTTCGATCCACTTGGTGAATTTGTCGACTGCCACGAGGAGCCGAGTGTATACGCCGTTGGATGATCGACTAAGCGGCCCGAACATGTCGAGTCCCCATTGTGCGAAAGGTCATGCGAGTGGTATCATGTGTAGTTTTGTGGCTCGTACGTGTGGGCGCGTTGCAAACATCTGACACGCCTCACATCGCCGTACGATTTCCTTGGCGTCATATTATTCTGTTGGCCAATAGAACCGGCTCGAAAAGCTTTCCGAACGAGATTCATATTCCCCACATGATGTCCACAGGTTCCCTGATGTATATCTAGGAGTATCTCATTCCCTCTTCCGGGGTGATGCACCTTTGTAATATATCCGATATGCTACGCTTGTGTAATCTCCCGTCATAAATTGTAAATTCTTTGGCTTTACGCATCAGCTTGCACACTTCTGCATGATCTTCTGGGAGTTTGTTTTTTTGGGTCATGTAGTCTATTAGTTGCTGCATCCAGGTGGTTTCCACCTGATTAACATGTTCGGCTGTATCCATGGGTGTAGGTTCTCCCTCCTTACCCGACTGGTCTTCCTTATTTTCCTTCGAGTGCTCAGCTATTTCTGTAGCTGGTGTCCTTCTTTTTATTGAAGGTCGATCAATTTTTTCATAGAAGACATCGGGTAGTAACGGTGCGCACATGGACCCAATATTTTCTAGAGCGTCTGCTTTAGTATTGCTTCCTCTTCCAATGAGTTGCAATTCACATCCATCGAATTTAGCTTCGAGCTTGTTGTATAGATCTCTGTATGTCGCCATGTTTTCTGATGGTGCGTCGCACTCCTTCATGGTTTGATGTACTATGAGGTTTGAGTCACCATAAATGATGAGTCGAGTCGCACCACAAATTTTAGCCATCTTCATTCCGTGGATGAGCGCTTCGTACTCGGCCTCATTGTTTGATGTGTTTTTTAAGTTCATACGTAGTACGTACAATAATCTGTCACCTCGGGGGATGTGAGTATTACTCCTGCTCCTTCTCTAGATTCTCTCTTCTAGCCGTCGAAGTACATTGTCCAGATGTTCGACATATCTGGTAATTTTGGTTGTTCCAACTCGAGCCATTCTGATAGGAAGTCAGCCCATACCTATGATTTTATTGCCTTCCGCATGTCATATGTTATGTTTCGTGGTCCAATCTCGATTCCCCATTTTGCCACTCGCCCTGTTGCATTGTAGTTGTTAAGTATATTTGATAATGGTGTGCTTGATACCACTAAAATCAGGTGTTCCTGAAAATAATGCCTTACCTTTTTGGCAGTTATGTATACTCCATACGCCAACTGATAATGCGGGTATCGTTGCTTGGACATTGATAGCACTTCGTTGAGGTAATATACTAGTCGCTGTGTTTCATAGATAGACCCTCCTTGGGGTACTTCGACTACTAGCACAGTATTGACCACTTGTCAGGTTGCTGACATATATAGTTGCATCGGCTCCTTTTCCTGAGGACTACCAAGACAGGTGGAGTCGTCAAAGTTCGTTTCAGGGCATGGAAGGCTTCCTGTGCTTCAGGTGTCCACTCGAAAATGTAGGACTTTTTCAGTAATTTGTAGAATGGGAGTGCTTTCTCTCTGAGTTTTGCTATGAATCTTCCGAGTGCCGCAATTCTGCCTGCAAGCTGCTGAACTCCTTTGACATTAGTTGGTTCTTTCATTGATACGATAGCCTTGATTTTTATTGGGTTTGCCTCGATGCCTATGGCAGACAAGAGGTACCCGAGTAAATCTCCTAGATGTACTCCAAATGAGCACTTCTTCGGGTTTAGCTTGATCTGATACTGGTCGAGTGCTGCGAATTGTTTCTCAAAGATCATCGATAAGGGTTTTTGCCTTGTTCGACTTGACCAATGACATAGACGTACACCTCAGAATTTCTGCCAATTTGTGCTTTCAAGCAGTTCTTCATCATGCGTTGGTATGTGGCACCTGCATTTTTTAACCCAAAAGGCATCATGGTGTAGCAGTACACACCGAACGGGGTAATGAACGTTTTTTTCTTCATCCTCTCGCTTCATGAAGATCTGATTATAGCCTGAATATGTGTCGAGGAAAGACAACTTTTCAAAGCCCGCAGTCGAATCGATGATCTAGTCGATGCGCGGGAGTGGGAACCAGTCTTTGGAACAGTGTTTATCCAGTAACATGTAGTCTATGCACATCCGAATGATTTCAGTGTTCTTCTTGGCTACCAGCACTGGATTTGCGAGCCATGTTTCTATTTTGATCTCTCGGATGAATTTCACTGCGAGTAGTCTGTTTATTTCTTGCCATATCGCTCTCTACTTTGGCTCCGAGAAGCGGCGGGTAGATTGCTGGATCGGCTTTGCATCTTTGTAGATTTCTAGTGACTGCTCGACAAATTCAGTGGGTACTCCTAGCATGTCCGCTAGGGCCCATGCGAAGATTGTCTAGTTCTCACGGAGGAATTTGATGAGCGCGCTTACCTATGCGATAGACGTCATTTTGGACACGAGTACTATCTTTGCGGGATCAGTCGGGTGGACTTGGTATTCCATTGTTTCTTTTTTCACGTCGAACTCCATCTCGGGTGTCGTTTTGTTTGTTAGCGGAAGGATCGAGTGATCAGTTGTGACTGCTATATCTGCAAGTTTCTATTGCATTCCGAATGATTGTGATATTTTGTTGAATTCGACATCGACTGTCTGATTTTTTTTAAAATTTCCTTGCACTGTGATTACCCCTGGGTCCGGGCATTTTGATCATCAGGTACACGTAGTGGGGTACTGCCATGAATCTTACGAATGCTGTCCTTCCGAGTATCGCATTGTACTGTGATGGTCAGTCGACTACTTCAAAGTCGAGTTTCTCCTTCCTATAGTTGTCGTGTTCTCCAAACACTACTTCGAGCACTATTGCGCCCAGAGGCTTGACTGCTTTTCCTGGTATGATTCCATGGAACGAGTTCTCCGAGTGTTTCAGATTGCTTATTGGTATGTTCATATCCTTCAGCGTTTCTGCGTAAATAATGTTGATTCCACTTCCTCCGTCCATGAATACTCTGTTTAAGTCATAGCCTCCGATTTGGCTTAGAGTAAAAACGCTGACTTTCCTAGGAAGGGGACTCAAGGTGGGTGATCAGCTCTAGAGAAGGTAATGTTTTCATCTGACCAATTTAGGAACTCGGGCGTTGCTTGAGGTGATTTTTTTGCCAACTTCACCTGCCTGGTAATTAGCTTTTGGCTTCTTTTGGAGGGAGAACCTTTCTGTATCATGTATATTTTGCGTTTCAACTCCGGGTATCTGTCTTCCGGGTGACCTACCCTGTACTATTGATGGATGGCCGCTGCTTGCTGCACTCTGGGTGGTTTTTGTTGCGCCGGTTGTTGCTGAGGCTGGCGACTACCGACACTGGGGGAGGTGGTGGTGAACCTATAGCCAGTGCTCCTGGGACAGCCGGAAATCCTGCATGTTGTGCTTCTCTTTGTTTTCTGAAAGAGGCCTCCATGAGTAGGTTAAATCTGCAACGGTCCTTTAACTTGTGGTTGGATATATGAATTCCATTGTCATCATCATACATGTGATTTGGGCATGGCCCTTTGAGTTGCTGCTCGATTGACATGGTGGTAGTCCATCTTCTCTGATCTTTTGTGGCTGCCACCCACGCTTTTATTCATGCCCATGCTCGCGTCCTTGTTCTCGCGGCTGCTCTTGTCCCTGTCTTTGGTAGTCGTTGCTGCGATTACCTGGGAATTCAGTTGCGACTAACTCGGGCTCTATTTCATCAAAAACCGGTTCTTGTGATTCCCTCTTCTGTTTCTCTCATTATTGTATCTTCGGTTTCCCTCGTGAGCGCATGAGGTTTCCATGCGATCTTCCTCGGGTGAGGGTGGATGGGTATTGCGCGCTGACTCCTCGCCTTGTTCTCAATTGTTCGCTACTTCCATGAGTTTGCTCACTGTTTTTACTCGAATCCGGTTGATGTACTCTTTTAGGTCCATTCAGTGGAGTCCCTGTTTAAAGCTGTCGATTATTGTTTCGTCCGAGATTTCTAATGCTCTATTCTTCAACATGGTCCATCTTTGTATGTACCCGCGAATGTTCTCATCTGATCTTTGCCTTCAAGCCTTTAACTACCCGACTGTTACTGGTCGTTTGCAGGTGGACCTGAAGTTCTGGATCAAATCATACTCGAATTCTTCCCAACAACTGTACTTATTTTTAGATAGCCAATTTCTTGCTACTCCCACTAGCTGTTGTTGTATGTGTTGCATTGCTATTGTTTTGTTCCCCTTTTGGGACCTCACAACTGTCAGGCAATCATTCAGCCATGCCTCAGGTTTCTTGAAATTGTCTCGGCTTTCTAGCCTGGCAAATCTCTTGAGTAAAGAGGGAGGCCCGCAAAGCTCCTCGTCATCCGAGTCGGTCGAGTCGTCTCTTGGGCTCTCGTCCCGGGTTTTGGCTGCCCTCAATGGTGGCACTTCTGTTTCCCTTTCCCTTCGTGATTTGTCCACTTTGTTCTATTTGATACGGTTTCAGAGATCTTCCGGGTCTTCCTGCCGTCGTGCCACCCGAACTAGCTTGGTTCTTTCCTTCTACGGCTCTACGGGTACTGGCGCCCGTGGGGTGGGTTTCTGCCCTAGCTCTGCGCTTGCCATGCTGAGACCTCGCAGCGTCTGCTCATGTACCTCTCCTCGCGGATCACCCGGTGTTGGTTTAATAGACATTAGGTACGTTTGAACATGTAGAAGCCTTTCCCGAGGCGTTCTGGGTGTTAATTTCTCCGTCAGGTGAGGTTCCTTCGGGTTCTAATCAAGGTCCAACACATTCCGGGTGCCTTTCATGTAGTCTGTTGTCATATCAGTTGTTCGCGATCGTCGCTTAGGGGCGGGTGGTTTCTGCAACCCACTACCCAAGGCTTCAGTCAAGCGTATTTCTGGGAGACCGGTGTCGTCCAAATCCTTGTACATCTTGCTCAGCCTTAACCTGTGCTAGGCTAGTTTCCACTTGTAGTCCGTCCGTTCTTTGGCGGTAGCGTCTATTGGGGGAGGAAAACTCTGCTCAACCAGACAGGTGACCAGCTCCATTTTTTTTTGGATGCATACACCTTGGGCCGTTCTACTTTGCCTTTCCTGCTTTTAGTAGCAATCCTGGAGCTGGCAGGTGGGGGTAATTCTCCATGTCCGCCATCGCCATTCTTCGGTTCCTCATCCTAAGGAGGAGAGGACTTTGTTTGGTTTTCGTCCGTTTCTTCTCCTCCATCCTCTTCTTCCTCGGTCAATTCCGCGTCGGTGGCGAGATTTGTTTTGGGCGGGTCAGTTGTTTTCTCTTCTCCATAGTCGCTTTCCGAGGACAAGTGCTCAACGCGTCTTGCCATCACTACGAAGTGTACGTACGGGTTGGCCGGGTAAAAGTACTCGGGGCTTGTTTCCTCGGGTGAGGGCTGCAAGGGTTCTGACGCTACTACCTCTTCCGGTCAAAACCAGTCAGAATCTTCTAGGTGTATCACCCCCACGCATCCCGCACAGAAGTTTAGGTCACCGATCTTCAGATCGATACCCTTGTCGAGGCAGTCGAATGATGAATGTAATGCTGGCGGGTGCTTGGTGAACTCGATCGACCCGAAATGGATAGAGTTTGCCTAGATCGTCGAGTCGTGGTTCGTTATAGATAGAGTCTAAGGAGCCGCGAATCCAGCGCCCAGGTTTCCCACAGACGGCGCCAATGTTGAGGAACCAGGTGTTGAGGATGTGAACTCAACAATCCCCATGGTTAGGGACCCGAGGTTTCGTGAAGGGAAACATCGCGGGTGGACTACTCGACTTGACGGGTTACTGCCCGCCGGTTTTATTCCGATGAGGTGAAAAGTATCGATTACATCGGGTGCTCTCCGTAGATTGAATCTCGGCTAGCTCTAAATATAGGGTTGTTCGTCTGTTCGTGACCCCCTCCCATGCTTTATATAAATATCCAGGTCCTGGGGGGGCGTACATGAATATGACTCGTTTCCGAGTCGGTCGCTACTATCTCCTAACCTTGTCATCCAAGTCTTTCCTTGTTCTGCTTCCGCATCGGCTTCCGTTGTGGGCCTTCGTGCATCCACTTGAGGGCCTTATGAAGGTACTCCCCCGTGGGCCGTACAGGGTAGGACGATGGTGAGGGGTCTTTTGGGTACCCCCACATCACATGGTGATCAATCTAGTAGGACTTTGAAGTCTCTTAGTAGGGTTGCTTGTGGCATGTCGTAAGAGATATAGGTTTTGATGAGAGCCAAGCATGGACCTGCACACTAAACTAAAACTGATGGGGGGATGAAAACCCGGTAGGCTAACACCAAGGAGTAACTCGGCCCAAAGGACGCTGCGCAAGACCCGACTTAAGATAAAGGAGCTTCTAGAAGGCCCAGGAGCATAAGCCTAGTAACCCAGATTGTGGGTTCCGGCATGGAAGTTTAGGGTTTTGTAAGCAGTGTCCGGGTAGGATTCAGGGTGCGCCTTGGAGAGTAAGCCAGGGGGTACGGATATGATATAAGCCGGCCCCCTAGGCTAGGGTTAAACAAGCTTTTACGTGAGCAAGAATACGATCGCCAGATCGAGAGATTTCGAGTATCCATTGTAACACCAGTATCGAGTTAATATATTTAGATCGTAGACTCGGCGACTTGATTGCCGGCTACCAGATCGCATATCACCATGGTTTCCTTTGAGCTAAACCCTCTCCCAAACACTCGCGTCGATTTTCCCCAAGACAAGTTACCCCCGGTAACGTCTGCCGTGATTATCCCACGACAGTTGGCGCCCACCGTGGGGCCTACGTCCAAGGGTGTTTACATCACGGGAGAAGCTCGGGAGAACATGAAGAACCTCGTCGTCGGCGAGATCTACACCAACCCTGAAGGAGAGAAGATGGTGAACGATTTTGGCTGGGGGCCAGAGTCGGATCTGCTCGAATCCGGATCTGTCGTGACAATCGGCCGGATCAACGTCTTCATTGGCATGGTACGTACGTCCGGTTTAGCTCCTGACGATTTTGGATTTGATTCTGTGTCAGGGGAGGCCACCTGCGTTCAGTCCGATGGGGAGGAATCGGTCGGGACGATAGATCCGGCAGAAGAGCCCACCACGAAGAGGGAACAGCCGGAGGAGCCGGCATGGACCCCGCGTGGCCGGGTTATGAGAGAAGTTGACACCGAGTCCATCCTGCACCTGCTGGAGGACCGGTACGAGGAAGACAGCGATGATGAGGAAGAATACGAATCTGCGCCAAGCATTGTGCGCCAGGTCGCGGTTTACACGGCCCCCGCAACCAATCTTAATCAGGGGAACGTGACCGCGGCCGCTGTCGGAACAACACAAGCATTGGCCCAGACGCAAAATCCGATTGACGGAAACCCGGTCTTAACCCGGGTCGACGGAGAATCGGCATCAGTTACCAGCCATGCGGCGGATAGCGAGTTGCAGGCAAACATGTTCGGATATCTGGCAAACCGGACACCAGGGGCGGGTCCTTCAAATCCGCAACACCCGGCCCTGTTCAACAACAACTTGATCCTGGATCCCACCGTTCTAGCCACAGTCATAACCCCGGAAAACGCGGCGGAACGTGTTAGGGATCTGGATGTAGCCCGTCGTGCACTGGAACAACAGAGAAGGCAGGTGGAAGCAGAAAAACAAGGGGTAGCTACGTGCCAGCGCGATCTAGATGCATTGGAGAACCGGCTCCGAGAAGAGACAACCAGGGTGCGTCAAAGGCACCAGACCAGATTACCGGCCACGGGTGGAGTTATAAACCCGGCCACACTATTTATCACACCACAGGATCAGCCGATTCTAGCGGCAAACCAAGGAACTGTACACCAACCCGCAACTGGAGGAGCACAACCGGTAAACACGCAGGCCGGGTTACCCATATTACATACTGGAGTTACTACCGGCAATACATTACCACCACCACCACCATCGCGGTTTCGCACGCCAGCAGGTCATTACAACAACCCCATGGATAACGTGTATGCTGCAACGTTAGCATTGAATCAGATCCCTGTAAGAGAGTCACCCCATGCGGAGCAGACCCGACGGGCGATCGATTTATTGCATACGGCAGTGGCACAGCAAGTTAATTACTCGGACAACAGAAGTGGAATGCATGGGACACCGTATATCAGCCAGCAACGAGCCAATACCGGCAATATTCACACAAGCTCAGCGCGACGGAGGGCAGAGCAGCAGAAAATGCCGCCTCCTCCCCGCGTTCAAGCAGTACCAGCGGCATCAGCAGCGCAAGCCATTGTGGATAGTTCCAGAGCGAGGAGAGCCGCGGCCGGGTCTGCGGTGCATGGACCAGCAGCAGCGCCGCGTCCAGCCGCGCCCCCCGCAGGATCACATGTTTCCCGAGTGAGGCCGGTTCCGACTAATCTCGCTGGGCCTAAGTGCCTGTCGGATAATATCAGAGCTGAGCCTTACCCGGATAAATTCAAGGAACCGGGTAAAGTAGTGAATTATGAGCCGACTATGGATCCAGAAACATGGTTGAGCAGTTATGAGATGGCTATGTCAATCCGCAACGCAACTGAAAATCTTCAAGCCAAGTTCATGTATTTAATGATGTCAGAAGGAGCAGCAAAGTTATGGTTCAATAATCTACCGGAGGGATCCATCAAGTCATGGGAGGAATTGAAAACTGCGTTTGTCAAGCACTTTCATGGGACATGCAGAAAGCTATTTACTATTGATGACCTAGAGCGGTGTGTCCAGAAGAAGGGAGAATCGGCGCGCAGTTGGGTGCGCCGAGTCATGGAGATACTTCACTCATCTACGGATATTCAGCCCAAGGATGCGTTACAAGCGATGGCAAAGACGTGCAAGTACATACCTTTAGTGCAAAAGTTAACTCGCATGAAATCTAGTCGAAATGCTTCAGAGGTTACGATGGGAGAGCTAATGGATGCATGCAACAAGCACGCTGCAACAGATACTACAGAAGAGGATGTCGATGACAAGAAAGCAAAAGCAAACACAAGCAACAATGGAAGAACTGGCAATGGATCAACGCCGGGTAACAATGGAGGTAACAATGGGAACAACCAGAATAAGCGCCCGTTTGAGAGAAGCTCCGAGTTTGTCGCTAGCACAGAGGCCGGGTCTTCGAGGCCTAGGGCGGAAGGAAACTTGAATGGAGGAAACCAGAACGGAGGAAATTATCAAGGACCGCCAAGGCCGGGTAACAACTGGGATATCTTCAGGATGGCGTGCCCAAAGCACAACAGAAACGGCAGGCTGGCTAACCTTTCATTGGAGCAATGTGCGGACCTACAGAGATGGAAGAACGAGGAAATAAACAAGGCCATGCGAGGTGCAGGTCGGGGAGGAGGACCGGGTCCGGGTGGAAACCCGGGCCACGGCCCACCCCCAGCCGACAACCCGGCAGGCGGAAATCCGGGTAATAACCAGGGGGGAGCTGGAGGTTTCCAGGCCAACCCCAAGCAGTTGGGACAATACCACGTACATACTACAGGAATTTCCAACAAGGATAAAAAGATACTGAAAAAGGCGGTAAACTCAGTCGCCTCGGCCGTTCCGAGATATCTGAGATGGTCAGAGCAGGACGTAACATGGAGCAGAAGGGATCACCCGGAAAGGATAGAACACCCGGGAATCTTAGCATTGGTGGTTGCGCCGCAGGTTAATGGTTATGAGCTGAAAAAGGTCTTAATGGATGGCGGTAGTAGCATCAATATCTTATATTGGGAAACCTTTCTACGCATGGGTCTCAAGGAGTCCCAGCTACAGAAGAGTTCGACAGTTTTTCACGGGATAGTACCGGGTCACTCAGCGTGCCCCGAGGGAAAAATCACACTGGAGGTAGCTTTTGGAGAATCGAAGGACAATTTCCGGATTGAGTGGCTCACTTTCGAGGTGGTCAAGTTGCGCAGCCCTTATCACGCGCCATTCAGAAGGCCGGCTTACGCTAAATTCATGGCCAGGCCATCTTATGTGTATCTACAGCTAAAAATTCCGGGTCCAAAGCAGACCATCACCATACATGGGAACCGGGATATAGCGGCTGAGTGCGATGAAGGAGATGCGGCAATGGCTGAACAAGCCTGCAGAAAAGAGGAACTCAAGTATTACCGGTCTCAAGTAGACCCGGATGACAGAACAGCGTTAAAAAGGCCGAATACTGAAGATGAGAGGGCGAAGTTCAAGGCAGCGCAGGACACCAAGATGGTGGCTTTTGTCGAGGGTGATCCCTCCAAGCAATTTGCTATAGGATCTAACTTGGACAGCGAGCAGGAGAAAGCACTAGTGGAGTTCATTTGTTTGAATCAGGATGTGTTCGCCTGGACGCCCAGCGACATGCTAGGTATCCCTACAGAACTGGCAGAGCACAGTTTGCACGTTGATCCCAAGTCCAGGCCTGTGAAGCAGGGCCTGAGAAAAATGAATGAAGAAAGAAGGAAGGCTATAGGAGAAGAAATCGCACGGCTGCTTACAGCCGGCTTTATCATGGAAGTATTTCACCTGGACTGGTTAGCAAACCCGGTTCTCGTGATGAAAAAGACCAATGAGTGGAGAATGTGCATCGATTATACAAGTCTCAACAAGCATTGCCCAAAGGATCCGTTTGCATCACGAAGAATAGATCAGATCATTGACGCAGTAGCCGGAAGTGACCTATTATGTTTCCTGGATGCATATTCCGGGTATCATCAGATCAAGCTCAAGAAGGAAGATTGGGAGAAAACATCGTTCATAACCCATTTTGGGGCCTTCTGTTACAAGACCATGACGTTTGGATTGAAGAACGCTGGCGCAACCTATCAACGGTGTATCCAGAAGTGCTTTGAGGACCAAATTGGTCGCAATGTTCACGCATACGTGGATGATGTGGTGATCAAGACCAGGAAAGCGGAGACATTTATTGATGATCTAAAGGAAACGTTCAAGAACCTGAGAAGGTACCAGATGAAACTTAACCCAACAAAGTGTGTCTTTGGAGTCCCAGCCGGGAAATTACTCGGCTTTATCGTTTCTGAGAGAGGAATTGAGGCAAATCCGGATAAAATCAAAGCTATCCAAAGTCTGAAAAAGCCGGAAAATTTGAAGCATGTTCAGAAGCTCACAGGGTACGTAGCAGCGCTCAGCCGATTTATATCCAGACTCGGAGAAAAGGCAATACCCTTATACCGGCTCTTGAAGAAATCTGACAAATTCGTATGGGATCATGAGGCGGACGAAGCGTTCGAAGCACTAAAGAAGCAGTTATCTGAGGCACCAGTCCTAGCAGCCCCGGGTCCTAAAGAGCCCATGCTATTATACGTTGCAGCCGGGACCCGGGCGGTTAGCGCAGTGGTGGTCGTCGAGCGTAAGGAGGATGAGAAAGATCACCCGGTCCAGAGGCCGGTTTATTATGTCAGCGAGGTATTATCAGAGGCAAAACAGCGCTACCCACATTGGCAAAAGCTGGTTTTCGGGGTCTTCATGGCAAGCCGGAAACTCAAGCCGTATTTTCAGGAACACCCCATAACAGTGGTTAGCTCTATACCAATGTCGGATATCATCAGAAACTCGGACGCAACAGGTAGAATAGCCAAGTGGGCGATCGAGATGGGAGATTATCACATCAACTACGAGCCCAGATCAGCAATCAAATCTCAAGCTCTGGTAGATTTCATTAACGATTGGACTCACACAGGCATGCCCACCATGGCTCCAAATTCCGAGTCTTGTATAACGCACTTTGACGGTTCCAAGCAGTACGAGGGATCAGGGGCTGGAGTGGTGCTAACATCACCCAAAGGAGACAAGTTAAGCTACGTGTTGCAGATTCATTTTGATTGCTCCAATAACGTGGCCGAGTATGAGGCCCTATTGCATGGCTTAAAGGTAGCCAAGGAGATGAACATTAAGAGGATACGATGCTTTGGAGATTCGGACCTTGTGGTACAGCAGGTCTCAGGAACTTGGGATAGAAAAGATGCAACTATGGCAGCATACCGCAGAGAGGTGGACAGGGTTGCCGGATGTTTTTCCGGGTATGAGGTGGAGCACATAGACAGAAGAAAAAACGAGGCAGCAGACGCACTCGCCAGACTCGGCTCGCGCAGAGAGCCGGTTCCACCTAATGTTTTCCTGGACGAGCTATGGCGACCATCAGTCAAAACCGAGTCTGAGGAAGACCTGGCAAATCAAGACCCGGATTTGGAGCTCGTGGCCATAGTACGTGTTGTTCCCGAGTGGACAGAGCCGTTCCTGGCCTACCTATCACGGGGCGAGTTACCACAGCAGGAGGTATGAGCAAGACAAATTCTGAGACGAGCAAAAGGATATTCTATCATCAATGGGGAGTTGTACAAAAGAAGTGCAGCAGGAGTCTTTTTGCGCTGTGTAGCACCAGAAGAAGGCCGACAGATCCTCAAGGAGATCCATGAAGGTGATTGTGGGCATCATGCATCCACAAGATCCCTTGTGGCCAAAGCTTATCGACATGGTTTCTTATGGCTCACGGCCCTAGCAGACGCGGAGCGCTTGGTGGCAAGGTGTGACGGATGTCAAAGGTACGCTCGCCAAACCCATGTGCCGGCTATGGAATTGCGGACTATCCCGCTAACTTGGCCGTTTGCGGTTTGGGGTATGGATATGGTTGGTCCCTTCCACATGTCACCTTGCAAAAAGACACATCTCTTAGTGGCTGTTGATAAGTTTACAAAGTGGGTTGAGGTCATGCCAGTCACCAATTGTGAGGCAATTACAGCAGTCAAGTTCCTGAAAAGGATTATCTATCGGTTCGGATATCCCCACAGCATAATTACCGACAATGGAACCAACATGTCGCTTGGCGAGATGGAGAAGTTTTGTGGAAACAACGACATCCGTTTGGACATAGCCTCAGTGGCCCACCCACAGGCTAATGGACAAGTGGAAAGAGCGAATCAGGAATTGCTTCGTGGGTTAAAACCACGGTTGCGAGTCCCGTGTATCAGAGCTGCTGGTGCATGGGTCGAGGAGTTACCTTCAGTGGTTTGGGGTATCAATACCACACCCAACAGATCTACTCAGATGACACCGTTTTTCATGGTTTATGGCGCAGAAGTAGTGTTGCCGAGTGATATTATCCACGACTCGCCTCGAGTATCGGCTTATGTCGAGGTGGAGAACGAGAAGACCCGGAAAGACGCCGTGGATATGCTAGAAGAAGAAAGGGAACAAGCTTTGGAGAGATCAGCCATATATTAGCAGGATCTGCGAAGGTATCATAGCCGGCGCGTGAAAACCCGGGTCTTCCAGGAAGGAGATCTGGTTCTGCGCCTGGTGTAATCAAAGGAGGGAAAACACAAATTATCACCGCCATGGGAAGGACCGTTCATCATAAGCCGGAATCTGCACAATGGATCATATTACTTGATAGATGCAAGGGAAGAGTCGGCTACGGTTAATGACACCGCTCATACCACTTCATCTATGCAAGAGAAAGAAAGACCATGGAACGTGGCTCAGCTGCGTCCCTACTATACTTAGTATATCCTAGATTCATAAAGTGGAATTGCACGATGTAACAGGCAGCAGGTTTCAGACGCACTCTTTTCCTGTCCAGGGTACCTAAGGGGACTGGAAGGTTTTTAATGAGGCGGCCTGCTGACCTAACTTTTCTCATATCAATAAAGAGATGGTTGAACAATATATTATTTCCTTTGCATGAGTCTTTATCACTTTTTATTCCTGTTATGCTTTTTTATCTTTCTTCCAGGTAAGCATTGTCTACTGTTTTTTAGTACATTAGCTTCTTTAGTAGGTTGCGTATATTTAGGTCTTGGGGGCTGATAGCTTGAATAGCACAGTTACAAACTCAAAGACCCGGCCATGATGCCTATGAGTTATAAGGGCCGATTACTCGCAAACGAGTACGGCCGCAAGCTTATAACCGGACAAAGGAGCCAAACTTTCTTGACTTTTCTTACTTAAGCTCGATGTGACTCGCACTAAAGTGGCATGATTTGCTCGCATATGATCACAATCAGTCATGATGCCCAATGGGACTTGCCTGACCCTGTCTTCGTATAGATGTAGCAACATGAGTATCCACGCGAAAGCCGGCTTACAGTACAAGAGAGCCAAAAGGGTCATCTAAACCACAAGTTATGCAGAGTATAGGGTTAATAACCGGAAACTCACTGTTTATTAAGCATAACTTCAAAACCTATGCGAAACGGCTCTAGGTTTTGGGCTTTGGCAAAGACAATTTGTTCTATTTGAAAGACCTAACACCCTAGACTCGGAAATCCGGGCCTTGGGGACTGGGGATTTTGAAAAAAGAAACAAATTATCTAGCTATTAAGCTCAAAAACCCAAAAATCCGAGTCTTGGGGACTTAGAGAAAAGTCCACCTATCAAAACCCACGAGACCCGGAAACCCAGTCTCACAAAAGGAACCTTAAAGTAAGTCGGAATATCAAGAATAAACGAATTCAAAAGAAGATAGACATCAAATTCATTCAAAGGCCAAAAGGGCCACGAAAGCCATTAAGTTTCAAAATGTATTACAAACCATAATAGTAGTATCAAAGGTGCACAGGCGCACCATCAAAAATAATTGTTTAAAAAGCCCATTGGCCGAATGACGTATCTGATGACAGTTGTCGCACCCGGCCTTCTAGAGGATACTCGCAGTTCCATTGAACAGTAGTTGATTGGATTACGGGGCTTACCGGCACCCGCAGCTCTTACGAGTAGGCCAACACACGTATGTGTGACAACCAACCCCTACTGTTCATCGTCTTACGTAAACCATCCCATAGAAATCAGGATACTACCATTGACGTACTTCATACCATACACACATGGTACGTCAACGGCGTTTAACAGAATGATAACACAACATATCTCTAGGACACAAAAGATGGAAATAAGTTGCAAATAGCTCTCACTAGAGCAGAGATAGCAAATACAATCATCCAGAGGACACATGTCCCAACATAACATCATTACATCTCAGCGGAAGCATTCAAAGGGTCTGAGTACAGACAAATCGAAATAGGCTTAAGAAGCCGGGAATGAAAGGAAAACGGAGCCCATCCACGATGTCTCGGATCCTGCCCGGGTCCGCTAACTACTCGTCAACAGTCTCGTCAAACTCCACGTAGTAGCCGTCACGGGGATCCTCGTAAGCGTAGTCTGCGGAAACCACAGCCCCAAAGGGGTCAGTACATAGACGTACTGGCAAGCAAGACTCACAGTTCACCAAATTGTAACCCGTCAACACCCAGCACCGATGCTTTGGGTTCAACGGAAGAAAAAGGGATATCAAAGATGCTGCAACTGGCTGCTCTAACCAACTACAGAGTTACTACCACTTCCGGCTAACAGAAGGGGGATGAGATAGCGTATCGTAACCAACTATAACTAACTCCAAACAAACCCATCCTGGATCTCTCCCCTTATCCAAAGAAGCAATCCGAGGATAACTCACACAGTTGGATTAATGATGGATCAAGTTATTGTGGCAGTAAAGCTATTACTAGTCAAGTTATCATTAGTTAGGTGTAAGTTGTTCTGAGTACTTGTTAGCCAGTACTTTCACCAAGTTAACCATAACCGCGGAAAACACGGCTTCTCGAGAAGATTTATCCCTGCAGGGGTGCACCAATTTAGCCGTACACGTAAGAATAACCCGCCAGATGGAAGGGCCCTTCCACCAAGCGGGGCACTCAACACAACTCAACTCTTCTTCGCATCAAGCCCAAAGCACCACGTGGTGTGCGTGCGCGGCTAATCGAGCCCCACGAAGAAAAGGGGACCCTCATAGCACTGGAAGACCACGCCGCCCTAAATGCCGACTACAAAAGTTCCACCCTGCCCTCGGGTTCGTACCTGCATATGCGTGCATCAAATGGAAAGCCCGAACTAAGTGTGGTGATTTGGACGAGATGCGAATCGAATCAAATTGAGGGGGGCGCCCATACACGCTTCCCACATGCGGATAATGCGCTCATCATGGATCAGTAGACAAGACCCTTTTCCTAATTAGGGTCGACACTAGCAGGCCTCAAAACCACGCCGGGCCTCCTGCCGGTGCCTTATCAGCAATTTATTATTACCTCAAAATTAACAGGTTGTTGTTTAACATCGAGCCCCAGAACAGTATAGAATATGATAACAGAAAGTAACGGGTAACAGACTCGAGCAAAACAACCCTAAGCATGCTAGTAAGACACGGGCAACAAGCCAAGGGTTTTAGGTGTGGAGGTGAGGCAATATCATGGTTAAGGGATAACATGTGATAGGTTCGTAACAGAAACAACTATTCATAGGGCTAGCAGAAATAGACAACGGAAAGTATCGGTAACCAATGTTGAAAGGAACACACTGGTTCATGTGAGTGATAACTTGCCTGCAAACTCAGCAGCCTGGTACTGAGCTAGATCCTCAGAAGGGGTGTCGTAAGTATCGTCTGTCTCAACGTCGCCGTCTATCCGAGAAGAAGCAAACAAACAATGCAGAAAGATAAACAATCAATAACATGGCATAGTGCACAATCATGGGATGATGCATGTCAATTTAATGGATGCATCAAAATAAACTAGTTGACATGGTAACACAATTTAAATGGACCCATTTGCAATTTTGGATTGCATATGAAAAGCCCATGCAATAAGGTTGGAATATTTGTTTTTCAACTAATCAACAGGTGAAAGTGGATTAGTATGATGCATGGATGAGGAAAACAGAAAAATAACAACAATAGAATCAATTTAAGATAAGGGTTACCAAGTTTAGGAATTTATTTATTAAATTAAGAAATTTTGGTTCCTTAAAGGTGTTACACAAGCATTTGTTGTTTTTAGCAATTTAAATTGTTCAAAACAAATAAAAAATTCATATTTGGAAAGAACATCAAATTTTGGGTGGATTACATGTTTCAAATATTGAAAAAGGAAATAGGATGAATTTATTATGAACTAAACAAGATTAAACAAGTTTTAAATGAGTTTAAAACAAGTTTGAATATTATTTGAATTTTATTTGTTCCAAACATAAATTCAAATTCATATTTGAAAAGTTTATACTTTTCTAGTTTGAAAACATATTTCATAAGTTCAAAAATAATTTAATTTGAGCAAGTTATGAATTTAGCAATTTTAAATGGTTTAAATAAGGTTTAAATTATTTAAGCAATTTTAATTATTCAAATCATGAAACAAAATTTATATTTGAAAAGAGGGTTCAAAATGGCATGGAAAACATATTTTATTTGCATTATTTGGATTAAGTATGAATTAATTATGCAATTATTCAAATTACCAATGAATTGTTTGAATTCAAATTTGGAATGCATTTAAAATGTTCAAAACAGATTACAATTGGTTTAAATAGATAGATAATTTAATTTGGTGCAGCAAACATATTTTGTTTATATTATTTGGAGTTTGGAAATGAAATTTATTAGCAAATTAAGTTTAAGGACCATTCTGTAATTAAAAGGACCTAAACTGAAAAGAAAAGGTTGAAATTCTTTTTACACCGCACAGCTATCTACCCCAGGGCACTGCCAACGGGCCCTGGGCCAGCGTGGCACTGCAAAATTGGGGTTTTTCCCTGCGGCGAGGGGGAATCGAACCCTGGCCCTCGCACTCGCGCGCACTGCACTGCTACCACTGCGCTGCGAATCGTTTCTTATTAGTATAAGGGACGCGAACAGGTTAAGGTTCAGTTCGCTGCTTAACTGAATTTCTGCGCGCGCGCTTAACTGAACCTTGACAGGGAACGACGCCGGCGGCGAGCTGCCGTGGTTGCTGTCGTGCTTGGTGCGCGTGGATGTGCTGCGGTGGGCGAGGTGGTGCATGTGCTCGTGCCAGAGAGGAAGGAGGAGAAGGATACGGTGATCACCTCCTGTCGTGGGATAATCACGGCAGATGTTACCGGGGGTAACTGATCTAGGGGCAAGTCGACACAGGTATTTGGGAGAGGGTTTAGCTCGAAGGAAGACATGGCGAAAAGCAATCTAAGAGCCGGAAAACAACTCGCCGGATCTCGATATGATTATACTGGATACTCGATAATAGGTGTTACAGTTATGACTTGAATCTCTCTCAGGCGAAGCCTAGGGGTTGGTTTATATAGTACTCATACCCCCTTTGGCTCGCCATACAAAGCGCTCCTTGAGTCCTACTCGAACTCTACATACGTATCCTAGCTTTCCTTATCGTAACCCACAATCCGGGTTACGATCCTTACAAGCCCTGGGCCTTCCAGAAGCTTCTGCGTCCTTAGCCGGATTTGGTCCATACGCCGTTTGGGCCGGATTACACCTGGGGTTGGCATACCGAGTTACTATCCCCTCATCAGTAGTCCCCAGAATAGCTTGGGCTTCCAAGATTTACTCTTCGAAGCGCTGGCTATTCCCTACAGAAATATCAGATGCAAACACGCAGCGCGTCTATGAATAGCCGAGACTGGCGCCAAGGAAGCCAGGTAAAAACCCGGCTCTTCTTTTTAGGTTCTTCCTTAATCTCTCAAACTTAAATCTCAACAGGAAACTCCCTGACTCCACATCCTTCTTGATAACTACCGCTGATACAGGGAAGGCAATTTCCCCTTCCTTTTTCTCTGGATCATATTGGCCTGCGCATAAAATGTGCCTTTCAAATTTCGAAATCACCAATTACTCCGCATTCCCCGGGTCTCGACCGTTAGGCCAAGCCTTTCCACCCGGACGGTTATAAATAAAGACCAATGAGCAAATCCAACTCTTAACGGCTCATTTCCCCCATTCCACTTCTTCCCAAGCTCGAGCTCGCAGAGTGCCACCACGGGAACCCCACGCATCTCGCCGGAGCCCATCCGACTTCGTTTGCGCTCCGCCACCGCACGAACCGCTCCAGCTCCCGAATCCGCCGCCAAGCCTCCGATTCGCCGGCCAACGGTCACGAAAGGGCACGAATCTTGCGCTATCTGTCTCCGCAAGGCCTTACTCCAATCCTCTTCGGTAAGTTCCTTACACCCTCCAGCTTATTCTCGCAATTTCTTAGTTCTTCCTCAGATTGGATCTGAATCGAGCGGTCCGCGATTTCTCGGGCTGCGCCAAATTAACTCACCGATTTCCACTATAATCACTCCCATAGATAGGATTTATAGCTTGTATTGCTCCCCTAACTCCAGTAATCACTAATTTGGTCACAAATTTAGAAATAAGATCCCCAATCTAGGCTCGGGCCATCTAGAGTTTCCGCCTTTGCTCTCCCTCCTCAGAAAATCTTACTTCTCCGGCTCATTCGCAGATAGTATGCGTATAAGTATCCCCCTAGCTTCTCCAAACATTTGCTTTTGCGGAAAGCTCTTTGGGTTTTGTAAAGTCACTTGATACCCGGACGAACCATACTTAACCCGGCGAGGCAATAGCCGGATTACGTTTAAATTGCCGATAGCTACTTACCTGCTAACTTCCAAGTTTTTGTTTCTTACGTCCTTTTCTTCAATGTTTCACCAGGTCAATCCCATGGCGCCCAAGAGGCAGGGGAAACAGCCGGCTAAGGCTAAATCCACAAACGCCATTTCAGCCAACTGGGGGAAGTCCTCCATCACCAAGACCAAACTGGAGGAATTGGTAGAGCTTGGAATCCTACCTCCACAGGAATCCATCCGCTGGAGAGCACCTGGCAACGAAACCCGGCCTTCTCCAGCCACGGATGAGGTAATATGCTTCGTTGAACACGTGACCCGGGGCTTCAGGCCTCCGGGTCATCCCTTCTTCCGTGACGTCTTAGACCACTACAAACTCCGTATCTTTGATATAGGCCCGAACTCCATTTTAAACATCTCCCATTTTATCGTTCTTTCCGAGTCTTACTTGTGCACTCCGCCAAGTCTGGCTCTTTTTGTCGAACTTTTCCAGTGCAAGCCGTGTCGCGAAAGCGGCGACGGCGCACTTCTTACTTGCGGCGGGGTTTCTATCCAGCGCCGCAAGAACTCCCTTATGCCTCCCATTTCTCTCAATTCTCACGTAAAACACTGGCAGCTTTCTTACTTCTACTGCCAGGATACCTCTCCACCCGGCGAAAAAAAGTTGCCGGGTTACTCGGAGGGTCAACTTGACATCTCCGAGAAATTCAACGCCTTCGCCCCTGACTCAGACAGGGAGGCGATCTTGCCTTTGTTAGCTAGGATCTCCATCTTGTCCGCCCGAGGCCTCATCGGACTAAACCTGGTGAAGACCTGGGTTAGCTTCCGCATTCAGCCAAACTCCCTTCGTGAGAAGCTGATGTGCGAATACTCGGGTCAAACCACGGACCCAATCCGCTTCTCTACCAGCACCCTTGCTCCGGGTGACATCAACAAAACGATTAAGGGTTTCCTGACAGAGAAACTCGAGGTAATCCGGGGCATAGCCGGATTAGAACCTTTTACCCTCGAGAATCCAGCCCCCGCAGTAAGTTCCCTGCCTTTTGATTTTGACTTCTGACAGCTTACTTTTATCCGCTTCTCTTGTCTTGATATTAACCATTACTCTGGCATTCTCTCCTCAGGCCGATGACGCCTTCTGGAAGGTCGACACCTCTCCTAGTTCCGAAGACGCGGAGGAGGAAGACGATGTCATTGACTCGAATGAAGGTACACACTTGATTCCCTTGCACACGTTATATCCTGCCACTTCTTCTTCTTTATGCGGGAACTCGGATATTTTTCAGAGCGAGAGGACCAAAGCGAAGAAGAAGAAACAGACAGTAGGGGCGGGTCCACCAGCGAGGAGGAAGAGCCGGAGCCGGCCACCAAAGCCGGAACAAAGAGGAAATCCCAGAGGATAGCCCTCCAGGTTTTTACTTCATCTCCTCACACTTTGGTTTTCTGTTTCCATAACGTCACTCCGGGGCTAACCCCATCTCCACCCCTTTTGATCGTAACTGAAGGAGCCGCCCGCGACTAGGCGCCGAGTAACCCGGAATCATCCGGGCAACGAGACCCCTAACCCGGTCGCTTCGCCGCCCCCGGTTCAACACCCTGGTATTTGTTGTAAACAAAATTTCTTTCCGATCGTTCCTTTGTAACATAATCCCAGGTCTTTCTTGCCATTTTCCAGTCTCTTCCGGGTCTAGTGACGGCTTTCCCTCGGACTTCCCGGTGAACACCGGGTAAGCGCCTTTTCCTGATATTACACCGAACTTTCATCCTTTTTTTTTTTTTAAAATCAAAGACTAATTGCGCCCTTGCGCCTTCTTCAGAGCCACGGTTATTAGTAGCGACCAGGAGGACTCCGGGGCTAGGGTCCGGGTCGAGAGCGAGCCGGCTGATGATGCCTTCACCACGACTGGCGACGAGCAAGTGTCGCCACCGGAGCCAGCTAGGCATGACGCCGAGTATCCAACTGCTTCGCACGCAAGCGAGAAGGAGAAGGGAGCAGCTTCAAGCGCGGGAGGGGGACCAGACTCCGACATTCGGATGACCCGGGTGCCACCTCCTGTTACAAGAAATGCTCCTTTTCCCACTTTCCAGGTACCCGAGCCATCTAACCCGGATAACGCTGACTTTAACCAGCTTATGAGCGCTCTTCTCGCCATGAAAGCTTCAGAAGGGACTGTCTTAGAACGTATGGCTGCAGCACATCAGGTAACTTTCACGTGATACTCCTTATTATACGTCCAGTCCCCAAGTCCCGAGTATAATTTTCTTTAATTATCCTCGGTACTTCGCATAGTACTTTCCGGTACTCATTTCCTCAGATGAAACACTCTCATGATATCCGGCTCACAGCTTTACCCGGCCTTTGCAGGCAGAGATTACTCAGTCAGATGAAGCGTTACTTAAAGCTGAGCAGCTCTTGCTGGCTGAAGTTAAGCGTAGGGAGGCCCTTGAAGCGGAGATAAAGACATTGAAAAAAGATGTCTCCATTTACAAGAAGAAGTACAATACTGCCCAGTCTTCGCTGAATAACCTGTCGACTCAGCTTACGGACACTTACCGTATCTTGCTAAGTAAGTTTGCTATTTGCGATTAATTTGCGTATCTCTATCTTGCTGCTGTAATAACCAACATTACTGATATGCTCTTGCATGTTTCGATTGCAGGTGCTAACCTTGCTGCTCCGGAGGAGAATGCCATTACTCAAGTTAAAACTCTGAAGACTATGCTCCGGACGTTTTTTGCCGGCACGAAACTTTTGCTGGATGCTATCAAGTGGCCTTCTGAGGTATACCCGGGAGAAGATAATCTTATGCAGGCCTTCTCAACGGTGCCTGGATGGATTGAGATAATGAAGCGCTCAGCTTGCCGGATTGGAATGACCCGGGCCCTTACACTGGCGAAGGCTTATTTTCCTAAGCTTGACCCGGCCAAGGTAACATCCGGGTTTCCAGAATTCAAAGCTGACGGGTCCAAGTTTGAGCCCAAGGACTTCAAAGATATTCAACGTGCTGTACGCCCCTCAGCCACTACCTTGGCCGACAAAATGGAGCTGGACCAGATCATGAGTTCATATGACGCTGAGGGCAAAGTTATTTTGGTGGATGCACCTCCTCCTTTTGATATGGTGGAAAGATGGTCGACTGACCTGGCCAGGAGGAAAGAAGAGGCCGCAAAGAGAGAAGCAGAGCTAGGCGCAAAGCCGTCCACCTCTACACCGGCCGTGCCTCCGCCTGTCCGTCCAGATGTGAAGAGCCCGAGCAAAACTGCTGGCAAGGCCAAGGAGCAAGTCCAAGATCTAGACCCGGAGGGCCGCTCTCAGGATGCCGAGTAGGATGCTACCTTGTGCTTTTCGTTTCTCGATACTGATATGATTTTTGTAGTGCGCCTGTGCGCCATTGATGCTGATACTATGACTGTATGCTTTGTTAATTCATGATAACTCTTTGCCTTCCCTGGCTTTTGATAATATCCATCCTTGTGTTACTTATGAGCTTATTCTCGATACTTCGAACTCTTGCTTTCAATTTCCTTTTGAGACTCGGTTAACCGAGTATCGTAGGTTTTGATAGATGGACTTTTCTTTAAGTCCCCAATACTCGGCAACTAAGGTTTACAGACCTTGGTAGTTAAATAGTTTGTTTCTGTTTCGAAGTCCCCAGTCCCCATGACCCAAAGTACGAGCTATGGGGGCGTGGGCTTTCTCAGATGACATACTGCTGTTTACCAAGCTGAAGACCAATAGCTGTTCTCATAAATACTGAAGTCATGCTTAATATTTGTTGAGTTTCCGGCTATGTTAGCCTTATACTCTGCATGGACTTGTGGTTTAGATGACCCTTTTGATTACCTTGTACTATAAGCCGGCTTTCGCGTGGATACCATGTCGTTGCATCTATACGAAAAACAAAATCAAGCACGCTCCATTGGGCTGCATAGTTTGATTGTAATCGTAAGTGAACAGATCATGCCACTTTGGTGCGAGTCACATCGAGCTTAAGTAAGAATAATCAAGAAAATTGGCTCCTTCGTCCAGTTATAGGATTGTAGCCGCACCCGTTTGTACGAGTAACCAGCCCCCATAACTTATAGGCATCATGGCCGGGTCTCCGGGTTTGTGATTACTTATTGAAGTAGATCAACCCTCCGGAGACCTATATTCACGTAATGTATTTCGATGATATTGATGTATTGATAATAACAATGTTACTTACTTGTAACTGAAGCAAGGATCATGATAAGACTCGAAACCATCTTCTTTTATTGATAAAAATTTCTTATTTGAATCAGCAGGCCGCCTCATTAAAAACCTTCCAGTCCCCTTAGGTACCCTGGATAGGAAAAGAGTGCGTATGAAACCTGCCGCCCATTACACTGCTTTAGTTATTCTCTAGAATCGGCCTCGCGTTGGTACGGCCGATACACATTCTCCACTTGCTATACCCTTTCGTAATGAGTACCGGATTTGCTAGCCATTCCGGGTATATCGCCCTTGACACGTGATCAGCTGCGGATGGTGGTACGTCTTCTTCTTCCCTACTGAGAGTTTTGAAAATATCGTTCCCGATGAAGCCTACCATCTTAGGGTTTTGTTCTGCCCTAACTTTTGCTTTGTCCCCCTCAGGAGTTGGCTTTTTTGACGTTGCTCTCTCTTCTAGGTCCACCTGAGAACGGTAATGTTTGAGCTCTTCCTTCCTACAGGCTTGCTCGGCCATTGCCGCGTCTCCTTCATCACACTCAGCTGCTATATCTCGGTTTCCGTGTACGGTGATGGTCTTTTTAGGACCCGGGATCTTCAGCTGTAGGTACACATAACATGGTCTTGCCATGAACTTGGCATAAGCCGGCCTTCCAAACAATGCATGATAAGGGCTGCGCAACTTTACTACCTCAAAGGTAAGCCACTCGATTCGATAATTGTCCTTTGACTCCCCGAAAGCTACCTCCAATGCCACTTTTCCTTCGGGGCATGCCGAATGACCCGGCACTATCCCGTGAAAAACTGTTGTACTTTTTTGCAACTGTGATTCCTTTAAGCCCATGCGCAGAAAAGTTTCCCAGTATAGGATATTGATACTACTCCCTCCATCCATCAAGACTTTCTTCAGCTCGTAACCATTGACCTGTGGCGCCACTACCAAAGCCAGGACTCCCGGGTGATCAATCCTATCCGGGTGATCTCTTCTGCTCCATGTTACCTCTTGCTCTGACCACCTCAAATATCTTGGAACGGCGGAGGAGACTGAATTAACTGCTTGTTTCAGTATCTTCTTGTCCTTGCTAGAACCTCCAGTAGTGTGCACATGATACTGACCCAGCTGTTTGGGGTTAGCTTGAAATCCTCCCGCTCCCCCTTGATTGTTACCTTGATTTCCAACTGGCGGATTGCCGGCTGGGGGCGGCCCGTTGCCCGAATTTCCACCTAGACCCGGACCTCCTCCTCGGCCCGCACCTCGCATGGCCCTGTTCACTTCCTCGTTCTTCCACCTTTGTAAGTCGGCACACTGCTCCAATGAATGATTGGCCGGCTTGCCATTCCTGCTATGCTTCGGGCACGCCATCCTAAATATGTCCCAACTGTTGCTTGGTCTTGGGGGTACTTGGTAGTGTCCCCCATTGTGATTTCCGGTATTAAAATTCCCTTCGGATCTAGGTCTCGAAGACCCGGCCTCTGTATTGGCCACAAACTCGGAACTCCCCTCAAACGGGCGCTTGTTCTGGCTATTTCCATTGTTGTTTGGTGCCGATCCATTGCCGGTCTTCCCACTGCTACTTGCGTTTGCTTTTGCCTTCTTGTCATCAACTTCCTCTTCTGTAGTATCCGTTGCAGCGTGTTTGTTGCATGCATCCATTAACTCTCCCATCGTAACCTCCGCTGCATTTCTGCTGGATTTCATGCGGGTTAGCTTTTATACTAAAGGAACATACTTACATGTTTTCGCCATAGCTTGTAGTGCGTCCTTTGGTTGGATATCTGTAGATGAGTGGAGTATCTCCATAACCCGGCGTACCCAGCTTCGTGCTGACTCTCCTTTCTTCTGGACGCACCTTTCTAAGTCATCAATAGTAAATAACTTCCTACAGGTCCCATGGAAGTGCTTGATAAATGCGGTTTTTAGCTCCTCCCACGACTTGATCGACTTTTCCGGTAAATTGGTGAACCATAACTTTGCTGCTCCAATGCATGACGAGCCACGTCCAGATCTCTTACACGCTCTGCTGCGTTTTCTGGGGTGATAACTGTAGCTAGGACTGTGGGATCCAAGATCAAATTATTATCAAACAGAGCTGGGTGACGCGGATTCGAGGGGCCCGCCCCCGGTGTCCGGTTTGCTTGGAACCCAAACATATTTGCGTGTCGCTCCTCCTCCGCTGGGCGACTGGTGACTGATGCCGATTCTCCATCGACCTGGGCCAAGATCGGGCCAGCCGTACCTTGTTGCTGAGCCAGCACCTGCGCCGCCCCGACTGGCGCCGCGGCTGCGTTTCCTTGATTGGTATTGATTGCGGGGGCCGCATAAACTGCAACCCGGCGCATAATGCTTGGCGTAGATTCGTACCGTTCTTCCTCTTCGCTATTTTCCTTCTCGTATCGGTCCTCCGATAAATCCCGTATAGACTCGGCACCTTCCTCCCTCTCTGTCGGACCCGTTGTTCCGATCGATTCTTCTTTTTCCGATTGAACACGCGTGTCCTCCCCTGACACAGAATCAGATTCAAGATTATCACGGCTTGAATTGGAAGCACATACCATACCGATGAAGACGTTGATGCGGCCGACTGTCACGACGGATCCGGTTTCGAGGTGATCCGACTCTGGCCCCCAGCCAGAATCGTCTACCATCTTCTCTCCTTGGTTGTTGACGTAGATTTCTCCGACGACGAGGTTCCTCATGTTCTTCCGAGCTTCTCCCGTGATGTAAACACCTTTGGACGCAGGCCCCACGGTGGGCGCCAACTGTCGTGGGATAATCACGGCAGATGTTACCGGGGGTAACTGATCTAGGGGCAAGTCGACACAGGTATTTGGGAGAGGGTTTAGCTCGAAGGAAGACATGGCGAAAAGCAATCTAAGAGCCGGAAAACAACTCGCCGGATCTCGATATGATTATACTGGATACTCGATAATAGGTGTTACAGTTATGACTTGAATCTCTCTCAGGCGAAGCCTAGGGGTTGGTTTATATAGTACTCATACCCCCTTTGGCTCGCCATACAAAGCGCTCCTTGAGTCCTACTCGAACTCTACATACGTATCCTAGCTTTCCTTATCGTAACCCACAATCCGGGTTACGATCCTTACAAGCCCTGGGCCTTCCAGAAGCTTCTGCGTCCTTAGCCGGATTTGGTCCATACGCCGTTTGGGCCGGATTACACCTGGGGTTGGCATACCGAGTTACTATCCCCTCATCACCTCCCGTGTAGTCGAGCAGAGGCTCGGGGAAGCAACTCCGGCGGCGACGTGGAAGATGGCGGCGACGTTGTGGTGGATGTCAAGCACAGCGGCGGTGTCGATGATGTCGAGGAAGGTGAGGGGGACTCGTTCCCGTGGTCAGCGTGGACGGAGGAGGGCTGCAGCGACGGCAGCGTCCATGGATTCAGAGGCGGAGCTCCGGTGAGGTGGTTGCAGAGAGGGAGAAGGAGGTGGCAGAGAGGTGGAGGCGACGGCGCAGCTCGAGAGGGAGGAGGGCGGTAGGGTTAGGGCAGCGCAGGGGCCTAGGGGTAGGTCTTATAGGAGCTACAGGGCGCTGCTGGCCGTCGGAGCGCAACGGCGTCGACGTGGCGCCGCGGATCTGCTGCCGTACTGCGGGAAGAAAGAGAGAGAGGGGGCGAACCGGTATCGGGCCAGGGAAAAGGTAAGGGGTGGGCTCGGCTCGCGGGGGTACAGCCCACTGCCTCTCTCCCCCTCGTTTTCCTTTTAAAATTTCTGTTTTCTTTTTTTTTTTGCTGAAAAGTAATAGGAAGAAAAAGATGAGATTTTGGGCTAGGAAAAATCTAGAAAAAATTTGGGTGAGTTAGTTATTACAATAGCAACTAAATGCCAACTTTGTTTTCCAAAAGTTTCAATTTTAAATTGTTGTTTGTGATTTAACTCAAATTTGAAAGAATTTGCTTATTAAATGATTATTATTGAAAACAAACTTTTTAATAGGGTGAACCCTATTGTTTAATTAGAACAAATGATTAGAGTTGTTTTGGTAATTTCCATAATTTGAAATTGGGTGCTGTTTGTGGTTTGATTTGAATTTTGAATAACATTGGAAATAATTGATTGATTAAAAGCCACCATTTTTAAATAGTTGAACCTTATGGATTGAAATGGAACAAATAAGGTTTTGATTTGAACTTTTTATTTGAAAAGATTGTAACATGACAAGTCTGAAACAAAGGTTGAATATTGTTTGAATTTCCATTATGAGAACAAATAAAAACAGATGCAAACAAATAGGAAACAAATGCAATGAGTATGATGCCATGATGCAAAAACAATAATTAAACAAAAACAAACATGCTAGGGTGGTTTTTCATACTTGGGATGTTACAAAACGCCCCCCTTGAAGGAATCGCGCCCCGAGATTCCTTACTGAGAAGAGAAAAGGTCCGGATACTTCTTGCGAAGATCCTCTTCGGTCTCCCACGTTGCCTCTTTATCGGAATGATGCGACCATTGCACTTTCAAGAACTTGGTGCTCTTGTTGCGAGTCTTACGCTCGGTCTCATCAAGAATACGAACAAGATGCTCCTCATAAGATAGATCATCTTGCAGTTCAATGGAATCATGATCAACTGCACGATCTGGATCTTTGAAACACTTCTTGAGTTGTGACACGTGAAACACATCGTGCACCTTGGATAGTTTTTCTGGAAGTTCAAGACGATAGGCATTTTCCGCACGCCTTGAGAGAATGTTGAAAGGACCAATGTATCTTGGTGCAAGCTTTCCTTTCACACCAAAACGATGAGTGCCTCTGAGGGGAGTTACACGGAGATATGCCTTGTCACCAGGTGCATAGATCATATCCCTGTGCTTGCTGTCATAGTAGCTTTTCTGACGAGACTGAGCAATCTTGAGATTGTCACGAATGATACGAACTTTCTCCTCGGCTTCCTTAACAATGTCAGGGCCTAAGAGTGAACGTTCACCAGCTCCGGACCAATTGATTGGACTCCTGCATCTGCGACCATAGAGAGCTTCAAATGGTGCCATGTATAGGCTTGCCTGGAAGCTGTTGTTGTAGGAGAATTCAGCATATGGAAGGCATTCCTCCCATTTCATGCCAAAAGAGATACCACATGCTCTGAGCATATCCTCGAGAATCTGATTGACTCTTTCGACTTGCCCCTGAGACTGAGGGTGATAGGCTGTGCTGAACAGGAGTTTGGTGCCCAAAGCTTCTTGAAAGCTTTTCCAGAAATGAGAAGTGAATATGCTTCCACGATCTGAGCTTATTTCCAATGGAACACCATGAAGAGGAACAATCTTTGCTGTGTAGAGCTCTGCTAACTGGCTCGCTGAGATTGTTTCTTTGACAGCAAAGAAGTGAGCTACCTTAGTGAGACAATCAATAACAACGAAGATTGCATCGTTGCCCTTGTTGGACTTTGGAAAACAAGTGACGAAGTCCATTCAATCATGTCCCACTTCCACTCAGGGATTTTCAGTGGTTGGAGTAGGCCGGCTGTTTTCTGATGGACTGCCTTAACACGTTGACAAACGTCGCATTCAGAAACGTATTGAGCAATTTCACGTTTCATGCCAGGCCACCAATACAGTGTCTTAAGATCCTCGTACATCTTTGTACTTCCAGGGTGGATGGAGAGAGGAGTTTCATGAGCCTCCTTGAGAATGATATCTTTGAGACTTTGAACTTGAGGAACTGCAATGCGTCCTTCGAAGAGCACAGTTCCCTTGTCATCAATTGAGAAGGACTTAAATTTCTCCTTGCCTTCTTTGATGTGTTCTACCATCTTCTTGATTTCAGCATCACGAAGTTGTTCAGAACAAATCTTGTCCTCGAGAGTTGGACTGGCTGTCAAGCTAGCAAGATACCCTTGAGGAACAAGACCAAGGTTCAGCTTCTGGAATTCTTCATGAAGTGGAAGTTGGCTTTCCATGATCATGAGATTATTGCAATATGACTTGCGACCGAGAGCATCGGCCATAACATTAGCCTTGCCTGGAGTGTAAGAAATGGTGAGATCAAAGTCTTTAATCTTTTCAATCCATCTCCTTTGCCTGAGGTTTAGATCTGGTTGAGTGAAGATGTATTTCAGACTCTTGTGATCGGAAAAGATTTCAGTGCGGTTACCCAACAAGTATTGTCTCCATTTCTTGAGGGCAAACACAACTGCTGCAAGTTCAAGATCATGTGTGGGATAATTTTGCTCATGTGCATTCAACTGACGTGAAGCATAAGCCACAACTTGACGTTCTTGCATAAGAACTGCACCTAGACCTTGGAGAGAAGCATCACAGAATATCTGGAAAGGTTTGGTAGTATCTGGGCCAACCAGAACTGGGGTAGAAGTGAGTTTAGTCTTCAGGAGATTGAAACTTTCATCACACTGTGGAGACCAAACGAACTTCTTGTCCTTCTTTGTGAGATCACTGAGAGGTTTGGCAATCTTGGAGAAGTTTTGGACGAAACGACGGCAATAGCTAGCCAAACCAAGAAAACTTCTTACTTGCTTTACCGTATTAGGAGGTTTCCAATCAACAATTGCCTTAACCTTTTCTGGATCAATGGCTATGCCCTTGGCTGAGATGACATGACCAAGGTAAGCAACTTCTGGAATCCAGAACTCACATTTGGAGAACTTGGCATACAGACGATGCTCGCGAAGTTTCATGAGAGTGAGACGAAGGTGCTCTTCATGCTCTTTCTCGGACTTTGAGTAGACCAGAATGTCATCGAGGTATACCACAACGAACTTGTCGAGGTATTCATGGAAGACAGAATTCATGAGTCTAGAGAATGTCGCCGGTGCATTGGTGAGACCAAAGGACATGACGGTGTATTGATATAGACCGTACCGAGTGGTGAAAGCTGTTTTTGGAATATCTTCCTTTCTGATCTTTATTTGATGGTAACCCATCCTCAAGTCCAACTTTGAGAATATTGAGGCCCCAGCAAGTTGATCAAAAAGATCATCGATACGAGGAATTGGATACTTGTTTTTGATGGTTTTCTCGTTAAGAGGACGATAGTCAACAACGAGTCTCTTTGTTTGATCCTTCTTCGCAACGAACAGAGTTGGGCAACCCCAAGCCGAGGAACTAGGTTGAATGTAACCTTTTTCCATGTACATATCGATTTGCTCCTTCAACAATTTCAGTTCAGGAGGAGCTATCTTGTATGGATGCTTAGAGATTGGAGCAGTACCTGGTTCAAGCTCGATCACGATCTCAACTGCTCTGTCCGGGGGCATCCCTGGCAACTCTTCTGGAAAGACGTCAGGGAATTCACAAACCACCGGAACATCTTCAAGTAGAGGTAGAGTTTTAGCATCGAGGGTTTATAGCTAAACAGAACTTGATTCATTTGGAGAATAGGCTATCTGGCCAGAAGGGTGGAACAGAGTTATTGACTTCTGGGCACAATCAATCGTAGCTTTATTGGCCTTCAACCAATCCATGCCAAGAATGACATCAATGTCAGAATTGCCAAGCAGTATGAGGGAAGCAAGGAATATGTGACCTCCAATTAGTATCTGATTTTCATGACTGATCTTGGAAGTTTGCATAGTTGCTCCAGGGGAGTTTACTACTAGCGGGGAACCCAAACCAACAAAAGGTAGTTTAACTGTTGTCGCAAAGATCTTTGACACGAAAGAATGCGATGCTCCGGTATCAAACAACACTTTAGCTGGAAAAGAGTTTACGGGGAATGTACCGAGAACGACGTCAGGAGCTTCCTCAGCTTTGTCGACCTTGACATGATTCACCCTCGCGGTCCTCCCGACAGGCCTGTTGTTGGAGTTGAAGGCTTTAGCCGGGGGAGCACGCACCATTGCCTGGTTTGTGTTGGGACGAGGTGGTGGTGGAGGTAGCTGCCTCTGAGTGCACTTGTCAGCGTAGTGCCCCGTCTGCTTGCATTTGTAGCAAGTGACGACACGAGGAGTATCTGGCCTTGGCTGCCCCATTGAAAACCTCTGAGCCTGCATCTGAGCTGGGTTGGGTGGGCGGGGAGCGAAACCTGGAGAAGCTTGGGCATATGGAGCCCGAGTGACAGCACCATTTGGCACCCAGATGCGGCGCTTCTGCGGAGGGGTGGTCATGTTGGAGGAGGAACCACCCTCACGCGAGTGCTTCCGAGACTCCTCGAACGCCTTGCGCCCATTTTCCTCATTGAGCGCGGTGTTCACGAGCTCCTCGAAGTCTTTGGCCTTGATGTTGGTGAGGGCGTACTTGAGTTCCGGGTTAAAACCTCTGCGGAACCTTGCCATCTTCTTAGCCTCAGTGGACACCTCATCACCAGCGTATCGAGCGAGGCGATTGAACTCACTCTGATAGCCAATGACGTCCTGCTTGCCCTGCTTGAGAGAGCAAAACTCTTCACGCATCCTTTCCATGAGACCATCTGGGATGTGGTGCTTCAGGAAAGCTTCCTTGAAACAGCCCCAGGTGATTGGGTAACCAGCTCTCATGGTCTGGTAGTTCTCCCACCAAGTAGCTGCCTGACCCTTCAGTAGGTAGGAGGCATACTTGACCTTGTCTTCCTCAGCAACGTGAGCAATGTCCAGAGCCTTGGCCATCTCACGGATCCAGTCATCAGCATCCAGAGGCTCGCGTGTTGCCACGAAAGCTCTCGGCCCCAGACTCAGAAACTCCTTGATACTGACTCGTGGAGCGTTCTGGTTGTTGTGCTGATTAGCCTAGAACTGGGCCATCTGCGTCACGACCTGAGTCATCTGAGTCAACAGCTCCGTGATTGGCGGTGGCTCAGGCGGGTTGTTCCTTGTTGGCGGCATCCTAAATGGAAATGCATTTTAGCACAACAATAGAAAAGGATAGACTTGGAAACCGAAAGAGAGATTATTCCGACGCATGAATAGATAACCAACAGGTACATCATCACATGTTCAAATACATCAGAATATCCAACACACCACAAATGGTTCGAAAGCCAAAGGATAACTAAACATAGCTAAGAATGGATACATCGGTACTCCCATGCTCATCACGCAGGACGGCGGTGAGTAGTACGATGAGAGGTACGGTGAGGAGCACGCCCACGAAAGTCGGTAGAACGACGATCCACATAGATCTGACGTGGTCTGAGAGCGACTCTAGGTGTGGTGAAGTACGTAGCGTCGACTCCCTGTGCTCCAAAGCGTGGAATCCCAGTGTAACCAGCACCGAGGTTGAGGAGTGGACCTCTGATCGGCTCGTAACCTCCAGCATCTGGCAGACGACGACCAACTGGCTGATCGAAACGTGCAAAGCGCTCATCTCCAACAAAGTCCGTGGTGTACGTCGCCAGACGAGTCAAAGCAAGGTAGAGCTGCTCTCTGACTGAAGCCAACTCCTGAGATAGTGTGCTGGCAACTGCGTCACTGTGCCTCACAAACTGAGCGGTGGTGTGCAGTCTGGAGTTATCATGCTCATAAACATCCAAGTTGTCGTAGAGAGTGAAGTGAGCTCCCTCCGAGGTGATGTAACCACGGGGGATGTGGCGATAGATAGAATCGTCAAATCCCCAGTAGTCAGCATGAAGGACGGTGAGACTCACATAAGCTGCCTGCTGCACAGCCATATCCACTGTGGAACCTACTGCCTCGTAGCGGTGGACAACGCTCATGCCATCATCTGACAGAATGTAGACGATAGCCTGGTAGTAGGTCTGGTCAAACTCTCGCTGCTGCTCGTAGACCTGGTACTCTGGTGCCCAACGGAACCCCAGATAAGTGACCATGTCTCTCAACATCTCCGGATAACCGGCAGTGCTCTCGCAACGAGTCATCCGAACCACCTGCGGGTAGAACCTGAGATCCATCTGCAGATGATCGGGGAAGTTTTTGATTAGACGCCGGTAGAGAACTGAAGTGGAAAGCAACAACAAGGTTTCAACGGACGAAAAGGATGTTGAGAAGAACAGGATATCGAAGCAACAACGGGAAACACGAGACTAAAACTCCTGAGGTACTACGGAAAACCCATCCGGGCTTCTAAAGGATCAATATCTACTGCTTAAGAAATAGAGGATTTGCTTCCGGGGCTTACACGCCTCCGTTCTCAATCATGAGTAGGCAACATGATAAATCATGTCACAACCACCTCCATTCCTATGGTCTAGTAGATATAACTATCCTAGAGAAACCAGGATTCGTGAAAACCTAACTTGAAAGTTTAGGTGAGAAGAGAAAACATCGTTGCACTTCCTTACCAGAAAAGGGTGGGTGGGTGGGGAAAGAAATAAAATGGCAGAATTCCTACTCTCACGTTTCATTTTTCCCTATATAGCTACAAAATAGTTTCTAGACTCAACTGCGACCAGTAAAAGGGATCCTACAGGCAAACAAGCTCTGATACCATCTGTCGCACCCGGACTTCTAGAGGATACTCGCAGTTCCGTTGAACAGTAGTTGATTGGATTACGGGGCTTACCGGCACCCGCATCTCTTACGAGTAGGCCAACACACGTATGTGTGACAACCAACCCCTACTGTTCATCGTCTTACGTAAACCATCCCATAGAAATCAGGATACTACCATTGACGTACTTCATACCATACACACATGGTACGTCAACGACGTTTAACAGAATGATAACACAACATATCTCTAGGACACAAAAGATGGAAATAAGTTGCAAATAGCTCTCACTAGAGCAGAGATAGCAAATACAATCATCCAGAGGACACATGTCCCAACATAACATCATTACATCTCAGCGGAAGCATTCAAAGGGTCTGAGTACAGACAAATCCAAATAGGCTTAAGAAGCCGGGAATGAAAGGAAAACGGAGCCCATCCACGATGTCTCGGATCCTGCCCGGGTCCGCTAACTACTCGTCAGCAGCCTCGTCAAACTCCACGTTGTAGCCGTCACGGGGATCCTCGTAAGCGTAGTCTGCGGAAACCACAGCCCCAAAGGGGTCAGTACATAGACGTACTAGCAAGAAAGACTCACAGTTCACCAAAGTGTAACCCGTCAACACCCAGCACAGATGCTTTGGGTTCAACGGAAGAAAAAGGGATATAAAAGATGCTGCAACTGGTTGCTCTAACCAATTACAGAGTTACTACCACTTCCGGCTAACAGAAGGGTGATGAGATAGCGTATCGTAACCAACTATAACTAACTCCAAACAAACCCATCCTGGATCTCGCCCCTTATCCAAAGAAGCAATCGAAGGATAACTCACACAGTTGGATTAATGATGGATCAAGTTATTGTGGCAGTAAAGCTATTACTAGTCAAGTTATCATTAGTTAGGTGTAAGTTGTTCTGAGTACTTGTTAGCCAGTACTTTCACCAAGTTAACCATAACCGCGGAAAACACGGCTTCTCGAGAAGATTTATCCCTGCAGGGGTGCACCAATTTAGCCGTACACGTAAGAATAACCCGCCAGATGGAAGGGCCCTTCCACCAAGCGTGGCACTCAACACAACTCAACTCTTCTTCGCATCAAGCCCAAAGCACCACGTGCTGTGCGTGCGCGGCTAATCGAGCCCCACGAAGAAAAGGGGACCCTCATAGCACTGGAAGACCACGCCGCCCTAAATGCCGACTACAAAAGTTCCACCCTGGCCTCGGGTTCGTACCTGCATATGCGTGCATCAAATGGAAAGCCCGAACTAAGTGTGGTGATTTGGACGAGATACGAATCGAATCAAATTGAGGGGGCGCCCATACACGCTTCCCACATGCGGATAGTGCGCTCATCATGGATCAGTAGACAAGACCCTTTTCCTAATTAGGGTCGACACTAGCAGGCCTCAAAACCACGCCGGGCCTCCTGCCGGTGCCTTATCAGCAATTTAATATTACCTCAAAATTAACAGGTTGTTGTTTAACATTGAGCCCTAGAACAGTATAGAATATGATAACAGAAAGTAACGGGTAACAGACTCGAGCAAAACAACCCTAAGCATGCTAGTAAGACACGGGCAACAAGCCAAGGGTTTTAGGTGTGGAGGTGAGGCAATATCATGGTTAAGGGATAACATGTGATAGGTTCATAACAGAAACAACTATTCATAGGGCTAGCAGAAATAGACAACGGAAAGTATCGGTAACCAATGTTGAAAGGAACACACTGGTTCATGTGAGTGATAACTTGCGTGCAAACTCAGCATCCTGGTACTGAGCTAGATCCTCAGAAGGGGTGTCGTAAGTATCGTCTGTCTCAACGTCGTCGTCTATCCGAGAAGAAGCAAACAAACAATGTAGAAAGATAAACAATCAATAACATGGCATAGTGCACAATCATGGGATGATGCATGTCAATTTAATGGATGCATCAAAATAAACTAGTTGACATGGTAACACAATTTAAATGGACCCATTTGCAATTTTGGATTGCATATGAAAAGCCCATGCAATAAGGTTGGAATATTTGTTTTTCAACTAATCAACAGGTGAAAGTGGATTAGTATGATGCATGGATGAGGAAAACAGAAAAATAACAACAATAGAATCAATTTAAGATAAGGGTTACCAAGTTTAGGAATTTATTTATTAAATTAAGAAATTTTGGTTCCTTAAAGGTGTTACACAAGCATTTGTTGTTTTCAGCAATTTAAATTGTTCAAAACAAATAACAAAATTCATATTTGGAAAGAACATCAAATTTTGGGTGGATTACATGTTTCAAATATTGAAAAAGGAAATAGGATGAATTTATTATGAACTAAACAAGATTAAACAAGTTTTAAATGAGTTTAAAACAAGTTTGAATATTATTTGAATTTTATTTGTTCCAAACATAAATTCAAATTCATATTTGAAAAGTTTATACTTTTCTAGTTTGAAAACATATTTCATAAGTTCAAAAATAATTTAATTTGAGCAAGTTATGAATTTAGCAATTTTAAATGATTTAAACAAGGTTTAAATTATTTAAGAAATTTTAATTATTCAAATCATGAAACAAAATTTATATTTGAAAAGAGGGTTCAAAATGGCATGGAAAACATATTTTATTTGCATTATTTGGATTAAGTATGAATTAATTATGCAATTATTCAAATTACCAATGAATTGTTTGAATTCAAATTTGGAATGCATTTAAAATATTCAAAACAGATTACAATTGGTTTAAATAGATAGATAATTTAATTTGGTGCAGCAAACATATTTTGTTTATATTATTTGCAGTTTGGAAATGAAAGTTATTAGCAAATTAAGTTTAAGGACCATTCTATAATTAAAAGGACCTAAACTGAAAAGAAAAGGTTGAAATTCTTTTTACACCGCACAGTTATCTACCCCAGGGCACTGCCAACGGGCCCTGGGCCAGCGTGGCACTGCGGGCGCACACAGCAGCTGACAGGGGGGGCCACCCTGTCAGCGCACCGTGTAAAAAATTGCGGTTTTTCCCTGCGGCGAGGGGGAATCGAACCCTGGCCCTCGCACTCGCGCGCACTGCACTGCTACCACTGCGCTGCGAATCGTTTCTTATCAGTATAAGGGACGCGAACAGGTTAAGGTTTAGTTCGCTGCTTAACTGAATTTCTGCGCGCGCGCTTAACTGAACCTTGACAGGGAACGACGTCGGCGGCGAGCTGCCGTGGTTGCTGCCGTGCTTGGTGCGCGTGGATGTGCTGCGGTGGGCGAGGTGGTGCATGTGCTCGTGCCAGAGAGGAAGGAGGAGAAGGATACGGTGATCACCTCCCGTGTAGTCGAGCAGAGGCTCGGGGAAGCAACTCCGGCGGCGACGTGGAAGATGGCGGCGATGTTGTGGTGGATGTCAAGCACAGCGGTGGTGTCGATGATGTCGAGGAAGGTGAGGGGGACTCGTTCCCGTGGTCAGCATGGACGAAGGAGGGCTGCAGCGACGGCGGCGTCCATGGATTCAGAGGCGGAGCTCCGGTGAGGTGGTTGCAGAGAGGGAGAAGGAGGTGGCAGAGAGGTGGAGGCGACGGCGCAGCTCGAGAGGGAGGAGGGCGGTAGGGTTAGGGCAGCGCAGGGGCCTAGGGGTAGGTCTTATAGGCGCTACAGGGCGCTGCTGGCCGTCGGAGCGCAACGGCGTCGACGTGGCGCCGCGGATCTGCTGCCGTACTGCGGGAAGAAAGAGAGAGAGGGGGCGAACCGGTATCGGGCCAGGGAAAAGGTAAGGGGTGGGCTGGGCTCGCGGGGGCACAGCCCACTGCCTCTCTCCCCCTCGTTTTCCTTTTAAAATTTCTGTTTTTTTTTTGCTGAAAAGTAATAGGAAGAATAAGATGAGATTTTGGGCTAGGAAAAATCTAGAAAAAATTTGGGTGAGTTAGTTATTACAATAGCAACTAAATGCCAACTTTGTTTTCCAAAAGTTTCAATTTTAAATTGCTGTTTGTGATTTAACTCAAATTTGAAAGAATTTGCTTATTAAATGATTATTATTGAAAACAAACTTTTTAATAGGGTGAACCCTATTGTTTAATTAGAACAAATGATTAGAGTTGTTTTTGTAATTTCCATAATTTGAAATTGGGTGCTGTTTGTGGTTTGATTTGAATTTTCAATAAAATTGGAAATAATTGATTGATTAAAAGCCACCATTTTTAAATAGTTGAACCTTATGGATTGAAATGGAACAAATAAGGTTTTGGTTTGAACTTTTTATTTGAAAAGATTGTAACATGACAAGTCTGAAACAAAGGTTGAATATTGTTTGAATTTCCATTATGAGAACAAATAAAAACAGATGCAAACAAATAGGAAACAAATGCAATGAGTATGATGCCATGATGCAAAACAATAATTAAACAAAAACAAACATGCTAGGGTGGTTTTTCATACTTGGGATGTTACAACAGTGGATAGCAAATATCACTCGGCATCTTGGGCTGAGGCATCCATCTTCTCCTTGCCCTTGCCAGCCGGGTCCTGTCCCTTGACTTGCTCTTCAGCACTCTTGGTAGCAGCAGTACCCGGATCAGCAGTAGTGTCGGCCCGTGCGGGAGGAGGGACGATTGGCGTGGAGGTAGCAGGCGCAGAATCGGCCTCAGCCTTCTTCTTCGCGGACTCCTCTCTCAACTGGGCAGCCTCCGCCTTCCATCGGGCCAGCATGTCGTATGGCTGGGGAAGATCCGACTTGATAGCCTTGTCATCAGAATCATATACTGGGATTATGACACTAAGGTCCAAACCATCGGCAATCATGCTGGCTGGGTGACGGACTTCCTTCTAGATGGCCTTGAAATTCTTCACGGAGAACTTGGACCCGTCGTGGTTAAACTCGGGAAACCCGCCTATAAGCTTGGCTGGCTCGAGTTTGGGAAGATACGCCTTAGCCAGCGCAAGACCCCGGGTTACCCCAACCCGGCAGGACGATCGTTTCCAGTGCCTAATCCACTCGGGGACGGTGGAGCAAGCATCCAGCAGCATCTTCAGGTTGCCATGCCCGGAACCCGGCCACCTCAGCTCCTGAAGGATCCATTTGGTTCCGGCGCACAGCTGCCGGATAGTGCTCTTGATGGTCTTCAACTTGGCAATGTCATCTTCGTCCGGGATTACTTCATCCGGACCTGCAGAAAGTAGCAAAAAACAACGAGTAAGGAAATCCGACTATTTATCAGAATGAGAATCCGGATCATAATTATCGAGTTAGAAATCGTACCAGCCAAAGCACGATACGTATCGGCAATTTGAACAGAAAGCTTTGTCAGCTCATCTTCTGCTGCATGAGCCCTCCTCCTATACTTCCTCGTGATCTTCCCACTCCTCCTAGCTTCAGCTTCAGCCGACTCACGCAGAGCCGCCTCCTTCTCAACGAGCTTGGTGGCCTTCGCCAATTTTTTCTTGGATTGGGTCACGAACGCCTGAGTGGAGACACAAGGAAGGATTAGTCGGATATACTACGAAGTCCCAAGCAAATTATCAATAAATTCACTCGGAACTTGGGGACTAGATAAGGATACAGGCAATATTATTCGGATTTACCTCATGTTTAGCTATCAAAGCTTCTAAGATATTTTCTTCATCGGCCCTCAAGGTATGCAGGGCATCAAGCATCTGGGAGAACGTCATGTCTTCGGGCCTGACGCCAGAAGAGCCGGCAGCTTGATCGCCTGGCGGGTGAACTTTCCCCGACTTTGGGGTCGAGACCCAGACTGTCTGAGTGTCCGGGTTTGGAGAACCCGTCTTTGTTTCCAGGATCTCAACCTCCTCGTCCTCAGCCTCTTCAGATGGCTTCGGAGACCCGGCTTCCTGGCGAGCCGGGTCACCCAAGGGGCCTTGTTCCTGGTTATCTTTAACATCATCGCCAGTCGCGGCGTCCATATCATCAGTCGGCCCCTCCGTCTCCCGGTTATCTGTCTCCATGTTCTCCGGGTCACTAAGTGTGACTTGGGCGCTAAGGAAAAAAGAGAGAAATAGTTAATGACAATGGATGAAAATTATCAAGTATACAAGGATATCATATAACAAAGACTCACCCGGTGTTCACAGCGTAATCTGGTGGGAGCTCGCTGCTGGAAGCGGATGAAGCTGTCACGGGAACCGATAGCAGAACCCGGAACTGCCCGGCCAGTGGATGGTTGGGGGAGGGGTGACGTTGAGGAGAGTTGGAAGGGTGAGGTGGAGGAGTACCGGCACGGTGGACTGGTGAGGTCGTCACCCGGGGAACTCCGGGTCACCCTGCGCTTGGCCGGAAGAGATTCCTTCAAGTGTGATGAGTTGGATAGTTGTTGGTTAATTTTGTGCATGTGTAGCATACCAACTTTTAATAAAGATGGAATACCTGTGTTATTGTGCTAGTCCCTGGATCAATTGCTAGCACCACAGTACAAAATGAAATATCATGCAAATGCATCAAATTCTATTACATCGCATGATCCAGTCTTTACAAAATAGGATTACAACTTGCATAGTCTTAGAAGACTAGCAGAAAAGAAAGAAATACAGCGGAAAACATAGAACAACATTGAGCCCATCTTCTTCATGTGCCACAGGAAAAACATGTTGGCGATAGTCTCGAGATCCTAAACGAAATCCTCACTCGTCTTCAGAAATATCTGCAATATGGAATATGCAGCCACAAGGGAGTCAATACAATTTAATGTATTGGCAAGTAACACTATGGTGGATATAAATGGCAAGACTAATACTACATGCTTATTTGGCTGAGTGGAGTTTTGGCTAAGTTTGCATAAAGCTAGTTTTCTCCTATCACTTTTCTAAAACAAACTTTTCTTTTCAAAAGGGTGGCAACATTGGAATAAGATCCAAGCACCACAATACTGTTCACTTGGTCAAAATTTTACTTATTGAAAATGGTGATGTGATTCTTCCGTCCTTCCTTGTCCAGCTGCTCATAGTTGTCCATAATGGGGGACACGGCTAAGATCTTAGTTTGTTGACTCTGCAGAGTGTGTGCACTTTCACCTTCAGACTCAGATCAGCCCAAACATCCTATACACCCTGAGTGCATTAAGGAAAGGAGAAGATTGAGACGAGATCTTTCAGAAGAAATTCCACCACCGTTTGGCTTACCCGTGCCACCTATAATTATGCTACATCTGCTGGTAAGCCTAGTGAGTTCATTCAACTTAATTGATCAAGACAGAGCCCATATGACTAAAGGCTGCACGGGAAGCTACTAGATTTAGAGGGACATAGTAATCTCTTTGTTCCTGGGTGGCCATCCGCAAGTGACAACCTCAAGTGGAATAACCCTTAGAAAAGGGCCCTGAGGCAACACTCAACATAAACCAGTCTTACCACTTCCACCCAGGTGGTTCATTCATTAGTTATACTTAGAATTTTTCCTCAACATCTAGTAAAACAATTTGTAATATTGCATAGCATCTACTAAGTTCAAAGGATATCAAAATAACAAGGTATAAGGGATGTCTACACACTACTAGGATAATAGCATAGCATAATATAACTTATTAAAAATCCCTACCATGCATACTACTCAAAATCAACTAATGCATATAGAAAATAATGGGTAGTTGATGATGTGTTACTTGCCTTGTTGAAGTTGGTGAAGATATCACACTCTCTTCACAAAAGATCGTTGCTCTCCGTACAATCTATTCATTGACAACACAAAACTAAATAAACAAGCTTCCTAACAAACAAACATACAAGTGTAGAAAACATACATAGCAACTAACATATCAAAAGGGGCTTAACTAAGTTTGTTAGGACAAGGTTTAGGTTTGAAATATTTATTCTTTCTTGGTTCCATACTTGTTAAGGGATTTCCAAGAGTTTACTTGGGATGGACTAGGTTGATTTTGATGTGATCTAACTTTATTATAACCATACTTGTCGAGGAAGTTCCAAGAGTTCACTAAGAATAAACATATTACTTCTTCAACTAAAGTAATACATTGTAAACACTTGGTCATATTCACCTTCAAAAGTATTAAAGTGACTATGTTAGTATTTTCCATTGTGGTTAGGGTAGGTCTACTAACTTCATCATCAAAGGGAAAATATTACTAAGTCTTTGGTTTTCCATTTGGGTCAATGGTTGGACAAAAACAACTTGTTATTCTTCAACTTGTATGGATTGCTTCTAGTCTTCACATGCTTGTCTTCTTGAAGATCATCACCATGCCATCTAAGTTGTTTCCTTCCTTGGTGTGGTGCTTCTCTTGGTATTGATAGTCTTCATGGTTTTCACTTCACTAATTGGTTTGGGTATGGGATGGGCACAAATACCACTAAGTCAATTTGAAAAGAAAGAAATGGAAGGGATATGAAGAGAGAGGAAAATGTCTTCTCCTTGATTTTCTTCATACTCCTGTACTTCATTGAGTTTCTTCTTGTTGCTGTGGAGTCTATGTCCTTCCTTCAATTTCTTCAATGATATTCCTCATAGCTCTTCATGTTGCCACCAAGTTGATATTGAAGTTTTATTCTTGTGCTTGAGTCTTGATCTCCACTTTGCTGACTTGGTGAATTCTTGAAGCAAGAATGGGGGAGTGGAGAAGATAGAAAACTAAAGTTCACTACTTGGTACTATATGTGATTGGCACATTCTAAGGACATGGCTTGGCTCCAAATAGACATAACATCAAGGAATAACAGTTGAAAACAATTCCTAAGACATGGTAAAGATGGATGAATCTTTGTTGGGTTTTTGGTCAAAACACATGGTCATGGTCCAAGGGTGTCCAAAATGGTTGGGCATAATGTCTATGGTTCAAGGTTACCAAAAGGATCAATTTTGCCAAAGGAACTATATTGAAATTATTTACAGAATTAAATCTATGTCAAAATTACTCAAATACTCCAATTAATTCTAAATTCAATTTTAATTTGATCAAAAATTATTTTGGGACAGGGGATATGAAAGTACACATCCTAAGGTTTCCAAATATATTTTATTTACAATTTTTGGATTTGTAGAATTTGAATTATGCCAAATTTCATCAAACAAGCATATTTGAATTTGAACAGTTTTAACTTTGTCAAATTTGAATTTGGCTAGTGCTAAAAGTTTCTAGATGTCAAGGGCTTTTCAAAAAGTCAAAGATTGCTAAATTTGGCGGAGTGGTTGAAAAGATATGATGGTTCAAAGTTCTAGGGGCTTTTCTGCAAAAACTACTTTTTATTTCTATTCGGAATTAAATCCAGAGAAAGGCTGGGCCGAGAAGTGCTTATCTGCCGCGCGGGGCGATGGGTAGGAACTGGGCCTGGGCCGGTTTCACGCTGCACCGAGCGACGAATAACTAAATAATACGCATGCTGACGCGGCGCAATTCTACTGGTCGATACCTCTTCGCATGAGTGATTTAATCATGGCCACCGGATCAAGATCTAAAGGCCAGGGATGGTTCGGGATCTCACCTCGCCGGCGAGCTACCGGGAATGGTCGATGCGGCGGCGCGGTTGCTCGGAAAATGACGGCGCCGCTCCTCCGGTGGTCCTTCGGGCTCTGGATGATGACAGGGACGCGCGGCGCAGCACGGCGGAGATGGTGGTGATGGCGGCACGCTCCGAGGGGCCCTCGGTGGACGGTGACGAGCGGTTGCAGACGCGCGGGCTCCGGCGGGTTTGTTTGGTCGATTCGCTGTGAGAAAAGAAACGAGGAGGGAGTTAGCGGATGCACGAGAGGAAGGAAGGTAGGTGAGGGGGAAGAACGGGGTCGATGACCTCCTGTAACGGCCGCAACGATGAAAAACAGCGGCGGACTCGAGCCACTCCGGTGAGGAATTTCTCGAGCCTCGGGGCGTGAAATAGAGGGATGACAGAGGGGAAAGAGGGAGGTCGAGGAGGGCTTTAAGGGGAAGCCAATGTCTCAGAGATTAATGGCTTGTAACGCTCGAATTCAAGAGGATTAAACCCTCCATTATTTGGAAGAAACGGAAGAGAGGGATGTTGATGGTGACATGACGTCATCATGACGTCATTCCTTTTTTTTCCTTTTTCTGTTTTCTCTTTTCTTTAATAACTTCTGTTTAATAATTCTAATTGACCTCATTCAAAATTCTAAAATCTTGTAATTTCAATACCTTTCCAACAATATCATTTTTACAAACTTTTGAACATATTACATTTTTGAATTATGAAATTTGAATAATTAATTAAAAGTGACTTAATAGCATTTTTAATAGAAAATCAAATTTAATTTTGAGAAAGGGTTTTATAAAAATACAGAGACATTATATAAGGCAAATATCATTTTTGAAAATCATTTATACTTGTTTATCTATTTTATATTATTGAATTAGAAATGATTTCACTAATAGCACATTAATGCCATTTTAAACATATCAATTATATAAATGAAAATTATTTGTTGAATAAAATATCAGAGACATCAATGTGATAAAATAACATTTTACCAAATCATTTTTAATGGTTTTCATATTTTATGATTTTAAAATATGAAGAAACAATGATAGTCACTTAATAGAAAATATTAATTTTTTATGATTAAAACAATTTTTAGAAATATTTTCTATGGTTCAACTGTTGTTTTCTAAGACCCTTTTAGGAACTTTCATATTGTATAAATTCAACATATTAGTGAAACCACAATTAGTATCCTTTTGTTATATTTCAAACATAGAGAATTATTTAATAAATTTGGAAATGGGGTTTAGTAAAAGCAGAAAGGTTTTCCCAAATGAAAACATTGTTTTCTCAAAGTATCTTACTTGTTTTCATAAAATTTTTATTTCTATAGCACTATATTATTTTCTTGATTGTCATAACACTTGGAAAACAAGGATCCAACTTATATCTATTTGGGGGTTATCAATAATAGTGAAACCCTTTTTAGAGATAAGAAGAAATTATTAGAGATAACAATTCTCTAGTTTTTATATATCAAAAATATTTTCAAGATCATAATTGGGTTGAAAACATGTTTGGTGTAAGGGTTTGCTTAAGAAGAAATATTTTCTTTATGTAGAAATATTTATTTTGAAATGACTTTAGGGTTTATGGAATAGAGGTATATTGGATTTTCATTTCCAAAACATTAGAACATGTATTGTTTTTTTTGTTTCTTGCATCTCATTTGGTTTTTGGTGACTTGCATAACATGAAAACAAAAAGTTTCAATTTTTAGTGATTTTTGGAATTTCCAAAAATCAGGGATGTTACAGCATGTTATCAAAGGAATAGGGTTCGGAGGACATAAAGGAAAAGGGAACCTTGGATACCACCCCTCTGGTCTTCCTCTTGTTCCTGACCGTTACTTCTTGTTCGGATTCGCTTTTATCGGACTCGGTGGCCTCCGGGTCCTCCTCGTTCTTGTCATCCTTGTCCTCCAATCCTGTAAGCCGAGTATGTATAGTCGTGAAAAGTTAGACGTGTGAGCAAAATGATGCAAGTGAAGCTGATAGAAGACCCGGATGAATACCTTCATCATTGGCAGCCGGCTCCTCGTCTTCTTCCGGGTCTCCGGAGGAAGGGGAGGTCTCAACATTCCAAAAGACATTATCAGCCTGAGACAAAGGTGTGAAGGTAGGGGTTAATAATTGGATCAAGTGAAAGCATGAAAATGAAGGTATATGTGCCGGATCTTACCGCAGGAGCCGGATTCTCGCGAGTGAAAGGCTCCAGTCCGGCTATATTCCGGATGACGTCCAACTTTTCCTTCAAAAAGCTCTTGATGGTCTTGTTGGTGTCACCCGCCGGGTAATTCTTCGAAGAATATCGGAGAGAATCCGTAGGGTGCCCCGAATACTCGCACATCAGTTTCGAGCGAGTGGAGTTGGGTTGGATCCGGAAGTTGACCCATGTTTTAACTAGATTGAGCCCAAGGAGACCTTGGGCAGAGAGGACGGCTATCTTTGCTAAGAGGGGTTGAATGGTTTCCCTGTCCGATTCAGGGGCAAAAGCGTTGAAGGTGTCGGAAATATCTAGGAGACCCTCCGAGTAACCCGGCAGTTTCCTCTCGCCGGGTGGGGAGGTGTCTCGACAGTAGAAGAAGGACAATTGCCAATGCTTAACATGAGAGTTTAAATTAAGAGTCGGCATCGACGAGTTCTTGCGGCGCTGGATAGAAACCCCGCCGCAAGCTAAGAGCGCCCCGTCACCGCTTTCGCGGCACGGTTTGCATTGGAAGAGTTCAATGAAAAGAGCCAGATTTGGCGGAATGCACAAATAAGACTCGCAGAGGACAATGAAATGGGTTATGTTCAACATAGAGTTAGGCTCTATGTCGAACACCCGGAGGCCATAGTGGCGGAGGACTTCACGAAAGAAAGAGTGACCCGGGGGGCGAAACCCCCGGATCACATGTTCGACGAAGCAAATTACCTCGTACGGGTTAGGCGCGGGCCAGGTCTCGTCGCCCGGCACCCTCCAGTGGATTTCCTCCTGAGGGGGAAGGACACCTAACTCGGCCAGCTCCTCCAGCTTGGCCTTTGTCATAGAAGATCGCGCCTAGTTGGCGGATATTGATTGGGTCATCCTTGGCTTGGCCGTCTGCTTCCCTTTGGTCTTGGGCGCCATTGGTTCAGTCTGCAAAAGCACAAGACAAAAGGACACAGAGCATAAGACTCGGAAATCATGGATTCTCCGAGTATCGATAAACAATATGAGAATTACGAATTATCCGGGTATCGAGTATCAGTACAAAAACTATGGGGTACTTACGTATTGGCAAGCATTTGTGGAAGAAGGTTGATTGCCCATGTATCTAGTGCAGGTAAAAGAACCGGAAGAAGTGGATTTTCCGGGTATCAATGACAGCCGCGGAAAATTTGGGCGAAATGAATCTAGATTAAAAAATTTGCGGACGATTCTGCGGAGAAATTGATGATTAACAGTGATAGGGGAGTGATGTGTGACCATCTATCAAGCTATTGGACGAGCTAGCGTGGAACTATGCGACCTAATCCGGTGCGGAACAAGAAACGGCTCGCGGCGGACCAAGATCCAATCTAGGTCAAATAATGCAAACAAAAGCTAAATTAGTGGGAGTAAGAAACTTACCGGTGTGGATTGGAGAAGGATGCGACAGCGGCAAATGGCGCAGTCGCGGTGCCCCGGTGTGATTCCCGGCGGGCGGCTTGGAGACGCGGCGGCGGAGTTTGGCGGCGGCGCGGGTTGAGCCGTGGATGAGTGCGGACGGCGGCGGCCTTGCTCCGGCGACGTGCGCGAGATCTCCGTGGTGGTGCTCTGAGTGCTCGAGCGGGGATGCGCTGGTGAGGAGGAAGAGAACGGAAGCAATGGACCGTTAGGGTTAGGTTACCCCCTAGGTGCCTATATATAGGTGCGGGTGGGGAAACCTAGGCCAACGGGCAGGAACCTAAATTTTCGGGATAAGTGATACCCGTCCGAGATTTTGGGGATATGCGTTAAGTGCCCGAGAGCGATATCCGGACAAGATAAGAAGGAAATCTTTCCGCGATATCAGGGTTAATTATCAAGTGAAGTAAGCCGGATCTTTGACATTCTCATCGAGGCATTGACCGGGAAAAGTAAACAATGGACTTAGAGAAAGCCGGGTTACTATATGGCCACCATGGAGTTAGGCCTGGCTGTTTATCAAAGCAATCTAACCCGGCCTCTATGAACTTGGTTTGTTATTTTTGCAGGGAATAGCGTGCGCTTCAAGGAGGATCCCGTGAAGCCCAAGCTATTGTGGGGACTACTGATGGGGGGATGATAACCCGGTAGGCTAACGCCAAGGAGTAACTCGGCCCAAAGGACGCTGCGCAAGACCCGGCTTAAGATAAAGGAGCTTCTAGAAGGCCCAGAAGCATAAGCCTAGTAACCCGGATTGTGGGTTCCGGCATGGAAGTTTAGGGTTTTGTAAGCAGTGTCCGGGTAGGATTCAGGGTGCGCCTTGGAGAGTAAGCCAGGGGGTCCGGATATGATATAAGCCGTCCCCCTAGGCTAGGGTTAAACAAGCTTTTACGTGAGCAAGAATACGATCGCCAGATCGAGAGATTTCGAGTATCCATTGTAACACCAGTATCGAGTTAATATATTTAGATCATAGACTCGGCGACTTGATTGCCGGCTACCAGATCGCATATCACCATGGTTTCCTTTGAGCTAAAACCTCTCCCAAACACTCGCGTCGATTTTCCCCAAGACAAGTTACCCCCGGTAACGTCTGCCGTGATTATCCCACGACAAAAACTCTCTCTTGCTTCCAACTTTCCGAGACGGTTGTCAACCTCCCGTCTTGCTAAAAACTAGAGAATTAATTGTATCGAGTGGTTGGAAAATATTAAATGAAAATGGAACAACGTGCAAATGATGATGAAATCAAGTAAACAAGGTTGTAATCCATGAGGAAAATGGGATCAGGGGATATAGTTTCACTAGTGGTGTCTCTACTAAGAACAATAAACATGATGGCTGAATGATGACCCACCAGTATAGGGGATTGATGTCTACGCACGCTTCTATTCTTGTAGACAGTGTTGGGCCTCCAAGTGCAGAGGTATGTAGAACAGCAGCAAGTTTCCCTTAAGTGGATTACCCAAGGTTTATCGAACTCAGGGAGATAGAGGTCAAAGGTATCCCTCTCAAGCAACCCTGCAATTACGATACAAGAAGTCTCTTGTGTCCCCAAGACACCTAATACAATCGTCAGTTGTATAGGTGCACTAGTTCGGCGAAGAGAGAGTAATAATATAAGTGATATGGATGATTATAAGTGATAATGGCAATCTGAAATAAAAATGGCAGCAAGCAAACATGTAGCAGAAATGATTGTAAATGGTGTTTCAATGCTTAGAAACAAGGACTAGGGATCCTACTTTCACAAGTGGACACTCTCAACAATGATAACATAGTTGAATGCATAAATATATCTCTTCACTGCGCTACTCCGAACCACTCTCCGGTTGAATAACAAACACCAATTCATTGTGTAGGGCTGCAAAAAGCACTCCTCAAAGTCGCATTCCCATGTCTAGTTAACCCCACGCTGTCACTATGAGCTCCCTAGAAGGTACTAGACAAACACCACAATTTCATTGGGTCATCCAACACAAGATATAAATATCATGCTAAACCACACGATGCACACACTATCACCTTTACACCGTGATCAAAGTGTTTACGGAGATCTCAATAACAAAACCACTTGAGTAGCATAACAAATGAAGAATAACATCTACTGATTCAACTAGATTACAAAGATCATGATCACATAAAGATCACACCATGGGAGAGATAGATGAAACACGTATCTACTGGTAGAGCCCTCAGCCCCAAGGGAGAACTAATCCCTCCTCATCATAGGAGATAGTAACGTCGATGAAGATGGCGGTGGAGTCGATGGAGATGGCTCCGGGGGCACTTCCTCGTCCGGCAGGGTGCCGGAACAGAGATTTCTGTCCCCCGAAACTTATCGGCAGTGGCGGCGGAGCTACAGATGTTTTTGGTGGAAAAGGCAGATCTCTTTAGGGTTGATGCATCGGGGGGCATATATAGGAGAAAGGGAGATGGCGGTGGGAGTCCGAGGGGCCCACACTACCCCCAGGCGTGGCCAGAGGCCCTCCCGCGCCCAGGCATGGTGTGGGTTCTCCGGGGCCCCTTCCGGGTCTCCTTTGGACTTCCTTGATCCTCCGGGACTTCAAAGACTTCTGGCTTTTGAATCGTCCAATTCCGAGAATATTTCGAGAACAACTTTTCTGAAACTAAAAACAACAGAAACAGGAACTGGCTCTGTGGCATCTTGTCAATAGGTTAGTCCCGGGAAATCGATAAAAATGACATAAAGTGTAAGGAAAACATACAAAACATGGCATGAAAACAACATGGAACATCAGAAATTAAGGATACGTTTATGACGTATCAACATCCCCAAGCTTAGTTCCTACTCGTCGTCGAGTAGGTAAACGATAAAAACACATAATTTCTGAGTGACATGCTACCAACATAAACTTGATCATCATAGTAATCTAAATCATGTAAACTAGGATCAAATGAATAAAGGCTGTGGTTTATAGTTGACATCAAAGAGTAATGCATAAACCATTAGGAATAACAAAGTAAAACTTTCAATGAATCAATACTAAAAGACAATCCACTATGAAAAGTATATTAAAGATTATTTAAGTTTCAAGAACAACAATATAATCATCCAAGGCATAAAACTCTCACAACAACTCCTGTGAGGATCAAGTCAAGTGACAACAATATGCACATAGGAAAATCATTCAAATAAATGTGCACTTAAAACAAGCAAGCGTTCTGTATTGGTTCCTGGCACCAGGATGTTATGGCTAAAAGAACATTATGGGGAGTTTGGATGGTCAATGGAAGAAAGTCTCACACAACTGAAAGTGATCATTAGACAAGAGGAAGTCTTATAATCGAAGTTATGCAAGGATTAGTGATTGCCACACAACGGATGCACATAGAGCTATAAGTGTATGAAAGCTCTCCAATGGAACTAGTGGGGGGGGTGCATCCAACCTGCTTGCTCACGAAGACCTAGAGCTCTTTTGAGGAGGCTCATCATTGGAATATACAAGCCAAGTTCTATAATGTAAGTTCCCACATAGTTATGCAAGTAATAATATGAAAACTCTCTCCAAACTGAAGTAATGATGCTAAACAAAGCACAAGTGTGGAATAAATGATAGTAATGTTGCCCCCTCTTTATATATTTTCTCTCTTTTGCCTCTTTCTTTCCTTTTTTTATATTTTTCTCTTTTGGGCTTTTTCTCCCTTTTTATTTTTTATATATAACCTCACTGGTAGGGGCAACACTCTATTTTACAATGAATCAACACGCTTTTAGTACTCATAACTCAAACTGAAATATCTCTGATGAATAAAACTAAATGTTCCCACCAATGTAGCAGTATGCAAAATAACAATGAAGCATGACACGTAACATGATGATGATGGATGTTGTATGGCAATATATCTCGGAATGGATATGGAAATGCCATGGTAGGTAGGTATGGTGGCTGTTTTGAGGAAGATAAATTTTGGCTTATGTGTAGAAGAACAAAGTTATCCCACGGGGTTTGGATGTACTGGCGAAGTTTGCACCAACTCTTAATGTGAGAATGAGCAATGCACAGTATCGAAGAGGCTAGCAAATATGGATGGTGGAAGTGCCAGAAAACTACAACATAGAACTCACAAGTTAAAAAATTCCAAATAAAATCATGATATCATAAGGCATAATAAAAATCACTCCAGGAGGGTCTGTGGAAGTGACAATTCACTGTTAGCAACCCCGGCCGTAGCGCGTAACAAAAATCCATTACGATTGGTATCAGCAAAGGAAGTCATATACGATTATCCTATCAACGGATTATTTGAGTGTGGCACAGTTTCAAGCTTTTAGACCAACCATTAACTTTTTTACTCTAATAGACCAGCAAGTTTTCCATTAAGCAAATTAATATCTCAAAACAACAACAAATAATCAAGTGAACCAGTTTAATGATCTATAAGAATATGCAAGCTTTTTGTCGTTATACCATCTACCGCACGTATCATTTTCTACCAAACACCAAACAACAAAAACTCTCCAAGAGATATAGCAATGAAACAAGAGAGTACTATCACAACTCTAATAAAACTAACAGCTCTAAATAAGAGATGCAAGAAAAACAGGAGCTAAACAAGAATTTTGCAGCAACTAGAAGAAAAACTAAGAATACGAGCATAACGAGTTTTAAAACGAAAAAGAAGAGCGTGTCCCTCTCCCACACAAAGAATGCTAGGTTCCAACTATATTATTGCAGCAAGGAAAAACAAAAGAAAACAAAGGAAAACAAAATAAAAGCAAACAGACGCTCCAAGTAAATTTCATATGATGTGACCGAATAAAAATATAGTTTCACTAGAAGTGACCTCATAAATTGTTGATGAAGAAGGGGATGCCTTGGGCATTCCCAAGCTTAGACGCTTGAGTATTTTTATAATTTGATGGGATGAACCACGATGTCATCCCCAAGATTTGACCTTGCACTCTTCTTGATCACATTATATCACCCTCTTCTCTTGACCCTTGAAAACTTCCTTCACACCACACTCAAAGAGCAATTCGCATTAGAGGGTTAGTGCAACAATAAAAAATCAATGGGTTCTGCATGGGCACAAGTGCTATTGATACTTTTAAACATTAGATACAGACACTGATGTTTCGTGAAGCATAGAAATCCACTTGACATAGTAAAAGAGAAAATGTAAGAAAAATGGCGGAATATGACAAAACTAGAAAGTCAGTAAAGACGATTTTTTTCGGGCACTTACGTTGCTCAAATAAAAAAACTTAAAGAACAAAAAAGTTGCAGAATCAGCTGGGGAATAAGCACACAAAATTTCAGGTCATTCTGAGCTTTCTGTACTTTATACGATTTTTTACGGTGCACAACAGAAATCTGTTTCCTGCACAGAAATTCAAACCCAACTCCAACTCTTGTCAGAAACTTTACTTGGCACAACTAATGCATGAAAATAAATATAAAAAGGAGTTTCTACAGAAGTATACAAAACCTTGACTCAAATAAAACAGAGAAAAACAAAGAAAAAATAAATCCATGGGTTATTTCCCAAGAAGTGCTTTTCTTTAAAGCCTTTTAGCTAGGCATGATAATTTGAGAAGATGCTCACATGAGAAATATTAATTGAAGCAAAAGAGTGCATCAAGAAGAAAATCTAAAACAAATTTAATTCTAACCCACTTCCTATGAACAAGAATCTTGTAGAGAAACAAGTCATGAAAGCACAAAGTGGCTAGCATAGGAAGACAAAATAAGTGCAACTTTAAAATTTTCAACATAAAGAGGGGAAACTTGATATTGTTGAGATGCATAAGACTATGTTTCCCTCTCTCATAATAACTTTCAGTAGAATCATGAATAAATTAACAATATAAATATCACATAAAATATTCTTATCATGAGCCACATGCATAAAAGAATTAATACTCTCCACATAAGCATAGTCATTCTTATTAATAGAAGTGGGAGAAAATTCAACAAAATAGCTATCATTATAATTCTCATCACCATAATCATCAAATATAGGAGGCATATTATAATCATAATTTACTTTCTCCTCAATAGTAGGTGGACTGGAAATAACATATTCATCATTGTAATCATCATATTGGAGGCAAAGTATCATCAAAGAAAATTTGTTCCTCCGTGCTTGGGGGATTAAAAAGATTATAAAAACTACCTTCCCCAAGCTTAGACTTTTCCATATTATTAGAAATAATGGTATCCAAAGAATTAGTGCTAATAACATTGCTACTAGCATGAAAATAAAGCTCCATAGGTTTTTTAATTTTCTCTTCAAAAGCATCATGTCCTTATTCAAGATAAATATTATAAAACTCTCTCATATTTTTGTTGTTTTCCATTAAGCCTAACTAGTGAAAATAAAAACAAGAAACAAAAAGATATAATTGCAGAATCTAAAGGAAAAACTTCGAACACTCACAGAGGATGTGAGTACTTTTTACCTTACCTCCACGGCAACGGCACCAGAAAAGAGCTTGATGTCTACGCACGCTTCTATTCTTGTAGACAGTGTTGGGCCTACAAGTGCAGAGGTTTGTAGAACATCAACAAGTTTCCCTTAAGTGGATTACCCAAGGTTTATCGAACTCAGGGAGATAGAGGTCAAAGGTATCCCTCTCAAGCAACCCTGCATTACGATACAAGAAGTCTCTTGTGTCCCCAACACACCTAATACAATTTTTCAGTTGTATAGGTGCATTAGTTCGGCGAAGAGAGAGTAAATTACAAGTGATATGGATGATTATAAGTGATAATGGCAATCTGAAATAAAAATGGCAGCAAGCAAACATGTAGCAGAAATGATTGTAAACAATGTTTCAATGCTTAGAAACAAGGCCTATGGATCCTACTTTCACTAGTGGACACTCTAAAAAATGAAAACATAATTGAATGCATAAATATCTCTCTTCACTACTCTACTCCGAACCACTCTCCGGTTGAATAACAAACACCAATTCATTGCGTAGCGCTGCAAAAAGCACTCCTCAAAGTCGCATTCCCATGTCTAGTTAACCCCATGCCGTCACTATGAGTGCCCTACAAGGTACTATACAAACACTACAATTTCATAGGGTCATCCAACACAAGATATAAATATCATGCTAAACCACACGGTGACAACACTGTCACCTTTACACCGTGATCAAAGTGTTTACGGAGATCTCAATAACAAAACCACTTGAGTAGCATAACAGATGAAGAATAACATCTACTAATTCAATTAGATTACAAAGGTCATGATCACATAAAGATCAAACACTGGGAGATAGAGATGAAACACGTAGCTACCGGTAGAGACCTCCGCCCCGAGGGAGAACTACTCCCTCCTCATCATAGGAGACAACAACGATGATGAAGATGGCGGTGGAGTTGATGGAGATGGCTCCGGGGGCACTTCCCTGTTCGGTAGGGTGCCGGAACAGAGATTCTTGTCCCCCGAAACTTGTCGGCAGCGGCGACAGAGGTACGGATGTTTTTGGTGGAAAAGGCCGATCTCTTTAGGGTTGATGCATTGGGGGGCATATATATGCGAAAGGGCGATGGCGGTGGGCGCCCGAGGTCCCCACACCACCCTCAGGCGCGGCCAAGGGCCCACCCGCGCCCAGGCATGGTGTGGGGGCTCCAGAGCCCCCTCTGGGTCTCCTTTGGACTTCCTTGACCCTCTAGGACTTCTGACTTTTGAATTATCCAATTCCGAGAATATTTACAGAACAACTTTTCTGAAACTAAAAACATCAGAAAATGGGAAATGGCTCTGTGGCATCTTGTCAATAGGTTAGTCCCGGGAAATCGATAAAAATGACATAAAGTGTAAGGAAAACATATAGCATATGGCATGAAAACAACATGGAACATCAGAAATTAAGGATAAGTTTATGACGTATTAGGGATCACAACAGTCTTCGACGAAAGTAAAACCCAAATTTATTGATTCGACATAAGAGGAGCCAAATAATAAATAGAAGCCTTTACAAATGAATTGTCAGTTCAGCTGCACCTGAAAGTAAACTTACTTGGCACAATTTATCAATAGCAACAGTGATATAAAAAGAACATTAGTGAAGTAACAGTAGCAACAGTGTAACATAGACAGCAGTAATGATCTTAGTAAACATCAGGATTAAAATACTGTAGGCAGAAGAACAGGTGTACGGGCGTTGCATTCATGAGATACTTCATATAATAATCATAACACAGGGCACTTGTAGATAAACAATAATAAAGCATCCAAGTACTAAAATAAACATAGGCATATGTTCTGTATATAGTCGTACGTGCTCGCAATGAGAAACTTACACAACATCTTTGTCCTGCCAGCCCGCTGCAGCGGGGCCTCAAGGGAAACTATTGGCAATTAATTTACTCCTTTTAATAAAGTACCGAAGCAAAGCATTAACCCTTCATGAACACATGTAATCCTCACATCACAACCTTCTCCTCCGGTTATCCCAATTGTTGTCACTTTGGGGACTCGGGTTCCGGACAATGACATGTGTATACAACTTGCAGGTATGATCTAAAACAAAATTATCTTCATGATATAATAACATGTTAAAATCTAAGATCATGACACTCGGGCCCTAGTGACAAGCATTAAGCACATCAAGTTGCAACAACGATAGATAACACTAACAACGGAAACTAGGCACCATGCCCTACCAATCTGGGAATTATTACATGAACAATCTCATCCAATCCCTACCATCCCTCTCAGCCTATAGCAGGGATTACTAACACATGGGTGGGAAAATCATGGACGGTTGATGGAGAGGTGGTGGCGATGACGATGGCGATGATCTCCTCCGAATCCCCGTCCCGGCAGGGTGCCAGAATAGGAACTTCTAATCCCCGAATTGAGTTTTGAGGAGGCCGCGACGCTTGGGTGTGTTTCTGTGGAATATGATGAACCCCCCGATGTTTTTAGGTCAGAAGTCTTAAGTAGTTGGAAGGGCGGCGTCAGGGGGCCACCGAGGCGACCACGCGACAGGAGGGTGCAGTCCCACCCCCTGTCGCGCCGGGATGTGGCGTGGTGGCCTGGTGCTCCAGCTGCGACTCCCCTTCTGACTCCGTAGGTCTTATGAAAAAATAGAAAGTTTGCGGCAGTTTTTGGCGATTTTCGCGAAAGTTGACTTTCTGCACAAAAATAATAAACCAGAGCAATTTTACTAAAAACAACGTTAGTCCGTGTTAGTTCCATTCAAATCATACAAATTAGAGGTAAAACAATAACAAAAGTGTTCGGAAAAGTATATACGTTTTGGACGTATCAGTGAACAAATTATAGTTGGGAAATCGACAAATCATGAGCGTATGACAATACTATTATGACAAAATATAGTTCACGGGTTGTAACATTGTAGGCATTAGGTCAAGGTAAATAGACTGCCGTCCGATAACATCTATTCTGAAAGTTCACCTTGAGTCAGAAACCCATCAAATCTCGCTGGTATTAAGTTGCAGCAAAGAAGTGATTGCTTGTGTTCAATAGAAAAATGCAATAAGAACAATACGTAATGTAAGCAGTACTTTTCATCCATAGACAAGAACACCAATGTTTTCTCCCTAGTGGCAACAACACATCCCCCTCCTACTCGTTTCTGTCACTCGGGCGTTGGTTAAGGGAGGCATGAACACACTATCTAGCATAAAAACTCTCTCTTGGAGATGCATACAATAAATTGTCCAAGGAAATCATACACGCCGGAGAGCATTGCAATACAAGATTAAAACACTCTAAAGATATAAGTGACGCACTCAAAAAGACATGACCAAAGTGATCATAATTTCAATGGTTCATCGTATCCTAGCAAACACAACATGTACCAATTACATAACGGTGATCTTGATCATGTTAGGCAGCTCAGAAGATCTAAACATGGAGGCACAAGGGAGAGAGAACATCATCTAGCTACTGCTATGTACCTGTAGTCCCGAGATGAACTATACACGCATCTGTCCGGAGGCAATCATGGCGATGGAGAGGACTCCTCTAATGATCCCCCTCTTTGGCAGGGAGCCGGAGAAGGACTCTAAAAGCCCTACATTGGACTTTCAAGGTGGCGATGCATTTGTATCTGTTTCATGGAAAATTTCTCTGTCCCCAAAGTTTTTAGGGTTAATTGGTTTTATAGGCATGTCACGCAGTGCCCAAGGCCACCACGTGACCCCACGGTGCGGCCTAGGCCCCACCCTCGCCTGGTTGTCACCTCGTGGCTTTGGCGCCCCCTCCGGCTCTCCTTTGGACTCCATCTTTGTTATGGAGAAAAAATAAATCCCGTAAATGTTCAGAACATTTGACGAATATTTTATTTAGAGGGTTTCTGGAAAAAATAGCAGAAAACAGAAATTGTCTCTAGGCATCTTCTTAATAGGTTAGTCCATGAAATAATTCAGAAAACAAAGTAAAACATATAGAAAACATGCAATAACATAAAGAAAACAAGCATTTACTTGTCATGCTATGGTGTGATCGGGAGGGAGATTCTTCAAAGTACCAATGGGCATGTAGTCATCTGAACCACTGTCAGACATAAGAAACAATTCCTCCACATCAATATCACCTTCTAAGTGACCTAATGCCTCAACTTTCTTCCTCTTCAACCCAATAATCCTCTCATTCAATTCTTCTTCTTCTAGCCTCCTTTCTTCTTCATGTTCCTGAGGCCTGTACTCCCCCCATGTCAATATCACCACATGAATCTCCTTCTTTTGAGTCTTGTCCTTCTGCATCTACTTCAATCTCTACTTCTTGTTTTGAATCTGCATCTCCTTCTTCTGAGTCAAAAGATCTGAACATTGCATGTATCTCGTCACATGTTGCTTCCCTTTGCCAAAACAATTGCTCTGTTGTACAGATATTCATCTCCATATTCTACAAGAACAATCCGTTTTTTGCTTCTCATTGCAGTTGTTGCTTAGTTGAGTGCACATATACATATATTCTAAATTAATTTCAGTCAGCTGACTCTGAAAAAGCACTCCAAAATTATCTGCCGAGTAAAGTGAAGTTTCTCCTATCTCCGAAATTGGAACCCGAGTTTCAATAATAGGTTTATTAATGTGTGCATCAAGATCACTCTTGGCCCTAATAACAATGATTGTTATGCACTTGCTGCCCTCATACTTTGCAACCATGTCACACACACTTTCCATGCTAGTGAGAAATGCCATCACTGAAACCCATCCATCCTCCTTCTTCACATAATACATCTGGTCACTAATCATGTATCCTTATGTCTCAATTACTACTAGCAGATTCAATTAAGTTATGTCTAATCTGCCTATTTTCCTTTCAATGTTGTCAATGCCATTAAAGTTGAATCTGATGTCCCAAATCTCTTCATCCAAGCTATAATTATATACAACAAAGAAATCAAACTATGAACTAGATAATATGCTAAAGCTAAGTACCAAATCTAGATTGGAAAAATGTAGAGTGGGAGCAGAAATACCCTCTTGCTACATTAAGAACTCTACCAAGCTCTAGATTCGATCATACTCCTTTGTTGTTAGACACGGGTGGTAGTGCTCATGTTGGGAATACGACAAAGTTTTCTATCGAGCTCTCATGGCTGAAACTTGAGGGTTTCTATGACATGGTAGCCGGGGAATGGAATGCTGACAGTAAGAGACAATCTGTAACATCCCAAATTTTGCTACCATAGGGTTGTGGTGTTGTGTTCATCTCATACATGCATGAAGCAAAAAAATTTAAACCAGGTTTGAAACAATTTAAATTGTGAATTTAAATGGTTTGAGAAAATTACCACAAATAGTACTTAACTTGGTTTCCAAAATTTTGTATTGACAAATAATTCAAATAATTCAAATACACCAAACTCAATAGTAGGTGGACTGGAAATAACATATTCATCATTGTAATCATCATATTGGAGGCAAAGTATCATCAAAAAAATTTGTTCGTCCGTGCTTGGGGGACTAAAAAGATTATAAAAACTAGCTTCCCCAAGCTTAGACTTTTCCATATTGTTAGAAATAATGGTATCCAAAGAATTAATGCTAATAACATTGCTACTAGCATGCAAATAAAGCTCCATAGGTTTTTTAATTTTCTCTTTAAAAGCATCATGTCCTAATTCAAGATAAATATTATAAAACTCTCTCATATTTTTGTTGTTTTCCATTAAGCCTAACTAGTGAAAATAAAAACAAGAAACAAAAAGATATAATTGCAGAATCTAAAGGAAATAACTCCGAGCACTCACAAAGGATGTGAGTACCTTTTACCTTACCTCCCCGGCAACGGCGCCAGAAAAGAGCTTGATGTCTTCACACGCTTCTATTCTTGTAGACAGTGTTGGGCCTCCAAGTGCAGAGGTTTGTAGAACAGCAGCAAGTTTCCCTTAAGTGGATTACCCAAGGTTTATCGAACTCAGGGAGATAGAGGTCAAAGGTATCCCTCTCAAGCAACCCTGCAATTACGATACAAGAAGTCTCTTGTGTCCCCAACACACCTAATACAATTTTTCAGTTGTATAGGTGCACTAGTTTGGCGAAGAGACAGTAAAATACAAGTGATATGGATGATTATAAGTGATAATGGCAATCTGAAATAAAAATGGCAGCAAGTAAACATGTATAAGAAATGATTGTAAACGATGTTTCAATGCTTAGAAACAAGGCCTATGGATCCTACTTTCACTAGTGGACACTCTCAACAATGATAACATAATTGAATGCATAAATATATCTCTTCACTACTCTACTCCGAACCACTCTCCGGTTGAATAACAAACACCAATTCATTGTGTAGCGCTGCAAAAAGCACTCCTCAAAGTCGCATTCCCCATGTCTAGTTAACCCCACGCCGTCACTATGAGTGCCCTAGAAGGTACTATAAAAACACCACAATTTCATAGGGTCATCCAACACAAGATATAAATATCATGCTAAACCACACGGTGACAACACTGTCACCTTTACACTGTGATCAAAGTGTTTACGAAGATCTCAATAACAAAACCACTTGAGTAGCATAACAGATGAAGAATAACATCTACTAATTCAATTAGATTACAAAGCTCATGATCACATAAAGATCAAACCCTGGAAGATAGAGATGAAACACGTAGCTACCGGTAGAGACCTCCGCCCCGAGGGAGAACTACTCCCTCCTCATCATAGAAGACAGCAACATCGATGAACATGGCGGTGGAGTCGATGGAGATGGCTCCAGGGGCACTTCCCTGTTTGGTAGGGTACCGGAACAGAGATTTCTGTCCCCCGAAACTTGTCGACAGCGGCGGCAGAGCTACGGATGCTTTTGGTGGAAAAGGCCGATCTCTTTAGGGTTGATGCATTGGGGGGCATATATATGCGAAAGGGCGATGACGGTGGGCGCCCGAGGTCCCCACACCACCTTCAGGCGCGGCCAAGGGCCCACCCGCGCCCAGGCATGGTGTGGGGGCTCCAGAGCCCCCTCTGGGTCTCCTTTGGACTTCCTTGACCCTCTAGGACTTCTGGCTTTTGAATTATCCAATTCCGAGAATATTTACAGAACAACTTTTCTGAAACTAAAAACAGTAGAAAACGGGAGCTGGCTCTGTGGCATCTTGTCAATAGGTTAGTCCCGGGAAATCGATAAAAATGACATAAAGTGTAAGGAAAACATATATCATATGGCATGAAAACAATATGGAACATCAGAAATTAAGAATAAGTTTATGACGTATCAGGGATCACAACAGTCTTCGACGGAAGTAAAACCCAAATTTATTGATTCGACACAAGGGGAGCCAAATAATAAATAGAAGCCTTTACAAATGAATTGTCAGTTCAGCTGCACCTGAAAGTAAACTTACTTGGCACAATTTATCAATAGCAACAGTGATATAAAAAGAACATTAGTGAAGTAACAGTAGCAACAGTGTAACATAGACAGCAGTAATGATCTTAGTAAACATCAGGATTAAAATACTGTAGGCAGAAGAACAGGTGTACGGGCGTTGCATTCATGAGATACTTCATATAATAATCATAACACAGGGCACTTGTAGATAAACAATAATAAAGCATCCAAGTACTAAAATAAACATAGGCATATGTTCTGTATATAGTCGTACGTGCTCGCAATGAGAAACTTACACAACATCTTTGTCCTGCCAGCCCGCTGCAGCGGGGCCTCAAGGGAAACTATTGGCAATTAATTTACTCCTTTTAATAAAGTACCGAAGCAAAGCATTAACCCTTCATGAACACATGTAATCCTCACATCACAACCTTCTCCTCCGGTTATCCCAATTGTTGTCACTTTGGGGACTCGGGTTCCGGACAATGACATGTGTATACAACTTGCAGGTATGATCTAAAACAAAATTATCTTCATGATATAATAACATGTTAAAATCTAAGATCATGACACTCGGGCCCTAGTGACAAGCATTAAGCACATCAAGTTGCAACAACGATAGATAACACTAACAACGGAAACTAGGCACCATGCCCTACCAATCTGGGAATTATTACATGAACAATCTCATCCAATCCCTACCATCCCTCTCAGCCTATAGCAGGGATTACTAACACATGGGTGGGAAAATCATGGACGGTTGATGGAGAGGTGGTGGCGATGACGATGGCGATGATCTCCTCCGAATCCCCGTCCCGGCAGGGTGCCAGAATAGGAACTTCTAATCCCCGAATTGAGTTTTGAGGAGGCCGCGACGCTTGGGTGTGTTTCTGTGGAATATGATGAACCCCCCGATGTTTTTAGGTCAGAAGTCTTAAGTAGTTGGAAGGGCGGCGTCAGGGGGCCACCGAGGCGACCACGCGACAGGAGGGTGCAGTCCCACCCCCTGTCGCGCCGGGATGTGGCGTGGTGGCCTGGTGCTCCAGCTGCGACTCCCCTTCTGACTCCGTAGGTCTTATGAAAAAATAGAAAGTTTGCGGCAGTTTTTGGCGATTTTCGCGAAAGTTGACTTTCTGCACAAAAATAATAAACCAGAGCAATTTTACTAAAAACAACGTTAGTCCGTGTTAGTTCCATTCAAATCATACAAATTAGAGGTAAAACAATAACAAAAGTGTTCGGAAAAGTATATACGTTTTGGACGTATCAGTGAACAAATTATAGTTGGGAAATCGACAAATCATGAGCGTATGACAATACTATTATGACAAAATATAGTTCACGGGTTGTAACATTGTAGGCATTAGGTCAAGGTAAATAGACTGCCGTCCGATAACATCTATTCTGAAAGTTCACCTTGAGTCAGAAACCCATCAAATCTCGCTGGTATTAAGTTGCAGCAAAGAAGTGATTGCTTGTGTTCAATAGAAAAATGCAATAAGAACAATACGTAATGTAAGCAGTACTTTTCATCCATAGACAAGAACACCAATGTTTTCTCCCTAGTGGCAACAACACATCCCCCTCCTACTCGTTTCTGTCACTCGGGCGTTGGTTAAGGGAGGCATGAACACACTATCTAGCATAAAAACTCTCTCTTGGAGATGCATACAATAAATTGTCCAAGGAAATCATACACGCCGGAGAGCATTGCAATACAAGATTAAAACACTCTAAAGATATAAGTGACGCACTCAAAAAGACATGACCAAAGTGATCATAATTTCAATGGTTCATCGTATCCTAGCAAACACAACATGTACCAATTACATAACGGTGATCTTGATCATGTTAGGCAGCTCAGAAGATCTAAACATGGAGGCACAAGGGAGAGAGAACATCATCTAGCTACTGCTATGTACCTGTAGTCCCGAGATGAACTATACACGCATCTGTCCGGAGGCAATCATGGCGATGGAGAGGACTCCTCTAATGATCCCCCTCTTTGGCAGGGAGCCGGAGAAGGACTCTAAAAGCCCTACATTGGACTTTCAAGGTGGCGATGCATTTGTATCTGTTTCATGGAAAATTTCTCTGTCCCCAAAGTTTTTAGGGTTAATTGGTTTTATAGGCATGTCACGCAGTGCCCAAGGCCACCACGTGACCCCACGGTGCGGCCTAGGCCCCACCCTCGCCTGGTTGTCACCTCGTGGCTTTGGCGCCCCCTCCGGCTCTCCTTTGGACTCCATCTTTGTTATGGAGAAAAAATAAATCCCGTAAATGTTCAGAACATTTGACGAATATTTTATTTAGAGGGTTTCTGGAAAAAATAGCAGAAAACAGAAATTGTCTCTAGGCATCTTCTTAATAGGTTAGTCCATGAAATAATTCAGAAAACAAAGTAAAACATATAGAAAACATGCAATAACATAAAGAAAACAAGCATTTACTTGTCATGCTATGGTGTGATCGGGAGGGAGATTCTTCAAAGTACCAATGGGCATGTAGTCATCTGAACCACTGTCAGACATAAGAAACAATTCCTCCACATCAATATCACCTTCTAAGTGACCTAATGCCTCAACTTTCTTCCTCTTCAACCCAATAATCCTCTCATTCAATTCTTCTTCTTCTAGCCTCCTTTCTTCTTCATGTTCCTGAGGCCTGTACTCCCCCCATGTCAATATCACCACATGAATCTCCTTCTTTTGAGTCTTGTCCTTCTGCATCTACTTCAATCTCTACTTCTTGTTTTGAATCTGCATCTCCTTCTTCTGAGTCAAAAGATCTGAACATTGCATGTATCTCGTCACATGTTGCTTCCCTTTGCCAAAACAATTGCTCTGTTGTACAGATATTCATCTCCATATTCTACAAGAACAATCCGTTTTTTGCTTCTCATTGCAGTTGTTGCTTAGTTGAGTGCACATATACATATATTCTAAATTAATTTCAGTCAGCTGACTCTGAAAAAGCACTCCAAAATTATCTGCCGAGTAAAGTGAAGTTTCTCCTATCTCCGAAATTGGAACCCGAGTTTCAATAATAGGTTTATTAATGTGTGCATCAAGATCACTCTTGGCCCTAATAACAATGATTGTTATGCACTTGCTGCCCTCATACTTTGCAACCATGTCACACACACTTTCCATGCTAGTGAGAAATGCCATCACTGAAACCCATCCATCCTCCTTCTTCACATAATACATCTGGTCACTAATCATGTATCCTTATGTCTCAATTACTACTAGCAGATTCAATTAAGTTATGTCTAATCTGCCTATTTTCCTTTCAATGTTGTCAATGCCATTAAAGTTGAATCTGATGTCCCAAATCTCTTCATCCAAGCTATAATTATATACAACAAAGAAATCAAACTATGAACTAGATAATATGCTAAAGCTAAGTACCAAATCTAGATTGGAAAAATGTAGAGTGGGAGCAGAAATACCCTCTTGCTACATTAAGAACTCTACCAAGCTCTAGATTCGATCATACTCCTTTGTTGTTAGACACGGGTGGTAGTGCTCATGTTGGGAATACGACAAAGTTTTCTATCGAGCTCTCATGGCTGAAACTTGAGGGTTTCTATGACATGGTAGCCGGGGAATGGAATGCTGACAGTAAGAGACAATCTGTAACATCCCAAATTTTGCTACCATAGGGTTGTGGTGTTGTGTTCATCTCATACATGCATGAAGCAAAAAAATTTAAACCAGGTTTGAAACAATTTAAATTGTGAATTTAAATGGTTTGAGAAAATTACCACAAATAGTACTTAACTTGGTTTCCAAAATTTTGTATTGACAAATAATTCAAATACCACACATAGTTTTGTTGGAAATTTTATAAGCTTTCCAAAAAGTATTTTTGCTAAATTTTTTCTGTTCACAAAAGGCCCTCAAAACAGTGATTTATGTTCTATTTTTAAATAGAAAAGGGGCTTTTCTATAAATCTCAAAAGTACCAGGGGGTTATGGAGAAAATCCTTTTTCTCCCTTTCTTCAACCTTCTGCCAGAAGGACGAGGAGGACGTCGGCGCAACCCTCCCACCTCGTGCTTCCAGCGCGGCAAGGGAAAGATGAGTACACAGAGGAGCCGTCTGGATCGCTCTCAAGTTGCAGACCCCCCCCCACCTCGAGCTCTCTTTCACTCTCTGGTCCTTCACCCGAGCCGAAACCCTACCCTTCTGCCTCTCCAGCCGCCGCCTCGCCCCGCTGTCTCCGGCCACCCCTGGACGAGATGACCACGCAGGAAGGTCCGCCTCGAGCTATTCCACCTCCCCGTCGAACCTCGGTTGCCGGGATGCCACGGAACACCTGAATCGAGCCGGCCACCACCGCCCTGGCCGCCGGCTCCCCGTGGTCACCGCCGGCGACTCTGGCTGCTCCTGCCACCTCCGAGCACTCCTCTAGCTTCCCCACGCCGTGGTGAGCTCCCCCATGCCCTTGCCTTGGCCTCCCGTGCACCGTAGCTCCTTGCCGCCGTTCGCCATGTCCGGCCGCCGTCGGACCTCGTCACCGGCGAGCTTTCCGGCGACCATTTGGTTCCCCGCCGGCACCCCTCAACTCCCCACACTCTCCTCTCCCTCATGGTATAGTTTAATTTCTGAATTGCGCGCTAATTTCGACAAATTTGATCCCTCTCTCAAGAACAGAGGAGGATGAGGTCATCATTGCATCAGAGTGACGTCATATTCCTGTTTTTATTATTTCCAGAAAATGAGTTAATTTTGTAAATTAAATAACTATTAAAATATTACTCAGAAAAATAAAATAAAAGTATGGAGAAAATAAGTTTTTATTCACAAAAATTAGAAAATTAAAAGTTATATACCAAATTGCTCAAAATGACAAATGCAATCAATTTATGATGTTTTCAAACCCATTTGAGCAATTAAAATTGGACTCACTTCCAGAATCGACCGAAACCCCCTCCTGGGTCTATTTTGGGACTTTTTCATTAAAAATGCATAACTAACATCCGAACCCTAGCAAACCATCGAACATGTATAGGGATTTATTTTAGTGCATTAACTTGCTCATGCATACATATTGCGCATTGCATATATGCCATGTTTGATTGTTGTTTCTCTTTCGGTATTTTGTTTCTGATCGGTAGAACGTGACTCCGAAGAGAAGATCGACAACGGCATGACGAATACTTGATCTTAACCGACAAGTCAAGCACTTATTCCTGAATACTTTCTCTGGTTTTCTTGAAGCAAGGCAAGCATAACCTCTTAAATACCCATATATGATTTCGAAAGACTTTTTGACTCTCGTACAATGCATTCGATTCCAATCTATCTTGTGTCAGTAGTTAGAGTTGTCCTATATTATGCATAACCTAATTATCCTGATCCACTACTCCTAGCAGCCATAGGTTTGATTGTGTTTATCGCCAAAGCCTTAAATATGATGTGCTTAGTCATACATGCTTGTTATCTCTGCTCCATCCGGTTGATGAATCAGAGTTACGAATGAATCTAGTATGATAGGATGTTGTGGAAAGTTAAGAGGACTTGATTAACATGATTTAAAGGTGTGGATGACGAGACCACAGAGGGTCTGTGGTGGTTGTCTCGTTCATGCCCCTAGGAGCGAGTTCTCGTCTTCGAGCCAAGACTGAGCGTGCATCCACACGGGGATTGGATTCCCCTCGGTCTCAACTTGCCTAGTTTGTTCCATGAGTTGCCTAGTTCGGGCTTTCCATTTGGATTTGCGGGGATATTAAAACACTTTCAAAACTAGGACATGGGGATGTATTGGCGCTCTGCGGGTACGTAACCGTCGAGCATTACGCACAACAATAGAGACCCGGTAGGAGATGGCCACTCCCTATTGGCGGACCATCTCTACTCGGAGCGACTCATGGAATAGGCGAAGTAAGGGAAATGTCGTGGTCAACCTCCCCCTGCCGGCACTTCCCGGACTAGTGCTACCACCGGTGGCATTAAGATTTGGTTGGTACGCGTGGTTAAAGTTGTACACCCCTGCAGGGTTAAATCTTTTCGAAAAGCCGTGTCCGCGGTTAAGGACGACTTGGTGACGAATTCTGTGATCATAGATAACTTAAACGGAATGATTAAAACTTGCTGATAACGAATGAAGGATGCCACCTCGGAGATGCCGAGAGGGGTTACCTTGTAGCATGAGGTAGTGGAACACTTGAGGTGGTGATCTTTGAAGCACGAGGTGCTGATATGTTTTGGTGGATTAAAAATATGATGATATCAGTAGTTGAGCAGCTTTCTCATCTGTTTTCAAAATACTCTGCGAGACGTGCTATTCCTTCCTCAACTTGGAAAACAAAGATGGATTTACGCAAAATAACCTTCATAAATCTTTCTAAAAGATAGCAGATATATAATATGTTAACTAAGCCTTGTTGAGTAACCCCCGTACTCAGGTTTACTTAATTTTGGTTCAGGTGGAGTTTCTCACATCGGTGGTGATTCAACATGGACATCGACGAGTAGTTTGGGGTTCCCAGGTAGCAGCCTGGAATCTATGGGCTGGGACGTCGCCTTATGTTGCGGCCTTTTAGGCCTTTTTGGTTCTTGTTGGTTAGCAACATAATTTGTCTTCTGTTGTCTGATGTAATGTTGGGTCGTGTGACCTCTGCTTGTAAGCTATACTCTAGTAACACGTGTTTAATACAACTTTCATGTCTAGAGTGCTGCTTTGATCGGTTGTTGGTTTCGAGCCCGTTGTTATACAATTTTGGCTATGCCTGCATAGTTGTCGCAGTCGAGGGGTTGTGGAGCCGATGGTCCATGTCCGAGCCCGCCTGCCGATGTGATTCGGCCTGGGGCGAGGTAACCCCAGTAACCCTTGATTGTTGTTGCACTTTTTGGACACATAGAAGCTCTGTATAACTTTGGTCCCGTTCCTTCAGTTTCATCCAACTCGTGGACGCTTGGGTATGCATAATTGGTTATGACTAGCATGGATACAAGGAGTAGTAGACCGGGGATCCGGACTACGTGACGATGAATCCGGTCTGCCTGCCGTTGTTTGTTGCGGCCGGGGCTGGTAACCCTGAAGCCCTTGTGAGTCCATGGCTAGGAGCACATAACAGTATGTATATCTCTGGGTCCGGGGTCGGACAAGTAGTGGTATCAGAGCAGGACTGCCTGTAGGAAAACCTTACTGCTTGGTCGATGTTGAGTCTAGAGTTTGTGAAAACTATTTTGAAACCTCAAATGAGTTGTGAAAACCTACTTAGGATTCTTTTTACTCCTTATCTAGTATCGCTCTAACTCCGGGTCACCTTACCTGTTTTGATTTAAAAAGGTTCTAGTTATTCAAAACCTAGGTGCCTTCTTTGGCAAGGACGTGTTTTACCCATTTTGACCTAGTGTTGAGTTTCTAGAGTCGTGTGTGTTCCATACTCCGTTGTCTTTTGATTCAATTGGGAGATTTCCTTTCCATTCCAATCTCTCAAATCTTGTCCGGATTCCACATTTCTCCATGTTCTAAAGTCTCAAATCTCGAGATTTCCTTTTCATCTCGAATGTATCCCTTGCCATTTTCTCAAATTCTTCCGGATCTATGTTCGTGTTTTGAAAGATACTCCGGGATTGCTAATTGTAGTGTCCTTTGTGGCACTCATATAGTAGTTCCTCCTTTCTCTGTGTTTTTAACCTTGGACTTGAACCGAAGGTCCCGGGATGTGCTGAATTGCGGTGGGTTGAATCATGTGGTCATAACCATGTGGTGCTCACGCCATCAGTACAGGATGCTGACCTTTAACCCAAGTTCTATTTCTTTGGATCCCGAGGAATCTGTTCTACCTCAGGATGGCTAGGCAATTCCAACTTCAATAGCCATAGGTTTTCTCTAGGAATCAAAAGGATCACGACAAGAGTGTTCTTTATGATTTTCATATTCTTGTTCTTGACTCTGCTATATCTCTTGTCTGAGCATGGGTTCTACAAATGAGTATGACCTCGTGCATCCAACGTGATCTCAGGATCTTCCAAGAGTACGTTCCTATTCTTTGCTTGCTTCCAAACCTTATCTATTGCTTGGAATACAAGTTGCATATGTGTGTTGGATTCTTCCAGTGCATTTGCTCTTGTTTTCCGTCAAAACATTCTACCTTGGAATGTTAGGAGAAACAAACTCCAGTACCTCGTTCATCTCTAGGACCAGGTCAAAGTTTTGTAATCCGCAGATTAAAGAAGTTTCATTAGCTTCTGTTCTGTTCCACCTTCGAGTATCACATTCTTATATATCAAGAGGTTGTGTTGAATTTCATGGCCTCATCGATGAAGTGATGCTCATACATGTCTTCACTCCCCTTTTCTCCAAGTCTGAGTGCTTGAGAATGATGGGTCTGTGCATTGATGTGTGCATCAGATATTCCCAGCAACTTCTGTTGCTTTGAAAAATCTAGGAAACATCTGTATCCTTCTTAACACTATTGGTCACCCGTTCTCTAGTTAAAGTTGGTTGTGTTACAAAATCCGTTCACCTCGGTGAACAATTTGTGGTCAAAGAGTTAGGTTCATGCCAAAGCTCTCAAGACCTTATCAGTTGCTTTGAAAAGCAAGATTCCTTTCGAATTCCGAGACATACCGGTAGGTTGTGATAATCTGGTTGTCTTTCTAGAAGTATCACCAGGTTGTTACCTAACCGTTATGTTTAAACAAGGGGTAATTTGAACTACTCCTCCCTTCAAGAAAACAGTGCTGGATATCCTGGACTAGTTGGTTGATCTTAAGCAACAACTTGGAGAGTTGAAAGACACGAACTCTTCCCAACTTGTTCCATTGTGAAGGGATGTCTATTTTCCTTTGTGCTGAAGAAGGATAGTATCTCCTTTGCGGACATGCTATCACTCTATCTCTTGATTTGATTTGGGCTATCGTCAAATCAAGTCCAGATTCAAGGATTATTTTGATGATGTTTTCACTCATGGTGTTCTTCTTGAGTACACTTTCATGTCCTTTAGTCTGGCCAATATTTTTCCCTGTTCATGTAATGTATGAATTCCTCTGCTTGGAGTGTCTTGATAAGCGTGTTGTCGAGCCCGTCGATGACATTCCTATTTCTCCAAGTTGCAAGAAACTCATTCTGAACAAATGGCAACAATGTTGGAAACTTTTGAGAACCATCTTTGTGTCATCACGAAGTTGTGTTCTGGATGTTCGAAGTAACTTACTCCATCTCATGACCTTATGGTGAAAGTTGTCGCCACAGGTTCGAGTAAAGTTTTCTTGTTCCCTCGGGAATAATCCCAAGTCGGTCATGCATGTGTGGACTACTCTTGAGATGGTAGGTTGTTACCTCCATTTAAACGAAAAAAAAATTCATCCACACCAATCCACTGATTGACTATCTGTGAAAGAGAAGAAGTCTAAGAATTTCTTTATGTTTGTATCGTCTTTCCAACAAAGACTCTGGTGTGTTCCATTGCAAGTAGTCCATGTAGGTGCAACCGTCTTCTGCAAGTTGCTAAGACGTGAGTCCTGCTATCTCGCTCATCTTCTTGAGCGTGGCATCATAGTCCATACCTTGAGAATCTAGCATATGTATCTCGTTGGTAACTGATGCAACCTCTTTTGATCAAACATACCGAGTCTAAGATATCAACCCACTAAACAGAGCCGAATCTCAAGCAGCAACGCTGGTTGGTGTTTTCTCAAGGGTTTCAAATTAGGTCTATTTGAAAATACGGCATGGTTGATGTTGTGGTTGACACAATTAGCCGGAAGGCCTAATGTCATATCTCTTTGAATTCATAAGAACAACCACTCCCGTGAGAATTCTGGTGTGGCTCATTCCAACAAGTTTCCTCACCATCCTTCCGAACCAAAGTTTTACTTTCACTTGATGACCTACAGAAGGCTTGTCGTGAGCCTGTTGTGTGTATCTAGAACATCAAGGAAAACTTGGAAGTTGATATTTCCAATATCTATCCACTGAACCTCCAAAACCTTTGTTCTGGTGGAAACAAGTTCCTCATGAGAACATCTCCTGGTGTTTCGTAACCGCCATTAATCAGTTCTTTTTTTTCAAGTGGTTAGTACCTGAAGTTCTGTTCATCTCACACATTGTGTGAATTTGTCAGTCACTTTAGCCATGAGATCTTAACCATGTGATAGATGTATTGCTACGTCTAAACCACAATAGGAAAGAGATTCCTTATTCCTCTCGGTGTTCCAATCACCGTTGGTTACTCATATTTATGGTGTGACCAAGAATACCTTCTTCGTTACGGTGCTTCAACTTCCGTTGGTTACTCATCCTCCGTTGAGAAGTAACATCCTGATCTTTGAAAAGGATTTCAACAAACATTGATGGCCGAAAGTTCCGTTATCTTCCGTGTCCACTCCGAAGAGTGAACATGATCTTGTATCAAATTTTCTCTAACGCACGAATTACAGTGTTTTCTCGTGCCCCCCCTCGTCTACGGATATTACGTTGTGGTATCCAAGACCATCCTCTCCATCTTGGTTTTCTGTTTGAAGAAACCTCAATGTCATAAGTTGTTCAAACATTCTCTTCCAAAAGGATTTAAAGTCCCGTGCAAATATCATATTCTAAATCCTTTTAAGACCAATCGTCCGCAAACTTGAAACCATCTTCTATTCACTCTGTTACCTTGATGTGTTTCATGCATGTTAACTCAAAACATTCTTTATGAACATTCCTGTCATGAGTTGGCTGTGAGATACGATCTTCGTGAAGATCAAACCCTAGGAGTTTCCCTCTTACCTAAGGTGTATCCGTTCAATACTTCACGATGCTACGGGTCAACCTCTTCGATAAGAGAACCGTAAGGTTCGAGAAGATCATCCAAACCGATGTTCCGTCTTTCTTTCTCCTTCGGGAATCTCGGGACGAGATTCTTGTAGGAGGGGGGGGGGGGTAGATTTGTAACATCCCAAATTTTGCTACCATAGGGTTGTGGTGTTGTGTTCATCTCATACATGCATGAATCAAAAAAAATTAGATCAGGTTTGAAACAATTTAAATTGTAAATTTAAATGGTTTGAGAAAATTACCACAAATAGTACTTAACTTGGTTTCCAAAATTTTGTATTGAAAAATAATTCAAATACACCAAAGAAAAACATGGTTTTGTTGGAAATTTTATAAGATTTCCAAAAAGTATTTTTGCTAAATTTTCTGTTCACAAAAAGGCCCTCAAAATAGTGATTTCTGTTCTGTTTTTAAATAGAAAAGGGGCTTTTCTATAAATCCCAAAAGTACCAGGGGGTTATGGAGAAAATCCTTTTCTCCCTTTCTTCAACCTCCTGCCAGAAGGACGAGGAGGACATCGGCGCAACCCTGCCACCTCCTGCATCTAGCGCGGCAAGGGAAAGATGAGTACGCAGAGGAGCCTTCTGGATCGCTCCCAAGTTGCAGACCTCCCCCACCTCGAGCTCTCTTTCTCTCTCTAGTCCTTCACCCGAGCCGTAACCCTACCCTTCTGCCTCTCCGGCCGCCGCCTCGCCCCGCCGTCTCCGGCCACCCCTGGACGAGATGACCACGCAGGAAGGTCCGCCTCGAGCTCCCCGTCGAACCTCGCTTTTCGGGATGCCATGGAACGCCAGAATCGAGCCGGCCACCACCGCCATGGCCGCCGGCTCCCCGTGGTCGCCGCCGGCGACTCTGGCCGCTCCTGCCACCTCTGAGCACTCCTCTAGCTTCCCCACGCCGTGGTGAGCTCCCCCATGCCCTTGCCTTGGCCTTCCGTGCATCGTAGCTCCTTGCCGTTGTTCGCCATGTCCGGTCGCCGTCGGACCTCGTCACCGGCGAGCTTTCCAGCGACCATTTGGTTCCCCGTCGGCACCCCTCAACTCCCCACACTCTCCTCTACCTCATGGTATAGTTTAATTTCTGAATTGCGCGCTAATTTTGACAAATTTGATCCCTCTCTGAAGAACAAAGGAGGATGAGGTCATCATTGCGTCACAGTGACGTCATATTCCTGGTTTTATTATTTCCAGAAAATGAGTTAATTTTGTAAATTAAATAACTATTAAAATATTACTCAGAAAAATAAAATAAAAGCATGGAGTTGATCATAAAAATATTCTCTACCCAAATATGTAATTTTCACACATGTTTGAGAAATTCCAAAAATGAGTAGTTATTTAATTTTGTTTAATCATTTAAAATGGAGAAAATAAGTTTTTATTCACAAAAATTAGAAAATTAAAAGTTATATACCAAATTGCTCAAAATGACAAATGCAATCCATTTATGATATTTTCAAACCCATTTGAGCAATTAAAATTGATTCACTTCCAGAATCGCCCGAAACCCCCTCCGGGGTCTATTTCGGGACTTTTTGGTTAAAAATGCATAACTAACATCCGAACCCTAGCAAACCATCGAACATGTACAGGGATTTATTTTAGTGCATTAACTTGCTCATGCATACATATTGCGCATTGCATCGATGCCATGTTTGATTGTTGTTTCTCTTTCGGTGTTTTGCTTCTGATCGGTAGAACGTGACTCCGAAGAGAAGATCGACAACGGCATGACGAATACTTGATCTTAACCGACAAGTCAGGCACTTATTCCTGAAGACTTTCTCTGGTTTTCTTGAAGTAAGGCAAGCATAACCTCTTATCTTCCCATATATGGTTTCAAAAGACTTTTTGACTCTCGTACAATGCATTCGATTCTAATCTATCTTGTGTCAGTAGTTAGAGTTGTCCTATATTATGCATAACCTAATTATCCTGATCCACTACTCCTAGCAGCCATAGGTCTGATTGTGTTCATCGCCAAAGCCTTAAATATGATGTGCTTCGTCATACATGCTTGTTATCTCTGCTCCATCCGGTTGATGAATCAGAGTTACGAATGAATCTAGTATGATAGGATGTTGTGGAAAGTTAAGAGAACTTGATTAACATGATTTAAAGGTGTGGATTACGAGACCACAGAGGGTCTGTGGTGGTTGTCTCGTTCATGCCCCTAGGAGCGAGTTCTCGTCTTCGAGCCAAGACTGAGCGTGCATCCACACGGGGATTGGATTCCCCTCGGTCTCAACTTGTCTAGTTTGTTCCATGAGTTGCCTAGTTCGGGCTTTCCATTTGGATTTGCGGGGATATTAAGACACTTTCAAAACTAGGACGTGGGGATGTATCGGCGCTCTGCGGGTAGGTAACCGTCGAGCATTGCGCACAACGATAGAGACCCGGCAGGAGATGGCCACTCCCTATTGGCGGACCATCTCTACTCGGAGTGACTCATGGAATAGGCGAAGTAAGGGAAAGGTCGTGGTCAACCTCCCTCTGCTGGCACTTCCCGGACTAGTGCTACCACCGGTGGCATTAAGAGTTGGTTGGTACGTGTGGTTAAAGTTGTACACCCCTGCAGGGTTAAATCTTTTTGAAAATCCGTGTCCGCGGTTAAGGACGACTTGGTGACGGATTCTGTGATCATAGATAACTTAAACGGAATGATTAAAACTTGCTGATAACGAATGAAGGATGCCTCCTCGGAGATGCCGAGAGGGGTTACCTTGTAGCATGAGGTAGTGGAACACTTGAGGTGGTGATCTTTGAAGTACGAGGTGCTGATATGTTTTGGTGGATTAAAAAGATGATGATATCAGTAGTTGAGCAGCTTTCTCATCTGTTTTCAAAATACTCTGCGAGACGTGCTATTCCTTCCTCAACTTGGAAAACAAAGATGGCTTTACGCAAAATAACCTTCACAACTCTTTCTAAAAGATAGCAGATATATGATAGGTTAACTAAGCATTGTTGAGTACCTCCCGTACTCAGGTTTTTTTTAATTTTGGTTCAGGTGGAGTTTCTCACATCGGTGGTGATTCAACATGGACATCGACGAGTAGTTTGGGGTTCCTAGGTAGCAGCCTGGAATCTATGGGCTGGGACGTCGCCTTATGTTGCGGCCTCTTAGGCCTTTTTGGTTCTTGTTGGTTAGCAACATAATTTGTCTTATGTTGTATGATGTAATGTTGGGTCGTGTGAACTCTTCTTGTAAGCTATACTCTAGTAACACCTGTTTAATACAACTTTCATGTCTAGAGTGCTGCTTTGATCGGTTGTTGGTTTCGATCCCGTTGTAATACAGTTTTGGCTATGCCTGCATAGTTGTCGCAGTCTAGGGGTTGTGGAGCCGATGATCCATGTCCGAGTCCGCCTGCTGATGTGATTCGGCCTGGGGCGAGGTAACCCCAGTAACGCTCGATTGTTGTTGCACTTTCTGGACACATAGCAACTCTGTATAACTTTGGTCCCGTTCCTTCAGTTTTATCCGACTCATGGACGCTTGGGTATGCATAATTTGTTATGACTAGCATGGATACAACGAGTAGTAGACCGGGGATCCGGACTACGTGCTGATGAATCCGGTCTGCCTGCCGTTGTTTGTTGCGGCCGAGGCTGGTAACCCTGAAGCCCTTGTGAGTCCATGGCTAGGAGCACATAACAGTATGTATATCTCTGGGTCCCGGGTCTGACACAATCCCCTATGGAGGTGTGGTTGAATAAACTGAGGCATGTTCGTTGCTACCAAAAGGGGTGGGCGAAGAACCAGAGTGGAAAATATAAGTTAGAAAAGGAGCGTTTAGTAAAGATCATCAAAGATCTGGATATTCAGGCTGAGTCTAGGCAGCTCTTGGCCTCTGAAGGGAGGCGTTGAGAAGTGCCAATGATCAACTTTGTACTCTACGTAGAGTGGAAGAGAAAAAGTGGGCGTAAAGAGCTACAGTGAAGCATGTTCAGGAGGGTGGTAATAACACTAAATATGTCCATCTTATGGCTAATGGTATACATAGGAAAAAATTAATTTTCCAATTAGAGCAAGAAGAAGGAACCATTGTCGGGAACAGAACCTAAAGACCTATATTACTGAGTATTACAAGAAGCTATTTGGGGCACCGGATCCAAATAGTTTTTCGTTGGATGAGAGCGTGGTGCATGATATTCCACGATTGTCGGATATTGAAAATGGTATTCACACGGCTGATTTCCCGTTATCAGAAGTGCATGATGCTATCTTTCAAATGGAGAGAAATAAAGCACCAGGACCGGACGGGTTCCCTGAAAGTAATTAAAGCGGATATTATGGCCATGTTTGTGCAGTTTAAACAAGGGAACCTGTCTTTGTTTAAGTTAAATTTTGGGGTGGTTACTTTGTTACCCACGAATGAGAATGTTGTGCAATTTCAACAATATAGGCCTATTTGTCTCTTGAATGGTGGGTTTAAACTTTTTACTAAAGTGGCAACCAATAGAATTTCGTCTATTGCTAGTAAGATTATTAAACCAACATAGACGGTGTTCTTACCAGGGAGACACATCCTTGAGGGGGTGGTTATTCTCCATGAAACTATCCACGAACTTAAACGAAAGAAAATGGATGGGATTATTTTTAAGATAGACTTTCAAAAGGCATATGATAAGGTAAATTGGAATTTTTTGCTATAAGTCCTTCGTATGAAAGGTTTTGATGCACTTTGGTGCAAGTGGATATTACAATTCATACAGGGTGGCAGTGTTGGCGTGAGGGTTAATGGTGATATAGGTCATTATTTCCAAACTAGAAAAGGTCTAAGACAGGAGGATCCTCTGTCTCCAATACTTTTTAATATTGTAGCAGACATCCTGACTATTCTTATTGCTAGGGCAAAGGAGAATGGTCAGGTTGGAGTCTTGGTTCCTCATCTGGTTGAGGGAGGAGTTTCAATACTGCAATACGCTGATGATACAATTTTGTTCATGGAACATGATTTTGCGAAAGCAGTAAATATGAAACTTATTTTATGCCTTTTTGAGCATTTGACGGGTTTAAAAATTAATTTCCATAAGAGTGATATTTTTTGTTTTGGCAAAGCTAAAGAGGATGAAGACCAGTAGAAAGTGGATTTTTGGTTGTGAGAGTGGATCACTACCTTTTAAGTATGTGGGGATTCCAATTCATCATTGAAATCTCACTAATGCTGAATAGTATCCAGTAGAGACTCGATTCGAGAAGAAGTTGAGTTGCTAGCAAGCCAAGTTATTATCCTATGGGGATCGTCTTGTTCTTGTCAATACAATATTAACAAGTTTGCCTATGTTTATGTTGTCTTTTCTTGAAATACCTATTGGGGTAAGAAAGAGACTAGACTTCTATAGATCTCGTTTTTTCTGGCAGAGTGATGAGAACAAACGAAAGTATAGGTTGAATAAATGGAATATTATTTGTCGTCCCAAAAGTCAGGGGTTTGGGGATCAAAGTTCTTGAGCTTAAAAATAAATGTCTCCTTCGCAAATGGTATTTTAAATTGTTAAACGAAGAAGGCATGTGGCAAGAGCTTTAAAATAATAAATACCTCAAAAACTCGACTTTAGCTTCAACCGAATGTAACCCAATGGATTCTTCTTTTTGGAAGGGTTCGATGCGGGTAAAAAACGACTTCTTAAGTAGGGGGTCTTTTAAACTTGGGGATGGAGCGGGCATTAGTGTTTGGGAAGATATTTGGCATGGTGATACTCCTCTTAAAAATCAGTATCCATCTCTTTATAACATTGTTAGAATGAAGAAAGCTTCGGTTCACGATGTTATGTCTAATGTTCCACCGGTGAATTTGAGTTTTAGAAGGAACATAGTAGGGCCTGTGTGGGAAGCATGGCCTCATTTGTACCTAATACTGATGGATGAGGATGGGGACTCTTTTGTTTGGAGTCTAATGAATAATGGAGCCTTCACAGTTAAGTCTATGTATAAGGATTTAATGAATGGCCATACTAGATATTTGCGCAAATATCTTTGGAAGCTAAAAAATCCTTTTAAGATAAAAGTCTTTATGTGGTTCCTGAATAATAAAGTCTTGCTCACTAAAGATAATTTAGTTAGGAGAAAATGGCAAGAATGTACTAAGTGTTTTTTTTGTGACTTAGAGGAGACTATTGAATATTTATTTATCTCTTGTCCTTTTGCTAAACTTATTTGGAGAGTGGGTTTTTCCACTTATAATATCACACCGCCTACTAATATTGCAAATATGTGTGGAAATTGGTTGAACGGTGTTGATAAAAAGACAAAATCTAGAATCGTGTTGGTCAATCTGGAACTGTCGGAATAATTTAGTCTTTAATCGTGCCTCAAATGCTCATGTAATGCAGGTTATTTCTTTGACGGCTCATTGGATCAAGCAATGGGAGATTTTGCTGCCGGTGGACAACGAGAGCTTATGGTTACCAGATGTTTGCTTCTGCTGATGGTCGCTCAGGAGTTTTTCAGGCGGGCTTCATGGCAGCATTTTAGTCGTTTACCAGACGCGTAGTTCGAGTTAGATGCTGCTATTTTGTTGGTTGATTGGAGTACCCACTTTATGTTTTATTTCATTGTACTCAATTCTTAACGCTGGATTATTCGTAATAAATAAATCTGTGTGCATCAATCGATGCAGAAGCTGGGGCTTTACCCCCATTTCGAAAAAAAAGATCGAAAAAATACACTGAAACTTGAATCTGCACACACAGGCTGGCAGAGATAGAACACTTACACGACTCCACCATAAGCTGAGGTGTAGTGGTGGCTCCGCATCAGGTTTGCCACCCAGACATTTGCCACGGCCACTGCCCGCCCTTCCGAGCAACGAGTGCCTCACCATCATGGGGTTTGAGCTGCCACAGTGGTCATCATTTGCCTCCTACACCCCACCGCCCACTCCAGCCAAATTTGGATCTGCGCCGCTGTCATGGTCGATGCCGCCGCTGCTGGCAACCGGATCCATGTCGAGGAGAAAGGAGGGAGAGAGCGCGAGTGAGAGTGACGGGTGCTGCCCGAACTAGTCCGGTTCAGACAAAGACGACACGCGCACCGTTAACGACCGTTAACGGTTGTCCGTGTGCTGGCGCTTCCGCGTCGCCACGCCATCCTGACAACGGGCCCCGCTGGCAGTTTCTCGCTTAGAGCGTGTCAAAGGGAACAAGTGCTCTTTGTGACGATGTTACTGAATGCTAGTCGTTTTTTGCAAAAAAAATTGAAAACATGTGGTTTTTTTAAGCCCTAGCCCTCAATGTAATGGTTATTTGCAATTAACTTTGGTTTGGCCAGTAAAAGATAGGCATACGAATATTTTTTAAATACAAGTTCTTTTGCTTAATTCTTGTTACATGATTCTTCTATGTGTCCTTAAGATGTGGATGAATGAATTTGTGAAGGGAGGTCGTCGCCAGGCAGGAGATATTGTTTGCTTCGAGCTGCTCAGGATCGAGTGTGAGAAGGAAGTCAAAAAATGGCTCTAGCTGTTGTTCCAGGCAAAAGTTTAGGGGCGCGGAGGACAAGATGAAAAAATTCCATTTTGATTGTTTTAGGAGGTAGTGCCTCCCTTTTATATATTTATGAAACATGATTATGTTTGTTCTGTGTTGTCTGGAGCTGCTGACGCTCCCTGATTCTTCAGAGAAATACCGTCCGGGGTTAAAAGCATCTTGGTTTTAGAGGAATTTTGTAAGCTGTATTGTGTAGTTTCGTTTGCTGGATAGAGCGACCTAATTTGTCATTCGCAAATTCTTAAAAATGCGCAAGCTCGATCTAGACAATCGCGAGATGTATCTTGTACTTACCTTTTAGTTTTTTAAAGCCCTATTTTTTTGGTTAGATGAATGGTTTATTGTACTCCCTCCGTCCCAAATTAATTGTCTCAAAATTGAAAAAAAGTGGATGTATCTAACACTAAAATATGTCAAGATATATCAATTTTTGTCTAACTTTGTGACAATTAATTTGGAACGGAGGAAGTATATCACAAATCTTATTCACCTTTACACAATCCTTTTGTGAACTATAATAAAATGCTGCATGGTATTTTCTTATATTTGAAGTACATGATGCATAAAAATAATTTTTGGTACCACGATAAATTATTATTATTCCGTGGCAATCGCACGGGCATTTGACCCAGTTTGTACTAAAATAATTATATTGTTTTCCTTGAAAAAGCATATCGGCACGCGGTACACAGCATCCAAAGGCACACAATAGAACAGCGCATAATTGGGATAATGATGAATGTTACACGCAATAGCAAAACAACGATGAAATTAAGTAAGATCGAACCAACGGGGACACGAGATTTTAACGTGGAAAACCCTTCCAACAAGGAAGAGAAAAAACCACGGGCACCAGCCAGCAATACTTCACTATTTCGGGGGTAAGGTTACAATCGCGCCGGGATTTACAATGTGTGGCTTATCCCGTGCGACGGCTTAGAAGAGGTATATAAAGACGGTTCTGACCTAACTAGGTCGGTAACTGTGAATCCAACTCGAACTCGGTAACAACTCATACCGTACCGCGTAGCGGAGGCTAAATTTTCCTTTATCTTCATATGAATTTTGATCACCATAAAACAACGATGAAGAAAGTATGGAAAAAACCATAGACAAGGATCGATGTCACTGTACTGTAAGTATCCCCGTTTTCTTGGCATTGTCAGGCACACGAGCCAAACGAGAATTAATTCCCCAGGCATGGTCCGGTCGAGCACGCCGTGGAAGTCCACCGGCACCGATCACGCGCGCGGCCTAGGCTAGCAAGCTCGTGGCACCCTCTGCAAGACAATGCAAGGCTCGGTGAGCAGCCGTTGGTTGATCCAACTAATTAACCGATCCCATCATTTGCCAATGACAGGCGTACCTAAAAAATCTCTAGCTTGGCATGTGCTGCTACTGCCTGTCAACTGATCGAGCTTATTCTTGCTGCTTGGGCACGCGTTCAGGCCAAATTGTTCGCATCCGGCCATGCCTGACGAAGACAGCAGCGTGTCACGCTCGAACACTGCGAGCATGCGCACGGGTTGAGTGAAGCCTGCAAGGATTCCGGCTGCATCTACCTCGCCAGTCGTGAAAACCCGCTGCAACTTGGCCTCATCACAGTCTCACACACGCCTATAAATACGGCATCCAGGCAGCACCATGAGGCACCACACTCAGCAGCACATCTCTTCACTCCTCAACTCCTCGCTCGTACAGCACGCAAGGTCGACGGAGCAATGGCAGCCGCCAAGAGCCTTCTCGCCGCTCTCCTTTTCCTCGTGGTCGCCGTCGGCTCCGCGCCGAATGGTGTGGAGGCGAACAAGGCTGCCGCCCCCCTTGCCCTCGTCGCCGGCGTAGTGCCATGCAGCGCTGGCAGTTCCATCAACGCAGCTGCAGTTCCGCCGTTCCCCAGTAAGGACCCTGCCGTTTTTCTTGCCTGAATGCCACCTAACTAGTGCAGCTGTTCTCTTCTCCGGCGCACCGCCTTATCTCGTTTGTTTACTTTTGGCTCCGGACAGACGCCGCCGTTCAACTGGTATGTGGCGGCAGGGTGCTAGCCAGCACGAAGGCGGACATGAGTGGGGCGTTCAACATGAATCTTGGCACGGTCACCACGTCGCTGCTCGCTCCTCTACTCGGCAACGAGTGCAAGGTGGTGGTGGTCACTCCGCTGGCTGCATGTGACGCATCCCTGGCCAGCGTCACCGGGACCCTGGCCGCGCCCGTTCAGCTCCTGGGTGCTGACAGCGGCAGCGGCAGTGGCAGCGGCGCCCTCGGAGGCCTTGGCGGCCTCATTGGCCTCATCGGCCAGATTGTGGGCGGACTCCTCGGTGGCATCCTTAACATCATCCCATTACCCTTCTCCGTCGTCTAGATATGATGCCCTTGTCGATCGCCGGCACGGCGGAATTATAAATATTTAAGAAGAAATATCAATATGTAATGTACGTAACAGTGGACCTAACGGTCAATTAGGGGCCTGGTTTATGGAGTATGTCTCGTCCCATGAAATGTGTTAGATATACTTGCCAGTCTCGTTGTATGTTTGTGGAAAATAAAGCTCTATATTGTGTGTGATTCTGGAGTTGCCCAGTTACTGTTCATGGTACGCACTTCATGAAACATTTTTCATGCTATACTCTAGGATTAACTTCGATCCCTGCTTGTTTGTCAAAAAAATAATAACTTCGATCCCTGCTCCCTAGCTAGCACACCAGTCTCCGCTACCGTGAAAATTAAGAAACGATAGTCTATAGTCCAAATCTTTGGTAGTGACGACGTTCACCACACAACATTAATAGTCATGAACAAGTCACCAGTTCATCATGAATGATAAGCACGGTTGTTTCCAGAAATTGGAGGCCCCGGTGCGAAATGGATATGGAGGCCCTCTAATTGAAATATGTCGCGAGAGATGAAAAGCTACACGTGATCGAGTCTTCTATATATCCATGATTTTTTTAAAGTAGAACTTGAATTAATGTAGTTGGATGCTATTTTTCTTTACTCTTTTTAATCAATATATATATTGTTTTGTTTTATGGTGATCCAAATTCATATGAAGATAAAGGAAAATTCGGCCTCCGCTACGGTACGAATTGTTACCGAGTTGGAGTTGGATTCACCGTTACCGACCTAGTTAGGTCAGGACCGCCTTTATATACCTCTTGTAATCCGCCGCACGGGATAAACCACACATTGTAAATCCCGGCGCGATTGTAAACTCACCCGAAATAGTGAAGTATTGCTGGCTGGCGCCCGTGGTTTTTTCTCTTCCTTGCTGAAGGGTTTTCCACGTTAAAATCTCGTGTTCCTGTTGGTTTGATCTTGCTTAATTTCATCGTTGATTTGCTATTGCGTGTAACATATACTAGAAAGAATCCTTAGGCGTCTACAGCTCTTGGTACATCATATCTATCGACCGGCCTTCCTTGTCGAGGGAGTGACCTTAGCTCAACTGGTTTGGAGAGTGGATGTACAAACCCAGCACTCAAGTTTAAGTCCTCACATACGCGAATTTCGGTTCCGATTTATACTTGAGGATCATGTCTTTCTGACACTGATGCAATTTATCCCGAGGACCAGCCTTGATTTGTAACCAAGATAAATAAAAAATCCTTATACTCATGCATTAAACACGCTAAATATAGTGGCCAAATTGAATGCCTGATTCCACATCTGGTGGATGGAAGTTATCCATTCTTCAGTATGTGATGATACGATTATTTTTATGGACCATGACATTGATAAAGCTCGAAACTTGCAGTTAATTCTGACGGCATTCGAGCAAGTATCGGGTATAAAGATTAACTTTTATAAGAGTGAATTGTTTTTCTTTGGCGAGGCTCAAGAAATTGCTTCGTTATATGCTCACTTATTTGGCTGCGGGCAAGACTATTTTCCTATTAAGTATTTGGAAATTTCGATTCATTACCGGAGGCTTACAATCACTGAATGGAAAATGCTGGAGGAGAGACTTCAAATTCGTCTAAATAGATGGAAAGGCAAGCTATTATCCATGAAAGGAATACTGGTTTTCATTAATTCAGTATTAGGTAGCATCGTACTTATGTGATTTCCTTGTTCCAACTTCTAAAAGGAATTTTAAAATGGTTGAATTATTTTCGATAAAGATTTTTCTGGCAAGGTGATAGTGAGAAAGCAAAATATCGACCGACTAAATGGAGTGTGAACTGCAATCCCAAAGACCAAGGAGGACTCGGGAATCAGTACTTTCAGGTCAAGAACATGACCCTCCTTGGTAAATGGATCTTCAAGCTTCTTGCTGAAGAAGGGGTTTAGCAAACCCTCCTCAGGAGGAAGTATGTTCGCTCACATGCGCTATCTCAGGTTGTTTCGAAACCTGGTGACTCACACTTCTAGGCTAGCCTTATAGGTACGAAGTTCTTCTTCCCATACGGGTCTTTCAATTAGGGACGGATCAGAAATTAGGTTTTGGGATGACAGATTGTTGGGTCATGCCACACTCCGAGAACAATATTCGGCTTTGTTTAATATTATGGAACCCAAAGACGATACGTTCGCTAAGGTGTTGAAAACTTCCCCACCGAATGTATCATTCAGAAGAAGTTTATTTGGTCCTACACAAGCATCCTGGAATGCTTTGTTACTGGGTCTGTCTTCGCTATAGTTGACACAGGGACCGGATAAATTTCAGTGGAATCTCATTAAATGTGGTAAATTCTCGGTTGATTTCATGTACAAAACTTTAATCCAACTTGATGTACCTCTTGATAACAATAAGAAAATTTGGCGGATGAAGAACCCGCTTAAAACTAAGGTGTTTGTGTGGTATTTTCGCCGAGGGGTAATTCTTACCAAAGATAACCTTGTAAAACACAATTGGTACGAACTTCATTCTGTCGCCATAGCGTGCTTCCTATTCCAGGACTTAGAAGTCAATTAAGCAGATCGGGTATAGCAAGCAGAAGGTAAGGCAGAGAACAGATGGAACATGGGAATGAAGTACGTATCCGATGGACAAGGACGTGGTGGTAGTTTCTCCCGTCTTCTTGGCAGTGTTAGGCACACATGAACCAAAACAGATCAAATAATTCCACAGGCATGCACCAGTCGAGCACGCCGGGGAATGCAGCCGGCCGGTGCTGCACTGCATACCGAGGGATCGATCACGCGCGCACTCTAGCACCCTACGCAGGATATATCCGTTGGCTGATCCGACTAATCGGGCTTGATTCGTGTCATTATTTGCCAATAATAAGGCGTGTCGTCACCTCATATCCATGTACTACTCCAACTAACACAGCTTGGCATGTGGTACTGGTCCATGCATGGATCGATGGTGCCCGTCAACTGATGGAGATTTGTTTGGAGCTTTGGATCCTTCCATGCCTGCCCCACGCGGACGGTAGCGTGCCCAGCTCGGACACTGCAAAGCATGCGCACGGTGGTTCACCGTAACCGGCGAGCGTTGCAGCAACCTAGTCGTCAAAAACCGCGGCAACTTGGCAGGCCTCCTCGCACGCCTATAAAAAGGGGACGCATGCAGCAGCATGAGCCACCACACTCAGCACACCACAATATCCTCACACAGAGAGGTCGAGCGGATCCAAGGCAATGGCGACCAACAGCCTTTTCCTCGCCGCTCTCCTCCTCGTCACCGTCGGTCTCGCGTCTCATGTTGCCGAGGCGGACAGGCAGCTCCCCTTGGCCATCATCTCCGGCATAGTGCCATGCAGCGCCGGGAGCTCCATCAACGTGGCTGCGGTTCCGCCGTTCCCGAGTAAGGACAACCTCCGCTAGATATTAGCTTCTTGCCAGGACGCCATTGCACACCTAGCAAATCAATGCAACTGATATAGTACTATATCGAAACCGTCTTACCGTGTGCTTTGCTTCTTTAATTTGCTCCGGACAGACGCCGCGGTGCAGGTGGTGTGCGGCGGCACGGTGGTGGGCGCCGCGAAGGCGGCCGCCAGCGGGGCGTTCACCGTGAACATGGGTACAGTCTCCACGTCGCTCCTCACCACTATGCTTGGGAACCAGTGTAAGGTGGTCGTGGTTACCCCGCTGGCCGCGTGCAACGTCTCCCTCGCTAGCGTCACCGGCACGCTGGCCGCGCCGGTGCAGCTCCTGAGTGCTGACAGCGGCAGCGGCAGCGGCGGCCTTGGTGGACTGATTGGCCTTATCGGCCAGATCATCGGGGGAGCCGTCGGTGGCATCCTCAACATCGTCCCATTGCCCTTCTCCGTCATCTAGATGCTCGGCTATAAGTGGCCGTGCGCATCGACGATGCGATGGCCTTAAGTAAATCCTACGTGCCAATGCACCTAATGGTCAACTATCCGCGCTTTATTACATCTACTACTATATCTACTCCCATGGGATGTGTTACTCTCATATTGTATCTTGTCGTCTTCACGTTCGTTTTGTGAAAAATAAAGCTGTGTGTACACATAATGTTACATATCAAGCTTTTAAATCTAGTTCGATATGACTGCTATATCTTTTTAGGGCCTACCGACATCTCTATCTCTACTACTTTCTCTAATATATAGTTTGTCTTAACGACCGTATGTACGTCAAGAAAGCCAGCGGGTTGTGCTTCTCCCGCTAAAAAACCAATCGGTAACTTGTACTTCTCTCGCTAAAAAAAGGCATCGTGCGGACACACGTAAAAAAGCGCATCATTTGGTGTGTTCTCCATCCCATTTGTGTTATAATTCATGATAAAACCATTGCAAAACGAGAGAGGAGTGAAGCCAACCAAATCTATACTTAGCTCAGCGGGATTGGAAACCCAAAGCCTAAAGTCTGGTACCGTAACCAAACATTTTGATTACATGCTCGCTTACTGAGATTTCTTCTGCCATGTGACATGCCACAGAGTCTTTGTTATCTCATAACATTCAGTCTTGGGCTGAGTCTAGTACATGGACGTGAGTGCAACGATCATATCGTACGCTGACGTATGATCAAATCATTTCTAACTCAGAATTCATACGTGTCAACATGAGACATTGAACAACTATTGCATCATCACTTTTCATGGTGTGAGCATCCTTTTCAGCATCAGAAGCGTTGTCATCGATATCCTTCAGAAGAGGAGCGTCGAGAACGTACTCTTTCTTGATACCATTAAGAACAATTCTCACGGCATGGACCCAATCCATATTGTTACTTCCATTGGCGGCAAATGGTTTCTTCTCAAGTAGTATACCAAGGTTAATAATGGGTGCTTTACGAGCCATTTATCTATAATTTAATATTTCACTTAGACATATTCATAGTTATTTATCTCGTTAGAATAAATTAACTAGGTGTCCTCATGATCAGAATTTAGTGTACTATGGAATCCAAGCTCAACTCATAACCAAGAACGGATACATCTGAATGATTACAAGGTTACAACGGGTAGGCCAAATTGCCAATCACTTCCACCGTCATTTCTGCTTCACCTTTCGGTGTATGTGTTCCGAGATCATGACTATTATGCCTGAACGACAAGACAACCAACTGATACTGCTACATCAAATGATGACATGCTGACCCTTGAATACTAGTGACCAACATGGACTAGCTTAATGCCGCCTCCTAATCATAATTCATAAGAACATGTTGACCCTTAGATACAAGTGATGAACACGAACCCATTTGGTTTGATGGTGCTACAATTTGAAGAGCATGATCTATCTTGATATTTTTATGAGGAATCACCCTAGTAATCACATCTACTTCACAATAAGGACAAAAAGAAAACAGTTATAACATGCACATGTAAAATAACTAGTAATGTAGTATAGTCTTCTTCCATCTCCAACGGGCCCTGCGTTGGTGGTGCCATGTCGAGGTTCACGACAAGTGCAATTCTTCTCCTTCCTATCATCACCATCATAAGGTTTAGGATGGTTTTGAGGCTACAAAATAGTATTAGGTAAGGCATCTCAAAACTCAAAACTTTGAGACTATACCACATCATGTTTCCTGTAAAACAGAGTTAGACGCCTCTAACATTTGTTTGCAACTTTTAGCGTGGTTGTAGGATCTACAAAACGAACCGTTAAGTAACCTACGGTTCCATAAGGCATGGTTATTCGCGTTGCTAGATTGATATTGTGGGGTGATTGAAACACATACACTACAAAAACGTGTAGAGCCTCAATCTTAAGTTATTCATAACCAGCACCCCCATGTGGATCCAATCCACATTCCCCTTCCACAATGTTGTTAACAAGACCAACTATAAAGGACCCAATGTTACTGAATCACTTCTTCGGACTAGATGAGATATGCCAGGGGAAACTCTAATGTCCTAAGATTGCTAGAACTTTGTAAAAATCTCGATATGCTGTTGGAAACAAAACAACAAACCTTGTTGGAACCAATCATAAATAATCTAAATGTTGGAGAACTTTCCAACGTACTTGCACAAACTTATGCAATGCCTGCACTCACCGGTTCTCTAGATCAAATCTTGCACCCACTCATAGACTGCTTTGATACAATTACTGGGTTGCGTGTAAGAGGATTAAAAAAATCTCCATGCATGCTATGCAACCGCCAAGATATATCTATGAAGATACAAGTGAATAATAATTCACAAATATAGTTCTCGAGATCGTTTACCAGACACCGTAAAAGTGAAAGAGATGTCGATGAACCATGTTGTACATCCTCACGCACAAGCCTATGGGTCAGAATGTTGTCGACCCGTATCCAACACCTTGATACAACAGAGTGAGTGTCTCATGTGTTACCTGATGTCTACGCACACTTCTATTCTTGTAGACAGTGTTGAGCCTCCAAGTGCAGAGGCTTGTAGACCAGCAGCAAGTTTCCCTTAAGTGGATCACCCAAGTTTTATCGAACTCTGGGAGGTAGAGGTCAAAGATATCCCTCTCAAGCAACCCTGCAATTAAGATACAAGAAGTCTCTTGTGTCCCTAACACACCCAATATACTTGTCAGGTATATATGTGCACTAGTTCGGCGAAGAGATAGTGAAATGCGAGTAATATGGATGGTTATAAATAATAATAGCAATCTGAAATAAATATGGAAGCAAGCAAACATGTAGCAGAACAGGCGGAAAACGGTGTTTCAATACTTGGAACACAAGGCCTAGGGATGCTACTTTCACTAGTGGACACTCTCAACAATGATCACATAATTGAATAACTAAATATCTTCTCTTCACTATGCTACTCTTAACCCTCTCCGGTTGGATAACGAACAATAATCATTGCGTAGGGCTGCAAAAGGCATTCCTTAAAGTAAGCATTCCCATGTCTAGTTAACCCCACGATGTCACTATGAGCGCCCTAGAAGGTACTAGACAAACACCACAATTCATAGAGGAGACACACATGATGTGCACACTGTCACCTTCACACCGCGGGGCAAGGTGACTCCAAAGTTCATATTAATAAAACACTTGAGTAGCACAAGATGAAGAGTAACATCTACTTTTTCAACTAGATTACAAAGCTCATGATCACATATAGATCACACCATGGGAGAGAGAGATGATCCACGTAGCTACCGGTAGAGCCCTCATCCTCAGGGGAGAACTACTCCCTCCTCATCATAGGAGACAGCAACGGCGATGGAGAAGGCGGTGGAGTCGATGGAGATGGCTTCCAGGGGCACTTCCTCGTCCCGGCAGGGTGCCAGAACAGAGATCTGTCCCCAGAAACTTGTCGGTGGCGGCGGCGGAGCTACAAATGTATTTTACGGAAAAGGTCAAATTTTCTAGGGTTTATGCATCGGGGAGAATATATAGGCGAAAGGGCGATGTCGGGGGGTGGCCAGGGGGCCCACACCACCAGGTGGCGCGGCCAGGGGGTGGTGGCGCCACCCTATGGTGTGGCCACCCTGTGGCCCCCCTCCGGGGCTCTTCGGGACTTCTGGATGCTTCCGGGACTTCTAAGACTTCTAGCTCTCGAATCGTCCAATTCCGAGAATATTTCCAGAACAAATTTTCTGAAATAAAAAACAATAGAAAACATGGAACTGGCACATGGCATCTTGTTAATAGGTTAGTCCCGGAAAACATGTAAAAATGTTATAAAGAAGGGAGAAAACATGTATCAATTGGCATAATATCAACATGGAACATCAGAAATTATAGATATGTTGGAGACGTATCATTACCCTTCTAAGACTTCGCACACTACGTTGGGACCAGTTCTGCAGCGCTTCTCCATCTAGGACTAGACGCCACAAGTGTATAAGAAGGTGGGGTTCTGAACACATGAGAGAGATAGATCAATAAGAAGCTAGATCTAATTGGGAGAGGACACTTCAAATCCCCAATTAGAAGAAGCTCTAGTTCAATTAGAGGGGCTCTAATTAGATCCTCGAAAACTACTAGAGAGAGAGAGAGAGAGAGAGAGGCTTGAGAGCCAATTTATATGATTTTCTTTGATCCTCGGGGTCCTTTTTATAGGTGGGTGAGAGGGATACCTTCCTTGGGTGGGAGGAGTCCCTCCCCCAATCTACCAAGGAGGTGGCCGCACCCCTCCTCCTAAGGGGATTCAGATTGGACTCCATATGGAGTCCAAATTCTCCTCTTTTTTCATTTTTCCTTTCCCTTTTGTCCTTTCTTTCTATCTCTTAATCAAATAAGGGAAAAATGCAGGGAGACCAATGCACCATGGTGTGGTGCCCTGGAGCCCACCTGGTAGCCCCCATAGGATGGGTTCGGCCATGGGGGCATTCCTGCCCCTTCCGGCACCCCCTTCTTGGTTTTTGCCCAAAAACTCTTCCGGAACCCTATAGATAAAATCATCGACCTTATCTAACGATGCTAGAAATATATTTCTGACATCCCGGGATATCTGATGCCCCTGTACTTGTTCCAGAAAGCGTGCAACCTCATTTTCTCTCTCTTAGAAAAACTCTGGAATAAATTTTGGCAGTTACTCTGGGACATCTAATGCCTCATTATAAATATCTACGATATATAAAATCTATCTATCACGCAAAAACACCATTCTGATGATACTCCTTGTTGATCCGAACCTACCAATATACATGTAAACCAGACCTAACTTAAGTGTGTCACCCTTACATGTCCAATAGTGTGTGGACATGAAACCGGAAACTCTTTCCTTTTAATTAATTAATAAAGGGGTCAAGGATGCCCATATTGACTCCCACACTCTATAAAAAATAAACTCTGCTTAACCTATTGGTTATTATATAATATTTGCATTACTCGCGATATAGAACTTACCCGAGACCATGGATTCCGGTATTGCCGTGAAACAATCTTTGGTTCACTATACCTTTATCTATCTCATTAACTGGTAAGCTTCCTTTACTCATTACCATATTATAATATCCCACATGATGTATCATCAATGTGCATTGTCTGCAGAACATATGGGTATCAAGAATACCGAGTGGGCCCAGACTTGTATCTCTCTTTTTACGGAGGAGTAATTCCCATCTCAGAGAATCGAGACAACATACTCCTTTAGAATTACCCAGTGGCTACCATTATGCTCATCCAGTTTACAGCGTGATGCTTGATAGTATCAAAATAAAACCTCCAGAATATACAACTCCGATAACCTCATGGTCAAAAAATATGTTCTAATATAATTGTGATGTGATATGTCACTATGGACAAAGACACCTTAATGGAATCTCTTACCATATCAACTACTCGGTTATACCTAGCCATATAGTTTTCTTCCAAAAATATGCCATTCATTGATGCTGACATAAACAATGTCCATGACCAGGAAAACACATCCATCAATCATCCAATGAATTAGTCATAAAAGGCAAGACTAGGGTTTTGATTATTTATTCATGTTACTATACATGAGTGTGAGATTTCCTCTGAATCTCATATTCAGGAGCCATGTCAGTTATAGCATAATAACAAGAATAATAATTATTAAAAGATGTACAGATATTATTGCCTTTTGGGCATATGTCCAACAAATGACACAAGAGAGTGAACTTTATTACCAAATTTCACAAGGAAGCAGATTACATGGATTTTAGTATAACCTAAGAGGTGCAAAGGGAGAAAGCTAATGAAATCATTCAAAAATTTCTATGCTAACACACTAGGACACCGATACGTCATAAATGTATCCTTAATTTCTGATGTTCCATGTTGTTTCCCACATGTTTGCTATACACTTTATGTCATTTTTATCGATTTTCCGGAATAAACTATTGACAAGATGCGACAGAGCCAGTTTCCTGTTTTCTGCTGTTTTTAGTTTCAGAAAAGTTGTTCTAGAAATATTCTCGGAATTGGAAAATTCAAAGTCCGGAGGTCCTAAAATTCTTGAAGGTTCCACGGAGTCCGTAAGAGGCCCGGAGGGGGTCCACAGGGGGGCCACACAATAGGGCGGCACCCCCTCGCCGCGCCATGGGGTGGTGTGGGGCCCCCAGGCCTCCACCGCCTTTGCCCTTTCGCCTATTTATACCGCCCGACATATCAACCCTAAAAATATACCACTTCGTCCCGAGAAACACCTGAGGACGCCGTCATCATCATCCTGAGATCGAGAGGGTTTTGGAGCTCTCCCCAGCACCCTGTCGGGAGGGGAATTCATCACCGGAAGGGTCTACACCACCATGCCCTCCTCCAAAGTGATGCGTGAGTAGTTCATTCCTGGACTAGGGGTCCATAGCAGTAGCTAGATGGTTGTATTCTCCACTTTGTACCTGATGTTTAGATCTTGTGAGCCGCCTCACATGATCGAGATCATCTTTATGTAATGCTACATGTTGTGTTTGCTGGGACCTGATGAATGTGGAATGCTATGTCGTCTGATTATCAATCTAACATGTTATCTGCATGCATATGTTATTTATGATCTTGCATGCTCTTCGTTATTAGTAGATGCTCTGGCCTTATGCTCGATAGTGGGTTTATGCCTCCTTTGCATCTGTGGTCGAGTGACATAAACGTGACGGATGGAGGATTTGTTGTTTCCATTATGGAGAAAACAACGGTGTTTACTTAGTTTACATTGTTTACATTACACACTTTGCTTACTGCGATAATCTGTTGCTTGCAACTTAACACCCAACGTTTGTTCGGATGAAATTCAGAGGGTGGATTATTAGACATAGATGTAGTTGGATCACGGTCTATGTATTTTGTTGTAATGCCCGCATGAATCACATTGTAATCTTTATGTCTTGCATATGCACTACGGTGCCCATCTGTAATTTGTTCACCACACATGTTATTTATCTTTCACAGAGAGACACCACTAGTGAACTGTGGACCCCGGTCCTTTTTCCTCATACTGATAAAACACCCACTGCTTTCGCACTGCTTTCATACTATTAAAACTGCTTTCATACTGTTGTCCTACTTTTTTCCACACCATACATTTAACCTCTTTGTGTTCAGCAAAACCGGTGAGATTGACAACCTCACTGCTTCGTTGGGGCAAAGTGATTTGATTGTTTTGTGTAGGCTCCACGTTGCTTCTGAACCGGTAGTGCGCCCTGCCATCTCAGCTGCTTCAACCTTCTGAAGTTACTCCTTCCTCCTACTGGTCGATTCAACCTTGGTTTCTTTCTGAGGGAAAACCTGCTGATGCACTCTTCATACCTTCCTCTTGGGGTCTCCCAACGAACGTGTGTTCACACGCATCAGACACTTGTAGAAATCCTAGGGGATTGCAGAACAACCAAACCAGTCAAAATGATGCAGATCACAAGATCTACACCATTCACATGCACAGTTGACTAAAGAGGAGGATGAATCTGATACGTCTCAAACGTATCTATAATTTCTGATGTTTCATGTTGTTTTCATGCCATTTGCTACATGTTTCCTATAAACTTTATGCCATTTTTACGGATTTTCTGGGACTAACCTATTGACAAGATGCCAAAGAGCCAGTTCCTGTTTTCTGCTGTTTTTGGTTTCAGAAAAGTTGTTCTGGAAATATTCTCGGAATTTGACAAAACAAAATCTCAGGGTCTTAGAAATCTGTCACGGACACGGAGTCCGGAGGTGGACCTGGAGGGCCCACACCATAGGGCGGCGCCCCCCCCCCTTGGTCGCGCCACCAGGTGGATGGCCCCCCTGGCCACCCACCGACGTTGCCCTTTCGCCTATTTAAGATCCTCCACGGGCTAACCCTAAATACCCGAGCCTTTTTTCACCAAAAGTTCCGTAGCTGCCGTCATCGTCAACCCTAGTTTGGGAGGGTTCTGAAGCTCTCCCCGGCACCCTTCCGGGATGGGGAATCATCACCGGAGGGCTCTTCATCACCATGCCTACCTCCGTAGTGATGCGTGAGTAGTTCATTCTTGGACTACGGGTCTATAGCATTAGCTAGATGGTTGTTCTCTCCTCTTTATGCCTTATGTTTAGATCTTGTGAGCTGCCTAACATGATCAAGATCGTCTTATTATAATTCTACATGTTGTGTTTGCTAGGATCCTATGAATATTGAATGTTATGTCCAATGATTATCAATCTATGATGTTCTCTCGTGTTTATGTTATTTATGATCTTGCATGTTCTCCGTTACTAGTAGATGCTCTGTCCAAGTTGATGCTTGTAACTGCAAGAGGGAGTATTCATGCTCGATAGTGGGTGCATGCCTCCCTTTCACTCATGCTCGAGTGACCGAAATGTAGCGGGTGGGGGATGTGATGTTTCCATTAGGGAGAAAATAACGATGTTTACATTGTTTACATTACACACTTTACTTAATGTAATAATCTGTTGCTTGCAACTTAATACCCGAGGTTTGATTGGATGACGCTCCGAGGGTGGATTATCAGTCATAGATGTAGCTGGATAACAGTCTATGAATTATGTTGTAATGCCCGCATGAATCACATAGTAATCATCATGTCATGCATATGCACTACGGTGTAGCCTTTATATCTGTCAATTGCCCAGTTGTAATTTGTTTACCCGGCATGTTATCTATCTGTTTTAAAGAGACACCACTAGTGAACTGTGGACCCCGGTACATTTCTTTACACTGATAATACAACTACTTCAACCATTGTTTTCCTACTGCAATTACCGTTTTCCTCTCATTCACTGCCATCACTGTTCTCTTTCATCTACTGCAAACAAGTACTATTTTCCACACTATACGTCTAATCCTTTGTTTCAGTAAAACCGATGAGATTGACAACCTCAATGCTTCGTTGGGGCAAATTAATTTTATTGTGTTGTGTAGTTCCACGTTGCTGCTGAACCGGTAGTGTGCCCTGCCAACATCAGCTGTCTTCAACCTTCAGAAGTGATTTCTTTCTCCTACTGGTCGATTCAACCTTGGTTTCTTTCTGAGGGAACCTTTTTGTTGTGTTCTTCATACCTTCCTCTTGGGGTTTCTCAACGAGTGCAACTCCTGCAACATCAAGCATTTTTCTGGCGCCGTTGCCGGGGAGGAAGAGGATTTTTTCAATGGGAGTCTCTCACTTCCAATCTCTTTACTTCGTTTTTGTTTTGCTTAATTTATTTTATTTTGTCTTGTTTGCTTCTCTTTATCAAAAACACAAAAAAATAGTTCTTATTCTAGTTGTTATTTTTATCATGTTCTAAATCTTGTTAAAATGAGTACTCTTGAGAACACTCGGTTGTGTGAGTTCACTAGCACACAACAACAATTTTATTAGCACACCTATTGCTACCTGCTCCTACTGCTGATTTTTATGAGATTAAGCCTGCCCTATTAAATCTTGTTATGAGAGAGCAATTTTCTAGTGTTAATACTGATGATGCCGTTGCCCATCTTAATAATTTTGTTGAACTTTGTGAGATGAAAAAATATAAGGATGTAGATGGAGATATTATTAAACTGAAATTGTTTCCTTTCTCTTTGAGAGGAAGAGCTAAAGAATAGTTGCTATCTTTGCCTAGAAATAGTATTGATTCATGGACTAAATGTAAAGATGCTTTCACTCGAAAATATTATCCTCCTGCTAAGATTATATCTCTAAGAAGTAACATTATGAATCTTAAGCAATTTGATAATGAGCATGTTGCTAAATCTTGGGAAAGAATGAAATGTTTAGTAAAGAATTGTCCCACTCATGGACTGACTACTTGGATGATCATCCAAACCTTTTATGCAGGTCTGAACTTTTCTTCAAGAAACCTTCTAGATTCAGCTGCTGGAGGAACCTTTATGTCCATCAATTTGGGCGCTGCAACTGTAACATCCCTGATTTTTGGAAAGTCCAAAAATCACTAAAAATTGAAACTTTTTGTTTTAATGTTATGCAAGTCACCAAAAACCAAATGAGATGCAAGAAACAAAAGAAAAACAATACATGTTCTAATGTTTTGGAAATGAAAATCCAATATACCTCTATTCCATAAACCCTAAAACCCTCTCAAATGAATTTTTCTCACATAAAGAAAACCATTTTATCTTTAGCAAACTTTATTACATTAAAGTTTTCAATTCAAATATTACCTTCAAATTATTTTATGGCAACAACAATAAAAGATTTATAACCCTTAATGAAGTCCTAAGCCTCAAAAATGTTTGATGAGAATAAAATGTTTTAATAATAACTTTTAGTTGTTATTCCAAGTTTTAAACAGGAAGGGGTGAAAATGAAATGCATTGCTTTGAAAATAACATAACAAAAGGTTTTGAAAACAATATTATGACTTGTGGTTTTATTCTAAATTTTATTGATCAACAATAATAATTAATTGATATGAACTAATTAAATAGCATAAAGTTACTATTTGTAAATCACTAAAATCTTAAATTTATAAAATATAAAAGTGATGTGAAATGACTTTCAAAAATAGTATTTGACATTGTTTAATGTCTCTGAAATTTTATTTAATCAAAACCCCCATTTTTATTATTTTTCTATTTTAAAATGGTATTAAGTTCTATTAGTGAATTAATTATAATTTTCAAAACATAAAAGATATGAAAACACTTTGAAATGGTTTTGGAAAGTAATATTTGATCATCATAAAGCTACTGAAATTTTAATTGACAAATATTTATATTTGTTAATTTTCTAAATTAAAAACCACTTTAAGAAACTATTAGGGAATTATACAATATTCCAAATTCAAAAATAAAAACATGTTGAAAAGTTTACAAAAATGTTTCTAAGTGAAAGATATTATTTTTACAAAGAATTTGCAATTTGTTTGAGGTCTTTTGGACTTGTATATCAAAAGATATTAAAAAAAAGGAATAAAATGAAAAAGAAAACAGAATGATGACGTCATGCTGACATCACCTCGTCATCAAGCTCACGCCAATGATTTCGGCCGTTTCTTTCTGAATTCAAACCTATTGAATTCGTGCGTTTCTCTGCGAGATTAAACGTCTCGACCATCTCCCCTTAAATCCCACCCCCTGCTCTCCTTTTCCCCTCACCTCCCTCTGTAAATGGTGCCCCCAGGCCGATGTGATTGCTCGCCGGAGTTCGAAACCCTAGCCTCCACGGGTGAGATGCGCCGCCGTCGCTCGAGGTCCCCTGAGCCGCAACTGAGCATACCATCGCCTCCCCCTTGACTCGCAGACCTCCCCTGACCATTTTACCCGTCCGCAGGTGCACGAGGAGATGAGTATGATGTCACCGGAGTTGCCCGGTCACCGCCGCCTCGGGATCTTCTTCGCGTCTCCTCCTGGAGCCCCGAAAGACCCCCGGCAAGATCTCCATCGAGTTCGCCATGGAGTGGCGCACCCGATCGTGGTCTCCCCGAGCCCTGGAACACGCCAGAGCGCTGCATCACAATTTTGCCGAGCAGCCGCGCCGCCGCGCTGTCATTTCCGGCGAACCGCGCCGCCCGGTGAGCCCTCTCACCCCCGTGTTTTGTTTTAAGCCGTAGGATCTGGATCGTGAGGCCCCCGTTAGATCACTTAAACGAACAGGTATTCGCCAATCACAGCGCGCCACATCAGCGCCAGTCAGCCGCGCGCGGTTAGTCAATCTGTCGCTCAGCGCAGCTCGTAGCAGGCCCAAGCCCAATTCCTACCTACCACCCGCGCGACGGATAAGCCGTTTTCGGCCCACCCAGTCTCTGGAATTATTTCCGAATAGAAATAAAAAGTAGATTTTGCAGAAAAGCCCCTATAGACTAGAATCATCATATTTTTTTAACCATAAGGCCAAATTTAGCAAACTTGGACTTTTTGGAATCAGAACAACAAGTAGAAACTTTTGGCTCAGCCCAAATCTAAATTTGACCATTTTAAATTTGTTCAAACTCAAATATGCTTGTTTGATGAAATTTGGCATAATTTAAATTCTACAAATCCAAAAATTGTAAATAAAATATATTTGGAAACCTTAGGGTGTGTACTTTCATATCCTCTGTCCCAAAATAATAATTGAACAAATTAAAATTGAATTTAGAATTAAGTTGTCTATTTGAGTATTTTTGGCATAGATTAATTTCTATAAATATTTTCAATATAGTACCTTTTGCAAAATTGTTCCATTTGACAACCTTGAACCAGAAACAACCTTGCCCAACCATTTTGGACATCCTTAGACCATGACCATGTGTTTTGAACAAAACCTAACCTAGTGATCCATCCATGTCTTTATGAATTGTTTTCAACTGTTTTTCCTTGATGTTATGTCTAATTGGAGCCAAGCCAAGTCCTTAGAATGTGTCAATCACATATAGTACCAAATAGTGAAATTTAGTTTTCTATCTACTTCTCCACTCCCCTTTCATGCTTCAAGATTTCATCAAGTTGGGATTTGTGAGAACCATGAAGTGCAATGGAGGACTTAACCATCTAGAGATTTTCAATCTGAAGATAGAAGACCAATGAAGGACTTAGAAAATAAAACAAACTTCAGAAGCATCTCCAAGAAGTGGAAGCACTTAGAAGAAAATCAGAGAAACTTCTAGAGGACTAACACCTTTTCTCTCTAAGTCTTTTTCCTTCCCTTTTCTATTCTTCTCCTTTCAACTTGGAGGCAACATGAAGAGCTACAAGGAAGATCAAAGAATAAGTTTTGAAGAGAAGACTTGGACTCCACAACTAGAAGCAACTCAAAGAAGTACAAGTTTATGAAGAAAATCAAGGAGAAGACATCTACCCCTCTCTTTCTATCTTCCTTCTTATTTTCATTCTCTTGACTTAGTGGTATTTTGTGCCCATCCCATACCCAAACCAATTAGTAAAGTAAAAGCCCAGAAGAATTTATCAAGACCAAGAGAAGAATCCATCCAAGGAACAAGACTACAATAGAAGCATGAAGATGATTTTCAAGAAGGCAATCACATGAGGACTAGAAGCAATCCATACAAGTTTAAGAATAATAAGTTATTTTTGTCCAACCATTGACCCAAATGGAAAACCCAAGACTTAGTGATATTTTCCCTTTGATGATGAAGTTAGTAGACCTACCCTAACCACAATGGAAAATACTAACATAGTCACTCAAATATTTTTGAAGGTGAATATGACCAAGTGTTTGCATGTATTACTTTAGTTGAAGAAGTAATATGTTTATTCTTAGTGAACTCTTGGAACTTCCTCGACAAGTATGGTTATAATAAAGTTAGATCACATCAAACTCAACCTAGCCCATCTCAAGTAAACCCTTGGAAATTACTTAACATATGAAACCAAGAAAGAATGAATCTTATCAACTCAAACCTAGACCTTGTCCTAACCAACTTGGTTAAGCCCCTTTTGATATGTTAGTTGCTATGTATGTTTTCTACACTTGTATGATTGTTTGGTAGAATGTTTGTTTATTTTGTTATTGTGTTTTAAATGAATAGATTGTACGGAGAGCAACGATCTTTTGTGAAGAGAGTGTGATTTCTTCACCAACTTCAACAAGGCAAGTAACACACCATCAACTACCCATTATTTTCTATATGCATTAGTTGATTTTGAGTAGTATGCATGATAGGAAATTTTACTAAGTTATACTATGCTATGCTATTATCCTAGTAGTGTGTAGCCATCCCTTTTACCTTGTTATTTTGATAGCCTTAGAATTTACTAGGTGCTATGCAATGTTACAAATTGTTTTACTAGATGTTGAGGAAAAATCCTAAGTATAACTAATGAATGAACCACCTGGGTGGAAGTGGTAAGATTGGGTTATGTTGAGTGTTTCCTCAGGGCCCTTATCTAAGGGTTATTCCACTTGAGGTTGTCACTTGCGGATGGCCACCCAGGAACAAAGAGATTACTATGTCCTTCTAAGTTTAGTAGCTTCCCGTGCAGCCTTTTGACATTATGGGCTCTGTCTTGATCAACTAAGTTGTGAGAGTTCAGCCCAGGCTTGACAAGCAGATGTAGCAAAATTATAGGTGGAACGGGTCTTGCTGGTGGGTTTGAATTCTTCTTCTGAAAGATCTCGTCTCAATTCTCTCCTTTCCATGATACACTCCGGGTGTATAGGATGTTTGGGCAAATTGAAGACAAAGGGTGAAAGTGCACAACCTCTGCAGAGTCAACAAACTAAGATCTTAGCCGTGTCCCCGGTTATGGACAACTATGAGCAGCTGGACAAGGATTGACGGAAGAATCTCATCACCAATTTCAATAAGTAAAATTTTGACCAAGTGAACAGTATTGTGGTGCTTGGATCTTAATCCAATGTTGCCACCCTTTGAAAAGAAAAGTTTGATTTACAAAAGTGATAGGAGAAAACTGGCTTTATGCAAAACTTAGCCAAAACTCCACTCAGCCAAATAAGCATGTAGTATTAGTCTTGCCAATTATATCCACCATAGTGTTACTTGCCAATACATTAAATTGTATTGACTCCCTTGTGGCTGCATATTCCATATTGCAGATATTTCTGAAGACGAGTGAGGATTTCGTTTAGGATCTCGAGACTATCGCCAACATGTTTTGCCTGTGGCACATGAAGAAGATGGGCTCAATGTTGTACTATGTTTTCCGCTGTATTTCTTTCTTTTCTGCTAGTCTTCTAAGACTATGCAAGTTGTAATCCTATTTTGTAAAGACTGGATCATGCGATGTAATAGAATTTGATGCATTTGCATGATATTTCATTTTGTACTGTGGTGCTAGCAATTGATCCAGGGACTAGCACAATAACACAGGTATTCCATCTTTATTAAAAGTTGGGATGCTACAAAATGGTATCAGAGCCAGGTTGTCTGTAGTATTCGAGACCCTAAGTTTGGAAAAGACCCTAGGATTGAAAATTTCCATGTTCAAACTTACTAGAAACAAAACAATCATCTTAATCTTTCTCATATCCTCTCATCTACTATTCACCTTCAAAATTTTCTAGATGACCTACTTCTTGAATACCATCAAGGCAAGATTGTTGATGACCATACCAAGAAGTGCAAGAAGTATTTTCACCACATGAAGACCTACACTCAAGATTTTTGAAGAATTTGAAGAAAAACATAGACTTCACAACAATCAAGAACACCTCATGACATGGAGAGAAGAATTTGAAGAACTCAAGAAGATATAGATGAGACCACCAATCTAGTTACTTTGTTAGAACAAACCTTAACGTGTTAGTGTATTGATCATACCAATGAGTGTGGTATGCCAATATTAGTCTGTTTTCTAAAAACCATGTTGTTTGGTGTGATGATTGTGTTGTTATATGTTTGTTATGTGTTGTTTGTAAGATGAGTTTCCTTGATCTGCTATGTTTGGATAAGAACCTTCCTTAGCTATCTTTCTAAATATCTACTCATCCCTACTAGACCAAATCCAACACCATACTCATTCACCAACCATAGTGAGAACCATTTGGAATCATACAACCTTAACCATATTGATACACAAGCCATCCCATTTGAGGAATGCTAGCATCCAATTTCTTTCTTCTGTGTGAAGGAACAATCACATCCATGATCAATGCCAACTGCCTAATAAGGAGTATCAAGCCAATCAACAAGTGAAGAAAGACAAGTGAATCCCAAGTTACATGAGCTATGAAGGTTTCAGAGCCAACTACACCAAGAGAAGAAGTAATGAAGAAAACACAACTACCCAGTTTGTGTTACATGAGAGTTTGTTTAGAAATAGCATGAAGTTTGCCTTGAAGGATGACTACAAGAAAGAAGAATACTAAAGACATCAAAAGACCAAGTTGAGAGGAAACCAAAGACTTCTGATTGACCCAAAGAGTGACCCCTCAGTGTCAAAGGTAGTTCAACAAATCTATGTTGGTCTACAACTCTACCACGAAGGAAAGTTCTACTCAAGCAAATCTCAAATCAATCTACACTCCAATCTAATGAATTAAGACTACCCACAAAAGTTTCTTTTAAGAGTGGTAGACCACCCAGTTGTTTTGGAATCCATTTACCCAAATCTTTCTTTCTAACCTTCCCAAATCTCGGGACGAGATTTCTTTTAAGGGTGGTAGTCTGTAACATCCCTGATTTTTGGAAAGTCCAAAAATCACTAAAAATTGAAACTTTTTGTTTTAATGTTATGCAAGTCACCAAAAACCAAATGAGATGCAAGAAACAAAAGAAAAACAATACATGTTCTAATGTTTTGGAAATGAAAATCCAATATACCTCTATTCCATAAACCCTAAAACCCTCTCAAATGAATTTTTCTCACATAAAGAAAACCATTTTATCTTTAGCAAACTTTATTACATAAAAGTTTTCAATTCAAATATTACCTTCAAATTATTTTATGGCAACAACAATAAAAGATTTATAACCCTTAATGAAGTCCTAAGCCTCAAAAATGTTTGATGAGAATAAAATGTTTTAATAATAAATTTTAGTTGTTATTCCAAGTTTTAAACAGGAAGGGGTGAAAATGAAATGCATTGCTTTGAAAATAACATAACAAAAGGTTTTGAAAACAATATTATGACTTGTGGTTTTATTCTAAATTTTATTGATCAACAATAATAATTAATTGATATGAACTAATTAAATAGCATAAAGTTACTATTTGTAAATCACTAAAATCTTAAATTTATAAAATATAAAAGTGATGTGAAATGACTTTCAAAAATAGTATTTGACATTGTTTAATGTCTCTGAAATTTTATTTAATCAAAACCCCCATTTTTATTATTTTTCTATTTTAAAATGGTATTAAGTTCTATTAGTGAATTAATTATAATTTTCAAAACATAAAAGATATGAAAACACTTTGAAATGGTTTTGGAAAGTAATATTTGATCATCATAAAGCTACTGAAATTTTAATTGACAAATATTTATATTTGTTAATTTTCTAAATTAAAAACCACTTTAAGAAACTATTAGGGAATTATACAATATTCCAAATTCAAAAATAAAAACATGTTGAAAAGTTTACAAAAATGTTTCTAAGTGAAAGATATTATTTTTACAAAGAATTTGCAATTTGTTTGAGGTCTTTTGGACTTGTATATCAAAAGATATTAAAAAAAGGAATAAAATGAAAAAGAAAACAGAATGATGACGTCATGCTGACATCACCTCGTCATCAAGCTCACGCCAATGATTTCGGCCGTTTCTTTCTGAATTCAAACCTATTGAATTCGTGCGTTTCTCTGCGAGATTAAACGTCTCGACCATCTCCCCTTAAATCCCACCCCCTGCTCTCCTTTTCCCCTCACCTCCCTCTGTAAATGGTGCCCCCAGGCCGATGTGATTGCTCGCCGGAGTTCGAAACCCTAGCCTCCACGGGTGAGATGCGCCGCCGTCGCTCGAGGTCCCCTGAGCCGCAACTGAGCATACCATCGCCTCCCCCTTGACTCGCAGACCTCCCCTGACCATTTTACCCGTCCGCAGGTGCACGAGGAGATGAGTATGATGTCACCGGAGTTGCCCGGTCACCGCCGCCTCGGGATCTTCTTCGCGTCTCCTCCTGGAGCCCCGAAAGACCCCGGCAAGATCTCCATCGAGTTCGCCATGGAGTGGCGCACCCGATCGTGGTCTCCCCGAGCCCTGGAACACGCCCAAATATAACATTGGGGCTAAGGGTCAAATTGGGAGCGCTGCATCACAATTTTGCCGAGCAGCCGCGCCGCCGCGCTGTCATTTCCGGCGAACCGCGCCGCCCGGTGAGCCCTCTCACCCCCGTGTTTTGTTTTAAGCCGTAGGATCTGGATCGTGAGGCCCCCGTTAGATCACTTAAACGAACAGGTATTCGCCAATCACAGCGCGCCACATCAGCGCCAGTCAGCCGCGCGCGGTTAGTCAATCTGTCGCTCAGCGCAGCTCGTAGCAGGCCCAAGCCCAATTCCTACCTACCACCCGCGCGACGGATAAGCCGTTTTCGGCCCACCCAGTCTCTGGAATTATTTCCGAATAGAAATAAAAAGTAGATTTTGCAGAAAAGCCCCTATAGACTAGAATCATCATATCTTTTTAACCATAAGGCCAAATTTAGCAAACTTGGACTTTTTGGAATCAGAACAACAAGTAGAAACTTTTGGCTCAGCCCAAATCTAAATTTGACCATTTTAAATTTGTTCAAACTCAAATATGCTTGTTTGATGAAATTTGGCATAATTTAAATTCTACAAATCCAAAAATTGTAAATAAAATATATTTGGAAACCTTAGGGTGTGTACTTTCATATCCTCTGTCCCAAAATAATAATTGAACAAATTAAAATTGAATTTAGAATTAAGTTGTCTATTTGAGTATTTTTGGCATAGATTAATTTCTATAAATATTTTCAATATAGTACCTTTTGCAAAATTGTTCCATTTGACAACCTTGAACCAGAAACAACCTTGCCCAACCATTTTGGACATCCTTAGACCATGACCATGTGTTTTGAACAAAACCTAACCTAGTGATCCATCCATGTCTTTATGAATTGTTTTCAACTGTTTTTCCTTGATGTTATGTCTAATTGGAGCCAAGCCAAGTCCTTAGAATGTGTCAATCACATATAGTACCAAATAGTGAAATTTAGTTTTCTATCTACTTCTCCACTCCCCTTTCATGCTTCAAGATTTCATCAAGTTGGGATTTGTGAGAACCATGAAGTGCAATGGAGGACTTAACCATCTAGAGATTTTCAATCTGAAGATAGAAGACCAATGAAGGACTTAGAAAATAAAACAAACTTCAGAAGCATCTCCAAGAAGTGGAAGCACTTAGAAGAAAATCAGAGAAACTTCTAGAGGACTAACACCTTTTCTCTCTAAGTCTTTTTCCTTCCCTTTTCTATTCTTCTCCTTTCAACTTGGAGGCAACATGAAGAGCTACAAGGAAGATCAAAGAATAAGTTTTGAAGAGAAGACTTGGACTCCACAACTAGAAGCAACTCAAAGAAGTACAAGTTTATGAAGAAAATCAAGGAGAAGACATCTACCCCTCTCTTTCTATCTTCCTTATTATTTTCATTCTCTTGACTTAGTGGTATTTTGTGCCCATCCCATACCCAAACCAATTAGTAAAGTAAAAGCCCAGAAGAATTTATCAAGACCAAGAGAAGAATCCATCCAAGGAACAAGACTACAATAGAAGCATGAAGATGATTTTCAAGAAGGCAATCACATGAGGACTAGAAGCAATCCATACAAGTTTAAGAATAATAAGTTATTTTTGTCCAACCATTGACCCAAATGGAAAACCCAAGACTTAGTGATATTTTCCCTTTGATGATGAAGTTAGTAGACCTACCCTAACCACAATGGAAAATACTAACATAGTCACTCAAATATTTTTGAAGGTGAATATGACCAAGTGTTTGCATGTATTACTTTAGTTGAAGAAGTAATATGTTTATTCTTAGTGAACTCTTGGAACTTCCTCGACAAGTATGGTTATAATAAAGTTAGATCACATCAAACTCAACCTAGCCCATCTCAAGTAAACCCTTGGAAATTACTTAACATATGAAACCAAGAAAGAATGAATCTTATCAACTCAAACCTAGACCTTGTCCTAACCAACTTGGTTAAGCCCCTTTTGATATGTTAGTTGCTATGTATGTTTTCTACACTTGTATGATTGTTTGGTAGAATGTTTGTTTATTTTGTTATTGTGTTTTAAATGAATAGATTGTACGGAGAGCAACGATCTTTTGTGAAGAGAGTGTGATTTCTTCACCAACTTCAACAAGGCAAGTAACACACCATCAACTACCCATTATTTTCTATATGCATTAGTTGATTTTGAGTAGTATGCATGATAGGAAATTTTACTAAGTTATACTATGCTATGCTATTATCCTAGTAGTGTGTAGCCATCCCTTTTACCTTGTTATTTTGATAGCCTTAGAATTTACTAGGTGCTATGCAATGTTACAAATTGTTTTACTAGATGTTGAGGAAAAATCCTAAGTATAACTAATGAATGAACCACCTGGGTGGAAGTGGTAAGATTGGGTTATGTTGAGTGTTTCCTCAGGGCCCTTATCTAAGGGTTATTCCACTTGAGGTTGTCACTTGCGGATGGCCACCCAGGAACAAAGAGATTACTATGTCCTTCTAAGTTTAGTAGCTTCCCGTGCAGCCTTTTGACATTATGGGCTCTGTCTTGATCAACTAAGTTGTGAGAGTTCAGCCCAGGCTTGACAAGCAGATGTAGCAAAATTATAGGTGGAACGGGTCTTGCTGGTGGGTTTGAATTCTTCTTCTGAAAGATCTCGTCTCAATTCTCTCCTTTCCATGATACACTCCGGGTGTATAGGATGTTTGGGCAAATTGAAGACAAAGGGTGAAAGTGCACAACCTCTGCAGAGTCAACAAACTAAGATCTTAGCCGTGTCCCCGGTTATGGACAACTATGAGCAGCTGGACAAGGATTGACGGAAGAATCTCATCACCAATTTCAATAAGTAAAATTTTGACCAAGTGAACAGTATTGTGGTGCTTGGATCTTAATCCAATGTTGCCACCCTTTGAAAAGAAAAGTTTGATTTACAAAAGTGATAGGAGAAAACTGGCTTTATGCAAAACTTAGCCAAAACTCCACTCAGCCAAATAAGCATGTAGTATTAGTCTTGCCAATTATATCCACCATAGTGTTACTTGCCAATACATTAAATTGTATTGACTCCCTTGTGGCTGCATATTCCATATTGCAGATATTTCTGAAGACGAGTGAGGATTTCGTTTAGGATCTCGAGACTATCGCCAACATGTTTTGCCTGTGGCACATGAAGAAGATGGGCTCAATGTTGTACTATGTTTTCCGCTGTATTTCTTTCTTTTCTGCTAGTCTTCTAAGACTATGCAAGTTGTAATCCTATTTTGTAAAGACTGGATCATGCGATGTAATAGAATTTGATGCATTTGCATGATATTTCATTTTGTACTGTGGTGCTAGCAATTGATCCAGGGACTAGCACAATAACACAGGTATTCCATCTTTATTAAAAGTTGGGATGCTACAGCAACAAAGCTTCTTGATGATATGATGATAAATTATTCTGAAGGGCACACTGAGAGAGCTCCACCAGGTAAGAAGGTAAATTCTGTTGAAGAAACATCTTCCTCGAGTGATAGGCTTGATGCTAGTATGTCTATGATTTTTAATGGTAAAACTTATGTTGATCCAAACAATGTTCCTTTAGCCTCTTTGGTTGCTCAAGAAGAGCGTGTTTATGTGAACTTCATTAAAAATAATAATTTCAAGAACAATGCTTATAGGAATAATTTTGGTAGCAACAATTATAGAACATATCCTTCTAATAATGGTAATGGTTATTCCAACTCTTATTGTAATTCCTACAACAACAATAGAAGTGTACCCTCTGATCTTGAAAACATGCTTAAGAATTTTATTAGTACACAAACTGCTTTTAATAATTCTGTTGAGGAAAAGTTTGGCAACATTGATGTTCTTACTTCTAAAGTTGATAGCCTTTCTATTGATGTTGATCTTCTTAAAATAAAGGTTATGCCTCATGATGATAAATAAAGCAAAACTTTGAATGCCATTCAAGTTAGAATTGATGAAAATATTAGGATGTTAGCTGAATTGCATGCTAGGTGGGAAACAGAAGATGAAATAGCTAGAAAGAATAATATAGCTAAAGTTTTCACTGTTACCACCACTAGTAAAACTGAAGCTTCTCATGCTAGTAAACCTTCTACTATTAATGTTAAAATAATTGGTGTTGGCAATACCTCCACTTCTTCCGTTAAACGTTTAAAATTGCCTGAAACCACTGAAACTGTTTCTGATAAAATTGCTCTTTTTTTGAAATATGGGAAAACAATAGTCCCATTACATTTGATAAAAATTATCTTGATTTTGATGATCGTATATCTAAAGTAATTGTGTTCCTACAGAAGCTTTCTAGTAGTCCTAATGCTAGTGCTATGAATATGGCTTTCACAAAACATATTACCAATGCTCTCATGCAAATTAGAAAATATGAATTAAAACGTGAAACCCCTATCCATAGGAAGTTTGATGATGGTTGGGAACCCATCATTAAAATGAAAGTGAATGATTTTGATTGTAATGTTTTATGTGATCCTTGTTCTAGTATCTCTGTTATGCCTAAGAAACTCTATGATATGCTTGATTTGCCACCTTTGGAACACTGTTATTTGGATGTTCATCTTGCTGATAATGCTAGGAAGAAACCTTTGGGAGAGTTGATGATGTTCTAATTATGGTTAACAATAACCATGTCCACGTTGATTTTATTGTAATGAATATTGAATGCAATGCTTCTTGTCCTATTGTTTTGGGAAGACCTTTTCTTAGAAGTTAGTGTTGTTATTGATATGAAAGAGGGGAATATTAAATATCAATTCCCACTCAAAAAATGTATGTAACACTTTCCTAGGAAGCGAATGAAGTTGCTTTTGATTCTATTATTAGAACAAGTTACAATTTGGATGCTTCTTCACTTGAAATAACTTGATTCTTTTTTTTTCTGGACCTAGCTAAAAGGCGTTAAAGAAAAGCACTTCTTCGGAGATAACCCATGGTTTGATTTTTGCAATGTTTAATTATGTTTTCTTTGAGTCAAGGTGTTGTTTACTTCTATAGAAACTCCTTGGTATCTTTATTTTATCGGATTTGTTGTGCCAAGTAAAGTCTCTAGTGAAAAGTTGAAGTTAGATTTGGATTTCTGCGCACGAAAAAGATTTCTGCTGTCCACTGTCAAATTTGTATAAAATCACAGAAAGATCAAAATGACCTAAAACAAAATCTGCTTAATCCTCAACCATTTCTGAAAATTTTTCTAGTTTTGCGTTTTTCGATTTGAGCAACGTAGGTACCCTACAAAAAATCGTCTTTACAGACTGTTCTGGTTTTGACAGATTCTGCCTTTTTACTTGCATTCTTTCTTTTACTATGTTGAGTGGATTTATTTACTCCACAAAACATCAGTGGCTGTAGCTAATGTTTAAAAATTATTAATAATGCTTGTGTCCAAGGAGAACATGTGTTTTTTTGCACTAACCCTCTAATGAAAATTACGTTGAGTTTGGTGTGAAGGAAGTTTTCAAGGGTCAAGAGAAGAGGGTGATATAATGTGATAAAGAAGAGTAAAAAGCCAAAGCTTGAGGATGCCCTCTTGGTTCATCCCAGCAAATTCTAAGAAGACTCATGCGTCTAAGCCTTCTTCATCAGCAACTTATCAGGTCACTTCTAGTGAAACTATATTTTTATTCGGTCGCATTATATGCACTTTGCTTGGAGCATCTGTTTTTTTTCCTTTTGTCTTCCTTGATGCAATAAATATAGTTGGAACCCAGAATTCTTGTGTGGGAGAGGGACATGCTCCGCTTTTTCATATGAATACTCGTATTCTTCATCATACTCGTATTCTTAGTTTTTCTTCTAGCTGTTGCAAATCCTTTTAACTCCTATTTTTCATGCATGTCTTATTCAGAGTTGTTAGTTCTAGTAGAGTAGTAGTAGTAATCTCTTGTTTCATTGCTATATCTCTTGGAGAGTTTTTGTTTTGTTTGAAATGATTGGTGTTGGAAAGCAGTAGCACAATTTTCGTGCTTATAGCAGTGCAAAAACAAGCTCGTATAGACCGTGGCTAGACTTTTTCAAGTCATGTTGGATTTTATTGTAATTCTATGCTTAGTGGTTATTATTGTAGCATGACTTGTCTCAAATAGCTGAGAGTGCTTAATGTTCCATTGAAAGAATCATGAGTTGTTTTTATCACATTGAAGCATAAATTTGTGGTGTTCTTCTTTGAATGCTTTATTTGGTTGACTTGGGAATGCTTACACCATGTTTATGACTACAAACCAGACACTTATAACCTCTATGACCATTTAGTTTTTTACTTGTAATACCATTTATGCTTTGATTAATAATTTTTTGTCGCTGTGCATGATTATGGCCATTATTGCTCTCTTAATTTGTCGCTCCCAGTCTTTTATTAGCCTCCACATGTACTGAGTATGAGCTCTACTCATGCATCCAACTCCCAGAAACCAAAGTTTGCCAAATGTGTCCACGATACCTGCCTACATGTGGTATTTAACTGCAAACCCAAGTAAATTTCTCATGTGCTACCTTTAAACTTTCAAAATTACTCATGTTTTGTGCCCGTGTTTTAGCTCATGAGGACGTAAATAGAGAATGTTTATCTCACTTGTTGATTGGACTTTACACACGTGGACTAGTGGCACATCCGCTTATACAAATTGATAGAAGAGCTGGCAACGGGGTGCCCAGCCCCAAAATTGGTTACTACAAATTCTCTTAACTATTTTTGCCCCTGATTTATCAGTCAAAGCATAATTGTGTAGACAAAAGAGAACAGGGATAACCTTCTGACCCCAGTTGTGTCCTTCAATGGGTGCCGCTCTTGTGAAGTCTAGTTGGCTTGGGACGTACTGTATTTTCTGTTTACCATTCATTGACATAAGCATACACCTCTCTAAAAAATGTTTTCAATATCTCTGTTTAATAAAATAAAAAACTCTAGCACATGAGTTAATCCCTACTTCCCTCTGCGAAGGGCCTTTATTTTACTTTTGTGTCGAGTCTCCATCTTCTAACTTTATGCACAATTAAGAGAGCGTAGTTGCCAGTCTGGGTTTAATGTGCATCAGTCCCAAAGATTAATATTTATTGATTCATGATGTGTTATTACTTGCTCTCAAATTATTTTTTCTAGTCATCCTCTTGAACTTTGAAGGTGACCTGACATTTATGTTTTGCCCCACTATTAAGAACAAGCGATATATCACTTTGCTATGTTTTCTTTATGCTCGAAACAATATTATAACTTTCATGTGCATTATTATTCATGATCTTTTATTTGTGTTACTTTTCATGATGCAAAGTGATTGCTAAGTTTCATTGTTAGAATTATATCTATCATGCCTGCGTTTAAAGTACTATGATCTCAGCTTGCATATGCTTTTACAATTTAGATGATCAAGTTTATGTTGGTAGCATCAGAAATTATTTGTTTTTACCGTTTTACCTACTTAAGGACGAGTGGGAACTAAGCTTGGGGTTGCTTGATACATCTCAAACAAATCTATAATCTCTGATGTTCCATGTTGTTTTCATGCCATTTACTACATGTTTCATATACACTTTATGTCAATTTTATGGATTTCCTGGGACTAACCTATCGACAAGATGCCACAGAGCCAGTTCTTGTTTTCTGTTGTTTTTTGTTTCAGAAAAGCTGCTCTGGAAATATTCTCGGAATTGGACGAAACAAAATCCCAGGGTCTTAGAAATATATCACGTCAATGGAGTCCGGAGGGGACCCGGAGGGGCCCCTTGGAGGGCGCACACCATAGGGCGCCCCCTTGGCCGTGCCACTAGGTGGTGTGGCCCCCCTGACCACCCACCAGCGTATGTACACTCCTCCACGGGTTAACCCTAAATAACCGAGCCTTTTCCACCAAAAGTTCTGTAGCCACCGTCATCGACAACCCTAGTTTGGGAGGGTTCTGAAGCTCTCCCCGGCACCCTGCCGGGAGGGAGAATCGTCACCAGAGGGCTCTTCATCACCGGAGTGAGCTGCCTAACATGATCAAGATCATCATATTTTAATGCTACATGTTCTGTTTGTTGGGATCCGATGAATATTGAATGATGTGTCCAATGATTATCAATCTATCATGTTCTTTAATGTTTATGTTATTTATGATCTTGCATGCTCTGCATTACTAGTAGATGCTCAGGCCAAGTTGATGCTTGTAACGCCAAGAGGGAGCGTTTATGCTCGATAGAGGGTTCATGCCTCCCTTCCACTCATGCTGGAGTGACAGAAACGTAACAGGTGGGGGATGTGCTATTGCCATTAGGGAGAAAACAACGATGTTTACATTGTTTACATTACACACTTTACTTAATGCAATAATCTGTTGCTTGCAATTTAATACCCGAGGTTTGATTGGATGACCCTCCGAGGATGGAGTATTAGGCATAGATGCAGTTGGATAACGATCTATGAATTATGTTCTAATGCCTGCATGAATCACATAGTAATCATCATGTCATGCATATGCACTACGGTGATTCCTTTATATCTGCCAATTGCCCAACTGTAGTTTGTTTACCCAGCATGTTATCTATCTGGTTTGGAGAGACTCCACTAATGAACTGTGGACCCCGGTCCATTTCTTTACACTGATAATACAACCACTGCAACCAATGTTTTCCTACTGCAATTATTGTTTTCCTCTCATTCACTGCCATCACTATTCTCTTTCATCTACTGCAAACAAGTACTATTTTCCACACTATACGTCTAATCCTTTGTTTCAGCAAAACCGTTGAGATTGACAACCTCACTGCTTCGTTGGGGCAAAGTAATTTGATTGTGTTGTGTAGATTCCACGTTGCTGCTGAACCGGTAGTGCGCCCTGCAAACATCAGTTGTCTTCAACCTTCAGAAGTGATTTCTTTCTCCTACTGGTCGATTCGACCTTGGTTTCTTTCTGAGGGAAACTTGTTGTTGTGCTCTCCATACCTTCCTCTTGGGGTTTCCCGACGAGTGCAATCCTGCACCATCAGAATCACCTCAATAGCAGCTGGGTTCAAAGGAAGAGGCCAGCCTTTTATTTATTAGATCATTGAAGTAACCTACAATCTAGTGCACTAATTAAAGTGTAAAATTTAGTTAATACCAAGTGTTCACAGATAGAGAATTCAGTTAAGTATAGAGCATATCCACACCCAGTAACCAATTGGAATTGATTGTATAGACACAATCTTACACTATAGCATACCCTAAGAGCACATTTAGTTCTTCAGTATAGAGACTAGTGCTTAGAAATTCAGAAAGTTCAAAGATAAATTTCTTAGAAGAATCAAGAAAAGGGCAATCCTATATTGCTAAGCATTTCTTAACTAGTGTTCTACACAAGACTAAGCCCGAATAATGCATGGATCAAACTAGAACCCTATTTCTTCAACATTGAAACCCTGGAATAGAGTAGGGCAAGTTTTAGAGAGAGAGAGAGAGAGAGAGAGAGGATAAGACGTACCTGGAGAGATCGACAAATACAATGGCGATGCATCGGCGAGTCGAAGCAGTGCAATAGCACGGTGGCCATTCGAGTCCATGACGGCACCCACCGCTCGAGAAGCAGCTGATACCAGCCACATCCAGTCCCACTTCGCCATGATGGAGCCCTAGCAGCTCCACCAGCACTAGAGAAGGCCATGAGAGGAGCACAGCACGGCGACACCATGGACCGCGTCAATCACAAAAACCCTAGTTTGGGAATCAGGGATGCGTGAGACCAATTCTGAGGAAGAATCTCGAATCGAATTGGACGGGAAGGAAGAGTGGAGTAAGTAGAATCATTTGAGCCTTACAACGGTGACCAAGACGGCCAGAGCACGCCCTAGAGCGACGGCATGCGCGCCCGGGATTTTCTATCGCGGGAGTTGTGGTGAATTGAGGGCGAGCATGCGAGCGAGAGAGAGAGAGAGAGAGAGAGAGAGAGAGAGAGAGAGAGAGAGAGAGGAGGGGTAGTGTCGTGGTATCATGCACGACAGCACCATTGCGTTAGCAATGGATTTTACTAAGGGACACAGGTTGCGAGCGTCGGTGTCCGTGCGGGATTCGGTAACAAGCATGCAAGAGACACAATGTACTCAGGTTCGGGACCTCAGCCTTCTGAGGTCCTTAATCCTGCAAGGATGAACTATAGTGGTGTATATGGTGTTACAAGTTGCTCCTAGAGTAAGTGAATTCGCCCCTTCTAAGAGATGCTCGGATTGCCTTATATAGGGTCTGCCAATCCGGCTGACAGATGGGGCCGGCTGTACAGCCAGCCGACTGGGGCCCACAAAACAGTCATCTACAAGAATTTTCCTTCTAGGTACATCATCTCCGTACTTGATGGGACAAGGCGGTTCGCCACAGTTCATGATGTAGGCAGCCAGGCTGCTAACTCTGAATAAAGGTAAGTTGATATTGGAGGTAAGGTCTTGTCTTCCTTTTGCCCATGCCTCCTTTTGCTCACGTTGTTTTTGCGTGACAGAGCCAGGCTAACTGGAAGGGTTAAGCCAGTTGTGATCAGCCGGCCGCTCCCCGCCTGGGAGTCAAAGAGACCAGCTGGCCAACATTGTCTTCTTCGTTATCCTCTAGATCTTCCGCGGAAATCATCTCATCCAGGGCTAATCCCCCGACAAGTCGCCCCCGAACGCGTTGGAGCTTTATAGCAGGCACGGTGAAGAGGGCTTCTGTGTGTTCTTCCCCGTAGACTTGGCGTGATCCGCTTCTTCCTTGGCCGACTGAAACTTCCCGGTTGCCCCTGCCTTGGCTTCTACGTTTCGGCCGGCTGGAAAGGATGATGTCACAACACGGGTCATGGCCGATGTTAACCCCATCTTATCGCTCTGCACCTCCCAGTGTCAAGCGGTGACTCCTCGGTTCCCCCGTTGGGGATCTTCTGTGGCCGACTGCGATAGTAATGGGATCCGGTGTACAGATGGCTCACGTCGCGGTAGTTTCCTATTTTTTAGGTGACGTGGCGGTTCGCGGGGAGGCGAAACCGCAACCCGGTCTATAAAACAGGGTGCGGCCCGACGAGCAGAGGTTTCGCTCCCCTCTCTCTCTCCACATCTCTTCTCCGTCACGCCCTCTTGCTTCTCTGCTCCGGCCTCACTTGCTCTGCCGGAACTACCGCCGTCGGAACTCTTCGTCACCGCGCTTAAGGAGTAGGCCGCTGCGGAATCCTTCTTGTTTCGTCCACGGGCTCGTCGGTGTCCCTTTTCCCGTCGATCGCAGCAGCGATGATGCACTAGGGAGAGAGACGCGAGGGAGAGTGGCGGGTTTCCCACGTCACCAAAGAGGACATCTTCAAGGCCCGTTATGGGGGCGTCCTGGGTAAAGCCGGCTGGGTGGAGGCGCGTGCTCCTGAAAAGGAGCGGAAGCCTATGCTGCGGGCCGGGGAGTACATGGTCTTCATCGACCACCTCGACCGCGGCTTTGGGCTCCCGGTGAGCCCGTTCCTCCGGAGCCTCCTTAGCCACTACGGCATCCATCCGCACCACCTTGGTGCCAACTCCATCTCACAGATTTTGGCCTTCGCGGCCGCCTGCGAAGGCTACCTCGGCGTGCGGCCGACGGTGGAGCTATGGAGCCAGCAGTACTACATCTGTTGCCGTCCCCTGGAGTGTGGTGGTTGCTTGTTTTACAAACGGCTGCAGAACAACATACCAAAGTTCCACACGCATGAGAGCATCAAGGACTGGCATAAGTCCTTCTTCTACGTCCGGAACGCCAAAGAGGAGGAGGACCGGATCAACTTGCCCGCCTGGAGCGTCGAGCCATCGTCTCAGAACGTTTAGGACACCAGGAAAGGTCCCAAGACGGACGACCCCAACCGAATGAGCATCTAGCTTGCGGACTTGACCAATAAGGGCATGACTAGGCGTGACCTCACGCTCAGTTGGCTTGAGCATCGAGTGTAGGAGCTACAGGAGCGGTCCCACAAGATCTGTTAGTTGTCGGGATGGTGAGACTCGACCCGGTTGTCCCCCAGGGCGCTCAAGATGGACTTCTTGAGCGAGTGGCTCTGGTTAGTCATGAAGGATCACGTCGTCTCCGGATGGTCGTGGGGCCGCGAGCCCTACATCCGCGCGAATCTGCCTCCCCAGGTAAGTTTTTTGGGTGCCTTCGTCTTCTGGTACGTCTATTCTGGCTGTTTGGATTTTTCTTCTGCCAGCTAATTAATTCGGCTGGAACCTCTCCCAGATGTTCGAGGCGTAGGACGAGGAGAATGGGACACACGACCTCGTCTTTGATCCGGATATCCCCACTCCACCGAGGAAGAAGGCGGCCCCGGCTACGGAGACCCAGGCGGCAGAGGACGAGGCCGTCCAGGCGGTGAAGAACGAGGCCGCTCAGCCGGATGCGCAGGAGCTCGAGCAAGGCGAGGGCGGCCTCGTCTACAGCGGAGTGGCCCAGAAGGGTGAGCCGGTTGAACTTGGATAGCAACGGGCTGTCCCCCTTGTTGTCTTAATTTCTGACGATGATGCGCCATCCGCAGGGTCTTCAACGGCCCGCTCTCGAAAGCGGGTGAATCTGGCCGGAGAGGAGGAACACATCGGCGAGGCATCCGGCTCGTCGAAGAAGAACAAGAAGAAGAGGAGGCCAGCGGCTCCTCCGACTATTGATGGGTAAGTTTTCCCTTTCGCAATGCTGGCTGGCTGGGAATCCGGCCTCCCTTACCCTTTATCGTTCATTCATGCATCCCGCCCAAGAAGTTGGGGTGGGGAGGATCTCAGAAAACCGCACCCGAAAGTACGCGCCGAGGAGGGCGCAGGCGGCCAGGCCGCGGAAGGGGTGTTTCCAATCCCATCCCTCGGGGCGACATTCAAGATGGCCCGGGAGGCCAATGTAGTGGCCCCAAATGTTGGGACGGAGGACGTCACCACCAAGGTGGTCGACAACGGTGTGGGGGCAGAGAAGCCTCTATTGATGGAGGATTGCCTCATGGATCCTCCTCCCACCGTCTAGGAGACGAGCGACGCCGAGGCAAAGGCGGGCCAGGCGGCCGGAGGTGGTGGCCAGGGGGCCACTAACATCATGCTGGAGGAGGCCTCCAAAGAAGCCCAGGTGGCAGAGCCTCAGGAGGAGGCCCAGGCCGAGCCTTCAGTGGCTGTGCCTTCTCTACCCATGTCACCTTCATCCCAGGCGGCAGGGGAGGCGAGTGGCTCCAGGAAGGCGGAGCCGCCTAACGCGGCCTTCATGGCGTCGGGTGCCTTGGCCTTCTATGCCCAGGCGAAGCGGTCCGTGACCACGGCTAGGATGATGCGCCAGCCGGCAGGAGTGGTCCCCTTCGCCCGCGAGATAGAGAAGGACCTAGAAGTCCAGCTAGTGGATTTCAGGCGCTTCCGCGAGCTGCTCGAGGTACATTTTCACTTCTTAAGTGGTTTCTTCCTTTGCATCCTAGCTCCTTCCTTGATTATTTTTTCTTTTCTTTCGTATTATAATGACCACGCCTCTGATGGCGAGATCAAGAAACTCAAGGAGGCCCTCGAAGCCACCAAGAGTAAGTCCGCTCACTTGGTATGCCTCCTCCGCTTAGTTGGCTTTTTTACCCTGGCTATTGGTCTTGGTGTTGTAGTGGAGATCCAGGACCTGGGCAGTCGGCTAAAGGAGGCTTCCTCTGTTGGCCGGCTGCGTGTCGAGCTCAAGCGGCTCACCGAGCTTTGTCAACAGCAACAGGAGGAGCCGGTCCGGCTGGCCAAGTTGAACTCGGAGCTGGAGGCGGTCGTCAAAGACCTCACTACGGTCACTAAGGCGCCGAAGGAGGGCTTTGATGCACTAGAGAGGGCCGGCGAGGCGCAGATGGCCAAGCACACATAGGAGTTCGATGAGCTCAGCAAGGGCATCGACCTTCTCCAGGTGGAGCTGAAGAACGTCGGCCTTGCCCTTAGAGGTAAGTTGTCTCCTTTGCCGCCTCTGTTAGGTTCTTTCGCTTTTTTGCCCGGCCGGGGGACTTATCTCTCTTTCTTCATAGAGTTCTACCCTCCGCTGGCGTTGCAGGCCAAGAGGCAGGCGCTAGCCGACATAGGAGTGGAGGCCACTGAAACAGCCATGGTCGGCTTAAAATCGGCGCCCTCCACATGGCCCATACTTTCGAAAAGGAAGACAAGGCGCTGGTTGATGCCACCAGCGAGCTATTCGGGGAGAGTTGGAAAGGCGAAGATGTTCCCATGTGCATCTGCGAGTTGGTTTCCCGCCTGGAGAAGCCGACGACGCCATCACCTACCTGCAGGAGTCTGCCGCCCATGCGGGAGCGAAATGGACCATGTGCCTTCTCTGCTTCTCGTACCCGAAGGTTTTGCTGAAGCACTTCACCCGCACCATGCGGACCGGGACCACCTACAAGAATCTTAGGGAGGACCCCAAAGATCCAAGAGACCGCCTGCCACATCGCGGACTTTGTCACTCTTGATGTCTTCATCCCTCACCAGGTGGTGCGCAAGCCATCGGCCGACGAGGAGGAGGAGGATGAAAAATACTTGGCATTCTTGTTAGACCCTGGACCCAGAGATATACATATTGTTATGTGCTCCTAGTCATGGACCCACAAGGACTTCAGGGTTACCATCCCTGGCCACAACGAACAACGGCAGGCAGACCGGATTCATCGGCACACAGGCCGGATCACCTCGGTACTACTACTCCTTGTGTCCATTCTAGTCATAACCAACTATGCATAACCAAGCGTCCACGAGTCGGATGAAACTGAAGGAATGGGACCAAAGCTATACAGAGATGCTATGTGTCCAGGAAGTGCAACAACAATCGAGGGTTACTGGGGTTACCAAGCCCCAGGACGAATCACATCGGCAGGCGTGCTCGAACATGGATCATCGGCTCCACAACCCCTCGACTGCGACAACTACGCAGGCATAGCCAAAACTTTATAACAATGAGCTCGAAAACAACAACCAATCAAAGCAGCACTCTAGACATGGAAGTTGTACAAAGTAGGTATTACTAGAGTAGCTGTACAAACAGAGGTCACACGACCCACCATTACATCAGAAAACAGAAGGCAAGTTATGTTGCTAATCAACAAGAACCAAAAAGGCCTAAGAGGCCGCAATATAGGGCGACGTCCTATCCCATAGATTCCAGGCTTCTACCTGGGAACCCCAAACTACTCGTCGATGTCCACGTTGAATCACCACCACTGGAGTGGAAACTTGACCTGAACCAAAATAAAGCAAACCTGAGTACGGGAGGTACTCAACAAGATTTAGTTAACCTATTATATATATCTGCTGTTTCGAAAAAGGGTTTTATGAAGGTTAATTTGCGTAAAGCAATATTTGTTTTCCAAATCGAGGAAGAATAGCACGTCTCATGGAGTGTTTTAGAACAGATGAGAAAGCTATTCAGCTAAAGATATCATCATCTTTTCATTCCACCAACAGTATTTCCCAGCATCTCACATGCTACAAGGATCACCCCTCTCGGCATATCCGAGGAGGCACCCTTCAATATTGTCTACATGCTTTGTCTACGTCTTTTACGTCACGTTCAAGTTATCTATGACCTCGTGTCTTCCACCAAGTCGTCCTTAACTGTGGACACGACTTTTCGAAAAGATTGCCCTGCAGGGATGTACATTTATCCACACGTACCATCCGATTCTTAACGCCACATGTATGCTCCTTGGGAGCGCGGCTGAGGGTGGTTGGCCACGATCTTTACCTTACCCGACCCTATCCATGAGTCAAACCAAGACAGGGCCACCCCGTCAACAGGGAGTTGGCCATCTTCCTAACGGCACCTGTCTCTATGAGGCGGGGTCAAGATCCGTGTACGTCCATCACTTGGCCCCGGTCAAGCCCTAGCGGAGCATTTTTTTTTCAAAACTGTTTAACAGGTTTTATTTGCGTTGCCGAATGGAAATCTCAAACTACGTGACTCATGGATCTGGCCAAACAAATTAGTTGGTCGAGCGTGGTTACTTAGACCCCGCGTGTGGTTGCACGCTCAGTCTTGGTTTCTTCGGCGAGACCTTACTCCTAGTATTGGCAAGTACGGAACGAACAACCACTTCCCAAGTGGCCTCTCGTCCAAGCCTTAGTCAAGTTAACCACACAATTCTCATCTTACCACGTCATCATATCATACTAGGTTATCGCATCTCTGGTTCATCAACCGGATGGAACAGAGGTAAAAACATGTATGACTAAGCGAAGCAGATATGAGGCTCTAGCGATGCGCACAAGAAAATCTATGGCGGCTAGGAGCAGTGGATCAGGATATTGAGGCAATGCAGTTAATAGGTGAACTATATCTACTGACATCAAATACATTGGAATTGAATGCAAAGTATGAGAATCAAATGACATTGTAAAACATATATGAGCAGATAAGAGGTTATGCTTGCCTTGGTTATAAGAAAACCAATAGATATATCTTCTGGGATAGGTGCTTGACTTGTCGGTTAAGATCAAGTATTTGCCATCGGAATTGCTGGTCTTCACTTCGGAGTCGCATTCTACCGGGAGGGGGGGGGGACAAGACCGAAAAGAAGAACAACAATCAACACATGGCATCGATGCAATGCACAATATGTATGCATGAGCAAGTTAATGCACTGAAACAAATCCCTAAACATGCTCAAAGGGTTGATATGGTTCATATGACAGTTATGCATTTTTACTGAAATTATCCCGAAATGGACTCTGGACGGGTACTTCGGACAACTCTAAAAGTGATTACAATTTTTATTGCTCAAATGAGTTTGAAAACATCATAAATGGGTTGCATTTGTCATTTTGTGCATTTTGGTATATAACTTGTATTTTTCTAATTTTATTGAATAAAAACTTATTTTCTCGATTTTTAAATGATTTAAACAACATTTAAATAATGCCCAAAATTGAAGTTTGTCAAACTTGTATTAAAGTGACATATTCATATAGAATTTATTTTTTTGAACATTTCCATATTTTTATTTTATTTTTATGATTAATATTTTGGGAGATATAAATTTTACAAGTTTTTATTATTTTCTATAATTTAAATAAAGAAAGGGCCCACATGTCAGTTTGAATTCGTTTTCTAATTGTTTTAAAATAAAGAAAAGTCGGCCGACAGGAGGGCCTCGCGTGACGTCATGCTGACGTCACGCTGGGGTCAGCAAATTCCGGCAGGGACACAGCAATGCTCGCCGGCGACGATTCCCGGTGTCCCGAGAAGCGCAAGCGGGTTCGTAGGGTTGGCCTCGACGAGGTGAACCGGGTGGTGGCCGCGCCGCTCCAAAAAGACAGCCGGAGCTTCGCCGACGGCGACCTTCCGCGGCGGCGGGGACATGGACATGTCGGGGAGGGGGATTCCGAGGGGGAGAGGGCGAGGTGAGGCCATGGGAAGGTAGAGCAGCTCACTGTGAATGCATAGGAGGGGTCGAGGAGGCCGGAGGGAGGTCGAGGGTGCCGGAATCACGCACGGCGGCCGCGTCCGGTGCTGGTGAAGATGCGGATTGCACCGTCCGTTCAGGCCATCCTCGCTCGATTCGTTCCATAGGGAGGTAGACGAGGTCGAGGCGATCCTCATGGCATGCTCTGTGTAGCTCGGGGCGGTCCAAGGCGGCGGCAATTTGCGACGGCCGGACGGCTCGGTAGGGCTAAGGTTTGCGCTGGAACAGAGATACAGAGAGAGAGCAAGGGGAGCAAGTGAGATCGAGGGAGAGAGGAGCAGCAGGGCGACGTCTCGGACTTCTCCTCAGCCGATTGGAGCAGGAGGTGGCCGTGCAAGGCCGGCGACAAGGGCACACAGGTGCCTGCCTGCCTGTGCGGAGGAAGACGATAAAAAGGAACATTTTCTGAAAACCCCCTATAGTTTCTGGAAATTACAGAAAAGCCCTTCACCATCATAAACAGAACAAAAAACGAACTTTTGAGGGCTTTTTGTAAACAGAAAATTTTGCAAAAATGATATTTGGAAAAATTGTAAACTTCCAACCTCACAATGTTTTGCTTTGGTGAAATTGAAATATTTTTCAGTTCAAAATTTTGAAAACCATATTAAGTAGTATTTGTGGAATTTTCTCAATTCCATTTAAATTCACAATTTAAATTGGTTCAAACATTGCTAAATTTTTGTTTCATGCATGTATGTCATGAACACCACACCACAAACCCTAATGTAGGAAAGCAGGGATGTTACAAATCTGCCCCCTTTACAAGAATCTCGTCCCAAGATTCCCGAAGGAGAAAGAAAGAAGGAACACCGGTTTTGAACGATCTTCTCGAAGAGGTTGATCCGTAGCACTGCGAAGATATCCAGCTGCTAAACCCTACGTAAGAGGGAAAAACTCTAAGGGATTGATCTTCACTAGGATCGAGTATCTCATGGATAACTCATGACATGTATGTTCATAAAGAATTGTTGAGTTAACGTGCATGAAACACATCAGGATAACGGAGGGTATAAGAGAAGGTTTCAAGTTTGTGGACGAATGTTCTTGAAAGGATTTAGAATATGAGCTTTGCACAAGACCTTAAATCCTTTTGGAAAAGAAAGGTTGAACAACTTGTGACACCGAGGTTTCACTCTTTACTTTAAACAGAGTACAAGATGGAAAGGATTGTCTTGGGTACCACAAAGTAATATTCGTAGACTAGAGAGAACACAAGAACACACTGTAATTCGTGCGTCAGAGAAAATTTGATACAGGATCATGTTCACTCTTGGGAGTGGACACGGAAGATAATGAAACTTTCAACCAATCCATAACAGTTTTCTTGAAATCCTTATCAAGGATCTGGATATTACTTCACAGCAGAAAATGAACAACCAAAGAATGTTGGAACACTGTAAGTAAGGAGGAATTCTTGGTCACACCGTAAGGGTGGGTAACCAATGGGGATTGAAACACCAAAAGGAATAAGGAATCTATTTCCTATTGTGGTTTGGACGTAGCAATACATCTACCACATGGTTAAGATCCCATGGCTGAAGTGAATGACAAATTTACACAATATGTGAGTTGATTAAAACTTCAAGTACCATCAACTTGAAAAAGGAAACTGATTAAAGGAGGTTACAAAATACCACGAGATGTCTCATGATGAACTTGTTTCCACTGAACGAACGGTTTTGCAAGTTTAACAAAGAGATATTGAAAAGATCAGCATCCAATTTCTCCTTGATGTTTTAGATACCGACATCAGGCTCATGACAACCCTTCTATAGGTCATCAAGTGAATGCGAAACTTCGGATTAGAAGAACCGTGAGGAAACTTCTAGAATAGATCACACCAGAATCCTCACGGGGAGTGGTTGTTCTTACAGTTTCAAAGACATATGACATTAGGCCTTTCGGCTAATTGTGTCAACCACAACGTCAACCAAGCCGAATTTTAAACTGGACCTAATTCAATACCCTTGAGGAAACACCAACCATCATTGCTGCTTGAGATTCAGCTCTAGTTAATGGGTTGATAACTCATACTCATATATTTGATCAAAGAGGTTGCACCGGTTACCAACGAGATACATTTACTAGATTCTCAAGATATGGACTACAATTCCACGCTCAAGAAAATGAGCGAGATTGCAGAACCCATGTATTAGCAACTTGTGAAAGACGGCTGCACCTACATGGTTTACTTCCAATGAAACACATCATAGTCCTTGTTAGGAAGACGATTACAAAGATAACGAAGTTCTTAGACTTCTTCTCTTTCACGGGTAATCAGTTCGTGGCTGGGTGTGGATGGAAACTTCTTCAAATAAGTGGAGGTAACAACCTACCATCTAGAGAATAGTCCACATATGCATGACCGACTTGAGGTTATTCCAGAGGGAACAAGAAAACTCTAATCGGAACCATGGCGACAACTTTCACCATAAGCACATGAACCAGAGTAAGTCACTTCCAACATCTAGAACACAACTTCGTAATGACACAAAGATGGTTCTCAAAAGTTTCCAACGTTAGTGCCAATTATTCAACATGAACCTCTTACAACTTGGGAAATAGGAATGTCATCGATGGGATCGACAAAATTGCTTATCAGAACACTCCAAGAAGAGGGATTCATATGATATATGAACAAGGAAAAAATATTGGTCACATTAAAGGACATGAAGGTGTACTCGGCAAAACACCATGAGTGAAAACACCATGAAGATAGTACTTGGAGATGAACTTGATTTGACGATAGCCCAAACCAAACCAATGGTAGAATGATAGAATTTCCACTGAAGAGATACTATCCTTCTTCAACATGAACAGAACTGGACATCTCATTGCAAAGGAACAAGTTAGGAAGAGCTCTTGTCTTTCAACTCTCCAAGTTATTGGTTTAAGCTCAACCAACTAGTTCAGGGTATCCAACATAGTTTCCTTGGAGAAAGGAGTAGTTCATATTACCCCTTGTTTAGACATCACGGTCATGTAACCACCTGGTGATACTTCTAGAAAGACAACCAAACTATCACAACCTACCGGTATGTCTCGGAGTTCGAAAGGAGTCTTGCTTGTCAAAGCAACCGTTATGGTCTTGAGAGCTTTGGTGTGAACCTAACTCTTTGACCAAGAATGTGCACCAGAAGGAATGGATTTGGTAACAAAGTCTACTTTAATTAAAGACCGGTTGATCAGAAGTGCTAAGAAGGATACAGTTGTTTCTTAGATTTTCAAAGCAATAAGAATTGCTAAAAATATCTGATACATATATCAAATGCTCAGACCCATCATTCCCGAACATTCAAGCTCGGAGTGAACATGGGTAAGGATGTGTAGGAGCATCACTTCATGAATAAGGCCATGAAACTCAACTCAGCCTATTGATATGTTAGAGTGTGATACTCGAAGGTGGAACATAACATAAGCTAATGAAGCATCTTTAATCTGCGAATTACAAAACTTTGAACTGGTCCTAGAGATGAACGGGGTATTGGAGTTTGTTTCTCCTAACATTCCAAGGTGGAATGTTTATACGGAACACAAGAGAAAATGCATTGGAATATCCAACACCCATGAGCAACTTGGTTTCCAAGCAATGGACGAAGTTTGGAAAGCAACCAAGGACAAGAACGTTTTCTGTAGAATCCAGAGATCACGTTGAATGCACAGGGTAATACTCATTTGTAGAAGCCATGCTGAAAGAATTGGTATAGCTGAATCAAGAACAAGAATGTGGCAACCATAAAGAACATTGTTGTCATGATCATTTTGATTCCGAGAGAAAACCTATAGCTATTAGAATTGGAATTGCCTAGCCACCCTAAGATGGAACAGATTCCTCGGGATTCAAAAGAAACAGAACTTGGGTTAAAGGTCAGCATCTTATAGTGATGGCGTGAGCATCACATGGTTATAAAACCACATGATTCAACCCACCGCAATTAAGCACATTTCGGGACCTTCGGTTCAAGTACAAGGATTAAAAACATAGAGAAAGGAATAACTACTAATTTAATGCCTTGAAGGACACTACGGGTAGCAATCACGAAATATCTTTCAGAAGACAAACATAGCTCCGGAAGTATTTGAGCAGAGGATAACGGATACATTCGAGATGAAAAGGAAATATCGAGATTCTGTAGTTGAAACTTAAGAACATTGGAGTGTGGAGTTCGAACAACTCTGAGAGATTATGATGGAAAGGAATCTCCCAGTTTAAGAGATAACGGAGTATGGAACACACAAGACTCTAGAAACTTTAACACTAGGTCGAATTGGGTAAAAGACGTCATTGCCAAAGAAGGCACCTAGGTTTTGAATGACTAGAACCTTTTCAAACCAAAATAGGTAAGGCGACCCAGAATTAGAGCGATACCAGATAAGCAGTAAAATTAATCCTAAGAAGGTTTTTACAATTCATTTTGAGTTTCAAAATAATTTTCACAAGCTCTAAACTCAACATCGACCAAGCAGTAAGGTTTTCCTACATGCAGTCCTGCTCTGATACCATGACTTGTCAGACCCCGGACCAAGAGATATACATACTGTTAGGTGCTCCTAGTCATGGACCCACAAGGGCTTCAGGGTTACCAGCCCCGGTTGCAACAAACAACGGCAGGCAGACCGGATTCATCAGCACGAAGGCCGGATCACCTCGGTACTAGTACTCCTTGTGTCCATGCTAGTCATAACCAACTATGCATAACCAAGCGTCCACGAGTCGGATGAAACTGAAGGAACGGGACCAAAGCTATACAGAGATGCTATGTGTCCAGGACCAAAGCTATACAAAGCAGGTATTACTAGAGTAGCTGTACAAACAGAGGTCACACGACCCAACATTACATCATACAACGGAAGGCAAGTTATGTTGCTAATCAACAAGAACCAAAAAGGCCTAAGAGGCCAAAATATAAGGCGACGTCCCAGCCCATAGATTCCAGGCTGCTACCTGGGAACCCCAAACTACTCGTCGATGTCCATGTTGAATCACCACTACTGGAGTGGAAACTTCACCTGAACCAAAATAAAGCAAACCTTAGTACGGGAGGCACTCAACAAGACTTAGTTAACCTATTAAATGTCCGCTATTTCGGAAAAGGGTTTTATGAAGGTTAATTTGCGTAAAGAAATATTTGTTTTCCAAATCGAGGAAGAATAGCACGTCTCATGGAGTGTTTTCGAATAGATGAGAAAGCTACTCAGCTAAAGATATCATCATCTTTTCATTCCACCAACACTCTTTCCCAGCATCGCACATGCTACAAGGATCACCCCTCTCGGCATCTCCAAGGAGGCACCCTTCAATATTGTCTCCATGCTTTGTCTACATCTTTTACGTCTGGTTCAAGTTATCTATGACCTCGTGTCTTCCACCAAGTCGTCCTTAACCGTGGACACAACTTTTCGAAAAGATTTCCCTGCAGGGATATACACTTTACCCACACGTACCATCCAACTCTTAGCGCCACATGTACGCTCCTTGGGAGCGCGGAAGAGTGTGGCCGGCAACGACCTTTACCTTACCTGACCCTATCCCTGAGTCAACCCAAGACAGGGCCACCCCGTCAACAGGGATTTGGCCATCCTCTTGACGGCACCTGTCTCTGTGAGGCGGGATCAAGATCCATGCACGTCCATCACTTGGCCCCGGTCACGCCCTAGCGGAGCATTTTGTTTTATAAAACCGTTTAAAGGGTTTTCTTTGCGTTGACGAATTGAAATATCAAATTACGTGACTCATGGATCTGGCCAAACAAGTTAGTTGGTCGAGCGCGGTTACTTAGACCCCGCGTGTGGTTGCACGCTCAGTCTTGGTTTCTTCGGCGAGACCTTACTCCTAGGATTGGCAAGTACGGAACGAACAACCACTTCCCAAGTGGCCTCACGTCCAAGCCTTAGTCAAGTTAACCACACAATGTGAAGGGGAACGTAGCATAGAAAACAAAAAATTTCCTACACGCGATAAACCCAAATGGCCAAGATCTAATCTATGAGATGAAAGGCAACGGGGAGAAAGAGAGTCTTGAGATAACATACCCTCGAAGACTCAAAGTGGTACGAGAAAAAATCTCGTGGTTGGCGTAGTCGTTCTCACGCCGATCCCGAGCGAGAAGAAGAGCACCGCAATCCGGCGGTGCCTCCGTAATCGGTCACACGTTCAGCTCGATGAAGACTTCCGTTCCCTCATTCCACCGGTTGCGGAAGTAGAGGATCCCTCCGGAATTCCAGCAGCACGACGGCGTGGTGGTGGTGAAGAATCCCACGGTCAGGGCTTCGCCAAGCCGGAGACCATGGAATGGAGCAGTGGGTGGAAGGGAAAATGTGTGGGTAAGTGTGTGGAGAAGAGAGAGCCCTCACCCTCCTTTTATAGGGGAGGGGAGGCAGCCCAAGGGGGGGTGCGGCCAGCCATGGGAGCCCCCACCCCTTCCTCTCTTCATGTGAGTGGAAGCTCCACTCAAACCCACTCAAAAATCCCTTAATTTCCCACTTGGAAAATCCAAAGGTTCTTCTTTAACAAATAAATAAAACATTTTTATTTCTTTATTTATATTTGTTAATTCCATTAACAAACATTTGCATGCAACACCTCGAACCATTTGTTAATTCTATTAACAACCGTTCAACGAAAAACCCCTTGAACTATTTCAATTTTCCCCTAAACAATTCCGGAGCTGCCCAAAATATTCTTCGGTATTCCGTATCCTCTCTAAACGCTTCATCGAACCTTAAGTGTGTCTTCCTACGGTTCGTGAATATTATAGACATGATCGAGACTCCTCTCCGATCAATAATCAACAGCGGGGTCTGGAAAACCGTGATGACTCCTATATATTCAACGATGACTCTCGTGATCGTGTGAACCTTTCAACGTCGTAACGATTTCCCTTTGTCTCGCGATATATTACTTGTCCGAGATCCGATCATCGGTATCCATTATACCTTGTTCGATCTCGTTATCCGACAAGTACTCTTTTCTCGTTCCTGTGATATAACATCCTTGTGATCATATCACTTGCTTGCAAGCGGTGTCGATGTGATATCACCGAGAGGGCCCTGAGTATATCTATCCGTCATATTGGATGGACAAATCCCATTCTCGATCCATGAGCTTCAACCAACACTTTCCGAATATCCAATGCCACCTTTATAGTCACCCTTTTACGGTGTGACGTTTGATGTCATCAAAGTATTCTTTCGGTATTAGTGATTAACATGATCTCATGGTCTAAGGAATAATGTTACTTAGAATGTAAGATATAACAACAAAACTAAATGACTTGATCGTATTGTTATACTTAGTTAGGGTTTAAGTTCATCATGTCATTCTCCTAATGACATGACCCCGTTATTAACAACATCCAATGTTCATGATCAGGAAACCTTGATCATCTGTTTAATCAACGAGCTAGTTAAAAGAGAGGCTTCACTAGGAACGTCGGTTTGTTTATTAATCACACATGTATCAACGTTTCCGGTTAATACAATTCTAGCATGAGAAATAAACATCTATCATAAACAAGGAATAATATATAATAAACACTTTATTATTGCCTCTCGGGCATATTCCCTTCAGTCTCCCACTTGCACTAGGGGCAATAATCTATATTACATAGTGATGAATCTAACACCCATTGAGTTCTGGTGTTGATCATGTTTTGCCTTTGAGAGAGTTTTAGTCAACGGATCTGCCACATTCAGATCCGTATGTACTTTGCAAATCTTCACATCCCCATCCGCGACATGCTCACGGATGGAGTGAAAACGGTGCTTGATATGCTTGGAATTCTTGTGAGACCTTGGTTCCTTAGCATTGGCTATGGAACCATTGTTGTCACAATAGATAACCATTGGATCCAACGCACTCGGAACCACGCCTAGTTCGGATATGAATTCCTTCATCCAAACTGCTTCCTGTGTTGCCTCCGAGGCAGCAACATATTCCGCTTCTGTTGATGATCCCGCCACCACGGATTGCTTGGAACTCCTCCAGCTTACAGCTCCTCCATTCATAATAAATACGTACCCGGACTGAGACTTAGAGTCATCCGGATCAGTGTTGAAGCTAGCATCGACGTAACATCTTGCGACGAGCTCTTCTTCACCGCCATATACGAGAAACATATCCTTAGTTCTTCTCAAGTACTTTAGGATATTCTTGACCGCAGTCCAGTGTTCCAAACCTGGATTGGATTGGTACCTACTAGTCAAACTAATAGCATGTGCCACATCCGGTCTTGTACATAGCATAGCATACATGATAGAACCTATGGCTGAAGCATAGGGAGTCTTATTCATCTTTTCTCTATCTTCTGATGTAGCTGGACATTGAGTCTTACTCAACGTCTTGCCTTGCAACATAGGTAGGAACCCTTTCCTACTATCTTCCATTTTGAACTTCTTCAAAATCTTGTCAAGGTATGTACTTTGCGAAAGTCCAATTAAGCGTCTTGATCTATCCCTGTAGATTTTGATGCCCAATATATAAGCTGCTTCACCGAGGTCTTTCATCGAAAAACTATTGTTCAAATAACCTTTTACGCTTTTTAAAAGTTCTATATCATTTCCAATCAACAATATGTCATCCACATATAGTACCAGAAATGCTACAGAGCTCCCACTCACTTTCTTGTAAATACAAGCTTCTCCGTATGTTTGGACAAATCCAAAACCTTTGATCACCTTATCAAAACGGAGGTTCCAACTTCGGGATGCTTGCTTTAGTCCATAAATGGAACGTTGAAGCTTACACACCTTGTCAGCATCCTTAGGATCAACAAAACCTTTGGGTTGCATCATATACAACTCTTCCTCAATGTCACCATTAAGGAACACCGTTTTGACATCCATCTGCCATATTTCATAATCGAAAAATGCAGCAACTGCTAACATAATCCTAACTGACTTAAGCATTGCTACTGGTGAGAAAGTCTCATCATAGTCAACTAATTGAATTTGTCGGAAACCTTTTGCGACAAGTCGAGCTTTATAGACGGTCACATTACCATCAGCGTCAGTTTTCTTTTTAAAGATCCATTTGTTCTCAACGGCCTTGCGGTCATTGGGTAAATCCACCAAAGTCCAAACTTGGTTTTCGTACATGGATCCTATTTCGGATTTCATGGCTTCAAGCCATTTGTTGGAATCTGGGCTCATCATTGCTTCCTCATATGTCGCAGGGTCATCACCTCCATCTACCATGAATTTTAATACGGGATCTCCGTACAGTTCAGGAGCTGTACGTTCCCTAGTTGACCTGCGAGGTGCGGTAGTTTCCTCTACTGGAGTTTCATGATCTAGATCATTATCTCTCTCTTCAACTGACGGGGTCAACTCCGGAACAACTTCCAGCGCTGCGCTACTCGCCATTCCAAGAAGAGAAGGTTCAATAACCTCATCGAGTTCTACCTTCCTACTATTTACACCCTTCGAGAGAAACTCCTTCTCCAAAAAGGATCCATTCTTGGCAACGAAAATCTTGCCTTCGGATCTGTGATAGAAGGTGTACCCTATTGTTTCTTTAGGGTATCCTATGAAGACGCATTTTTCCGCTTTGGGTTCGAGTTTATCAGGTTGAAGCTTCTTCACATAAACATCGCATCCCCAAACTTTTAGAAATGACAGCTTAGGTTTGTTTCCAAACCATAATTCATACGGTGTCGTTTCAACGGATTTAGATGGTGCCCTATTTAAAGTGAATGCAGCGGTCTCTAGTGCATAACCCCAAAACTATAGTGGCAAATCTGTAAGAGACATCATAGATCGAACCATATCTAATAAAGTACGATTACGACGTTCGGAAACACCATTACGCTGTGGTGTTCCGGCAGGTGTGAGTTGTGAAACTATTCCACATTGTTTCATATGCATGCCAAACTCGTAACTTAGATATTCACCTCCACGATCAGACCGTAGAAATTTAATCTTTCTGTTACGATGATTTCCAACTTCACACTGAAATTCTTTGAACTTTTCAAACGTTTCAGATTTGTGTTTCATTAAGTAAATATACCCATATCTACTCAAATCATCTGTGAAAGTGACAAAATAACGATATACACCGCGTGCCGATACACTCATTGGTCCACATACATCAGTATGTATGATTTCCATTAACAAACATTTGCATGCAGCACCTCGAACCATTTGTTAATTCTATTAACAACCGTTCGACGAAAAACCCCTTGAACTATTTCAATTTTCCCCGAAACAATTCCGGAGCTGCCCAAAATATTCTTCGGTATTCCGTATCCTCTCTAAACGCTTCATCGAACCTTAAGTGTGTCTCCCTACGGTTCGTGTATATTATAGACATGATCGAGACTCCTCTCCGATCAATAATCAACAGCGGGGTCTGGAAAACCGTGATGACTCCTATATATTCAACGATGACTCTCGTGATCGTGTGAACCTTTCAACGTCGTAACGATTTCCCTTTGTCTCGCGATATATTACTTGTCCGAGATCCGATCATCGGTATCCATTATACCTTGTTAGATCTCGTTATCCGACAAGTATTCTTTTCTCGTTCCCGTGATATAACATCCTTGTGATCATATCACTTGCTTGCAAGAGGTGTCGATGTGATATCACCGAGAGGGCCCTGAGTATATCTATCCGTCATATTGGATGGACAAATCCCATTCTCGATCCATGAGCTTCAACCAACACTTTCCGAATATCCAATGCCACCTTTATAGTCACCCTTTTACGGTGTGACGTTTGATGTCATCAAAGTATTCTTTCGGTATTAGTGATTAACATGATCTCATGGTCTAAGGAATAATGTTACTTCGAATGTAAGATATAACAACAAAACTAAATGACTTGATCGTATTGTTATACTTAGTTAGGGTTTAAGTTCATCATGTCATTCTCCTAATGACATGACCCCGTTATTAACAACATCCAATGTTCATGATCATGAAACCTTGATCATTTGTTTAATCAACGAGCTAGTTAAAAGAGAGGCTTCACTAGGAACGTCGGTTTGTTTATTAATCACACATGTATCAACGTTTCCGGTTAATACAATTCTAGCATGAGAAATAAACATCTATCATAAACAAGGAATAATATATAATAAACACTTTATTATTGCCTCTCGGGCATATTCCCTTCAGTCTCCCACTTGCACTAGGGGCAATAATCTATATTACATAGTGATGAATCTATCACCCATTGAGTTCTGGTGTTGATCATGTTTTGCCTTTGAGAGAGTTTTAGTCAACGGATCTGCCACATTCAGATCGGTATGTACTTTGCAAATCTTCACATCCCCATCTGCGACATGCTCACGGATGGAGTGAAAACGGCGCTTGATATGCTTGGAATTCTTGTGAGACCTTGGTTCCTTAGCATTGGCTATGGCACCATTGTTGTCACAATAGATAACCATTGGATCCAACGCACTCGGAACCACGCCTAGTTCGGATATGAATTCCTTCATCCAAACTGCTTCATGTGTTGCCTCCGAGGCAGCAACATATTCCGCTTCTGTTGATGATCCCGCCACCACGGATTGCTTGGAACTCCTCCAGCTTACAGCTCCTCCATTCATAATAAATACGTACCCGGACTGAGACTTAGAGTCATCCGGATCAGTGTTGAAGCTAGCATCGACGTAACATCTTGCGACGAGCTCTTCTTCACCGCCATATACGAGAAACATATCCTTAGTTCTTCTCAAGTACTTTAGGATATTCTTGACCGCAGTCCAGTGTTCCAAACCTGGATTGGATTGGTACCTACTAGTCAAACTAATAGCATGTGCCACATCCGGTCTTGTACATAGCATAGCATACATGATAGAACCTATGGCTGAAGCATAGGGAGTCTTATTCATCTTTTCTCTATCTTCTGATGTAGCTGGACATTGAGTCTTACTCAACGTCTTGCCTTGCAACATAGGTAGGAACCCTTTCCTACTATCTTCCATTTTGAACTTCTTCAAAATCTTGTCAAGGTATGTACTTTGCGAAAGTCCAATTAAGCGTCTTGATCTATCCCTGTAGATTTTGATGCCCAATATATAAGCTGCTTCACCGAGGTCTTTCATCGAAAAACTATTGTTCAAATAACCTTTTACGCTTTTTAAAAGTTCTATATCATTTCCAATCAACAATATGTCATCCACATATAGTACCAGAAATGCTACAGAGCTCCCACTCACTTTCTTGTAAATACAAGCTTCTCCGTATGTTTGGACAAATCCAAAACCTTTGATCACCTTATCAAAACGGAGGTTCCAACTTTGGGATGCTTGCTTCAGTCCATAAATGGAACGTTGAAGCTTACACACCTTGTCAGCATCCTTAGGATCAACAAAACCTTTGGGTTGCATCATATACAACTCTTCCTCAATGTCACCAATAAGGAACGCCGTTTTGACATCCATCTGCCATATTTCATAATCGAAAAATGCAGCAACTGCTAACATAATCCTAACTGACTTAAGCATTGCTACTGGTGAGAAAGTCTCATCATAGTCAACTCATTGAATTTGTCGGAAAACTTTTGCGACAAGTCGAGCTTTATAGACGGTCACATTACCATCAGCGTCAGTTTTCTTTTTAAAGATCCATTTGTTCTCAACGGCCTTGCGGTCATTGGGTAAATCCACCAAAGTCCAAACTTGGTTTTCGTACATGGATCCTATTTCGGATTTCATGGCTTCAAGCCATTTGTTGGAATCTGGGCTCATCATTGCTTCCTCATATGTCGCAGGGTCATCACCTCCATCTACCATGAAGTTTAATACGGGATCTCCGTACAGTTCAGGAGATGTACGTTCCCTAGTTGACCTGCGAGGTGCGGTAGTTTCCTCTACTGGAGTTTCATGATCTAGATCATTATCTCTCTCTTCAACTGACGGGGTCAACTCCGGAACAACTTCCGGCGCTGCGCTACTCGCCATTCCAAGAAGAGAAGGTTCAATAACCTCATCGAGTTCTACCTTCCTACTATTCACACCCTTCGAGAGAAACTCCTTCTCCAAAAAGGATCCATTCTTGGCAACGAAAATCTTGCCTTCGGAGCTGTGATAGAAGGTGTACCCTATTGTTTCTTTAGGGTATCCTATGAAGACACATTTTTCCGCTTTGGGTTCGAGTTTATCAGGTTGAAGCTTCTTCACATAAACATCGGATCCCCAAACTTTTAGAAATGACAGCTTAGGTTTGTTTCCAAACCATAATTCATACGGTGTCATTTCAACGGATTTAGATGGTGCCCTATTTAAAGTGAATGCAGCGGTCTCTAGTGCATAACCCCAAAACGATAGTGGCAAATCTGTAAGAGACATCATAGATCGAACCATATCTAATAAAGTACGATTACGACGTTCGGAAACACCATTACGCTGTGGTGTTCCGGCAGGTGTGAGTTGTGAAACTATTCCACATTGTTTCATATGCATGCCAAACTCGTAACTTAGACATTCACCTCCACGATCAGACCGTAGAAATTTAATCTTTCTGTTACGATGATTTCCAACTTCATACTGAAATTCTTTGAACTTTTCAAACGTTTCAGATTTGTGTTTCATTAAGTAAATATACCCATATCTACTCAAATCATCTGTGAAAGTGACAAAATAACGATATCCACCGCGTGCCGATACACTCATTGGTCCACATACATCAGTATGTATGATTTCCAGTAAGTCTGTCGCCCGTTCCATAGATCCGGAAAACGGGGTTCTAGTCATCTTGCCCATAAGGCATGGTTCACATGTTTCAAATGATTCATAATCAAGTGATTCTAAGAGTCCATCAGAATGGAGCTTCTTCATGCGTTTAACACCAATATGACCTAAGCGGCAATGCCACAAATAAGTAGCAATATCATCATTTAACTTAATTCTTTTGGCATTCACATTATGAATATGTGTATCAACATTATCAAGATTCAAAAGAAATAAACCATTCTTCTCAGGTGCATGACCATAAAAGATATTATTCATATAAATCGAACAACCATTGTTCTCGGACTTAAAGGAATAACCGTCCCGCATTAAGCAAGATCCAGAAACGATATTCATGCTTAATGCGGGCACCAAATAACATTTATTGAGGTTTATAACTAATCCCGATGGTAGATGTAGAGGTAGCGTCCCGATGGCGATCACGTCAACTCTTGATCCATTGCCGACGCGCATCGTCACCTCATCCTTTGCTAGTGGTCGCTTATTCTGTAGCTCCTGTTTCGAGTTACATATGTGAGCAACCGAACCAGTATCAAATACCCAGGTGCTACTGCGAGTACTAGTAAGGTACACATCAATAACAAGTATATCATATATACCTTTGTTCACTTTGCCGGCCTTCTTATCTGCCAGATACTTGGGGCAATTGCGCTTCCAGTGGCCAGTACCCTTGCAATAGAAACACTCAGTCTCAGGCTTAGGGCCATGCCTGGTTTTGTTCTCAGTAGTAGCAACAGATTTGCCACGCTTCTTGAAGTTTACCCTTGGCTTGCCTTTCTTGCCTTTCTTGAAACTAGTGGTCTTATTGGTCATCAACACTTGATGTTCTTTCTTGATCTCCACTTCAGCAGTTTTAAGCATCGAGAGAAGCTCAGGAAGAGACTTCTTCATGCTCTGCATATTATAGTTCATCACGAAGTTCTTGTAACTAGGTGGCAGAGATTGGAGAACACGATGTATCCCTAGCTCAATGGGAATCGATATTCCCAAGGCTATGAGCTTATCAGCGTACGCAGACATTTTGAGTACGTGCTCACTAACGGAGCTGTTCTCTTCCATCATGCAGCTAAAGAACTTTTTTGAAGCGTCATAACTCTCAACTGCGGCATGGGTATCGAAAATCATTTTCAATTCTCCCATTGTGGCATAAGCAGTGCTGTTCTCGAAACGTTTTCGCAGCTCTGGCTCTAATCCATAGAGGATGCCGCAGTGAACTATACTGTGGTCTTCTTGTTGAGTCAGATAAACATTTTTATCTTCATCAGAAGCATCAGCAGCGGGCTGGTCACCTAGAGGTGCATCAAGCACATAGAGCTTCTTGCAAGCGGTGAGGAGAATCCTCAGGTTAAGTGCCCAGTTGGTAAAGTTGCTTCCATTGTTCGCTAATTTCTCTTTCTCCATGAACATATTGAAATTGAATGTAGGTGGTGCCATGATCTACAACATATTTGCGAAGACTATTTAGACTATGTTTATGATAAATTAAGTTCAAGTTAATTCTAAAATTATCCCATGAACTCCCACTCAAAAACAACATCCCTCTTAGTTGTCTTTAGTGATTACACGAACCAAATTCACTACACCGAAACCGATCATCACGTGAGACGGTGCAGTTGCAAAGGCGAACATCAACATGTTCATCAAATCATTCATATGACTCATGTTTTACCTTTCGGTTACGTGTTCCGAGGCCATGTCTGTACATGCTAGGCTCGCCAAGTAGAATCATTGTATTGCATGTGTTTCAAGGCCATGTCTGTACATTCTAGGCTTGAAAACACCCGTTGTATGCGAACGTTGAGTCTATCACACCCGATCATCACGTGGTGTCTCGAAACGACGAACTTTCTTAACGGTGCATACTTAAGGAAGAACACATTATTATCTTGATATTAAGTGAGAGGGATCATCTTATAATGCTACCGTCGCGATCTAAGGAAAATAAGATGCATAAAAGGATAAACATCACATGCATGGATAATGTGATATGATATGGTCCTTCTTGCACTTGATCTCCATCTTGTGCATCATGGTATGATCTCCATCATTCCACCGGCGTGGCACCAAGGTCCGTGGCACCTCCATCTTGATTGTCCATTACAACATATCACATGGATATGACATACAACACGCATGCCATACAATAAGACAACCATATGGCTCCAGCCGGTATGTCAATAATTTACAAAAGATATCATCTCATACATAACGTTTGTAACATTGACCATATCACATCACATGCCCTGCAAAAACAAGTTAGACGCCTCTAATTTATTTTTGCATGTTTTACGTGGCTTTGGGCTTACGAGGATAGAACCGTTCATACCTACGTACAAGAACCACAACGTTGATAAAATATATTTTTAACAACCCTTTGTAGATTAGATCTTAACTATAGTAGGAGAAACGGACACCCCCTTAGTCACATGTGAGACAATTCTTGCGTACATAGTACACGTAAACTGAGTCCGGGGTAGCTTCATCCTACTATGCCACTAAGATCATAAAATACTCAAAGAGACAAAAACATGATCATCAACGCCCACATACTCCTATGTGTTCTACCCGTACAATTCATCTACGCATAGATCCGGCTCTGATACCACTGAAGGGGAACATAGCATAGAAAACAAAAAATTTCCTACACGCGATAAACCCAAATGGCCAAGATCTAATCTATGAGATGAAAGGCAACGGGGAGAAAGAGAGTCTTGAGATAACATACCCTCGAAGACTCAAAGTGGTACGAGAAAAGATCTCGTGGTTGGCGTAGTCGTTCTCACGCCGATCCCGAGCGAGAAGAAGAGCACCGCAATCCGGCGGTGCCTCCGTAATCGGTCACACGTTCAGCTCGATGAAGACTTCCGTTCCCTCGTTCCAGCGGGTTGCGGAAGTAGAGGATCCCTCCGGAATTCCAGCAGCACGACGGCGTGGTGGTGGTGAAGAATCCTGATGGAGGGATGATAACCCGGTAGGCCAACGCCAAGGAGTAACTCGGCCCAAAGGACGCTGCACAAGACCCGGCTTAAGATAAAGGAGTTTCTAGAAGGCCCAAGAACGTAGGCCTCGTAACCCGGATTGTGGGTTCCGATAAGGAAGTTTAGGGTTTGTGGGCAGTGTCCGGGTAGGATTCAGAGTGCGCCTTGGAGAGTAGGCCAGGGGGTCCGGATATAAGCCGGCCCATAGGGTTAGACGAGAGAGATCCAAGAGTTCGAGCAATATCGCTAGGTATCAAGTTGTCGTGGTGGTGTCACGGCAGATGCCATGGGATGGCTAAAGATGTGGGGACGATGGACGCTGGAGGTGTCCGGGGAGGGATCACGCGACGAGTAGCCGCGTGAGGTGAGATCCACACAACACAAACAACACGATGTACCCAGGTTCAGGGCCCTCGTGAGGAGGTAAAACCCCTACTCCTGCCTTTCTCTATGTATTACGATGTCTCTCCGAGTAGGTACAATACAAATGATATCGCTACCGAGTAGCCCCTTGCCCTTCTCCGAGTAGAGTTAGGTCAAGCACTTAGGGATTCTAGGGTTTCCAGGGAGCCACCGTTAGCCTCTATGGGAGCAGGTGTGAGCGTGCCTCGCGCAGGAGGCGGCTGGGCACCTTATATACCTGGTGCCCAGCCGGATACGTCCAAATCCTAGACAAGTGTCGACATAGTGTGCACACTGTCCTTTCTCCGAGTACCCGCTGACAGCTTTGGTCGTTGGTCTTGGCTGCTTCTGTAAAGTCGTTGGGCAAAACTAGGGGACAGACTGGTATCACTGTACCTAGTCACAGAGTAGGCCCCCCTTATCCTGCCACCGACTGCTTCCATGCTGTCACTGTCAGGCAGGCCGTCCCCACGTGAACAGTAGTTCGAATGCTGCCAAGTACGTACCCAGGATACGCGGGATCCTGTGTCAGAACGGCTCCTTTGACTTCCTGCCCGAGTAGTTTCCCGCCAAAGGTTCCCGCCAATTGTACTCGGGCCAAACCTTCTACTCGTCAGGGCAGAACTTGACTGATATCCCCTTCTGGTCATCTTGAGGTGAGACCGGGTAGCAGTCGACCGGGTAGCGAGTACCCGGTAGTCGGCTACTCGACCAAACCTCTCTTCTGTAAGCGGCCTTTACCACCTGTCTTTACCCTACTCGGGGGTAACCCCCCGACAGCAGTCCCCGAAGCTGGTTGAGTCTTGCGAACTTGTTCACTAGGCTCTGCCAGCTTAAAACCAGCCTTCGCATCTCAGCCATCGAACCTCAAGATGCCGAGTATGTCCTCCGAGTAGCTATCCGGAAAGTATCTTGAGTCTCCTCTTTTCCGAGTAGCACTTGCTTTCTACCCTGTATCCGAGTAAAAAGACTTAGCGAAAATTCGCAAACTGAGCCTCTGCAGCGCAGAGCTACATCCAGCCCTTCACGCAGGCACTGCCCACGTGTCAAGCATCCACGACTTTGTCGTTTGGTTGCCCAGGACAGGACGCCACGTGTCCAGTTTTCACGCCGTGGGCCCACCGGCCGTCATGTCCCATCACGCGCAATTACTGGCCACGATCTGAAGGTGGGATCAAATGCGGCCGTTACGCGCGCAGCCCGCGCTTGTGTGCGTTTCTAACCGGCCACAGGACCCACCACACGCCACAGTCGATCCCACTACCGCGGTGGTAACGGTAATACCGCGAGGGAGATATAAATACCCCCGCGGTAACTTCCTTTTCTTCTTCCCTGCTCTTTTCCCCTTCTGCCTCCTGTCCTTCTTCTCCACCGAGCCCTCCGCCGCCGCGCAAGCTTCCGCGCCGCCGCGGACTCACTCCACCGAGCACCTCCACTCGAAAATCATCCACTCCTTCCACTCGCGACGATGGCCAAAGCTAGCTGGGCGGGTTCCTCCGTCACCAATGCCAACCTCGCCTGGCTCGTAACCAGCAGAAGGGTTCCCCCCGGCGTGGAGTGCCGGGCACCCGACGACGAGGTCGTGCCAACTCCACGGGAAGGCGAGCGGGTGGTCTTCATGTCGCACTTCGAGCGCGGCTTTGGACTGCCCGCCTCCGACTTCCTGCGCAAATTCCTCGACCACTTCGGGTTGCAGATGCATCATCTGCCACCCAACGCGGTCGTCTTCCTCGCCTACCATGCGGTGGTCTGCGAGGCTTTCCTCGGCATCAGGCCCACGACGGATACGTGGCTCAGGTATTTCAATCTCCGCCAACAATCAGTCGGGAAGAAAGACGGTGCAGGTATCGGCCGCGCCACCGACACGGGCTGTGCCATGATGGTGCAGCGGACGGGTACGAACCATCCCCGCATCCAGGGGCTAGATTCCTGCCGAATGTGGCAGCAGACATTCTTCTATGTCAAGAATGTCCCCGCCACGGAAGGAGGTGTGGTTGATGATCGAATCAACCTGCCCGCTTGGAGGAACCGTGCTCCACTCGGGTCTAACTGGAAGGAGAAGCCCACCATCGACGAAATCGCCGTCGAGATAGAAGATAGACTTGGCGAGTTGAAGAAGCTGGGTCTCAAGAACGACGACCCGGTGGTGTGCTGGATCAAGCGCCGAGTGCTTCCTCTGCAGGAGCGCTGCCATCTCATGTGTTACATGGGAGGCCCGCGCGACTGCACCAGGACCACCACCATCGAAATCGACGACGCCGATGTTGCCTATCATGCCAGGAACATGCTGAAGACAAGCCTTACCGAGAAGTGGCGGTATGGCTTCGTCCCGTACAGCCGTACGCAGCCGATTGCCCGGGTACGCTGTTCTTACTCTGCTTTTGCCTCTGCTTCCCGAGTAGATAACCTCCCTTTCCGCCCCGACTAGCAATCACCTGTCGCACCAAGTAGAACACTTAGTCGACTCGCGCTTAGGCTTAGTATGCTTTGTGTTTGCACGCCTATCCGGGTAGAACACTTGGAAAACTGCATAGGCTTAGTGTGCTTTGTGTCTGCACGCCTGTCCGAGTAGTATACTTTAGAAAGCTGCATAGGCTTAGTGTGCTTTGTGTTTGCACGCCTACCCGAGTAGAGTTCCAGCCTGCTACTCGGTTGACTTATGATCCTTCTCTGTCTTTCAGACTCTTACTCGACAGCTGATTGAGAGTCGCGAAGTTTTTGAAGACAACTGGTTCGCCGATCGCGAGGAGGATGACATGCTGCCCTCTGATGACGCAGAACAGAGCAGCCCAGTTCCTGACAAGCGCGATGCTCTCCGCACTTGGTCGGATGAAGGCTCTCACGGTATTGTTATTTTTCCTTTTGTTTGCTTCCGAGAAACACCAACCCCTTGCATTGCTCTTCCTGATTCTTCCTTCTTCTCTTTTGAATTTCTCAGATGAGGCCGCTGCGGAGAAGGAGGACGAGGACGAGGGCGAGAACGAGGGCGATGCGCCCCTTGTCGTCCAACCTCTGTCTACTGCCCCTCCCGAGACCCGCAAGCGGATCGGGAGCGAAGCGCAGGCACCTCCAGCCAAGAAGAGGAAGCCCGCCGAGAAGGAGGAGGCCGCCGAGAAGAAGAAGAAAGTTACTGTCAAGAAGCCCCGACGACAGCTTAAATCCACCAATGCGTGAGTTCTCTTCTCGTTTGCCCTCCTTCTCGCGTAGTACTGGTTTCTCCCAAATCTTCTTCCAATCCCTGATCTCTTTCTTCTCTGCAGTCCTGCAATGGATGCGAACGCAGCCCTCGCGTCCGACCAAGCCCAGAAGAAACCAGTACCTCTGGTCAACCTGGACGATGATGATGAGGATCGCGACGCCAATGCTGCTGCTGCCAATCCAGCACAAGGAGCAGAACCAGATCCAGCAGCGCAAGATGGCGCCGTTCACGAAGAGAGACCCCCTTCTCCTCCGGCTAGCAACGCCGAGGAGAACCAAGAACAAGAAAAACAAGACGCCGCCGCCCTTGAGCGGCCAGAAGCGGAGCAGCCCACCACCGATGCTGCTGCACAAGATAACATCACTTCCGAGCAGCTGGTGACAGACGACGCCGCCGCGGATGCTACCGTAGCAGATGTCTACCCACTGCCGGGCAGCGCCCCGAGTGGTGTTCTGCCAGGAGCTGCAGCGGCGCCACCAACTGCGCAAGGCCCTACGCCCCCAACTGCGCAAGGCCCTACTGCACCAATCTCCTCCTCGTCTCCACAGAGCAAAGACACGTCCAGCCCTCCTGGGCGAGCAGCCAAGCAACAGGCCCTTGATGCTCTGAGGGATTACTGTTCCAAGAAAGGCCTATCTGAGAAGGAGACTGCCGATAAGGTGGCTGCTGAGGAGGCCAAGGCCAAGGAGGAGGCCGCCGAGAAGGTCAAAGCTGAGACAGAGGCTGCTGAGAGAGCCAAGGCCGAGCAGAAGAAGGCCAGGGCTGAGCAGAGGAAGGCCGAGAAGCAAGCTGCCGAGAAAGCAGTCGCCGAGAAGGCAAAGGCCAAGACTGAGGGGAAGAAACCCGAGGATCTCGAGAAGCAGGAAATCGAGAAGGAGCGAACGAAGAAAAGGGCCAGAGACCAAGGCGCATCCGCAGGCGGAGCACTCGTGATTCGCGACTCCGGCCCGATTCCTGCTGCGCTCTCGGCTGATGCTCGCGCTGCTGGTCAGCCCTGCTACCCGGAATATATGATTGAGGTTAGCCACCAACATAGCATCGGCTTCCCTCCCCAAGATAAAGCTGTAGCTATTCAGAAGGGGAGGAAAGCTGTAGCCAGGAATACTCCTCCCTTCGATCCAGCCCAAAACAAACCCGTCACTATTGCTTCTCGGGGAACCCAAGACAAGCCAATAACCTCCAAGGGTCTTGAGCAGGTACTGGACACTGTCGGCTACATCAGCGCCAAGTGGGACAGCGGGGTTCTCGGAGAGGAGAAGTGGCACGGCTTGACCCTTGGCTCCGTCGACCACTACCGTGTGGAGTGGAACAAGATCGACTTGGGACACCAGCCCATGTCCGTCTCCACCGATACCGCAACCCTCGCAGCCAAGATGTTCTTGCACCGCAAGAACGCCGAAGATATCGAACAGAGCTACGCAGTAAGTCTTTTTGCCTTTTCCGAGTTGAACTTTTCTTCTCTTCTACTCGCCTTTCTTCTTTCTTACCATCACCCCCAGTCCCCGAGATTTGGGTCGAGTAGCTGGATACCCTCCGAGTAGCCTCCTACTCGGTCCGAATCTTCTCTGCTTTGCCTAACTCATTTTCTTCTCGGTTTTCAGGATAGCGTTCTTAAGCGGACCAACTTATACCGCATCCTTCTCTGGAACCACTCCATCGCCAGGAGGCGAATTGCTGCGCTGGAGAAGGAGAAGATAGCTGCTGAGGCTGCGAGCAAGAATGCAAACGACAGCACCCAACAGCTGGCCGAAGTGCAAGGTACGCCTTTAGCCACGCGGTTTCTGCGTTTTATGTTTACGCCCGCTTCTGCTTTCTCACGCGCTAACCTTTTCTTCTCTGCAGACAAACTGAAGGCCTTGGCCGATGAGCATGAAAAATGCCGTAGCTTCGTGGAGAACGCCGAGGCCACCATAAAGAAACTTGAAGGTGAGTTTTGCTGTTTACTCGGTATGACCTTGAGTTTGGTTCTTCTCTGCCCGTTTACTGACCTCATCTTATCTTTTCGCAGAAGATTATAAGTCGTTTGCTGAGGCGCACCAAGACTGCGTCAAGCCAGCAGAGGTGGAGAAACAGCTATCCGACCAGGCCATTTCTCTGGTGAAGGACCACACCACCGAGATGGAGAAGCTGCAGGTCCTGCTTCAGAATGCACTCCAAGACGCCGTGAAGATTGGCGCCGAGAGAGACACGGCCATCGCCGAGAAAGCCAAGGCCGAGACCACTTTCAAGGCCAAGGAGAGGGCCCTCGAGGCTGAATGCGAGACTCTGAAGAAGACCAATGCTGATCTTTTCGCTCAGATGGACACCCTGCGCCAGATCCAATCAAAGCACATTGGCAACGAGGAGTCCTGGAGCACCAAGCTGCAGCAGCTGCGCCGCCAACTGATCGGTAAGTTTCTCTTCATTGCACCTTTTCTTCTCGGTCTTGTTCCTTCTCGGTTTCTTTCTCCTTCTCGGTTTTTGATATTGCTACTTGCTATTTCAGATATCTGGCCTCGTCTTGAATCTACTTCTGCGCCCACGATAGCCAAGGCCCGAGCAGTTCGCCTCTCGCTGGGTGAGCCGATTGACACCAGGGCGGATATCGAGGACAGCTTGCTGGTGCTCAAAGGTTACTTCGAACAGCTGGCCGGCTGCGGGACTGATTTGATGCATGCGGGCTTTGAGCTCCACCGGCTGTTCTGGCCTCATGATCCTGAGCCAAAAAGCATGCGGGCGCTCGCCCTCAAGCTGGAGAGCGTGAAGGCCGAGTTGAAAAAATGGCGAGCCTCCGGAGCCCGTGCTGGTGCGGACGTGATGCTTCTCTGCATTGCGTCCTGGTATGAGAACCTGGATATGCAGCTTATCCGCGGGAAGCGCAATAATTCCAAGTGGGAGACTGATGCCGATAGCGTGGCCTTGCGCAAGCAGATTGCATATGACGTCGCAGAATGCGCCGAGACGGAGGTCTATATCGATGGCGTCCCCGAACCCGACACCGAGTACGAGGACGACGAAGATGATGACGACGAGGAAGAACTTGGTGACTTCTTCGAATCTCCCAAGGGCAAGGCCGGAAAGGGAAAAGCCACCGTCGTTGCGAGTAGCGATGAAGACGAAGGGGCTCACATCGACTCCGAGCCACTCGACTTCGGCACTTCCTCAGGTGCTGCCCTCGACGACACGGTGCCTCCTCCCGGCCACGCTTCAGGCTCCTCCTCGGCTCCGGGACCCGTCTCGGTGGCCACGGCCACTTCTGAGCAGGCGGCCACCCAGGAGGATGCCGAGATGGAGGAATCTGCCGCCGTGCAGACGGAGGCTGATGCTACCCACGCCAGCACCGAAGGAACAGCCGCCACGACTGCCACCGAAGAAACTGCTGTCAGGACCGCCGCCGAGGAAGCAGCCGCCAAGGCCAGCGCCGAGAACATCTCCTCTTCAACTTGAAGCAACCTGCAATCTTTTCTTTCACTTGAGCACTTTATCAGATCCCCGGAATGCCGGGAGCATATGTATCAGACTACCTTTATTTTGCTTGCTACTCAGTTTTTATGCCCACTCGGTTTATGTTGACATTAATCAATTTGAACGACACTGGCTTAATGCCGAGTTGTGTTTCCATGCGAGTCCCCGAGTAGCATTTCTTATTCACCCTGTCTTTTTCATCTCTGCTCTACCTGCGACTTGTCGCTTGTTTGGTATTCGAGTCACAAGAATCAAGGAACAAGGCTGCAAATACTTAGCCGCTAGAAACAATCATGATAACGCAGCCCACCACTTAGCCGAGAAGACGAAAACGGGGAACAAAAAGTAACCGACAATCTACTCGGTTCCTGCACTCTTTCTTCCTTAGCGATTTTCGTGTGCTCATTGACCTTTTGCTTGTTCTCTTGCTTGCCATGAAGCCGGGTTTCGGACAGCAGCAGAGTCGAAGAGTTGGCATATAGGTTTAAACACAGTACTCAATGCACTTATGAGTTCTGAAGTGGAGCAACCGAATAGACGAAGGAACAAACCGAGTAAAACAAACACTTAGAGCAATTTTGGACGAGGGCAGTCCCCGAGAACAATTTTAGATTGCAGAGTAGAATTTCAACTCGGATGAGAGGGTACATACACATCTTTGCTTACGAATGAAAACGACGAAGTAGAGCTACATTCCAGGGGCGCTTGGTTTCCTCTCCAGCTTTATCTGCCCTGTTCGCCTGCGATGGGCGCACATCTACAAGATAGTACGCATCATTGTGCAGCGCTTTGCTGACAATGAAGGGCCCTTCCCAAGGAGGAGACAACTTGTGCATCCCGGCTGTGCGCTGCACCAGCCTAAGGACCATGTCTCCTTCTCGGAAAACCCTTGGGTTCACCTTTCGGCTATGATAGCGCCGCAGGTTTTGCTGGTAGATAGCCGAACGTGACAGAGTCAGCTCTCTTGCTTCTTCAAGCAGGTCAACGTCGTCTTCTCGAGCTTCTCTCGCCTCCACCTCAGTGTAGAGGGCTACTCGGGGGGAGTCATGCTCTAAGTCTATTGGCAACACGGCCTCAGCCCCGTATACCAAGAAGAATGGCGTGTAGCCGGTTGACCGGTTAGGGGTAGTCCTTAGACTCCACAACACCGCTGGCAACTCTTCTAGCCAACACCCAGGTGTTTTCAGCAGTGGCTCAATCAGCCTTGGCTTGATACCTGCCAGTACCATCCCATTGGCTCTCTCAACTTGCCCATTGGAGGCAGGGTGCGCGACTGACGCAACGTCTAGTCGGATATGCTTATCTCTGCAGAATCGCACCATTGCCCCTTCTGCAAAGTTGGTGCCGTTGTCGGTGATGATACTGTGCGGGTAGCCATATCTCATGATTATATCCTTCACGAACTTCACAGCTGTGACCCCATCGCACTTCCGAATAGGTTTCACCTCGATCCACTTGGTGAACTTGTCCACCATGACCAAGATATGTGTCATATTGCCCTTAGCCGGCTTGAAAGGACCAACCATATCCAAGCACCAGACAGCAAAGGGCCATGTGATAGGAATTGTTTTCAATTCGGAAGCTGGCATGTGAATCTTACTTGCGAACATCTGGCAGCCGGCGCACTTTCTCACAATATCTTCAGCTTGCTGCAGTGCCGTGAGCCAGTAGAAGCCATGCCGAAAAGCTTTCTTGACTAAAGCCCGAGAAGAGGCGTGATGTCCACATTCCCCTTGATGTATTTCCACCAGGATTTCTTCTCCTTCCTCTGGGCTCACACAGCGTTGCAGCACCCCAGTGGCACTTCTCTTGTGCAGCACATCTCGGACTATGGTGTAGCCCTTGGACCTTCTCTGAATCTGCCTCGCAGTCACCTCATCTTCAGGTAAAGTGCCGTCCCTTAGAAAGGATAATATGGGCATTGCCCAACTCGGTGTCTCCCGCACGGGAAACACTGGTTCGTCCATTTCCATTGGGACAGGCTCTGGTGGTTGCACAGGAGGAGTAGGAGCGCTTCTCTGCAGCCCAGACCGATTGGCGAGAACTTCTTCAATGAACGCAACAGCTTCTGGGTTGAGGGCGGCAGTCCCCGAGTAAGGAATGGCAGTCCCCGGGTAAGGAATGGCAGTCCCCGAGTAGGGAGTGGCAGTCCCCGAGTAGGGAGTGGCAGTCCCCGGGTAGGGAGTGGCAGTCCCCGGGTAGGGAATGGCAGTCCCCGAGTAGGGAGTGGCAGTCCCCGAGTAGGGAATGGCAGTCCCCGAGTAAGGAATGGCAGTCCCCGAGTAGGGAGTGGCAGTCCCCGAGTAGAGGACGGCAGTCCCCGGGTTCCCTGCAGCATTCTCGCAGTCAATCTCCATTGGGTCAGATTCTTCACTCGGCAGAGAGGGAACAAAGATGGATTCCGAGTTGGGGGAAGGCTTGATGGATGGCTTCCTCAGATGCTCCAAGGCAATCCCTGCCGGGATGGACTGCCGAGAAGATCCCAATTTGGACAGCTCGTCTGCGGCTTCGTTCTCTGCTCGGTGGATGTGCTGGAACTCACAGCCTTCGAAAAACCCAGTCATTGACTGCACCAGGAAGCGATACGATGCCATGTTGGCATCCAAAGCATCCCAGGTACCTGAAACTTGCTGCACCACCAGATCTGAATCGCCATAGCATATAATGCGCTGCACACCAACTTCCTTTGCTACTCGCAAGCCATGCACCACTGCCTCGTACTCGGCGACATTGTTGGATGCCTTGAAATGAATCTGCAACACATACTTGAGCTGATCCCGCTTGGGTGATGTAAGCACAACGCCAGCACCAAGGCCTTCTTTCACCTTTGAGCCATCAAAGTGCATCTTCCAATAGTTGGAAACTGGAGCAGGAGGTTCATATTGCATCTCGGCCCAGTCCACAAGAAATTCCGCCAGTACCTGAGACTTGATTGCTTCTCTTCTCGTATACGCGGGAGCGTACGCGGCTAGCTCAATTGCCCACTTGGCTACTCTGCCACTCGCCTCCTTGTTACCCATGATGTCCGAGATGGGAGCTGAGCTCACAACAGTGATGGGGTGCTCCTGGAAGTAATGCTTTAGCTTCCTGGCGCCCAGGTACACACCATACGTCATCTTCTGGTAGTGAGGATAGTTTTGCTTGGAACTGGACAGCACTTCACTGAGATAGTAGACTGGGCGCTGCACACTCTTGCCTTCTTCTTCTCGCTCCACCACTATCACCACGCTGACTTCCTGGTTAGTCGCGGCAATGTACAGCAGCATAGGCTCTTTGGGTAGCGGACTAGCCAAGACAGGAGCGCTAGCCAGCATTGCTTTCAGCTCATTGAATGCCACATCCGCCTGTGGAGTCCAGACAAACTTGTCACTCTTCTTCATCAGCTGGTACAGAGGCAGAGCCTTCTCGCCCATTCGGCCAAGAAAGCGGCTCAGAGATGCCAGACAACCCGTGAACTTCTGCACATCCTTCAATGATCTCGGCAAAGACATGCTCTCAATAGCTTTTATCTTAGACGGATTGGCTTCAATGCCCCGACTAGAAACCAGAAAACCGAGTAGCTTTCCAGCTGGTACGCCAAAGGTACACTTACTCGGATTCAGTTTCATTTTGTACCTGCGTAGGTTAGCAAAGGTTTCCTCCAAGTCGGCAAGCAGAGTATGTGTTTTATTCGTTTTGATGACAATGTCATCTACGTACACCTGCACATTCTTGCCGAGCTGGTCGTGCAAGCATTTCTGCATGCATCTCTGATAGGTTGCACCCGCATTCCTCAGGCCAAAACACATGACACGATAGCAATAAGCCCCGTACGGGGTAATAAAAGCAGTCTTTATTTGATCAGCAGGATTGAGTGCAATCTGGTGGAAACCAGAGTAGGCATCTATGAAAGACAACAGTTCACAGCCGGCAGTAGAATCGATCACCTGATCGATGCGAGGTAGCGGGAAAGGATCCTTGGGGCATGCCTTGTTCAAGTCGGTGTAGTCGACGCACATGCGCCATGCGGTGGCAGCCTTGGGATCTTCCTTTTTCTTCTCGACCATGACCGGGTTGGCTAACCAGTCCGGGTGCAGCACCTCCATGATGAAGTTACTGATCAGCAGCTTGGTGATTTGATCACCGATGGCCTTCCTTCTCTCATCCCCGAAACGGCGTAAAGCCTGCTTCACGGGCTTGGCGTCAGGACGCACATGCAAAGAGTGCTCAACCAACTCCCTCGGGACTCCTGGCAGATCTTCATTGGTCCAGGCGAACACGTCCCGATTCTCACGGAGGAAGTGGATGAGCGCGCTTTCCTATTTCTCGGCCAGCCCGGCACCAATGATAGCCACGCGCTCCGGGAACTCGGGGTCAACCTGGACTGTCTTGGTCTCCTTGGCAGCTTGGAAAGCAGTACCATGCTGAGTACTCGGCACACCTTGTGCGCCAGCTTGTGCGGACTGAGCCATGGCCACCACTTCGTACATCTTCTTCTTCTCGGCAGCAATCACCATTGATTCCGCCAGCTGAGAGCTAGCAGAGGCACACTCCATGGACTTCTTGTAATCTCCCGAGATGGTGATGATGCCATTGGGCCCGGGGATCTTCATCTTCAGGTAAGCCACATGAGTAGAGGCCATGAACTTGCTCAGAGCAGGCCTGCCGAGTAGAGCATGATAGGGACTCTGATGATCCACCACCTCAAACTGCAGGCGCTCAGTGCGACAGTTCTCCCGAGTACCGAATAGCACATCAATCCACACTCGGCCAATCGGGTTGCATGAGATCCCGGGCACGATGCCATGGAAGGTGGTCTTGCTGGGCAGCATCATGTTCTCGGCCAGGCCAAGCTTCTCGAGTGTGTCCTTGTACACAATGTTGATGCTGCTGCCGTTGTCGATCAGCACTTTGCTGAACCTCACATTCTTCTCGGGGCCCAGGAAAGTGGGATCCAGCACCAAAGCATAGGTACCCGGATTGGGCATCACCTTGGGGTGATCTGCCCGAGTCCACCTGATCTCCTGGTCACACCAATACATGTAGTGAGGCACAGCCGGAATCACTGCATTGACCTCCATGGCCCGCCTGTGCTGTGACTGCTTGTCGACTGCCTCAGAAGTGAAGATCATATAGCTCTCATGGTGCTCTTGGTACTGGTTGGAGCCATTGCCCCCATTGTTGTTGCCCTGATAGTTGTTGTTGCCTCTGTTGTTGTTGTTGCGGTTGTAGTTGTTGTTGTTGTTGCGGTATCTCTCGTTGTTGAAGTTCTGGTTGGCTCCTAAAGCCACCTGGTTGACATTTTCTCTTCTCGGGTACACTGGCGGCCGAGCTGCAGGAGCGCGAGTAGGCTGAACAGTGGCATTCGCGGCTGGCAGAGGAGGTGGAGGAGGCAAGCCGTCACTCTTGATCACATCCCACCATTCGCATTGCCGAGTAGTATGGTTCGCAGGCCTTGAGGGGTGGTGAGTGTGAAAGCTGCATGGGCCATCCTTCATGTCATCGAAGACAAACTTCTTCGGCTGCTCGGAGTTCCCGCTACTCGGCTGTGCAGTGCGGAACGGTTTCTTGTTGCCTTGGCCCTGGTTCTGGTTCTGCCCGTAGGCTCCAGCAGGTTTCTGCCTCTGGCCACCACCGCCTCCGACATTCACTGCATTCACCTCTTCAGGATCGTACCGAGTATCTACTCGGCGCTTGTTGCGGAACTCGTTGCGCTTGCTGCTGTTGAAGTTCCTTCTCGGCTCGGAGGAGTCCATCAGTGGCTGAGTGGGGTCGCCGAGTGCGTACTGATCCGCAATCTTGATGGTCTCGGCCAAGGTGTTCGGCATCTCCCTTTGCAATCTCTGCCAAAGCATGCTGCCATGTCGGCAACCCTGCGCAAACCAAGTGATGGCTTGCGCCTCATTCACACCCTCACAGGTGTTCCTCAAGGTGCTCCACCGAGTAAGGTACTCGCGGTCCGTCTCGTCTTCTCGCTGCCGGCAAGCCGACAACTGCTGTGGCCTATTCGGCCTCTTGTAGGTGCTGGTGAAGTTGCTGATGAAGGCATCCGAGAAGTCCAGCCAGCAGTTAATGCTGTTCTTGGGCAAGTTGTTGAGCCAAGTGCGAGCTGGACCTTCTAGCATCTGCGGCACATAGCGTACCGCCCATCTCCTGTTGCCATTCGCGATATGGACCGCGGTGACGTAGTCGTTGAGCCAATCTTCAGGCTTGGTGCTGCCATTGTAGCTCTTGGTGCCTCTTGCAAGCTGGAAACCCTTCACGGACGGCTCGTTCATGATGCGCGGGCCAAAGCACTCGGGGCCGGGAGGACCCGTGCTCTCAAGCCGCGCCGACAAGCTGATACGGTCCAGCTGGTGCCTTGCATCTCCAGGCGCCAACACGCGCTCACCAACACGGTCATGGATGTCATACCCAGCCATCTCCATAGCCGAGTAACCATCATCATACCTATCCACCTGCATAGCAGCAGGCTGCTCCACCGGGTTGGCGATTGGTGCCACTGGGCGCGGCTGCTGCCTCTGCCGAGTAGGCGGAGCTCCGGGTTGCCGAGAAGTACCCGGACGTGCGGCTTCTCGGACACGGCTTTGAGCTTGATGGGCTTGAGAGCCTGCTCTTGCAGCGTTGTGTTCCTGCCCAGGCTGCTGCGGCACAGCAACCTGTTTCGCGGCAGCAGCCGGGTCATACACCTGCATTTGCCTGTCTCTACCCGTACGCCCGCTGCGGCTCTTCTCGCGGCTAGGATGCGGAGATGAGGCTTGATCGTTAGATCTAGCCGCGTGCGAGTGAACCACCTGCGAAGCTCCAGCTCCCGGGTTGGCCTTCCGGAACTCCTCGTTCTGCCTGGCGGCCTCCAGCACCAGCTCGCCGAGCCTCTCCTGCTGCCTGCGACGCGCCTCTCCCTCTAGGCGCGGCAACTCGGCAGCCACAGCCTGCGCAGCTCGCAGCGTCTTGGCGGGGGTGCTGTACCTCGGCCTTGTGAAGGTGTTCGCGGTAGCCGACTGCGCGGGCTCCTCCGCAACAGTCGCCATCTCGGCGCCTAGGTTGCGCCGCGTAGCACCCACTCTGCTGGGCCTCCTGGCCACCGGCGTGAAGCCGTGCGCCTTGTTGTACTCGAGCTGGTCCAAACTCAGCTCAAGCCTGATCTTCTCCAACTCCGCCTGCTCGGCGAGCAGCTCCTGGCGTTGCCGCTCGAGCTGCTCCCTTGCGGCTAGGAGCTCGACGTCGGTGGGCGTGGGCATGCCGGTTCGCGCAGCAGACGCGGGGATGACCGTAGACGTGGAAGGCGGCAGGTTGCTCTCCTTCTCGTAGGGCCGGTGGGTCCTGCCACCCGCGGGCGGGTCGTCAACCTCCTCGACGACGGCCGCAGCGCCAGTAGCAGCTGCGCCAGCGTTCGCCGCCAAGCCCGTCACCATCACCTCAGCGCAGCACGCAGAGCTGCATGCGGGCCTTCCGCGAGCAGCAACAACCGCGGGAGGATCCTCCGCGTCGTGCACCAGCTCGGGGTAGGTGTCGCTGGCGACGGTGGCAACGTAGACGAGATGAGAGCCGAAGGAGATCACCGAGCCGCCCTCCGGCATTGCCTTGCCGCCGAAACAGCCGGCGTTGTCGGTGACGAAGTCGAAGGAGCCGAATCTGTGGACAAGGCCACAAACTACACGCTCCGCTGATGAAGATCCCGTCCGAACAGAAACTCCAGCCAGCGCCGCTGGTTGCCCCACGGTGGGCGCCAACTGTCGTGGTGGTGTCACGGCAGATGCCATGGGATGGCTAAAGATGTGGGGACGATGGACGCTGGAGGTGTCCGGGGAGGGATCACGCGACGAGTAGCCGCGTGAGGTGAGATCCACACAACACAAACAACACGATGTACCCAGGTTCAGGGCCCTCGTGAGGAGGTAAAACCCCTACTCCTGCCTTTCTCTATGTATTACGATGTCTCTCCGAGTAGGTACAATACAAATAGAATCGCTACCGAGTAGCCCCTTGCCCTCTCCGAGTAGAGTTAGGTCAAGCACTTAGGGTTTCTAGGGTTTCCAGGGAGCCACCTGTTAGCCTCTATGGGAGCAGGTGTGAGCGTGCCTCGCGCAGGAGGCGGCTGGGCACCTTATATACCTGGTGCCCAGCCGGATACGTCCAAATCCTAGACAAGTGTCGACATAGTGTGCACACTGTCCTTTCTCCGAGTACCCGCTGACAGCTTTGGTCGTTGGTCTTGGCTGCTTCTGTAAAGTCGTTGGGCAAAACTAGGGGACAGACTGGTATCACTGTACCTAGTCACAGAGTAGGCCCCCCTTATCCTGCCACCGACTGCTTCCATGCTGTCACTGTCAGGCAGGCCGTCCCCACGTGAACAGTAGTTCGAATGCTGCCAAGTACGGACCCAGGATACGCGGGATCCTGTGTCAGAACGGCTCCTTTGACTTCCTGCCCGAGTAGTTTCCCGCCAAAGGTTCCCGCCAATTGTACTCGGGCCAAACCTTCTACTCGTCAGGGCAGAACTTGACTGATATCCCCTTCTGGTCATCTTGAGGTGAGACCGGGTAGCAGTCGACCGGGTAGCGAGTACCCGGTAGTCGGCTACTCGACCAAACCTCTCTTCTGTAAGCGGCCTTTACCACCTGTCTTTACCCTACTCGGGGGTAACCCCCCGACACAAGTATCCAGTGTAATACGAGATTTGAGTTAATATATCTAGATCGGAGACTCGGCGACTTGATTGCCGGCTACCAGATCGCATATCATCATGTTTTCCCTTGAGCTAAACCCTCTCCCAAACACCAGAGTCGATTTGCCCCAAGATAAGTTACCCCCGGTAACGTCTGCCGTGATTATCCCACGACAGTTGGCGCCCACCGTGGGGCCTACGTCCAAGGGTGTTTACATCACGGGAGAAGCTCGGAAGAACATGGAGAACCTTGTCATCGGCGAGATCTACACCGACCACCAAGGAGAGAAGATGGTGGACGATTCCGGCTGGGGGCCAGAGTCGGATCTGCTCGAATCCGGATCTGTCGTGACAATTGACCAGATCAACGTCTTCATCGGCATGGTATGTACGTCCGGTTCAATCCCTGACGATTTCGGATTTGATTCTGTGTCAGGGGAAGCTACCCACGTTCAATCAGATGGAGAAGAATCGGTCGGGACGGTAGATCCGAAAGAAGAGCCCCCCACGAAGAGGGAACAGCCGGAGGAGCCGGCATGGACCCCGCGTGGCCGGGTCATGAGAGAAGATGATACCGAGTCCATCCTGCATCTGCTGGAGAACCGGTACGAGGAAAATAGCAGCGAAGAGGAAGAGTACGAATCTGCGCCAAGCATTACGCGTCGGGTTGCGGTTTACACGGCCCCGGCGATCAATCTTAATCAGGGAAACGTGACCGCGGCCGCAGTCGGAACAGCACCAGCAGTGGCCCAGCAGCAAGGTCCGGTTGACGGAAACCCGGTTCTCACCCGAGTTGACGGAGAATCGGCATCGGTTACCAGCCACGCGGCGGACAGCGAGTTGCAGGCAAACATGTTCGGATATCTGGCAAACCGGACGCCAGGGGCGGGTCCTTCAAACCCGCAACACCCGGCCCTATTCAACAACAACTTGATTCTGGATCCAACCGTTTTAGCTACAGTTATTACTCCGGAAAACGCGGCGGAACGTGTCAGAGATCTGGACATAGCCCGTCGCGCATTGGAACAACAGAGAAGGCAAGTAGAAGCAGAAAGGCAGGGGATGGCCACCCGCCAACGTGAGCTGGATGCATTGGAAACCCGGCTCCGAGAAGAGACAACCAGGGTGCGTCAAAGGCATCAAACCATGTTACCAGCAACGGGTGGAGTTATAAACCCGACCAACCTATTCATCACAACTCAGGATCAACCGATCCCGGCAGCAAACCAAGGAACCGTACAGCAACCTGCAACTGGAGGAGCACAGCCGGCAAACATACAAGCCGGGTTACCCATATTGCAGACTGGAGCCACTGCCGGCAATACATTGCCACCACCACCACCATCACAATTTCGCACACCAGCAGGTCATTACAACAACCCCATGGATAATGTGTACGCAGCAACGCTCGCATTGAATCAAATCCCCGTAAGAGAGTCACCCCACGCGGAGGAGACCCGGCGGGCGATAGACCTATTGCGCACTGCGGTAGCACAGCAAGTTAACTACTCGGATCACAGAAGTGGAATGCATGGGACACCATATATCAGCCAGCAACGAGGCAATACCAACAATATCCAGACGAGTTCAGCGCGGCGGAGGGAAGAGCAGCAGCAAATGCCGCCTCCTCCCCGCGTTCAGGCAGTACCGGCAGCATCAGCAGCACAAGTTATCGTGGACAGTTCCAGAGCCAGGAGGGCCGCGGCCGGGTCTGCGGTGCATGGGCCACCAGCCGCACCGCGTCCAGCGGCACCTCCCGCAGGATCACATGTTTCCCGGGTGAGGCCAGTTCCGACTAATCTCGCTGGGCCTAAGTCGGCTGACATCAGGGCTGAGCCTTACCCGGATAAATTCAAAGAACCGGGTAAAGTTGTGAATTATGAGCCGACTATGGATCCAGAAACATGGTTGAGCAGTTATGAGATGGCTATGTCGATTCGCAATGCATCAGAAAATCTTCAAGCCAAGTTCATGTACTTGATGATGTAAGAAGGAGCAGCAAAGTTATGGTTCAATAATTTACCGGAAGGATCTATCAAGTCATGGGAGGAGTTGAAAACTGCGTTTATCAAGCACTTTCACGGGACGTGCAGAAAGCTATTTACTATTGATGACCTAGAGCGATGTGTACAAAAGAAAGGAGAATCGGCGCGCAGCTGGGTGCGCCGGGTTATGGAGATACTTCACTCATCTACGGATATTCAGCCCAAAGATGCGCTACAAGCTATGGCGAAGACGTGCAAGTACATACCTTTAGTGCAAAAGTTAACACGCATGAAATCTAGTCGAAACGCTTCAGAGGTTACGATGGGAGAGCTAATGGATGCATGCAATAAACACGCTGCAACAGATACTACAGAAGAGGATGTCGATGACAAGAAAGCAAAAGGAAATACAAATAATAATGGAAGAACCGGCAATGGATCAACGCCGGGTAACAATGGAGGTAACAATGGGAACAACCAGAACAAGCGCCCGTTTGAGGGAGGCTCCGAGTTTGTCGCTAGCACAGAAGCCGGGTCTTCGAGACCTAGAGCAGAAGGAAATTTCAATGCTGGAAACCACAACGGAGGAAACTATCAAGGACCGCCAAGGCCGGGTAACAATTGGGATATCTTCAGAATGGCGTGCCCAAAGCACAGCAGGAACGGTAGGCCGGCTAACCACTCATTGGAGCAGTGCGCGGACCTACAGAGATGGAAGAATGAGGAGATAAACAAGGCCATGCGAGGTGCAGGTCGGGGAGGAGGACCGGGTCCGGGTGGAAACCCGGGCAACGGCCCACCCCCAGCCGGTAACCCGGCAGGCGGAAATCCGGGTAACAACCAAGGGGGAGCTGGAGGTTTCCAGGCTAACCCCAAGCAACTGGGACAATATCACGCGCACACCACAGGAATTTCTAACAAGGATAAAAAGATACTGAAACAAGCAGTAAACTCGGTTTCTTCGGCTGTCCCGAGATACCTGAGATGGTCAGAGCAGGACGTATCATGGAGCAGAAGAGATCACCCGGAAAGGATAGAACACCCGGGAGTCTTAGCATTGGTGGTGGCACCACAGGTTAATGGTTATGAGCTAAAAAAGGTCCTAATGGATGGTGGAAGTAGCATCAATATCTTGTATTGGGAAACCTTTCTACGCATGGGTCTCAAGGAGTCTCAGCTGCAAAAGAGTTCAACGGTTTTTCACGGGATTGTGCCGGGTCACTCAGCGTGCCCCGAGGGACAGATCACATTGGAGGTAGCTTTTGGAGAATCAAAGGATAATTATCGAGTCGAGTGGCTTACTTTCGAGGTGGTTAAGTTGCGCAGTCCTTATCACGCGCTATTCGGAAGGCCGGCTTATGCCAAGTTCATGGCCAGGCCGTGTTATGTGTATCTACAGCTAAAAATCCCGGGGCCCAAGCAGACCATCACCATACACGGGAGCCGGGATATAGCAGCTGAGTGCGATGAAGGAGACGCAGCCATGGCGGAGCAAGCTTGAAGAAAAGAGGAACTCAAGTATTACCGGTCTCAAGTAGACCCGGATGACAGAACAACGTTAAAAAGACCAAATACTGAAGATGAGAGAGCAAAATTCAAGGCAGCACAGGACACCAAGATGGTAGCTTTTGTCGAGGGTGATCCCTCTAAGCAATTTGCTATAGGATCTAACTTGGACAGCGAGCAGGAGAAAGCACTTGTGGAGTTCATTCGTTCAAATCAGGATGTGTTTGCCTGGACGCCTAGCGACATGCCGGGTATCCCCACAGAGTTGGCAGAGCACAGTTTGCACGTCGATCCCAAGTCCAGACCCGTGAAACAGGGCTTGAGAAAGATGAATGAGGAAAGAAGGAAAGCTATAGGGGAAGAAATTGCTCGGCTGCTGACAGCCGGCTTTATTATGGAAGTGTTTCACCTGGACTGGTTAGCAAATCCGGTTCTCGTGATGAAAAATACCAATGAGTGGAGGATGTGCATTGATTACACGAGTCTCAACAAGCATTGCCCAAAGGATCCGTTTGCACTACCAAGGATAGATCGTATTATAGACGCAGTAGCTGGAAGCGACCTATTATGTTTCCTGGATGCATATTCCGGGTATCATCAAATCAAGCTCAAGAAGGAGGATTGGGAGAAAACATCGTTCATAACCCCTTTTGGGGCCTTTTGTTACAAGACAATGACATTTGGGATGAAGAACGCTGGCGCAACCTATCAACGGTGTATTCAGAAGTGCTTCGAGGACCAAAATGGACGCAACGTCCATGCCTACGTAGACGATGTGGTGATCAAGACCAGAAAGGCGGAGACATTTATCGATGATCTAAAGGAAACGTTCAAGAACTTGAGAAGGTATCAAATGAAACTTAACCCGACAAAGTGTGTTTTTGGAGTTCCAGCCGGGAAATTACTTGGCTTTATCGTTTCTGAAAGAGGAATTGAAGCAAACCTGGACAAAATCAAAGCTATCCAGAGCCTGAAAAAGCCGGAAAATTTGAAACATGTTCAGAAGCTCACAGGGTGTGTGGAAGCTCTCAGCCGGTTTATATCCAGACTCGGAGAAAAGGCGATACCCTTGTACCGGCTCTTGAAAAAATCTGACAAATTCGTATGGGATCAAGAGGCGGACGAGGCGTTTGAGGCACTAAAAAAGCAGCTATCTGAGGCACCAGTCCAAGCAGCTCCGGGTCCTAAAGAGCCTATGTTATTATACGTTGCAGCAGGGCCCCGGGCGGTTAGCGCAGTGGTTGTCGTCGAGCGAAAAGAAGATGGGAAAGAATACCCGGTCCAGAGGCCGGTTTACTACGTCAGTGAGGTATTATCAGAGGCAAAACAGCACTATCCACATTGGCAAAAGCTGGTTTTCGGGGTCTTCATGGCCAGCTGGAAATTGAAGCCATATTTTCAGGAACACCCCATAACAGTGGTTAGTTCTATACCAATGTCGGATATCATCAGAAACTCGGATGCAACAGGTAGAATAGCCAAGTGGGCGATCGAGATGGGGGATTATCATATCAATTACGAGCCAAGGTCAGCAATTAAATCTCAAGCTCTAGTCGATTTTATTAATGATTGGACACACACAGGCATGCCTACCATGGCTCCAAATTCCGAGTCTTGGATCATGCACTTTGATGGCTCCAAGCAATACGAGGGGTCAGGAGCTGGAGTGGTGCTAACATCACCCAAAGGAGACAAGTTGAGCTACGTGCTGCAGATTCACTTTGATTGTTCCAACAACGTGGCCGAGTATGAGGCCTTATTGCACGGCTTAAAGGTAGCCAAGGAGATGAATATTAAGAGGATACGATGCTTTGGAGATTCGGACCTTGTGGTACAGCAGGTCTCAGGAACTTGGGATAGAAAAGATGCAACCATGGCAGCATACCGCAGAGAGGTTGATAGAGTTGCCGGGTGTTTCTCCGGGTACGAGGTGGAGCACATAGACAGAAGAAAAAACGAGGCAGCAGATGCACTCGCCAGACTCGGCTCGCGCAGAGAGCCGGTTCCACCTAATGTTTTCTTGGACGAACTATGGCGACCATCAGTTAAAACCGAGTCTGAGGAAGAACTGGCAAATCAAGACCCAGATTTGGAGCTCGTGGCCACAGTACGTGTTGTTCCCGAGTGGACAGAGCCGTTCTTGGCCTACCTATCACGGGGCAAGTTACCACAGCAGGAAGTGTTAGCAAGACAAATTCTGAGACGAGCAAAAGGATATTCTATCATCAATGGAGAGCTATACAAGAGAAGTGCAGCAGGAGTCTTTTTGCGCTGTGTAGCACCCGAAGAAGGCCGACAGATCCTCAAGGAAATCCATGAAGGTGATTGTGGGCATCATGCATCCACAAGATCCCTGGTGGCCAAAGCTTATCGACATAGTTTTTTCTGGCTCACGGCCCTAGCAGACGCGGAGCGCTTGGTGGCAAGGTGTGACAGATGTCAAAGGTACGCTCGCCAAACCCATGTGCCGGCTATGGAACTACGGACTATCCCGTTAACTTGGCCGTTTGCTGTTTGGGGTATGGACATGGTTGGCCCCTTTCACATGTCACCTTGCAAAAAGACGCACCTCTTGGTGGCCATTGACAAGTTTACCAAGTGGGTTGAGGTTATGCCAGTTACCAACTGTGAAGCAATTACAGCAGTCAAGTTCCTGAAAAGGATTATCTATCGGTTCGGGTATCCCCATAGCATCATTACCGACAATGGAACCAATATGTCCCTTGGCGAGATGGAGAAATTTTGTGGTAACAATGGAATCCGGCTTGACGTAGCTTCAGTGGCTCATCCACAGGCTAATGGACAAGTGGAGAGGGCAAATCAAGAATTGCTTCGTGGACTAAAGCCACGATTGCGAGTTCCGTGTATCAGAGCTGCTGGTGCATGGGTTGAAGAATTACCTGCAGTGGTTTGGGGTATCAACACAACACCCAACAGATCCACTCAGATGACACCGTTTTTCATGGTTTATGGTGCAGAGGCGGTGTTGCCGAGTGATATCATCCATGACCCGCCTCGAGTCTCGGCTTACGTCGAGGTAGAGAACGAGAAGACCCGGCAGGACGCCGTGGATATGCTAGAAGAAGAAAGGGAACAAGCACTGGAAAGATCAGCCATATATCAGCAGGATCTGCGGAGATATCATAGCCGGCGCGTGAAAACCCGGGTCTTCCAGGAAGGAGACCTGGTTCTGCGCCTGGTACAGTCAAAAGAAGGAAAACATAAGTTATCACCGCCATGGGAAGGGCCGTTTATCATAAGCCGGAATCTGCACAATGGATCGTATTACTTGATAGATGCAAGGGAAGAGTCGGCTACGGTTAACGACACCGCTCATACCACTTCATCTATGCAAGAGAAAGAAAGACCATGGAACGTAGCTCAGCTGCGTCCCTACTATACCTAGTATAGATCAGACTCACAAGTGGAACTACACGATGTAACAGGCAGCAGGTTTCAGACGCACTCTTTTCCCATCCAGGGTACCTAAGGGGACTGGAGGGTTTTTAACGAGGCGGCTTGCTGACCTAACTTTCTCATATCAATAAAGAGATGGTTAAGCAATATATCTCCTTCACATGTTTTATCAAGTTCTATTTTTCTGTTATGTTTTTTACTTTTCTTCCAGGTAAGTATTATTTATTGTTTTCTTAGTGCGTTAGTTTCTTTAGTATGTTGCATATATTTAGGTCTTGGGGGCTGATTGCTTGAATAGCACAGTTACAAACTCAAAGACCCGGCCATGATGCCTATGAGTTATAAGGGTCGATTACTCGCAAACGAGTACGGCTGCAATCTTATAACCGGACAAAGGAGCCAAATTTCTTGACTTTTCTTACTTAAGCTCGATGTGACTCGCACTAAAGTGGCATGATTTGCTCGCTTACGATTACAATCAGCCATGATGCCCAATGGGACTTGCCTGACCCTGTTTTCGTACAGATGTAACAACATGGTATCCACGCGAAAGCCGGCTTACAGTACAAGAGAGTCAAAAGGGTCATCTAAACCACAAGTTATGCAGAGTACAAGGTTAATAACCGGAAACTCAAAGTCTATCAAGCATAACTTCAAAACCTATGTGAAACGGCTCTAGGTTTTGGGCTTAGCAGAAACAATTTGTTTTCTTTGAGAAACCTCACCCCCCAGACTCGGAATTTTGGGCCTTGGGGACTGGGGATTTTGAGAAAAAAAGAGAGGCAAGTTATCTAGCTATTAAGCACAAAAAACCCAAAAATCCGAGTCTTGGGGACTTGGGGACTTAGAGAAAAGTTCACCCGTCAAAACCCACGAGACCCGGAAACCGAGTCTCACAAAAGGAACCATAAAGAAAGTCGGAGTATCAAGAGTAAATAAGCTCAAAGGCAGATAAATATCAGAATCATCCAAAGGCTAGAAGGGCCACGAAGTATATTAAGGCATTAAAGTGCATTACAACTCTCGACAATAGTATCAAAGGTGCACAGGCGCACCGTCAAAAATAATTGTTCAAAGGGCCCATTGGCCGACTGACGCATACGAAATGACATCGGATAGCAAGTATCACTCGGCATCCGGGACTGAGGCATCCATCTTCCCCTTGCCTTTGCCAGCCGGGTCTTGTTCCTTAGCTTGCCTTTCAGTACTCTTGGTAGCAGCAATACCCGGATCAGCAGTAGTGCCGGCCCGTGCAGGAGGAGGGACGATCGGAGGTAGCAGGCTCAGAATCGGCCTCAGCCTTCTTCTTCGCGGCCTCCTCTCTCAACTGGGCAGCCTCCGCCTTCCATCGGGCCAACATGTCGTACGGCTTGGGAAGATCCGACTTAATCGCCTTACCATCAGCATCGTACGCAGGGATAATTGAGTTGATATCCAAGCCGTCAGCAATCACACTGGCCGGGTGACGAACTTCCTTCTGGATGGCCTTGAAATTCTTCACTGAGAACTTGGACCCGTCATGGTTGAATTCTGGAAACCCGCCCACAAGCTTGGCCGGCTCGAGCTTAGGAAAATAAGCTTTAGCCAGCGAAGCCCCCGAGTCACTCCAACCCGGCAGGACGAGCGCTTCCAGTTCCCAATCCACTCGGGTATAGTAGAGCAGGCGTCCAGTAACCTCTTCAGATTTCCGTGTCCAACACCCGGCCATTGCAGTTCTTGAAGGATCCATTTGGTTCCGGCACAGAGCTGCCGGATAGTGCTCTTGATGGTCTTCAATTTGGCAATGTCATTTTCCTCCGGGATTACTTCATCCGGACCTGCAGAAAATAGGAAAAAGCACCGAGTAAGGAAACTCAACTATTTATCAAAATGAGAATCCGGGTCATAATTATCAAAGTTAGGAATTGTACCAGCCAGTGCACGATATGTATCGGCAATTTGAACAGAAACTTTTGTCAGCTCATCTTCTGCCGCATGAGCCCTCCTCCTATACTTCCTCGTGATCTTCCCGCTCCTCCTAGCTTCAGCTTCAGCCGCCTCACGCAGAGCCACCTCTTTCTCAAGGAGCTTGGTGGTCTTCGCCAATTTCTTCTCGGACTGAGCCACGAAAGCCTGAGTGGAGACACAAGGAAGGATTAGTCGGACATACTGCGAAGTTCCAAGCAAACTATCAATAAGTTCACTCGGAACTTGGGGACTAGATAAGGATACAGGCAATATTATTCGGATTTACCTCATGTTTAGCTATCAAAGCTTCTAAGATATTTTCTTCATCGGCCCTCAAGGTGTGAAGGGCCTCCAGCATCTGGGAGAATGTCATGTCTTCGGGCCTGACGCCAGAAGAGCCGACAGCTTGATCGCCTGGCGGGTGAATTTTCCCCGACTTTGGAGTTGAGACCCGGACTGTCTGGGTGTCCGGGTTTGGAGAACTCATCTTCGTGTCCGGGATCTCGACCTCTTCGTCCTCAGCCTCTTCGGATGGCTTTGGAGACCCGGTTTCCTGGTGAGTTGGGTCACCCAAGGAGCCTTGTTCCTGGTGGTCTTCAGCATCACCGCCAGTCGCGGCATCCGTATTATCAGTCGGCCCCTCCGTTTCCCGGTTATCGGTCTCCATGTTCTCCGGGTCACTAAGTGTGACTTGGGCGCTAAGAAAAAAAAAGAAAGAAACAGTTAGTGGCAGTGGAGGAAGATTATCGAGTGTGCGGGGATATCGTACAACAAGGACTCACCCGGTGTTCACAGCATAATCCGGGGGGAGCTCGCTGCTGGAAGCGGATGAAACCGTCGCAGAAACCGATAGCGGAACCCGGAACTGCCCAGCCCGAGGATGGTTGGGGGAGGGGTGACGCCGAGGAGAATTGGAAGGGTTAGGTGGACGAGTACCGGCACGGCGGACCGGTGAGGTGGCGATGCCCGGGTTGAGGGGATCGTCACCCGGGGAACTCCGCGTCACTCTACGCTTGGCTGGAAGAGAGTCCTTCAAATGGGGTGAGTTGGATAATTGTTGATTAAGTTTTCGCATGTTATCAAAGGAATAGGGTTCGGAGGACATAAAGGAGAAGGGAACCTTGGATACCACCCCCTGGTCTTCCTCTTGGCCCCAACAACTGCTTCTTGTTCAGGGTCGTTTTGATCGGATTCGGTGGCCTCCGGGTCCCCCTCGTCCTTGTCATCTTTGTCCTCCAACCCTGTAAGCCAAGTATGCACAGTCGGAAAAAGTTAGATGTGCGAGCAAAATGGCGCAAGTGAAATTGATAGAAGACCCGGATAAATACCTTCGTCATTATCAGCCGGTTCCTCATCTTCTTCCAGGTCTCCGGAAGAAGGGGAGGTCTCGACGTTCCAGAAAACGTTATCAGCCTGAGACAAAAGCACAAGGGTAAGAATCAGCAGTCATATCAAGCGTAAGCATGAAGGTAAAAGTATAAGAGTCGGATTTTACCGCTGGAGCCGGGTTATCCCGGGTGAATGGAGCTAACCCGGCGATGTTTTTGATCACCTCCAATTTTTCCGTCAAGAAACTCTTGATGGTTTTGTTGGTATCGCCGGCTGGGTAGTTCTTAGAAGAGTACCGGAGCGCGTCTGTGACGTGCCCCGAGTAGTCGCACATTAGCTTGGTGCGGATGGAGTTGGGCTGGATCCTGAAGTCCACCCATGTCTTGACCAAGTTGAGCCCAAGGAGACCTTGGGCGGAGAGGACGGCTATCTTGGTTAGAAGAGGTTGGATGGCCTCCTGTCCGACTCAGGGGCAAAGGCGTTGAAGGACTCAGAGATATCAAGGAGGCCCTCCGAGTAACCCGGCAATTTCTTCTCGCCGGGTGGGGAGGTGTCCCGGCAGTAAAAGAAAGAAAGTTGCTAGTGTTTAACATGGGAATTCAGGTTAAGAGTTGGCATTGGGGAATTTTTGCGGCGCTGGATGGAAACCCCGCCGCAAGCAAGAAGCGCTCCGTCACCGCTTTCGCGGCACGGTTTGCATTGGAAAAGTTCGATAAAAAGAGTCAAATTTGGCGGAGTGCACAAATATGACTCGGAAAGAACGATGAAATGGGTTATGTTCAACATAGAGTTAGGCCCTATGTCGAACACCCGGAGGCCATAGTGGCTCAAGACCTCGCGGTAGAAAGGGTGACCCGGAGGGCGAAACCCCCGAGTCACATGTTCGATGAAGCAGATTACCTCACCGGCAGCAGGCGTAGGCCGGGTCTCGTCACCCGGTGCTCTCCACTGGATATCTTCCTGAGGGGGGAGGACCCCTAACTCGGCCAGCTCTTCCAGCTTGGCCTTGGTGACTGTTGATCGCGCCCAGTTGGCGGATATTGATTGGGTCGTCCTTGTCTTGGCTTGCTGCTTCCCTTGCTTCTTGGGAGCCATGGGTTCAGCCTGCAAAAGCACGAGACAAAAAGGTACAAGACATAAGACTCGGAAATCATGGGTTATCCGGGTATTTGCAAGCAGTATCAAAAGAAGGCATGAGGACTATGAATTATCCGGGTATCACTGGACGGGGTGAAAATTACAGGTTATCCGGGTATCGAGTGGCAATACAGAAATTATGGGGGACTTACGTATTGGTGATCGTTTGCGGAAGAAGGGTGATTGCCCATGTATCTACTGCAAGCAAAATAACTGGAAGAAGTGGATTTTCCGGGTGTCAATGACGGTTGCGGAAAATTTGGGCGAAATGGATCTAGATTGAAAAATTTGCGGATGATTTTGTGGAGGAATTGGTGATTAACGGCGATAGGGGAGTAATATATGACCATCTACCAAGCTATTGGACGAACTAGTATGGAATTAGGCGACCTAATCCGGCGCGGAAAGGAAAATGGCCCGCGGTTGACTAGATCCAATCTAGATCGATTCGAAAAATTACAAGGCCATATTAATGGAAACAAGGAGCTCACCGGAGGAGATTGGAGTAATGCGCGGCGGCGGCAAATGGCGCACTCCGAATGCCCCTTTGCGACTGTCGGCAAGCTGCTCGAGGGCGCGGCGGCGGAGGGCGCGGCGGCGGAGGGCGCGGCGGCGCGGGACGAGCTGTGGCGGAACGTAGCCGGTGGCGGATTGGTTCCGGTAGCGTACGCAAGGTCTCCGTGGCGGCGCTCTGTGAGCTCGGACGGGGAAGTGAAGGAAAGGAAGAAGAAGGAGAAGTGGACCGTTGGAGTTAGGTTGTCCCCTAGGTACCTATTTATAGGGTGTGGGTGGATAAACCTAGACCAACGGGCGGGAACCGGAAATTTCGGGATAAAGGATATCCGCCGGATTTTCCGGGATATGCGTTAAGTGCTAGACGGGATATCCGGACAAGATATGAAGGAAATCTTCCAGCGGTATCAGGATCAGTTATCAAGTGGTGTAAGCCGGATCTTTGACATTCTTACCCGGGCGTTGACCCGGAAAGAGTAAAGAGGGATTTAGAGAAAGCCGGGTTATTATATGTCCACCATGGAGTTAGGCCTAGCTGTTTATCAAAGCAATCTAACCCGGCCTCTATGAACTTGTATGTTTGTTATTTTTTGTAGGGAATAGCGTGCGCTTGAAGGAGGATCTCATGAAGCCCAAGCTATTCTGGGGACTACTGATGGAGGGATGATAACCCGGTAGGCCAACGCCAAGGAGTAACTCGGCCCAAAGGACGCTGCACAAGACCCGGCTTAAGATAAAGGAGTTTCTAGAAGGCCCAAGAACGTAGGCCTCGTAACCCGGATTGTGGGTTCCGATAAGGATGTTTAGGGTTTGTGGGCAGTGTCCGGGTAGGATTCAGAGTGCGCCTTGGAGAGTAGGCCAGGGGGTCCGGATATTATATAAGCCGGCCCCTAGGGTTAGACGAGAGGGATCCAAGAGTTCGAGCAATATCGCTAGGTATCGAGTATCCAGTGTAATACGAGAGTTGAGTTAGTATATCTAGATCGGAGACTCGACGACTTGATTGCCGGCTACCAGATCGCATATCATCATGTTTTCCCTTGAGCTAAACCCTCTCCCAAACACCAGAGTCGATTTGCCCCAAGATAAGTTACCCCCGGTAACGTCTGCCGTGATTATCCCACGACAAATCCCACGGTCAGGGCTTCGCCAAGCCGGAGACCATGGAATGGAGCAGCGGGTGGAAGGGAAAATGTGTGGGCAAGTGTGTGGAGAAGAGAGAGCCCTCACCCTCCTTTTATAGGGGAGGGGAGGCAGCCCAAGGGGGGGTGCGGCCAGCCATGGGTTCCCCCACCCCTTCCTCTCTTCATGTGAGTGGAAGCTCCACTCAAACCCACTCAAAAATCCCTTAATTTCCCACTTGGAAAATCTAAAGGTTTTTCTTTAATAAATAAATAAAACATTTTTATTTCTTTATTTATATTTGTTAATTCCATTAACAAACATTTGCATGCAGCACCTCGAACCATTTGTTAATTCTATTAACAACCGTTCGACGAAAAACCCCTTTAACTATTTCAATGTTCCCCGAAACAATTCCGGACCTGCCCAAAATATTCTTCGCTATTCCGTATCCTCTCTAAAAGCTTCATCGAACCTTAAGTGTGTCTCCCTACGGTTCGTGAATATTATAGACATGATCGAGACTCCTCTCCGATCAATAATCAACAGCGGGGTCTGGAAAACCGTGATGACTCCTATATATTCAACGATGACTCTCGTGATCGTGTGAACCTTTCAACGTCGTAACGATTTCCCTTTGTCTCGCGATATATTACTTGTCCGAGATCCGATCATCGGTATCCATTATACCTTGTTAGATCTCATTATCCGACAAGTACTCTTTTCTTGTTCCCGTGATATAACATTCTTGTGATCATATCACTTGCTTGCAAGAGGTGTCGATGTGATATCGCCGAGAGGGCCCTGAGTATATCTATCCGTCATATTGGATGGACAAATCCCATTCTCGATCATGAGCTTCAACCAACACTTTCCGAATATCCAATGCCACCTTTATAGTCACCCTTTTATGGTGTGACGTTTGATGTCATCAAAGTATTCTTTCGGTATTAGTGATTAACATGATCTCATGGTCTAAGGAATAATGTTACTTCGAATGTAAGATATAACAACAAAAATAAATGACTTGATCGTATTGTTATACTTAGTTAGGGTTTAAGTTCATCATGTCATTCTCCTAATGACATGACCCTGTTATTAACAACATCCAATGTTCATGATCAGGAAACCTTGATCATCTGTTTAATCAACGAGCTAGTTAAAAGAGAGGCTTCACTAGGAACGTCGGTTTGTTTATTAATCACACATGTATCAACGTTTCCGGTTAATACAATTCTAGCATGAGAAATAAACATCTATCATAAACAAGGAATAATATATAATAAACACTTTATTATTGCCTCTCGGGCATATTCCCTTCACAATGCTCATCTTACCACGTCATCATATCATACTAGGTTATCGCAGCTCTGGTTCATCAACCAGATGGAACAGAGGTAACAGACATGTAAGACTAAGCGAAGCAGATATGACGCTCTGGCAATGCGCACAAGCAAATCTATGGCGGCTACGAGCAGTGGATTAGGATATTGAGGCAATGCAGTATATAGGTGAACTATATCTACTGACATCAAATACTTTGAAATTGAATACAAAGTATGAGAATCAAATGATGTTGGAAAACATATATGAGCAGATAAGAGGTTATGCTTGCCTTGGTTATAAGAAAACCAATAGATATATCTTCTGGTATAAGTGCTTGACTTGTCGGTTAAGGTCAAGTATTCGCCATCGGAATTGCGGGTCTTCAATTCGGAGTCGCATTCTACCGATGGGGGGCAACACCGTTAAGAAGAACAACAATCAACACATGGCATCGATGCAATGCACAATATGTATGCATGAGCAAGTTAATGCACTGAAACAAATCCCTAAACATGTTCAAAGGGTTGATATGGTTCATATGGCAGTTATGCATTTTTACTGAAATTATCCCGAAATGGACCCCGAAGGGGTACTTCGGACAACTCTGAAAGTGAGTACAATTTTAATTGCTCAAATGAGTTTGAAAACATCATAAATGGGTTGCATTTGTCATTTTGAGCATTTTGGTATATAACTTGTATTTTTCTAATTTTATTGAATAAAAACTTATTTTCTCTATTTTTAAATGATTTAAACAACATTGAAATAATGCCCAAAATTGAAATTTTTCAAACATGTATGAAAGTGACATATTCACATAGAGTTTATTTTTCTGAACATTTCCATATATTTATTTTATTTTTATGATTAATATTTTCGGAGATATTAATTTTACAAGTTTATATTATTTTCTATAATTTAAATAAAGAAAGGGCCCACATGTTAGTTTGAATTCGTTTTCTAATTGTTTTCAAATAAAGAAAAGTCGGCCGACAGGAGGGCCTCGCGTGACGTCATGCTGACGTCACGCTGGCGTTAGCAAATTCCGGCAGGGACACAGCAATGCTCGTCGGCGACTATTCCCGGCGTCCCAGGAAGCGCAAGCGGGTTCGTAGGGTTGACCTCAACAAGGCGAACCGGGTGGCGGCCGCGCCGCTCCAAAATGACCGACGGAGCTTCGCCGGCGGCGACCTTCCGTGGCGGCGGGGACATGGACATGTCGGGGAGGGGGATTCCGAGGGGGAGAGGGCGAGATGAGGCCATGGCAAGGTAGAGCAGCTCACCCTGAGCGCATAGGAGGGGTCGAGGAGGCCGGAGGGAGGTCGAGGGTGCCGGAATAACGCACGCCGTCCGCGGCCGGAGCCGGTGAAGACGCGGATGGCAGCGTCCGTTCAGGCCATCCTGGCTCGATTCGTTCCACATGGAGGTAGAGGAGGTCGAGACGATCCTCATGGCGTGCTCCGTGTAGCTCGGGGCGGTCCAAGGCGGCGGTGATTTGCGACGGCCGGACGGCTCGGTAGGGCTATGGTTTGCGCCGGAATAGAGATACCGAGAGAGAGCAAGGGGAGCAAGTGAGACCGCGGGAGAGAGGAGCAGCAGGGCGACGTCTCGGACTTCTCCTCGACCGATTGGCAAGCAGGAGGTTGTCTTGGAAGGCCGGTGGCGAGGGCAGCAGGTGCCTGCCTGCCTGTGCGGAGGAAGATGATAAAAAGAAAATTTTCTAAAAAAACCCTTATAGTTTCTGGAAATTACATAAAAGCCCTTTTCCATCTAAAACAGAACAGAAAACAAACTTTTGAGGGCCTTTTTGTAAACAGAAAATTTTGCAAAAATGATATTTGGAAACCTTATAAAATTTCCAACCTCACCGTGTTTTGCTTTGGTGAAATTGAAATATTTTTCATTTCAAATTTTTGAAAACCACATTAAGAAGTATTTGTGGAATTTTCTCAATTCCATTTAAATTCACAATTTAAATTGGTTCAAACATTGCTAAATTTTTGTTTCATGCATGTATGTCATGAACACCACACTACAAACCCTAATGTAGCAAAGCAGGGATGTTACAATTCTTCGACGAGGAAGAACCGCGCGAAGGGATGAAGGATCTCACTGACGCCATGCTTGCCTTCCATAAGGAGGTTCCTGAGGTGACGCATCCCCCATCTCCGAAGGCCGACTAGAGAAAACCCCGGGATGTCAGGTGGAATTGTATAAATCATTTAGCTTTGCTGTCTCCAGGATGTAGGGTGAATTTGTGTCTTGAACCTCTTATTTTGTATCGTTGTGCACTTTCTTATTTAGAACTTTGTCTCCTTTTTATCTTCAAATATCGTTCGCCTGAAATTATCCACCTGAGCTTTTTCTTGATTTTCAAATTTTTTGTTTCTAGTGGTTCCAGTTATCCACCGGTTGGATCCCCCGAGGTTCAGGTCGGCTACTCATAGAGTAGGCGGGCTGAAGCTCCCTCCAAGTAATTTAGTCTTAGCCATATGGGTCCTTGTTACTAGAGGGACCAGCTGTCGTTTGAGCCCCCGATTTTGGTGGCCGGTTGCTCGTGTAGGAGCCATTCATTTACTTAGCCATATAGGTCCTTGTTACCAGAGGGACCGGCTGCCATTTAAGCCCCCGTGGTTAGGTGGCCTGCTGCTCGCTACAGAGCCATTTAAGACCCAGTGGTTAGGTGGCCGGCTGCTCGCTGAGTAGCTATATGAACGTGTAGTTTGAATTTCTTAGCTGTAGTGGTCCTTGTATCAGAGGGACTAGCTTCCGTTTAATCCCCCATGCATAGGTGGTCGGTTGCTTGCTTTGGAGCCATGTGAAGTGAGGAGTTTGCCGTTCGAGCCCCCGAGTTTGGGTGGCCGGCTGCCGCTTTGATCCCCTGATATTGGAGGGACGGCTGCCGCTTTGATGCGTGTGTCGTCTGCCTGTTTTTATCTGGCCGGTTGGCTTTCTTTTGCTTTGCCACATATTGTTAGTGCAGTGATAATCAATACGCGATTTTGTCCGGCTGCATATTTTAGTTTGTTGTTTTCGTTTGATTAGGACCCTGCTTGCTCCTGCCATGTACCTTAGAAATTGCTTTGTGTGTCCCGCCTTTTGACTCATGATCTTGCCTGTGTGTCAGTCGGGTTGCGGTCGGCAGCCGGATCCGAAGAGAGGTCGGCTGGTGGGGGGCCCGGTTGCTTATTGTTTGGGATAGGATTTTGAGCAAGCAAGGCGCAAGTTTTTAGGCATCTGGCCGGCTGTCTCCTTTCCCTTGGGGATTTTTATGTGTGGTCCTCCCGCTTGTGCTCTGGCCAGCTGTTCAGCCGGGTTGCAATTTGCAGCCGCATCCGCAGACGAAACGTTTGGCATCCGACATATTACTGGATCAACCAAAATTTAGGCGATAGCCGGCCGGGCGCAGCCGCATGAAGGAAAAACATAGGCTTGTGATGTGAGGGTATGCCCCGAGTGTTTTCTCAGGGTAATCGGTTCTTTCATTAACAGGGTACGGGGTGTTACATTGCCCTTCAGGTGTAGAATGGGCGCAGGAGCTCAGCATGCCAGGGGTGCTCCTACTCTTCTCCAAAGGTGTCCGCCTAGTTTCTTCGTGGTTCACGCACGTCGATTAGGTAGTAGGTGTCCTTGTGGAGGGTCATGATGATCACGAAGGGTCCTTAGCATGGAGAGGATAGCTTGTGCAGTCTCTACGTGTCTTGAATCAGCCGGAAGACGAGATCGCCTTTGCAGAACGCGAGAGGGTGACTTCGCCGGCTGTGGTAGCTCCAGAGATTCTGCTTGTACACGGCCGACTTGGATCGTGCGAGCTCTCGCGCCTCTTCCAGCAGGTCGACGCCATCTTAGTTTTCTTTCTGGGCCTCCTTCTCTGTGTAGAGAATGACTCTAGGAGGGTCGAACTTAATTTCAGCCAGCAGGATTTCTTCCACTCCCTAGACAAGGAAGAACGGCGTGTAGCCGATTGACCAGTTGGGATTAGTGCGGAGGCTCCATAAAACGGAGGGAAGCTCTTTGAGCCAGAAGCCGGGTGCCCACTCAAGCGGGTCGACCAGCCGAGGCTTGATGTCGGCTAGAATTAGGCCGTTCGCTCTTCCGTCTGGCCGCTCGTATGAGGATTGATTCATTGCAAACGTATCTATAATTTTTTTATGCTCCATGCTTGTTTTCTACCCAGTAACTTTTGTTCTCCACATGTTTTATTTTGTTTTCCTTCATTTTCTGGGTGTTTTCACAGACTGAACTATTAACAAGATGTCCTAGGCCAGTTGTTGTGTTCTGCTATTTTTCTATTTCAGAAAAGTTCTTAAGGAAATATTCTTGAAAAGGGTTGAAAATCCATGGAGATCATTTTTGACACGGAACAAAGACGGAGTCCAAAGGAGAGATGGAGGGGATCCAAGGGGCACCGACGTGGGCACCAGGCGACGCCTCTTTCTTGGCCACGCCTAGTGGGCCCCTAGGTGCCCCGAGCATCGCCTCATGTCCCCCATTCGCTTATAAATTTCCTTTTACCGTTAAAACTTCGGGGAGGGAGTAATTTTCCAAGAAAACATACACAGAAGCAGCATCACCTTGAAAGTCCAATCTAGGGCTTCTGCAGCCTGCTCTAGCACCTTGCTGGAGGGAGGAATCTTCAGCGGAGGCCTCTTCATCGACGTTGCTGCCTCCCATGATGATGAGTGAGTAGTCCCTCTGCGGGGCTGAGGGCTCGTGCTAGTATCTATGTGGTTATCTCTCTCTCAAGATTTGATCTTGATTGTGATCATGCGCTATGCTATCATTGTTGAATCTATGATGTTTCTCCTTCATTATGTACTGGATCTGATGTACTCAATTGGTTATCTAGTATAATTCTCCGGAGTCACCTTTGTTCCAAAGTGCCACGGTGATAGTGCGGGTTCCGTGTGTGACTCTATGGACCTTGAATTAGAGGGATACTTATCATGAACTTGTTCTTACTATGTTGGATTGAATTGGAATCATAAGGTTTCATGATGCTTGGGTTTAGTATAATCTCTATAGTACCAAGGTGACAGTGCAGGTGTTGTAGATTTATTAGAAAGATACTATTCAAGAGACTGGTTGTGGTGTTTATTAGTACTATCTTTGGATGCCCAAAGTGACAGGGTTGGGTGTTCTTTGAGGGGAACATGAACTTTGAGGCGTGCTTGCGTAGCCCTACGCGATTCTCACTCTATTTGATTCACGGGGAACGGTTTCCGAGTTATGTCTTTCATGCATGTTGTTATATGAAGTATTATATGTCTAATTATGTTAATGTTGTTCAGAGTGACCACTAGTGTAAGTATGATTCCTAGGCCTTGTTTTCCACCATTGCTATATCGTTTTCTTTCAGCTTTACTACTTGTTTGCCTGCTGTCATTTTTATTACAGATTTAGAAAACCTTGTTTTCCCGTCCATATTACCCATATTTTATGCTTTCTTCGCCGAACTAGTGCACCTCTACAACTTAGAATTGTATTAAGTGTGTTGGGGACACAATATACTTCTTGTATCTTAATAAGAGGGTCGCTTGAGAGGGATAAATTCAACGTATAACTCCCTGAGTTCGATAAACCTTGGGTTACCCACTTGAGGGAAATTTGATGTTGTCCAACAAACCTCCACGCTTGGAGGCCCAACATAGTCCACAAGAGTAGTAACATGTAGTAGACATCAAGATCTTTTCTACGGCCGTTGTCGGTGAGGTTAGCGCTGAAGGTATCTCTTTAGATCTTGTAATTTTGTCATTTTGTTTCTTGTTTTTATGTTCACTAGTTAGGATTATTTTTACTTATTTCTTGTTTCTTCTTGCGTGTTGTTTTTTATTTTTGTTTGTTACTTTGCTTTATTATGGAAACCTCTATTATTATTTGGTTGTTTAGGAATGACCCCTCAACCACTCATGTGGTAGAGAAAGGTTCTACACCTACTAAAATTGTTCCTTTTACAATACCTATGGGGATAATCAATCGTGTTAAGAATAATCGTTATGGAGGAGATAGATATGTCCATCCAAGTGTGCATCAGCTTAATATTCAAGAATTGTGCGAGTTGTTGAAAATAGCAGGTGTGTCAGGTGAAGTAATCATGAAAAAAATATTTCCCTTGTCACGGAAAGATAAGGCACGGGATTGGTATATGTTACTAGACTATTCTCACTTATTGGATTATAAGGATCTTATCTCTCTTTTCCTCTAAACTTTATCATCTTCATGAAATGCATCAAGATAGGAATTATATATATATATATCCTCGTGACAGAGAGGGAATTGCTCAAGCTTGGGGAAGATTGAAATCATTAATTCTTAAATGCCCGAATCATAACTTTTCAAATAAAATTATTGTTAACAATTCTTATGAAGGCTTTCTCGTCAGAATAAAGATATTCTTGATGCTTCTTCTATGGGTTCTTTTACGAACCAGAAATTTGATGTTAAATGGGACATTATTGAAAGGATTCAACACAACTTTGAACATTGGGAGATCGACAAAGGTAAAGAATCATTTTTAGATTATGAGTATGGTTGCATTAAGTTCTTTGTTGAAACTGATAATTTTAATAAGCTTAGTGCTAAGTTTGGAATTGATTCTCAAATAGGTGTTTATTTTTGCCAATCTTTTTCCTCTCATATCAATGTTGCTAAAGATAATTAGACCAAGTATCATGAACCTTTTAAATACATTTGCAATGAAAATGAAATAGTTGATAATAATTGCAATAGACATGATCCAATTTCTACAAATAATGTTTTATACAAGCATGTTAATTTTTGTGGATGCATAGACCTTGTGAAAGTACTCGGGTTGAAGAAGATAATTATTTAAGAAACATAAGCATGAAAAAACTAGCATATGGAGTAAAGATCTAAATGAATTTGTTGAAAAAATGCAAGACCACTATCCTTCTATTTGTGAACTTTGCAATGAAGTGGGGAACTTTAGTTTCCAATGTTTAGACTTTTGTGATAGAATCATTAATCCCCTTTGTGATGACATGATCACCCCTGATCTTTATGATGAACTTACATTATTTTTGGTGTGTGAAGGGCTATTAGGAAAAACCTCTCGGTTAGACATGAATACTTTGGGGATAAAGAACATTTTGCAGTGATGCTACTCTTGTTATGTTCAGAATTGCCATGAAAATCCTTACATAGAAAATATTAGAAAGAGTGTAACTTTACCAAATTATGAAAGGAAGAATGTCTCTTTTATTGCCACTAACGGAAGGGAGAAAATCTCCCAAGTTTCTCTTATTGTTTCTAATGATAAATCATAGTACATGGAGAAGCTTCCTTTCCCACCACTCTCTCCTAAAGCGGCTAAGGAAAAGAATAAGAAGAGGAGGAGGAGCAAAACGGGAGAGAATATGGTACCTTCCCCTAAACATGTTGCTCCTCTCATGGTTATTCCTAGTGAGTATGATTCGAAAATTAATATTTAAGATGACATACATGATTGTTATATTGGTAATTATTGTGATGTTAAGTCTATAGGCACAATTGAAGATGATTATTTTATGCCTACTACTGAATATGATGAGCATGATTGGGAGAATGATGATACTACTTATAATCTTGAAACTATTTTTGGCACCAATCTTGAAAATGATGATATTAATAATTGCTATGCTATTAGTTCTACCCATGTTCCTTCTAATGATGATGATATAATAACTGAAAATAAACTTCTTAACTCACCTAGCTTGGAGGATAAAATTGATTATGATTATAATATGCCACCTATTTATGATAATATTTTCAAAAGTGGGTTTGGAGAGACCGTGACTTTATCTAATGACTATCCCACTATTTTGGAGAGTAAAAAGAATCAAGTTCCTTTGTGCTTCAATGAGTTATTTCTTTACAATATTATTTTGCATAGGAAGTGGTTAGATTTAAATGTGCTTTATATTTTCTCCTTGATTCTCTCTACTATTATTCTTCAATGCTTCTTCTTCTTATGTGATCATATTTAAAAAACTATGCCTATCTGAAAGGATTTAAAGAAAAGCGCTTGTGGGAGGCAACCCACTTTGTTTTCTTTTTTTTCCTTCGTTATGCTTTTGTTTTCGTCTGTTTTATTTTGTTCTTTTTTGTTTTGGAGGTTTTTACTTCTGTAGCGACCGCTCATTATCCTTTTTATTTCGTTTTTGTGCCAAGAGTAACCTTTAATTGAGAGGTAGTGCGATTTGGGGAAGTTGTTGTTCTGAAAAAGATTTATGGGTTGTTACAAAAAAAACTCATATCTCCCAGCCAGTTCATCGGATTGCTTTGAAACAAATGTGACACATTCCCGAGGTTGTTGTCTAACTTTCATTAGTTTCCCACTTTTTGATTTGGCCAACAGAAGCTTTTTGAAAAAAACATATTTACCGATTGTTCTGTTTTGATAGATTTGTGCCTAGATTTGCATATGTGCCTTAATCTCTTTCTTTTGGTGTTCTTTTGAGAGGGAGAGATTTAAAATAATGTGTGGCAGTCGCTAATCTTTTAATTGAAGTGTGAGAATTGTGGTGAAACTGAACCAAGTGGATTTATTATTTTGATTACACTAACGTTGCTAATGAAGATTGTGAGGAAGTTTTTAGGTGGCGGGTGAGAAGAATGATGTGATGAGATGAAGGATGGACAAAATATAGAGCTTGGGGATGCCCAAGGCATCCCTTCTTCATTAACACAAATATCAGGTTTCTTTCAAAACACTATATTTTTATTTTGCTTTCAGTTTTATTTGTTTTATTTGCTGTAGTTTTGGTTGGATCCTAGCACTTTTATTTTGGGATAGATACGCTCCGTTTTCATTGCGTATAACAATTTGGTTTTCACTCTTATTGTTCTACGAGTATTCAGTTTTTGCTAGTACTGCGTTGTCGCACCCTGATTTCTAGGGGATACTCACCGTACGAACTAGATAGCAGATGCTTGGATTATGGGGCATAACTGCTCCCACGTCCCAGCTTCCTGGTAGGCCTGCGCTTATGCGCGACAACACAAGCCCTGCTATTCCATCGTCGATGTAAACTATCCACTAGAGATCAAAGGCACTTCCGTCGACGTACTTCACCCATACACACATGGTACGTCAACGGCGTTTAACAACTGATATCACAACAGATCTCTACGACACAAAAGATTGAAATAAGTTGCAAAAGGCTCTCATTAGAGCAGATATAGCAAATACAATCATTCAGAGGGCACATGCCCCAACAATACATCGTTACAATACAGCGGAAGCATTCAACATGTCTGAGTACAGACAAGAACCAAATAGGCCTAAGAGGCCGGGAACAAACAGACGGAGCCCATCCACGAAGTCTCGGATCCTGCCCGGGTCCGCTATCTACTCGTCAGCAGTCTCGTCATACTCCACGTAATTGCCACCATGTAGATCTTCGGAAACGTAGGTCTGCGGAAACCACAGCCCCAAAGGGGTCAGTACATAAACGTACTGGCAAGCAAGACTCACAGTTCACCAAAGTGTAACCCGTCAACACCAAGCACAGATGCCTTGGGTTCAACGGAAAAGAGGGGATATAAAAGATGCTGCAACTGGCTGCGCTAACCAACTACAGAGATTCTACCACTTCCGGCTAACAGAAAGGAGATAAGATCGAGGATTGTAACCAACTGAAAGATAACTTCAACCAAACCCATCCTGGATCTCGCCCCTTATCCAAAGAAGCAATCCGAGGATAACTCACACAGTTGTAATAATGATGGTTCAAATTATTGTGTCAATAAGCCTATTACTAGTCAAGTTATTAATCATGGGGTGTAACATGTTTGATTATTATGTTTAAGTTGTCCTGAGTACTTGTTAGCCAGTACTTTCACCAAGTAATCCATAACCGCGGAAAACACGGCTTCTCGAGAAGATTATCCCTGCAGGGTTGCACCAATTTGGCCGTACACGTATGAATGGCCCGCCAGATGGGAGATCACCCCACCAAGCGGGGCACTCAACACAACCAACCATTCTTCGCATCAAGCCCAAAGCACCTTGGGCGCACGGCTAATCAAGCCCAGAAGAAAATGGACCATCATAGCACTCTAAGACCGTGTCCCCCTATATGCCGACTACGAAAGTTCCACCCTGCGCTGGGCTCGCAAAAACATGCATGCGGCAAATGGAAAACACGAACTAAATGAGGCGATTTGGACGAGATGCGAATCATGTCAAGTTGAGGGGGGCGCCCATACTCGCTTCCCACATGCGGGTAGTGCGCTCATCATGGATCAGTAGACAAGACCCTTTTCCTATTAGGGTCGACACTAGCAGGCTCCAAAACCTCTCATGGGCCTCCTGCCGGTGCCTTATCATCAAATTTATTATTAATAGTAACATTAGCATGATTGATTGATTAAACATCGAGCCCCCACAACGTAATAGAAATAGTAACAGTAAGTAACGGGTAACAGACTCGAGCGAAAGCAACCTAAGCATGCTAGTAAGACACGGGCACAATCAAAGGTTATAGGTGTGGAGGTGAGGCAATAACAAGGTTAGGGGATTCATGTGATGGGTTCGTAACAGAAACAACTACTACTAAGGCTAGCAGTAAGGAACAACGGAAAGTATCGGTAATCAATGTTGAAAGGAACACGATGGTTCATGTGAGTGATAACTTGCCTGCAAAACCCAGTAGCCTGGTACTGAGCTAACTCCTTAGAAGGGGTGTCGTAAGTATCGTCGGTCTCAACGTCGTCGTATATCCGAGAAGAAGCAAACAAACATTGCAGAAAGATAAGCAATCATTATCATGGCATAGTGCACAATCAAATATGATGCATGTCATGTTAATAGATGCAACAAAGTAAACTAGTGGATATGATACACAAGTTTAAATGGATTCCATATGCAAAGATTGCATATGGCAAACCCATGCCTTATGGTTGAATTAGTTGTTCTACCACTAAGCATCAGGTGTAGGTGAGTTAGCATGATGCATGCATGATGAAGAGCAAGAATATAACAATATTAAATGCACTTGAAATGATAGTTAACCATTTTAGAAAACATTAATAAGGTTTGGCAATTATTGTTACTTAATGGTGTTAAACAAGTAGTGGTTGTTTTCATCAAGTTAAAATGCTAAAAACAATTAACAAAGTTTATATTTGAAAAGGTTATCAAATTTTAGTTGGATTACATGTTTCACATTTTGAAATTGGACTTTGGATAATTTAATTATGAATTAAACAATATTAAACAATTTTTAATTGCATTAAACAAGATTTAAATGGTTTAGGCAATTTTAATTATTCAAAACAGAAAACAAAAATTATATTTGAATAGGTTATGCAAAATGGTATGGAAAACATATTTTATTTGCATTTATTGGATTAATAAATAATTAGTTATTGATTTTATAAACTAGCATTTGAATTACTCCAATTTGAATTTTAAATGTATTTGGAAAATTCAAAACAGTGCACAAATAAGTTATTTGGAAAGATTATTAAATTTTGAACAGAAAACATATATAACTTTTATTTATTGGAGTTTTAGATTAAAAGTTATTAAAGTTTTTATTTTAGGGATTAGTTCTGCCATTTTAAAAGAGATAGAAAATAAAACAGAAACGTGTTTGGACTTTTCTCACACAGCGTGCACTGACCCAGTGCCGCTAGCGGGTGGGTCCAGGGACACGGTGGCGCTGACTGGGATGGCTGGGGTGCTGTGGTCGATGACAGGTGGGGTCAGTGGGGTGCGAGGGGAAAAAAGGAAGAAAAGGTGCGGCCGCTGGGTTTCGAACCCGCGACCCACCGCTCGCTTGCGCGGCTCGCTACCGCTGGGGTGGTGAAACGCTCGTTATGGGAAACAGGCGAGTGGAAATAAGAGGCAACTATGCTGGTGTTAACTGTATTCGACTGAACCTGACGGAAAGATACAGACAGCGTTCGACGGACAGAACCTCACGGTGATTCGACCGGCGGCGATCCTGGGAGATCGGAGGCATGGACAAGCGGGGAACGTGCGTGACATGCCAGGGAGTGCGTGGTGCGGACAGATCGTGAGGGAGAGGGAAAGGAGCAGCGGCTCACCTCGCGTTGTTAGTCGATGACGACTGTCGACAGGCAGGTAGCGGCGGCTTCTCCCCGGCGATGGCGCGCCTTCCACGGTGCCTCCCGGCAAGCACCGAGGGGACGGGGCGACTCCAGGGGCTGCGCCGTTTCCATTCCCGGGGAGCGGAGCCCCTCGAGGTGGATGGCGACCGGCGAGGGTGACGGGGAACAGGTGGTGTTCGGTGGCTGTTTGGTGGTTTTCTGACGGGAGATGCAGAGTTTCAGAGGTTGAAGAAATAGCAGAGGAGAATGGCGGCGAGGGGAAGGGAAACTAGCTAGGGTTCTAGGTCTTGGCTGGAAGCAGAGGGATCGGTGGTGGTTTTTAAGGGCAGAAAGGCACTGGTACGGCAAGCAATCGGTGAAGGGAGGAGATGATCGTGTGGCCAGGGAGGAGATCGTACACAGAGATAGCGACAGGAGGTGGAAGATGCTCGAAGGGGTATAGGCCAGCAAGGAAATAGATGGGCTTGGGCGGGGAAGAAAGAAAGTGGTGGGCTGCTGCCTCTCTCTCCTTGCTATTTTTTCCTTTTGATTGATTTTTTTTTTTGCAGAAAATGGTTTTGGAAGAAAAACATGATAATTAGGTTAGTAAAAATATTAGAAAAATTAGTTTAGGCTTATTAGGTTAATAGCAACAAATGCTAGCTTTTGTTTTCACAGAGTTCTCAAAAATTATTGATGTTTAGGAAATAAAGCAAAATTGCAGGAATTTTTAATATTACTTAAACATTCTGAAAACAAAGCATATGAATAGGGTTTCCCCTAGGGTTTTAAAGTGATTTAAAGAATACAAACATGTGGTGAATTTCATGGATTCAAAAGATGAAAGATTTTGAGGATTGGTTTGAATTTGGGGTAATTTGATAATTAATTAAATAACTATTGATGAAAACCATGTTTTTATTAGGGTGACCCATTTGCAATTTGATTAAATTAGTTGATTAAATTCATAAGTTCAAATTGGTTCTGCTTGATGCATTTGATTTGAACTTGAAGGTGATTTGGAAATCATTTGTTTGATTAAAACCCACAATTTTAATGAGTGATCAACATGGAATAAAATGAAAGCAATTTGGTTGTTTTTATTTGAACTCTCACTTTGGAAATTGTAACATCACAAGGATGAAACAAAAGGTTTGAATTTTGGTTTGAAATTCAAATAGAAAACAAAGGAAAACAAATGAAAACAGTTGGAAAACAACTGAAAACAGAGGAAAACAAATGGAAAACAAACAAAACAATTGCAATCAACATGATGCCATGATGCAAAACATAAAATAACAGAGAGCAAACATTCTAAAGGCTATTTTTCAGACTTGGGATGTTACAAAACGCCCCCCCTTGAAGGAATCGCGCCCCGAGATTCCTACTGAGAAAAGAAAAGGTCCGGAAACTTCTTGGGAAGATCCTCTTGAGCTGTGATACGTGAAACACATCGTGCACATTGGATAGTTTAACTGGAAGTTGAAAACAATAGGAATTCCTGGCAACTCTTCTGGAAAGATGTCAGGGAATTTGGAAACCACCGGAACATTTTCAAGTAAAGGGAGAGGTTTTTTGTATTGAGGGTGTATAGCTGAATAGAATTTGATGCATTTGGAGAATAGACTATCTGTAATAAGGTTGGAACAGAGTTATTGACATCAATGCAACACCAAGAATAATCATCAATGTCAGAATCATCAACATGAGAGTAACGAGGAATATGTGGCCTCCCATTAGAATTGGATTGTTCTTACTTATCTTGGAAGTCAACATTTGAGATTCCGGAGAGTGAACGAGTTTTGATTGCTTAGTGGAATCAGAATTGGGTTGTATGTTGTGGAAAAGATTGTGACACAAGGAATGTGATGCTCCGGTATCAAACAACAGTTTAGCTGGAATAGAGTTTAGTAGATGAACGGGAAAAACTTGATTAAAACAGAACTTGATCCCTATGGAGAATAGACTATTTGGAATGTGGTGCTTGAGGAATGAAAACAACAACAACAAGAACCTCTCTGAAAGATAGATTTGATATTTGGGAAGTTAACTTGACGCCGGTAGAAGAAATGAAGTAGAAAACAACAACAACAAGATTTCAACGGACGAAAAGGAAATGTTTAGAAGAACATGATATTGAAGCAACACCGGGGAAACGAGAACAAGATTCCTGAGGTACTACGGAAAACCCAGAACACGTGAAATCCTAACTTGAAAGTTTAGATGAGAAGGGAGAAATCAACGTTTCACTTCCTTAACAGAAAAAGGGAGGGAGGGTGGGGAAAAGAAGAAAAAGAACAGAATTCCTACTCTCACGTTTCATTTTTCCTATATAGCTACAAAATAGTTTCTAGACTCAACTGCGACCAGTAAAAAGGGATCCTACAGGCAGACAGGCTCTGATACCATTTGTCGCACCCTGATTTCTAGGGGATACTCACCGTACGAACTGGATAGCAGATGCTTGGATTATGGGGCATAACTGCTCCCACGTCCCAGCTTCCTGGTAGGCCTGCGCTTATGCGCGACAACACAAGCCCTGCTATTCCATCATCGATGTAAACTATCCACTAGAGATCAAAGGGACTTCCGTCGACGTACTTCACCCATACACACATGGTACGTCAACGGCGTTTAACAAGTGATATCACAACAGATCTCTACGACACAAAAGATTGAAATAAGTTGCAAAAGGTTCTCATTAGAGCAGATATAGCAAATACAATCATTCAGAGGGCACATGCCCCAACAATACATCGTTACAATACAGCGGAAGCATTCAACATGTCTGAGTACAGACAAGAACCAAATAGGCCTAAGAGGCCGGGAACAAACAGACGGAGCCCATCCACGAAGTCTCGGATCCTGCCCGGGTCCGCTATCTACTCGTCAGCAGTCTCGTCATACTCCACGTAATTGCCACCATGTAGATCTTCGGAAACGTAGGTCTGCGGAAACCACAGCCCCAAAGGGGTCAGTACATAAACGTACTGGCAAGCAAGACTCACAGTTCACCAAAGTGTAACCCGTCAACACCAAGCACAGATGCCTTGGGTTCAACGGAAAAGAGGGGATATAAAAGATGCTGCAACTGGCTGCGCTAACCAACTACAGAGATTCTACCACTTCCGGCTAACAGAAAGGAGATAAGATCGAGGATTGTAACCAACTGAAAGATAACTTCAACCAAACCCATCCTGGATCTCGCCCCTTATCCAAAGAAGCAATCCGAGGATAACTCACACAGTTGTAATAATGATGGTTCAAATTATTGTGTCAATAAGCCTATTACTAGTCAAGTTATTAATCATGGGGTGTAACATGTTTGATTATTATGTTTAAGTTGTCCTGAGTACTTGTTAGCCAGTACTTTCACCAAGTAATCCATAACCGCGGAAAACACGGCTTCTCGAGAAGATTATCCCTGCAGGGTTGCACCAATTTGGCCGTACACGTATGAATGGCCCGCCAGATGGGAGATCACCCCACCAAGCGGGGCACTCAACACAACCAACCATTCTTCGCATCAAGCCCAAAGCACCTTGGGCGCACGGCTAATCAAGCCCAGAAGAAAATGGACCATCATAGCACTCTAAGACCGTGTCCCCCTATATGCCGACTACGAAAGTTCCACCCTGCGCTGGGCTCGCAAAAACATGCATGCGGCAAATGGAAAACACGAACTAAATGAGGCGATTTGGACGAGATGCGAATCAGGTCAAGTTGAGGGGGGCGCCCATACTCGCTTCCCACATGCGGGTAGTGCGCTCATCATGGATCAGTAGACAAGACCCTTTTCCTATTAGGGTCGACACTAGCAGGCTCCAAAACCTCTCATGGGCCTCCTGCCGGTGCCTTATCATCAAATTTATTATTAATAGTAACATTAGCATGATTGATTGATTAAACATCGAGCCCCCACAACGTAATAGAAATAGTAACAGTAAGTAACGGGTAACAGACTCGAGCGAAAGCAACCTAAGCATGCTAGTAAGACACGGGCACAATCAAAGGTTATAGGTGTGGAGGTGAGGCAATAACAAGGTTAGGGGATTCATGTGATGGGTTCGTAACAGAAACAACTACTACTAAGGCTAGCAGTAAGGAACAACGGAAAGTATCGGTAATCAATGTTGAAAGGAACACGATGGTTCATGTGAGTGATAACTTGCCTGCAAAACCCAGTAGCCTGGTACTGAGCTAACTCCTTAGAAGGGGTGTCGTAAGTATCGTCGGTCTCAACGTCGTCGTGTATCCGAGAAGAAGCAAACAAACATTGCAGAAAGATAAGCAATCATTATCATGGCATAGTGCACAATCAAATATGATGCATGTCATGTTAATAGATGCAACAAAGTAAACTAGTGGATATGATACACAAGTTTAAATGGATTCCATATGCAAAGATTGCATATGGCAAACCCATGCCTTATGGTTGAATTAGTTGTTCTACCACTAAGCATCAGGTGTAGGTGAGTTAGCATGATGCATGCATGATGAAGAGCAAGAAGATAACAATATTAAATGCACTTGAAATGATAGTTAACCATTTTAGAAAACATTAATAAGGTTTGGCAATTATTGTTACTTAATGGTGTTAAACAAGTAGTGGTTGTTTTCATCAAGTTAAAATGCTCAAAACAATTAACAAAGTTTATATTTGAAAAGGTTATCAAATTTTAGTTGGATTACATGTTTCACATTTTGAAATTGGACTTTGGATAATTTAATTATGAATTAAACAATATTAAACAATTTTTAATTGCATTAAACAAGATTTAAATGGTTTAGGCAATTTTAATTATTCAAAACAGAAAACAAAAATTATATTTGAATAGGTTATGCAAAATGGTATGGAAAACATATTTTATTTGCATTTATTGGATTAATAAATAATTAGTTATTGATTTTATAAACTAGCATTTGAATTACTCCAATTTGAATTTTAAATGTATTTGGAAAATTCAAAACAGTGCACAAATAAGTTATTTGGAAAGATTATTAAATTTTGAACAGAAAACATATATAACTTTTATTTATTGGAGTTTTAGATTAAAAGTTATTAAAGTTTTTATTTTAGGGATTAGTTCTGCCATTTTAAAAGAGATAGAAAATAAAACAGAAACGTGTTTGGACTTTTCTCACACAGCGTGCACTGACCCAGTGCCGCTAGCGGGTGGGTCCAGGGACACGGTGGCGCTGACTGGGATGGCTGGGGTGCTGTGGTCGATGACAGGTGGGGTCAGTGGGGTGCGAGGGGAAAAAAGGAAGAAAAGGTGCAGCCGCTGGGTTTCGAACCCGCGACCCACCGCTCGCTTGCGCGGCTCGCTACCGCTGGGGTGGTGAAACGCTCGTGATGGGAAACAGGCGAGTGGAAATAAGAGGCAACTATGCTGGTGTTAACTGTATTCGACTGAACCTGACGGAAAGATACAGACAACGTTCGACGGACAGAACCTCACGGTGATTCGACCGGCGGCGACCCTGGGAGATCGGAGGCATGGACAAGCGGGGAACGTGCGTGACATGCCAGGGAGTGCGTGGTGCGGACAGATCGTGAGGGAGAGGGAAAGGAGCAGCGGCTCACCTCGCGTTGTCAGTCGATGACGACTGTCGACAGGCAGGTAGCGGCGGCTTCTCCCCGGCGATGGCGCGCATTCCACGGTGCCTCCCGGCAAGCACCGAGGGGACGGGGCGACTCCAGGGGCTGCGCCGTTTCCATTCCCGGGGAGCGGAGCCCCTCGAGGTGGATGGCGACCGGCGAGGGTGACGGGGAACAGGTGGTGTTCGGTGGCTGTTTGGTGGTTTTCTGACGGGAGATGCAGAGTTTCAGAGGTTGAAGAAATAGCAGAGGAGAATGGCGGCGAGGGGAAGGGAAACTAGCTAGGGTTCTAGGTCTAGGCTGGAAGCAGAGGGATCGGTGGTGGTTTTTAAGGGCAGAAAGGCACTGGTACGGCAAGCAATCGGTGAAGGGAGGAGATGATCGTGTGGCCAGGGAGGAGATCGTACACAGAGATAGCGACAGGAGGTGGAAGATGCTCGAAGGGGTATGGGCCAGCAAGGAAATAGATGGGCTTGGGGGGGAAGAAAGAAAGTGGTGGGCTGCTGCCTCTCTCTCCTTGCTATTTTTTCCTTTTGATTGATTTTTTTTTTGCAGAAAATGGTTTTGGAAGAAAAACATGATAATTAGGTTAGTAAAAATATTAGAAAAATTAGTTTAGGCTTATTAGGTTAATAGCAACAAATGCTAGCTTTTGTTTTCACAGAGTTCTCAAAAATTATTGATGTTTAGGAAATAAAGCAAAATTGCAGGAATTTTTAATATTACTTAAACATTCTGAAAACAAAGCATATGAATAGGGTTTCCCCTAGGGTTTTAAAGTGATTTAAAGAATACAAACATGTGGTGAATTTCATGGATTCAAAAGATGAAAGATTTTGAGGATTGGTTTGAATTTGGGGTAATTTGATAATTAATTAAATAACTATTGATGAAAACCATGTTTTTATTAGGGTGACCCATATGCAATTTGATTAAATTAGTTGATTAAATTCATAAGTTCAAATTGGTTCTGCTTGATGCATTTGATTTGAACTTGAAGGTGATTTGGAAATCATTTGTTTGATTAAAACCCACAATTTTAATGAGTGATCAACATGGAATAAAATGAAAGCAATTTGGTTGTTTTTATTTGAACTCTCACTTTGGAAATTGTAACATCACAAGGATGAAACAAAAGGTTTGAATTTTGGTTTGAAATTCAAATAGAAAACAAAGGAAAACAAATGAAAACAGTTGGAAAACAACTGAAAACAGAGGAAAACAAATGGAAAACAAACAAAACAATTGCAATCAACATGATGCCATGATGCAAAACATAAAATAACAGAGAGCAAACATTCTAAAGGCTATTTTTCAGACTTGGGATGTTACATGCGTTTAGCTCTTGTTTTTCACTCGAATTTTGTTCAGAGATTGTTGGTTTGCTTCAGTTATATTTGATTAGCTCTCTGGTCTTTGACGATTATTTGCTTTGAGAGTTTTTTTTAATAACTTGATTGGTGTTGGAGAAGAGTAAATGGTTTCATGCTTATAGTGGTGCGACGGCAAGCTTGTTTTGACTATGGCTTAGGCTTTGGCATGTCATGCTAGATGTTATTTTAATTGTGTGCTTAGTTATTTATGATGTAACATGACTAGTCTCAAATTACTGAGAGTGTTTAATGTGCCATTGAATTTATCATGTGGTATTCTCTCATATTGAATCATGGTATTGTGGTATTTTGTGACGCCCCGAGATCGGGCACTATGCAGATTTCAGCATTTCCGCCAAAATCCACATAATAACCGATTTCAGGTTGCCACTTGTGATAACATTACAACAGTTCACGAATAATCCACAACAACAACAGAGGTGGTATATACAAGACAACTCAAACGAGTCAAGGATACATGATGGGGGGATAATAACCCGGTAGGCCAACTCCAAGGCGTAACCCGGCCCAAGGAACAGGGTGCGCAATCTGGTTAAGGATAATGAAGCTTCTGGAAGGCCCAAAGTTTGTAGGCCTCGTAACCCGGATTGTGGGTTACGGTAAGGAAAGTTAGGGTTTATAAGCGGTGTCCGGATAGGATTCAAGCTGCGCCTTGGAGAATAGGGCCGAGGGGGTACGGGCGCTTTATAAACCGACCCCTAGGCCTAGTTTAGACAGAGATCTAAGAACCCTAGCAATATCGCCTGATATCAAGCATCTAGTGTAATCCCAGAGTTGAGTTATTATATCAAGATCGGAGACTCGGCGACTTTGATTGCCGGCTACCAGATCGAGTTGCATCATGTTTTCCTCTGAGCTAAACCCTCTCCCAAACGCCTGTGTCGTCTTGCCCCAAGATCAGTTACCCCCGGTAACGTCTGCCGTGATTATCCCACGACAGTTGGCGCCCACCGTGGGGCCTGCGTCCAAAGGTGTTTACATCACGGGAGAAGCTCGGAAGAACATGGAGAATCTTGTCGTAGGCGAGATCTACATCGACCACAAAGGAGAAAAGATGGTGGACGATTCCGGCTGGGGTCCAGAGTCGGATCACCTCGAGTCCGGATCTACGGTGACGATCGGCCGGATTAACATCTTCATCGGTATGGTACGTACGCCTGATTTAAAGGGACAATATCATGTGCATACTACAGGAACTTCTAGCAGGAACAAAGAGACATTAAAGCAAACAGTAAACTCGATCTCTTCGGCTGCGCCGGGATACCTTAGATGGGCGGAGCAAGAGGTAACGTGGAGCAGAAGAGATCACCCGGAAAGAATAGAGCGTCCAAGAGTCTTGGCATTGGTGGTTGCTCCACAGGTTAATGGTTATGAACTGAAAAGGGTCCTGATGGACGGTGGAAGTAGCATCAACATCCTTTATTGGGAAACCTTCTTACGCATGAGTCTCAAAGAGTCCCAGTTACAGAAAAGTTCGACAATCTTTCATGGGATCGTGCCAGGTCACTCGGCGAGCCCCAAGGGAAAGATCACCTTGGAGGTTGCTTTCGGAGAATCGACGGATAATTATCGAGTTGAGTGGCTCACGTTCGAGGTGGTCAAATTGCGCAGTCCTTATCACGCGCTGTTTGGAAGACCGGCTTATGCCAAATTCATGGCTAGGCCGTGTTATGTGTATTTACAGCTAAAGATCCCGGGTCCTAAACGGACTATCACCATACATGGGAACCGGGATATAGCGGCTGAGTGTGATGAAGGAGATTCAGTTATGGCTGAGCAAGCATGCAGAAAGGAAGAACTCGAATATTACCGGTCTCAAGTAAATCCGGATGATAGAACAGCCTTGAAAAAGCCGAATACTGAGGATGAGAGAGCAAAATTCAAGGCAGCACAAGACACCAAGAAGATAGATTTTGTCGAAGGTGATTCCACTAAGCAATTTACCATAGGGTCTAATTTGGGAAAAGAGCAGGAGAAGGCACTTGTGGAGTTTATTCGTTCAAATGCAGACGTGTTCGCCTCGACACCTAGCGACATGCCGGGTATCCCTACAGAGCTGGCCGAGCACAGTTTGCATGTAGATCCCAAGTCCAGGCCCGTGAAGCAGGGTTTGAGGAAAATGAATGAGGAAAGAAGGAAGGCTATAGGCGAAGAGATCGCTCGGCTATTGGCAGCCGGCTTTATCATGGAAGTATTTCACCCGGATTGGTTGGCAAACCCAGTTCTGGTGATGAAAAAGACCAATGAGTGGAGGATGTGCATTGATTTTACGAGTCTCAACAAACATTGCCCAAAGGATCCGTTCGCACTACCAAGGATAGATCAGATTATAGACGCAGTGGCAGGAAGCGATCTATTGTGCTTTCTGGACGCATATTCCGGGTATCATCAGATTAAGCTCAAGAGGGAGGATTGGGAGAAAACATCATTCATAACCCCTTTTGGGGCTTTCTGTTATAAAACTATGACGTTTGGATTGAAGAACGCCGGCGCAACTTACCAACGGTGTATTCAAAAGTGCTTCGAGGACCAAATTGGACGCAACGTCCATGCCTATGTGGATGATGTGGTTATCAAGACCAGGAAGGCGGAGACATTTATCGATGATCTAAAGGAGACGTTCAAAAATTTGAGGAGATATCAGATGAAGCTTAACCCGACAAAGTGCGTGTTCGGAGTTCCAGCCGGGAAATTACTCGGCTTTATCGTTTCTGAGAGAGGGATCGAGGCAAACCCGGACAAAATCAAGGCCATCCAGAGTCTGAAAAATCCGGAAAATTTGAAGCATGTTCAAAAGCTCACGGGCTGCGTAGCAGCCTTGAGCCGATTCATATCCAGGCTCGGAGAAAAAGCAATACCATTGTACCGGCTCTTGAGGAAATCAGATAAATTCGTATGGGATCAAGAGGCGGATGAGGCGTTTGAAGCACTAAAGAAGCAGTTATCTGAAGCACCAGTACTAGCGGCTCCGGGTCCTAAAGAACCTATGTTGCTATACGTGGCAGCTGGCCCCCGAGCCGTCAGCGCAGTAGTTGTTGTGGAGCGCAAAGAGGATGGGAAGGGTTACCCGGTTCAGAGACCGGTTTATTACGTCAGCGAGGTATTATCAGAAGCAAAGCAGCGCTATCCGCATTGGCAAAAGTTGGTGTTCGGGGTCTTTATGGCTAGCCGGAAATTGAAGCCGTATTTCCAAGAACACCCCATAACAGTGGTTAGTTCAATACCCATGTCGGATATCATCAGAAGCTCGGACGCGACGGGAAGAATAGCCAAATGGGCGATAGAGATGGGGGATTATCACATCAACTACGAACCCAGGTCAGCAATCAAATCTCAAGCTTTAATTGATTTCGTTAACGACTGGACACATACAGGCATGACCACAGCGGTTCCAAACTCCGAGTCATGGACCATGCACTTCGATGGATCTAAGCAATACGAGGGATCAGGAGCTGGGGTGGTGCTAACGTCACCCAAAGGAGATAAATTAAGTTACGTACTGCAAATTCACTTTGACTGTTCCAACAACGTGGCCGAGTATGAGGCCCTATTGCACGGCTTAAAGGCAGCCAAGGAGATGAACGTCAAGAGGATACGATGCTTCGGAGATTCGGACCTTGTGGTACAGCAGGTGTCAGGAACTTGGGATAGAAAGGACGCAACTATGGTTCCATACCGCAGGGAAGTTGATAGGGTTGCAGGATGTTTTTCCGGGTATGAGGTGGAGCATATAGACAGAAGAAAGAATGAGGCGGCCGACGCACTCGCTAGACTCGGTTCGCGCAGAGAGCCGGTTCCACCTAACGTTTTCCTGGACGAATTATGGCGACCATCAGTTAAAACCGAGTCAGAGGAGGAATTGGCAAATCAAGACCCGGATTCAGGACTTGTGGCCACTATACGTACTATTCCCAAGTGGACAGAACCGTTTTTGGCCTACCTATCGCGAGGCGAGTTACCACAACAGGAGGTATTAGCAAGACAAATTTTGAGGCGAGCGAAGGGATATTCTATCATCAATGGGGAATTATATAAGAGAAGCGCAGCAGGGGTCTTTTTGCGCTGCGTAGCGCCAGAAGAAAGCCGACAGATTCTCAAGGAAATCCATGAAGGCGACTGTGGACATCATGCATCCACAAGATCTCTCGTGGCTAAAGCTTATCGACACGGATTTTTCTGGCTCACGGCTCTAGCAGATGCGGAACGATTGGTAGCAAGATGTGACGGATGTCAAAGGTACGCTCGCCAAACCCATGTGCCGGCTATGGAGTTGCGGACAATCCCGTTAACTTGGCCGTTCGCTGTTTGGGGTATGGACATGGTTGGCCCGTTTCATATGTCACCATGCAAGAAGACACATCTTTTGGTGGCTATTGATAAGTTTACCAAGTGGGTTGAGGTTATGCCAGTTACTAATTGCGAATCAGCCACAGCAGTCAAGTTCCTGAAAAGGATTATCTACCGGTTCGGGTATCCCCACAGCATAATTACCGACAATGGAACCAACATGTCCCTTGGTGAGATGGAGAAGTTCTGTGGCAACAATAGAATCCGGCTTGATGTCGCATCAGTGGCTCATCCGCAGGCCAATGGGCAAGTGGAGAGGGCAAACCAAGAATTGCTTCGCGGATTAAAACCACGATTACGAGTCCCCTGTATCAGGGCAGCTGGCGCATGGGTCGAAGAACTTCCTTCTGTGGTTTGGGGTATCAATACTACACCTAATAGATCTACTCAGATGACACCCTTCTTCATGGTCTATGGCGCGGAGGCAGTACTACCGAGTGATATTATTCATGATTCACCACGAGTATCAGCATACGTCGAAGTGGAGAATGAAAAAACCCGGCAAGATGCCGTGGATATGTTAGAAGAACAAAGGGAACAAGCCCTGGAAAGATCAGCCATATATCAGCAGGATTTACGAAGGTATCATAGCCGGCACGTGAAAACCCGGGTCTTCCAGGAAGGAGACCTGGTTCTGCGCCTGGTACAGTCGAACGAAGGAAAGCACAAGTTATCACCACCCTGGGAAGGACCGTTTATCGTAAGCCGGAATTTGCATAATGGGTCATATTACTTGATAGATGCAAGGGAAGAGTCGACCACAGTTAATGACACCGCTCATACCACTTCATCTATGCAAGAAAGAGACAGACCGTGGAACGTGGCTCAGCTACGTCCATATTATACTTAGCAAAAATTGTGTTGGCATATGGAATTGAACGATGTAACAGGCAGCAGGATTTCAGACGTACTCTTTTCCTGTCCAAGGTACCCTTGGGGACTGGACGAGTTTTTAATGAGGCGGCTTGCTGACCTAGATTTTTCATATCAAGTAAAGAGGTGGTTATCAAGAAAAGAGATGATTATTATCAGGTTCTGTACTCTCAGTATGATGCGTATATCTAGGTCTTGGGGACTGGTCGCTTGAATAGCACAGTTACGAACTCAAAGACCCGGCCATGATGCCTATGAGTTATAAGGGCCGGTTACTCGCAAACGAGTCCGGCTACAATCTTATAACCGGACAAAGAAGTCCAAATTTCTTGGCTATTCTTACTTAAGCTCGATGTGACTCGCACTAAAGTGGCATGATTTGTTCGCTTACGATTACAGTCAGCCATGAAACCCGACGGGGCTTGACTGGCCACGTTTTCGTATAGATGTAACAACATGGTATCCACGCGAAAGCCGGCTTACAGTACAAGATAGTCAAAAGGGTCATCTAAACCACAAGTTATGCAGAGTACAAGGCTAAACAGCTGGAAACTCAACGATTATTAAGCATAACTTCAAATCCTATGTGAAACGACTCAGGGATCTTTGTGAATTTAGCAGTAGGCAATCCATTCTCTTTTCAAGATCAAGTGTCCTAGACTTGGAGATCCGGGTCCGGGTGACTTGAAATCTTGAAAAGAGAAAAAATTGCTTGTTAGAATTCCAAAAACCCAGATATCCGAGTCTTGGGGACTTGGGGACTTAGAAGCAAATCCGCTTGTCAACACCCATGAGACCCGGAAGTCGAGTTTCACAAAAGGAACAATAAAGAAAGCCGGATATCGAGAGCAGACGAGTTTAAGAATGGATAAATTTAAAAAGGCCGGAAGAGGCATAGAGTATATCAAGACCTTAGCGTGCATTACAAAATCCCGGTGAAAAGATATCAAAGGTGCACAGGCGCACCACCCAAAATATAACTGTTTAAACAGCACGTTGGCCGACCGGTGCATAAGAAGAGGCATTAGAGATCAGATGTCACTTGGCGTTCATCTTGGCCTTGCCCTTGCCATCATTGGTGGTAGCAGCAGCACCCGGATCAGTGGTACCAGCCCGCGCAGGAGGTGGAACGACTGGTGTTGAGGTAGCAGGGGCAGAGCCGGCTTCAGCTTGCTTCTTGGCAGCCTCCGCCCTCAACGCAGCAGCTTCCTCCTTCCACCGAGCCAGCATATCATACGGCTCGGGAAGATCCGACTTAATCGCTTCACCAGCAGCATCATATGCTGGAACAAGGATATTAACATCCAGGTCGTCAGCGATCACGCTGGCCGGGTAACGGACCTCCTTCTGGGCAGCCTGAAAATCCTTCACCGAGAACTTGGACCCATCAAGCTTGAACTCTGGGAAGCCGCCCATAAGCTTCACTAGCTCGAGCTTGGGAAAATAAGCCTTGGCAAGTGCAAGCCCCCGGGTTACTCCAACCCGGCAAGACGAGCGTTTCCAGTGCCAAATCCACTCAGGAATAGTGGAGAAGGCATCCAGCATCCTCTTCAGATCAACATGTCCTTTACCCGGCCACCGTAATTCCTGAAGGATCCATTTGGTTCCGGCACATAGCTGCCGGATAACGCTCTTCATAGTTTTCAACCTGGCAATGTCATCCTCATCCGGCATGGCTTCGTCCGGGCCTAAAGAAATGGAAACATAAGTCGGGAAAGCTTTTGCTATCTATCAAAAGGATAAACCTGGAGGAAGAAATGTACCAAGTAAATCACGGTATGTGTCAGAAATTTGGACAGAAAGGCTTGTTAGGTCATCTTCTGCTTTGTGAGCCCTTTTCCTATACTTCCTCATTATCATCCTATTCCTCTTGGCCTCAGCCTCGGCTGCTTCACGCAAAGCCACCTCCTTTTCAATGAGCTTGGTGGCGTCTGCCAGTTTCTCCTCAGATTGAGTCACGAAAGACTGCATGGATGCAAACAAGGATTAGTCGGGTAGAGGGGCAAGTTATCAGTCGCTTGTATAATAAAGTCCCAAGCAAATTATGAATCAATTCACTCGGAACTTGGGGACTGGATAAGGGCACAAGCAACGTCAGTCGGATTTACCTCGTGTTTGACTATTAAAGCCCCCAGGATGTTTTCTTCATTAGCCCTTAAAGTGCGCAGGGTTTCCAGCATCTGGGCAAACGTCAGTTCCTCGGGTCGAGCACCGGAAGAGCCGGCAGCCTGGTTGCCTGGTGGGGGAGCTCTCCCCGCCCTTGGGGTCGAGACCCAGACAGTTTGAGTACCCGGGTTAGGAGAACCCATCCTTGTATCCAGAACCTCGATCTCCTCGTCCACTGGTTCCGATGAGGAAGGAGATCCGGCGGCTCGGGGAAGCGGATTGTTTAGAGGGCCTTGTTCCTGGTTATTCTCCGTATCACCGCCAGTCGCGGCGTCTACGTTCTCAGTCGGCTTTTCTGCCCGATGGTTATCCGTCTCTACATTTTCCGGGTCACTGACGGTGACTTGAGTGCTGAAAGAAAGATGAGAAGAGGCAGTTATCAGTGGTGACGGTGACTTGAGTGGAAACTTGTCAGACGTCAAAGGAAATCATATAGCAAAAACTTACCCGGCATTCACGGTGTAGTCCGGCGGGAGCTCGCCGCTGGAAGCAGATGAAGTCGTCACATGGACCACTAACGGAACCCGGAATTGCCCGACACGTGGATGGTTAGGAGAAGGGTGGCGTTGAGGAGAGTCGGAAGGACGAGACGGAGGAGCACTGGCACGATGGACCGAGGGGGTAGAGATGCCCGGGTTAAGAGGATCTTCACCCGGGGAGCTCCGAGTTACTCTGCGCTTGGCTGGGAGAGAATCCTTCAAGCACGACGAATTTGATAATTGATGGTTAAGTCGTCGCATGGCGTCAAAGGAGTAAGGTTCAGAGGATAACGAGGAAAAAGGAACCTTGGACACTGCCCCTCTGGCCTTCCTCTTGGCTCCAACTGTTGCTTCTTGATCAGACTCGGTTGCCTCCGGGTCATCCTAGTTGGTCTCACCGTCGTCCTCCAGCCCTGCGAATCGGGTGTGTGTTCGTGGAAAAAGTTAAATGGGAGGAAAATGATGCAAGTAAAGATGATACAAGTTCTGTGTAAATACCTTCACTATCATCGGCCGGCTCGTCCTCTTCCTCCGGGTCTCTGGAAGGAGGGGAGGGTTCAACCCCCCAGAAAGGGTCATCAGCCTAAAGACAAAAGAATGAGACTAAGGGTTAGGAGCTGTATCAAGTCAAAATATGGAAGTAAGTTATGAATATCGGATATTACCGCTGGAGCCGGGTTTTCCCGAGTAAATGGGGATAACCCGGCGATGCCCTTTATCACCTCTAGCTTCTCTTTCAAGAAGCCCTTGATGGTCTTGTTGGTGTCGCCGGTCGCAAAACTCTTGGTGGAGTATCGGAGTGCATCTGTGGTATGCCCCGAGTACTCGCACATCAATTTGGTGCGGATGGAGTTGGGTTGGATCCGAAAATCAACCCACGTTTTCACTAAATTGAGCCCAAGGAGGCCTTGGGCTGAGAGGATGGCTATCTTGGCTAGCGAGGGAAGGATTGCCTCCCTGTCTGAGTCTGGTGCAAAGGCAATGAAAGACTCGGAAGGTTCGAGGGGGTTCTCCGAGTAGCCCGGTAGTTTCTTTTCGTTGTCTGGGGAGGTATCGTGGCAATAAAAGAAAGACAGCTGCCAATGTTTGACGTGGGAGTTTAAGTTGAGGGTTGGCATCGGTGAATTCTTGCGGCGTTGGATGGATACCCCGCCGCAAGTAAGAAGTGCTCCGTCACCACTTTCGCGGCACGGCTTACACTGGAACAGTTCGATGAAGAGAGTCAAACTTGGCGGTATGCACAAGTACGACTCGGATAGAACGATGAAGTGGGTAATATTCAACATAGAGTTAGGCCCTATGTCGAATACCCGGAGGCCATAATGGCTTAAGACCTCCCTAAAGAAAGGGTGACCCGGAGGACGGAATCCCCGGGTCACGTGCTCTACGAAGCAGATTACCTCATTATCGGCGGGTGTGGGCCGGGTCTCGTTGCCTGGCGCCCTCCAGTGAATGTCCTTCTGAGAAGGGAGAATTCCTAATTCGGCTAGCTCGTCCAACTTGGCCTTTGTAGCTGTGGAACGCCCCCAGTTGGCGGATATGGTTTGGGTAGTCCTTGCCTGAGTCAGCTGTTTTCCTTGCCGTTTGGGAGCCATGGGATCAACCTGCAAAACACAGGAAAAAGAGGCATAGGGAATAAGACCCGGAAGTGTTGGATTATCCGAGTATAAGGTATCAAGAAAGTATGAAGCTAAGAATTATCCGGGTATCACGCTATGAGGTGGAGGTTACAAGGTATCCGGGTGTTAAGTACAACTGTGGAAATTATTGGTCACTTACGTATGGAAAAGCATTTGGGGAAGATGGATGGTTGCCCATGTGTCTACTGCAAGTGAAATAGCTGGAAAAGGAGGATTTTCCAGGTGTTAATGCAATGAGCGGAAAATCGAGGAGGAATGGATCTAGATGGGAAAATTTGCGAGCGATTTTACGGGGGATTTGGTGATTAGTAATGGTAGGAGGATGAGTTGTAACTATCTAGCAGGTAGTTAAAGGAGTTGGCGAGCGTCAAATCGATCTAATTTGATGCAATCGGAAGAACGACTCACGGGTTGACCTAGATCCAATCATGGGTGAATTGAAAAATTGCGGGGCTAAATTAAGCGAGTGCAAGGGGCTTACTGGAGATATTGGAGTCTAGCGCGACGGCGGCGAACGGCGTGGCTCGGATGCCCCTTTGCGACTCTTGGCGAGTGGAACGAAGGCGCGGCGGTGAAGCTTGGCGACGGCGCGAGATGGCCCGAGGGCGAATGCGGCCGGCGGCGGCTTTGCTTCGATGGCGAGCACGAACTTCTTGCGGTGGTGCTGCAAGGGCGTAAGGAGAAAGGAAGGAAAGGGGGAATTGAAGTGGAGCGATGGGTTTTAGGTTACCCTCGGAGCACTATTTATAAGGTGGGGGTGAGTCTATCCCAACGGCCGGAAGCCAGAAATTGTGGGGTAATGGCTATCTGCGCGGATTCTGCGAGATATGCGCCTAGAACTGAGCAAAGTACCTGGACAAAAAAGAGAAGGAGATCTACCCCATGATATCAGGGTCAGTTATCGAGTATGGAATCTTGACATTTTTATTAGGGTTTAGACCTGGAAAGTCAAACCAAAGTATTTGGGGGAAAAGCAGGGTTACTATATGGCCACCATGGAGTAAGGCCTAGCTGTCTATCAAAGCATCTTAACCCGGCCTCCATATGCCTGTGCGATTGATATCTTTGCAGGGAATAGCGAGCGCTTCAAGGAGGATCCGTGAAGCCCAAGCTATTCTGGGGACTACTGATGGGGGGATAATAACCCGGTAGGCCAACTCCAAGGCGTAACCCGGCCCAAGGAACACGGTGCGCAATCTGGTTAAGGATAATGAAGCTTCTGGAAGGCCCAAAGTTTGTAGGCCTCGTAACCCGGATTGTGGGTTACGGTAAGGAAAGTTAGGGTTTATAAGCGGTGTCCGGATAGGATTCAAGCTGCGCCTTGGAGAATAGGGCCGAGGGGGTACGGGCGCTTTATAAACCGACCCCTAGGCCTAGTTTAGACAGAGATCTAAGAACCCTAGCAATATCGCCTGATATCGAGCATCTAGTGTAATCCCAGAGTTGAGTTATTATATCAAGATCGGAGACTCGGCGACTTTGATTGCCGGCTACCAGATCGAGTTGCATCATGTTTTCCTCTGAGCTAAACCCTCTCCCAAACGCCTGTGTCGTCTTGCCCCAAGATCAGTTACCCCCGGTAACGTCTGCCGTGATTATCCCACGACAATACAACTGATACAATACAAAGATCCAAATAACAGCGGAAGAAAACAACATAGCGTCCGGCTACGGACAAGATACAAATTGGACTAAGAGTCCTGAAGATAACCGATGGCGTCCAATCCCTGCCCAGGCCAAGCCGGAGGGATTCCCAAGCTAACGTCGTCATACTTCAAACCTGTTGACTGCAATGTGGAATATGCAGCCACGAAAAGGATTCGTGGGTCCGTACGGTTAAGTACTGGCAAGTGGATAAACCATACTCACAAGATACCGGCGTAACCAATCATCACAAGATACAAATACTTTGGGTACAACGGAAAGGAAGGGGATTATTGCAACAAAGCGGCAGCGGGCTGCACTAACTAACTACAGAGACTCGCTACAACATCCGGCTAAAAGGAAGGTATAAGATAGCGAATCAGAAACAACTACAACTACTCACCAAACAATACCCATCCAGTGTTACCCCCTACTAAGGAAGCAACCCAAGGAAACTCACACTGTTGATTAAGGTGACATTCATTTTTATGGTGGAGGTAATCTATATTACTAGTCAAGTTATCATCGTTAAGTGTAAGTTGTCTGAGTACTTGTTAGCCAGCACTTTCACCAAGTCATCCATAACCGCGGACAACACGGCTTCTCGAGAAGATTTAACCCTGCAGGGATGCACCAATTTGGTCGTACACGTAAGAATAACCCGCCAGGCGGGGAGCAAACCCACCAAGCAGGCCACTCAACACAACCCAACTCTTCTTCGCATCAAGCCCAAAGAACCACGTGTTGTGCGTGCGCGGCTAATCGTGCCCCCACGAAGAAAAGGGGGACCCTCATAGCACTGGAAGACCACGCCGCCCTAAATGCCGACTACAAAAGTTCCACCCTAGCGCCAAGGGCTCGCACCTGCATATGCATGCATCAAATGGAAAGCCCGAACTAAGTGTGGCGATTTGGACGATATGTGAATCGAATCAGAATTGCGGGGGGCGCCGATACTCGCTTCCCACATGCGGTTAGTGCGCTCATCATGGATCGGAGGACAAGACCCTTTTCCTAATTAAGTTCGACACTAGCAGGCCTCAAAACCACGCCGGGCCTCCTGCCGGTGCCTTATCATCAAATTATTATTACCCCAAGCATTAACATGTTGTTGATTGAATTGAAACCCCACTATCAAACTAAACAGGTGATAAGACGAACAACAAGACTTGAGCGCAAACAACACTAAGCATGCAACTACGACACGAGGGACAACAGGGTAAACAAACAACAGTTAATAGGAAGTGGAAGGAAGGCTATATCATGGTTGCAAGTTAAACATATGATAGGATCGAGACACAAGCATCGAATCATAAGGCTAGCATAAAGATAACGGAAAGAATCGGTAACAAGTGATGAAAGGCAGCCATAGGTAGCAAGTGGGTATACTTGCCTGGAATCCAACAAGTAGAGGTACATCCGCAGAACTTGTCGTTGCTCACATCATCTCAACGTCCTATCCGCGAGAAGCAACGAACTAGAACAAACACCGGATGCAACAATTACTTCTACGGCAAAAGATCCAGCATGATCAAGATATGGATGCATGACAAGTTTAAGGATGCATCAAAGATAAACTAGTTGACATGGTAAACATATTTAAATGGGCCCATATGCAATTTGGATTGCATATGGAAAGGCCCATGAATTAACGTTGAATTAAATGATCTACAAATAACCATCATGTGAAGGTTGATTAAATGATGCATGGATGATGAAAACAATAGGAAAGCAACAATAGCTTCAATTTGATATGTTGTTTACCAAGTTTGGAATTTTATTTATTAAGTTATGAAATTTGGCTTCTTAAATGAGTTACACAAGCATTTATTGTTTTCACCCATTTTAATTGTTCAAAACAGATAACAAAATTTATATTTGGAAAGAACACCAAATTTTAGATGGAATACATATTTCGTTTGTTGAATTTGGATTTTAGATGAGCAAGTTATTAAATTGACAATTTTAAATGCATTAATTAAGAAATAGTTGTTTTCAGCAATTTAATTTATTAAAAAATAGAAAACAAAGTTCATATTTGGAAATCTTATTCAATTTTGCATGGAAAACATATTTTACATGTTGGAATTAGATTTGAATTGCCCAAGTTATGAATTTTGCAATTTAAAAGGTTTAATTAAAGCATTGAATTATTGAACCACTTTTAATTAGGAAAAACAGTAAACAAAATGTATTGAAAAGGTTGAAAACATGTATAAAATGTTTCAATGAACAATTTGATCTATTAAACATAATTTTTGGATCATTATTGAATTTATTATGCAATTTTCCATAAACATTTTTATTCTGCCCTTTTTAGAAAACAGAAGAAAACATGTTCAAATTTAATTCAATTGTGACCAAATAAAATACCACTGTGTAGAGTTTGTTAAGACAAATTTTTAGAGCCCAAGTTTTCTCAATTTGGGTGAACAAAACTCAAGTTATGAATTCCCAAAGTTTCCAATTTTTATTGCATTTTCTGTATTTAATTATTTAGTGCAAAATTTATTACAGAAACATGTTGCAACTTTGTGACTAATAGAAAGAGCACAAGATTCTGAATCCACAAAAACTTGAATCGTTGAAATTGGAGCAATATTCAATTTGTTATTGATTTTACAAATAAAGGCTCAGATCTGTTTTTTTCTGGATTCGGGAAATAAAAGAAAAAGGAGGAAAAAATGGGTGGCTTTCTGCCTGGACTGGGATTTGATCCCGAGAATTGCTGGTGCGCGCACACAAGGCCTAGCCACTGGGCTACTGACGCCTTCGTTAACTAACTGAACGTTCAGGTTTAAGAGGTGTTCCCTGTGGTTAACTGAACTCTGAATCTGCAAGTTCCATACTGCAGGCAGAACACACCATACAGAACAACGACGAACCTGCGCTGCTGTACCCTGGCGAACTGGATGGGGCAGATACAGGGGAGCACGGCTGGGTGTACGTGGAGGGGTGCGGATGTGTGTGCAGCACATAGGGAGGTGGGAGGTGTGGTGCTTGTTGTGCGTAAGCAGCAGCTCGAGAACGACCTTATGCTCAACTGCTCATGGCGACGGACACAACCAGGGACGACAGAGCACGTACACCACGCGATTGGGCCGATAAAACGTGGGAATCGGAAACGAGGCTCACCGGGAGTGTGTGTTAGTAGTCGATCATGCTTGGAGAAGAACGACAACGACGAAATTCGCCGGAGAACAGGGTCGGCCGGCGAGGAAGACGACCATGGACGGGACGATCGGGACGCCCTCGGGTGCCGATCTTCCGCGCAGAGGATGAAGACGGTGATGCGGTTCGATTCCCGTACCCAGGCGAGGTCGACGGCGACCACCGGCGATGGGGAATGTTCTACTGCTCTTGTAACATCCCTGATTTTTGGAAAACACAAAAATCACAAAAATATGAAACTTTTTGTTTTCATGATTAAGCAAGTCACCAAAAACCAAATAAAAGGAGGAAATAAAAGAAAACAATATGAAATTGTAATAAAGAATCCAAATTTCCTTAATTCCATAAACCCTAAAGCCTATTCCCAAAATAAAATATGTTTCCCTCATGTGAATAAAATATTTTCTTAGGAAACATATTTACCAACATGTTTTCAACTCAACTACCATTTTGAAAATGATTTTGATAATTAACCAAAGAGTTACTATTTATAATATTTTCTCCTTGTCTCTAAGAAATTGTGTCACTATTATTATTAAGCTCAAATGGTTAAAAGTTGGATATTTGTTTTCCAAGTATTATATCAATCAACCAAAACAATAAGGTGTTATATATATTATTGACTTATGAAAACAAGTAAAATGCCTTGGAAAAACAATGTTTTAAATTGGGAAAACAACATCTTCATTAGAGAAAATCTCTCTGTTCTTACTCACCCTCAAATTAAAATTTATTAATAATTTCTTTATTTTGATTATACTAATAAGATACCATGAGTGAACTTCTCATATTGAAAAACATTTCAAAAGGGTCTTGAAAACAATAATTTGAATCATAGAAATATTTTCTAAAAACATTTAAATCATATTTCTATAATTAACCCTCTTTTTCTATTAAGTAACTATTCATGTTTTCATCATATTTTAAATTATAAAAGATGAAAACACTTTGAATTGGTTTTGGAAAATAGTATTTGATAATTATAAAGCTACTAAAATTTTATTTGACAAATATTTTTATTTTATAATTTTCTAAATTAAAAATCACATTAAGTCACTATTAGGTATTTATTCAATTCTCAAAATTCACATTTTGATATGTGTTGAAAAGTTTGCAAAAATGATATGGTTTGAAAGATATTAAAATTTCAAGATTTTAGAAATTTATTTGACCTTAATTGGATTATTAAAACAGAAGTTATTAAGATTTTAATAAAACAGAAAAAAAAAGATGATGTCACGGGTGACGTCACCTCTCTTCAACCTCGGAAGGAAACTGCCGGCAGTTTCGGCATTGATTTTTATCCGATTGATTGCGAGCGTTTTAGGAGGAATTTGAATTCCCTATCTGGCCCTCTTAAAGCCCACGGTGCCCGCTCCATTTCCCCTCCCTCTCCCCATCTGATCTTGCCGCACGGCCGCTGAATTCCTCGCCGGAGACGCTCATCACCGCCGCAGCTCATCATCGTTCCCTGACAAGGAAGAGGGTCAACGACCCCGTATTTTCCCCCTCTGCTACTTGCCTCGCCCCGCGCACCTCGTAAGATTTTTGTTCGATTTTTTTTTCCGCAGCTCCGCGCACATCCGAGGGTCGCCGGCGCCGTCAAGCCCCCATCCGCGTTGCGCCGTTGATTCGGGAAACGACGAAAGCCGTGGTGGCCACCATCTTCTTCGCCGAGCTGTCCCGCGCCTCGTGGTCACCTCCTTTGAGCAAGGAGGGCACCGGAAGGCAACTCCGGTGAGGTTCCGAGCACCCCGCCGCCGCGTTCGGTATTTTTCGGCGACCTCCCGCGCCGCCAGGTACCCCTAGCTCATCTCAGCCATCGGATCTCTCGCAACGGCCAGGATTAGATGACTTACGCGAAGAGGTATCGACCAATAGATTTGCGCCGCGTCAGCGTACGCGTTAAGTTTTTATCCATCGCCCAGCGCAACGCGTAGCCAGCCCAGGCCCACTCCCTGCCTGCCGCACCGTGCGACGGATAAGCCATTTTCGGCCCAGCCAGTGTCTGATTTTATTTCCGAATAGAAAATAGAATTGTAATTTAGCAGATTAGCCCCCTAAGTTTTTAAAGTGATTTAAGGAGTACAATTGTGTGGTGAAATTTATGGTTTCAAAAGAGGTACTGGTTTGAGAATTGGTTTGAATTTGGGCTAATTTGATAATTAAATAATTATTGATGAAAACCATGTTTTTATTAGGGTGACCCATATGCAATTTGATTAAATTAGTTGATTAAATTCATAAGTTCAAATTGGTTCTGCTTGATGCATTTGATTTGAACTTGAAGGTGATTTGGAAATCATTTGTTTGATTAAAACCCACAATTTTAATGAGTGATCAACATGGAATAAAATGAAAGCAATTTGGTTGTTTTTATTTGAACTCTCACTTTGGAAATTGTAACATCACAAGGATGAAACAAAAGGTTTGAATTTTGGTTGAAATTCAAATAGAAAACAAAGGAAAACAGTTGGAAAACAAATGAAAACAGAGGAAAACAAATGGAAAACAAACAAAACAAATGCAATCAACATGATGCCATGATGCAAAACATAAAATAACAGAGAGCAAAACATTCTAAAGGCTATTTTTCAGACTTGGGATGTTACAAAACGCCCCCCTTGAAGGAATCGCGCCCCGAGATTCCTACTGAGAAAAGAAAAGGTCCGGATACTTCTTGGGAAGATTTTCTTGAGCTTTGACACGTGAAACACATCGTGCACAGTGGATAGACGTCAGGGAATTAGCAAACCACCGGAACATTTTCAAGTAAAGGGGAGAGATTTTGCACCAAGGGTGTATAGCTGAATGGAACTTGATTCATTTGGAGAATAGATTATCTGGCTAGAATGGTGGAACAGAATTATTGACATCAATGGAACACCAAGGATGACATCAATGTCAGAATCAGCAACATGAGAGTAACGAGGAATATGTGGCCTCTCATTAGAATTGGATTGTTCTTACTTATGTTGGAGTCAACACTTGAGATTCCGGAGAGTGAACGGTGATTTGATTGCTTAGTGGAACCAGAATTAGGTTGTGTGTTGTGGAAAAGATTGTTGATACAAAGGAATGTGATTCTCCGGTATGAAATAACACTTTAGTTGGAAAAGAGTTTACGAGGAAGTTTTGATTAGACGCCGGTAGAAGATTTGAAGTGGAAAACAACAACAAGATTTCAACGGACGAAAAGGATGTTTAGAAGAACAGGATAACGAAGCAACACCGGGAAAACGAGATCAAAACTCCTGAGGTACTACGGAAAACCCATCCGGGCTTCTAAAGGATCAATATCTACTGCTTAAGGAATAGAGGATCTGCTTCCGGGGCTTACACGCCTCCGTTCTCAATCATGAGTAGGCAACATGATAAATCATGTCACAACCACCTCCATTCCTATGGTCTAGTAGATATAACCATCCTAGAGAAACCAGAATTCGTGAAATCCTAACTTGAAAGTTTAGATGAGAAGGGAAAACATCGTTGCACTTCCTTACCAGAAAAGGGAGGGAGGGTGGGGAAAAGAAGAAAAAGAACATAATTCCTACTCTCACGTTTCATTTTTCCTATATAGCTACAAAATAGTTTCTAGACTCAACTGCGACCAGTAAAAAGGGATCCTACAGGCAGACAGGCTCTGATACCATTTGTCGCACCCTGATTTCTAGGGGATACTCACCGTACGAACTGGATAGCAGATGCTTGGATTATGGGGCATAACTGCTCCCACGTCCCAGCTTCCTGGTAGGCCTGCGCTTATGCGCGACAACACAAGCCCTGCTATTCCATCGTCGATGTAAACTATCCACTAGAGATCAAAGGCACTTCCGTCGACGTACTTCAAACCATACACACATGGTACGTCAACGGCGTTTAACAAGTGATATCACAACAGATCTCTATGACACAAAAGATTGAAATAAGTTGCGAAAGGCTCTCATTAGAGCAGAGATAGCAAATACAATCATTCAGAGGGCACATGCCCCAGCAATACATCGTTACAATACAGCGGAAGCATTCAACATGTCTGAGTACAGACAAGAACCAAGTAGGCCTAAGAGGCCGGAAACAAACAGACGGAGCCCATCCACGAAGTCTCGGATCCTGCCCGGGTCCGCTATCTACTCGTCAGCAGTCTCGTCACACTCCACGTAGTTGCCACCATGTAGATCCTCGGAAACGTAGGTCTGCGGAAACCACAGCCCCAAAGGGGTCAGTACATAAACGTACTGGCAAGCAAGACTCACAGTTCACCAAAGTGTAACCCGTCAACACCAAGTACAGATGCCTTGGGTTCAACGGAAGAGAGGGGATATAAAAGATGCTGCAACTGGCTGCACTAACCAACTACAGAGATTTCTACCACTTCCGGCTAACAGAAAGGAGATAAGATCGAGGATTGTAACCAACTGAAAGATAACTTCAAACAAACCCATCCTGGATCTCGCCCCTTCTCCAAAGAAGCAATCTGAGGATAACTCACACAGTTGAAATAAGGTGAATCAAGTTATTGTGTGAATAAACTGTTACTAGTCAAGTTATTAATCATTGGGTGAAACATGATTGATCATTATGTTTAAGTTGTCCTGAGTACTTGTTAGCTAGTACTTTCACCAAGTAATCCATAACCGCGGAAAACACGGCTTCTCGAGAAGATTATCCCTGCAGGGTTGCACCAATTTGGCCGTACACTCATGAATAACCCGCCAGATGGAAAGGCCCTTCCACCAAGCGGGGTACTCAACACAACCAACCATTCTTCGCATCAAGCCCAAAGAACCTTGGGCGCACGGCTAATCAAGCCCAGAAGAAAATGGACCATCATAGCACTCTAAGACCGTGTCCCCCTATATGCCGACTACGAAAGTTCCACCCTGCGCTGGGCTCGCAAAAACATGCATGCGGCAAATGGAAAACACGAACTAAATGAGGCGATTTGGACGAGATGCGAATCAGGTCAAGTTGAGGGGGGCGCCCATACTCGCTTCCCAAATGCGGGTAGTGCGCTCATCATGGATCAGTAGACAAGACCCTTTTCCTATTAGGGTCGACACTAGCAGGCTCCAAAACCTCTCATGGGCCTCCTGCCGGTGCCTTATCATCAAATTTATTATTAATAGTAACATTAGCATGATTGATTGATTAATCATCGAGCCCCCACAACGTAATAGAAATAGTAACAGAAAGTAACGGGTAACAGACTCGAGCAAAACAACCTAAGCATGCTAGTAAGACACGTGCAACAAGCAATGGTTATAGGTATGGAGGTGAGGCAATATCAGGGTTAAAGGATACATGTGATAGGTTCGTAACAGAAACAACTACTACTAAGGCTAGCAGAAAGGAACAACGGAAAGTATCGGTAATCAATGTTGAAAGGAACACGATGGTTCATGTGAGTGATAACTTGCCTGCAAAACCCAGTAGCCTGGTACTGAGCTAAATCCTTAGACGGGGTGTCGTAAGTATCGTCGGTCTCAACGTCGTCGTATATCCGAGAAGAAGCAAACAGACATTGCAGAAAGATAAGCAATCATTATCATGGCATAGTGCACAATCAAATATGATGCATGTCATGTTAATAGATGCAACAAAGTAAACTAGTGGATATGATACACAAGTTTAAATGGAGTCCATATGCAAAGATTGCATATGGAAAACCCATGCCTTATGGTTGAATTAGTTGTTCTACCACTAAGCATCAGGTGTAGGTGAGTTAGCATGATGCATGCCTGATGAAGAACAAGAAGATAACAATATTAAATGCACTTGAAATGATAGTTAACCATTTTAGAAAACATTAATAAGGTTTGGCAATTATTGTTACTTAATGGTGTTAAACAAGTAGTGGTTGTTTTCATCAAGTTAAAATGCTCAAAACAATTATCAAAGTTTATATTTGAAAAGGTTATCAAATTTTAGTTGGATTACATGTTTCACATTTTGAAATTGGACTTTGGATTATTTAATTAGGAATTAAACAATATTAAACAATTTTTAATTGAATTAAACAAGATTTAAATTGTTTAGGCATTTTAAATTATTCAAACCAGGAAACAAAATTTATATTTGAATAGGTTATTTAAAATGGTATGGAAAACATATTTTATTTGCATTATTTGAAAACAATATGAATTAGTTATGAATTATTTCAAATTACATTTGAATTATTCAAATTTGAAATTTAAAAGTATTTTGAAAACTCAAAACAGAACACAAATTGGATATTTGGAAAGTTTAGGAAATTTGGATCAGAATACATATAAAGTTTGTGTTTATTGGATTTATAAAACAAAAGATATGGAATTTAGAAGTTTATAATCAAATCTGGTATTTTAAAAAGGTTTTGGATTAAACAGAAATTCGCGCCGCACTTTTTCTACCACACTGGTCTCTACCCACGGTCGCTGCCGCGTGGGCCAGAGGGGCCAGCGTGGCGCACACGCTCGCGTGGCAGAGGCAGTCGCCGACGGGTGGGGCCAGGCGCGTGGAAGAAAAATTGCAAAAGGGGTTTGCGCCCGCGGGGTCTCGAACCCGCGTGCTGGCTTGCGTGCGGAAGGTACTGAACCGATGCGGTGATGCTGTTGTTTTGATTCAGATACCGAAAGGTTTTCTTTTCAGACAACAAGGCCAGGTATCTGCTTCTCTGACGAAACTGACGGGAGAACAACTGCAGTCGACGCAGCGGACAGGAATCGATCCCAGCGATCTCGACGGGCAACGATTTGGCGAACAGAGGGAAGGGGAAACGGAGCAGCGGGCGCTCACCGAGGTTGGTCGACATGGAGGCAGAAGGAGTCGAGGACGGTGGCGATCGGGGAAGGCCGGGCGGCCGCTCCTGGAGACGACGGAGACGGCATGAAATCGAGGGAGATGGCCGCGTCCTCGTTGAGTCCCGCAAGGACGGACGACGAGCTTGTCCAGTACGGCACGGCGGTCTTGGAGGCTCCCAGCCGCTGCCACAGAAGGTGGTTTCCATACGTTCAGAAGAAACAGAGAAAGGTAGGGCGGCAGAGGAGAAACAGGTAGGGAGGAAGACGGGCTTGGCGGGTACGACCTGGTTATCTTCGGTTCTCGTTCCGTAGCGTAGAGGAAGGGGGCAGCAAGGCGATTCCATTCCTACGGTCAGCCTGGCCCGACAGTGACCGTGCCGGCGCCGCCAAGGGCTCCAAGGTTCAGGCATGGGGATGTCGTTCGGCTCTGTTTCTTCAGAGAATTCAGAACCAGAGGAGAGCAGCAGAAAGAGTGCGGCGGCGCGAGGAAGGAGGAAGGGTGGCGAGCTAGGGTAAGCAGGTGGGGAAGGTAGGTTAGATATAGGGTGGCGAGGTGGTGTACGGCAGCAATCGGGAGGGGCAGAGCTGATCCTGCGGTGATCGACATGTTCGTACTGTGATGACGTGGGAGGAGGAAGAAAGAGGTACTGGGCCCGAACAGGGTAGGATAGTTGGGCTTAAGTGAAAAGGGAAATTGGGCTTGGGGAAAGAAATAGATGGGGTGGGCTGCTGTGCTCTCTCTCTCCTTTTGTTATTTTTATTTTTGTTTTACTGGTTTTTTTTTTGTAGCCTTAGCTTTGGGAAGAAAATGTTAATGTTTTGTTTACCAAAATTTCCAGAAAAATTAGGTTAGGCTAATTAGTTAATTAGAAACCATTTTCCAAACTAGGATTTCAAAATTTTGATATTTAAAATGCTGTTGCATTTGAAACCAAAAATGGGTGAATTTTAGATATTAATAAACCCTTATTTAAACAACACTTTTAATAGGGTTATCCCTAAGTTTTTAAAGTGATTTAAGGAGTACAATTGTGTGGTGAAATTTATGGTTTCAAAAGAGGTACTGGTTTGAGAATTGGTTTGAATTTGGGCTAATTTGATAATTAAATAATTATTGATGAAAACCATGTTTTTATTAGGGTGACCCATATGCAATTTGATTAAATTAGTTGATTAAATTCATAAGTTCAAATTGGTTCTGCTTGATGCATTTGATTTGAACTTGAAGGTGATTTGGAAATCATTTGTTTGATTAAAACCCACAATTTTAATGAGTGATCAACATGGAATAAAATGAAAGCAATTTGGTTGTTTTTATTTGAACTCTCACTTTGGAAATTGTAACATCACAAGGATGAAACAAAAGGTTTGAATTTTGGTTGAAATTCAAATAGAAAACAAAGGAAAACAAAGGAAAACAGTTGGAAAACAAATGAAAACACAGGAAAACAAATGGAAAACAAACAAAACAAATGCAATCAACATGATGCCATGATGCAAAACATAAAATAACAGAGAGCAAAACATTCTAAAGGCTATTTTTCAGACTTGGGATGTTACAACTATACCACTATCTATATTATGTATCTAATATGCTATAGACACTTTATAAGCTTGGTGTTACCAAGCCCTTTAGACATTTTAATCACAACACTAAATTCACTTAAGTCCCTTATTGGACATTTTAACTTGATGTTTTTGGAAAACAAAAGCTTTGGAAAAACCCCCGAGGAAAGGTGGGACCTTGCCCGAGGGTGGTATGTGAAGGAGGAAATGTTTTCAAATTGTTTTCCAAAATGACACATAACCTAGTCTTCGCCGGACAACTAATACATACTGCCACATTACTTCAATATGGGCACGGGGTCTAACTAAAAGCTTGTCGGTGTTAGTCTGTGTCTACCTCAATGTGCTATAGGGGTTAGAGTCTCCTGAACCGAATTGTCGCCAGGAGGGAGTAACAGGACATTCAGAGTGTGGGATTAACTTTGCCACCGGTTGAAATAGTTGGGTCTCCTGTCATGGCGGTGTGTTGTCAGGGGAAACCAGATCGATACGGCTGACTCACTCGGTGCCGGGGAGAACAAACCCAGTTGAAGAGGTAGTCATTTACTAGCACTTGCATAGTGGATAGTTAGGACCAGTTATTTGATGTTCACATACTATCAGGAACAGTCTGTGATTGTTCATGACGGATCTACTGGATCTTTCGGAATGTGTACACCTCTGCAGAGTAAAACTATTTAGAATAGCCGAGTCCTCGAATATGGACATTTGAATGGCCATGCAGCTAGTATTGTGTCAATGTTTTCAAAAAACTTAAAAACAATGCTAATGGTGTTGTACCTGGGAGGTACTCGGAAAGGCAAATGATTGTACCTTTGAGGTACCGGAAAATGATGATCTTGAAGATGTGATCTTCCAAGAAGTTTTGCAAAGGAAAACTTTATTTTATTTAGAATTCTTTATCAAAACCTTGTGGACATGCAACATCTACAAGGGAAACTAAATATCTTTTGAAGTTTCTTCTTCAACAAGAAAATCTAAAACTTGATCAACCAGGATGGATCTTAAATTCATCATGGCTAGTTGAACCCTAATTACCGCCTTCCTAACACCTATATTTATTCATACTTGCATGCTTTAGCTTTCATTTGGGGTGACTTGCGAGTACAATCCAATGTACTCACATTGGTTTCGTCCCTGGCTATTGTCTTAGCCAGACTTTGAGGACCACTTCGGAAAACCTGACGAAGATGGTGTCGCTGACGACTGTGTGAACTAGGAATGTCTCTGAGTCAGTAGCCTGTAGGTATTTAAGGCATGCATTGGGTTTTACCACGAGTTTGTGTTTGAAGACTTCTGTTGTTTAATGTGTTTTCCTGCCCTGCGTGGCAGTTGTTCTCGACTGAGTCATTTGACCAGTTGTGTAAGACATGTATTCGTGTAGTGGATGGTGTAATCTGAAATGCCAACTCAAGTAACTGATCATGGGATCGTGAATGTATGCATACTGGAGGTCTCATACTGCTAGTTTTGGGTCCCCACAATATTACCATGCTTTATTATGACCATTGCAACCTAGTTGGTTTTATAATTTCATATTGTTTACTCCTGGTTATTTGTTCACTTTTCATGAGCTAGAATGACATCGTAAGCTTTATTATCCTTATAGAAATTATCATGTACTAGTTAAATAGTGATTATGGAATAATCTTATGTGCACCATATGAATTGAAAAGTGTTTTCAAAGTTTTATTTTTCGCGTCTAGTTTGTCAACTGAATTGCTTGAGGACAAACAATAAGCTAAGCTTCGGGAGTTGATACGTTGCAAACGTATCTACTTTTCCAACCACTTTTCTTGTTGTTTCCCCTCACGTTTTCATGATTTGGATCAAACTAACACGAACTAACGCTATTTTTAGCAGAATTACCCTTGATGTCTAGTTTTGTGGAGAAATTCGATTTCCTCAAAAAATTCTAGAAAAAACACAGAAAAACTTCGGGGACGGAGTTATTTTTCACGAAAACATACAGAGAGGTGTCGTCACCTGAAAGTACAATCTAGGGCTCTTGCAGCCCTGCTCCAGCACCCTTCCGGAGGGGGAATCGTCAGCAGGGGCCTGTTCATCGATGTTGCTGCCTCCCACGATCATGCGGGAGTAGTCCCTCCGCGGGGCTGAGGGCTCATGCTAGTACCTATGTGGGTCTCTCTCATAATGTGATCTTGATTTTGATCGTGTGCTATGCTATCATTGTTGAATTATGATGTTTCCCCTTCATTATGTAATGGATCCGAGTTTTATCTAGTATAATTCTCCGGAGTCACGTTTGTTCCACGGTGCCATGGTGACAGTGCGGGTGCCTTGTGTGACTCTATGAACCTTGAATTAGAGGGATACTTATCATGAACTTGTTCTTACTATGTTGGATTGGGTTGGAATCATGAGGTTTCTTCATGCTTGTGTTTTATATAATCTCTATAGTGCCAAGGTGATAGTGCAGGTGTTGTAGACTGATTAGAAAGATATTATTCAAGAGATAGGTTGTGGTGTTTATTAGTACTATCTTTGGATGCCCAAAGTGACAGGGTTGGGGTGTTCTTTGACGGGAACATGAACTTTGAGGTGTTCTTGTGTAGCCCTGCGCGATTCTCATCCTATTTGATTTACGAGGAACGGTTTTCGAGATATGTCTTCCATGCATGTTCTTAGAGGAAGTATTATATGTTTAATTATGTTAATATTGTTGAGAGTGACCACTAGTGAAAGTATGATCCCTAGGCCTTCTTTTCCACCATCGATATATCTTTTTCTTTCAGTTTTACTACTTGCTTGCTTGTTGTCATTTTTATTACAGATTTACAAACCTTGTTTTCCATCCATATTACCCATATCTTATCATATTTTGCCGAACTAGTGCAACTATACAAATGACAATTGTATTAGGTGTGTTAGGGATACAAGAGACTTCTTGTATCTTAATTGTAGGGTTGCTTGAGAGGGATAAATTCAACCTATACCTCCCATGCGTTCGATAAACCTTGGGTTACTCACTTGAGGGAAATTTGTTGTTGTCCTAAAAACCGCTGCGTTTGGAGGCCCAATATAGTCTACAAGAGTAGTAACGTGTAGTAGACATCAAGGATGCGCCACTGAGGCGAGATCCAGTCGGATTCCCTTTCTTCTGCAGAACTTGGTGAACGTTCCTTTAGCAAAGTTAGTTCCAATGTTAGTGATGATGTTGTGAGGGTAGCCATAGCGGTATATGATGTCCTGTAAGAAATTGATGACCGTTTGGCCGTCCAGCCGCTTGAATTGCTTCGCCTCGATCCACTTCATGAACTTGTCCACCGCCACCAATAGGTAGGTCATGCCGCCGCCTGCTGTCTTGAACGGGCCAACCATGTCGAGGCTCCAGACGGCAAACGACCAAGTGAGGGGGATGGTCTTCAAGCCCGGGGATGGCGTATGTTTTTGCACGTGGAGGCATTGACAGCCGCTGCAGTCCCGCACCATCTACTCCACATCTGCCAAGATAGTCGGCCATAAGAAGCCGTAGAGGTTGGCATTGGAGGCGATTGCTCGGGAGGACGCGTGATGGCCGCATTCCCCCTTGTGGATGTCCTCGAGCAGGCTGACACGTGAGAAATTTACTTGGAGTGGCGGTTAAATACTACATGTAGGTAAGTATGGTAGACACATTTGGCAAACTTTGGTTTTTGGGAGTTGTATGCACGAGTAGATCCCATACTCAGTACAGGTGGAGGCTAGCAAAAGACTGGGAGCGACAAATCAAGAGAGCAATAATGGCCATAATCATGCATAGCAACAAAAAAAAATAATCAAAGCATAAAGGGTAGTACAAGTCAAAAACTAAATGATTATAGAGGCTATGAGTGACTGGTTTGTAGTCATAAACATGCTGTAAGCATGTGCCAAGTCAACCAAATAAATCATTCGAAGGATAATACCAAAAATTCATGCTTCAATATGATAAAAACAACTCATGATTCTTTCAATGGCACATTAAACACTCTCAGCTATTTGAGACAAGTCATGCTAAAATAACAACCACTAAGCATAGAATTAAAATAACATCTAGCATGACATGAAAAAGTCTAGCCACAGTCTATACAAGCTTCTATTTGCACAGTTATAAGCACGAAAATTGTACTACTGCTTTCCAGCACCCATCATTTTATACTAAACAAAAACTCTACAACAGATATAGCAATGAAACAAGAGAGTACTAACATAACTCTACTAGAACTAACATCTCTGAATAAGAGATGCATGAAAAACAGGAGCTAAAAGGATTTGCAGCATGTAGAAGAAAAACTAAGAATATGGCCATGGAAGAAAACGAGTATTCATATTAAAAACCGTAGCGTGTCTCTCTCCCACACAAAGAATGTTGGATTACAACATATTTATTGCAGCAAGTAAAACAAAAGAAAATTAAAGAAAACAAAAAAAAATAGACGCTCCAAGTAAAATGCATATGATGTGACCGAATACAAATATAGTTTCGCTAGAAGTGACTTGATAAATTGTTGATGAAGAAGGGGATACCTTGGGCATCCAAAAGCTTAGACACTTTATTCTTCTTAGAATTTGCTAGGATGGACCACAGGGGCATCCCCAAGCTTTGGCTTTGTACTCTTCTTGATCACATTATATCACCCTCTTCTCTTGACCCTTGAAAACTTATTTCACACCACACTCAATGTAATTCGCATTAGAGGGTTAGTGCACAAAAAAAAATCACATGTTCTGCATTGGACACAAGAATTTTAATATTTTTTAAACATTAGCTACAACCACTGATGTTTTGTGGAGCAAAGAAATCCACTCGACATGGTAAAAGAGAGAATGCAAGTAAAAAGGCAGAATCTGTCAAAACCAGAACAATCCATACAGACAAATTGTTTCAAGGACTTACGTTGCTCATATCAAAAAATGTAAAGAAAAAACAAGTTTTGAAATTAGCTGAGGAAGAAGCAAAAAAAAATGCAGGTCATTTGATCTTTCTGTGAATTATGCGATTGTTTATGGTGGACAGCAGAAATCTGTTTCTTGCGCAGAAATCCAAAACCAACCTCAACTTTCACTAGAGACTTTACTTGGAACAACAAATGTGAGAAGATACAAAGGAGTTGCTACATAAGTAAACAACACCTTGACTCAAAGAAAACAGAGAAAAACAAAGCAAAAAAATAAAACCATGGGTTATCTCCCAAGAAGTGATTTTCTTTAATGCCTTTTAGCTAGGCCCAGAAAAATAGAATCAAGTACTTTCAAGTGAAGAAGCATCAAGAAGCAATTATAAAACAAATTTAAGTCTAACCCACTTCCTATGCATAGGAATATTGTAAATAAATAAATTAAAGAAGCTCAAACTAGAAATCATGGGAAGGTATAACAAAAGCAATTTCAAAACTTTCAACAAAAATAGGGGTGTTTTAGTAACATGTAAATTCCTACAACCATATTTTCCTCTCTCATAATAATTTTCAGTACCATCACGAGAAAACTCAACAACATAATTATCACATAAAGCATGTTTGTCATGGTCTAAAAGCACACAATTCATATCAAGCTCCAAAACAGTGGGATGAAAATGTAAAATCAGCTCCTCCTTTTCCCACTTTTAGCAATAGCAAAACAAGATTATTGGTCACTCTTAAAAGGTATGGGACACATTATAGCAGTCCTATTTTTAGTAGAATTATATTTTATACCATCAAGTAACATAGGACCATCATTTAGAGCATTATCATATAAATTTTCTAAACAAACTTCCTCATTATCATGCATATCAATAGTTGGGATAAATAGAGGATTATCGTAGGATTTATCAAAGTAGCATGGATTATCATAAATAATAGTATCTAGATCATTTTCACACGTTTTATTCATAGTAGTATCAAGGTCACAAGTATAGCAAGTATCAATTTCATCAAAAAGGGATATTTCAAAAGAATCAATAGGATCATCACAATTATCAATATAACATTCATCCTCCTTTGGTAGGCATGGAGGGTAATCAAATAAGGTATGAGTTAAAGAGTTACTCTCATTGGGAGGTAGACATGGGTAGCTACTCCATTCTTTCTCCTATTGATCACCACTCTCCTCCTCTTTTTCATCCAATGAGCTTCTAGATTGAGCAATTTCTTCTTCCATAGGTTCCTGCAAGGCATTAGTCTCTCCCTTTGGGGGAGAGAATATATTAAGATATTTAATTATGTAGTAATTACCATCCTTGTAATTATCAAAGAAATATTCAAGTATAGCATAAATCTCGTATTTATAAGGTGCATCATCAATACTTTCAAGCAAATAGGCAATTTTGAATGCACCCTTCCAAGCAATAAATTCCTCAATTTATTCCACATCATAAAAGTTATATTCCCTTAACATAAGAAGATATGGTAACACTATCATTATACTCACATTGAAAAGGAGGTGTTTATACCTCCTACAGCAACAAGATTTATCAAAGCAATAAGTAACATTATAAGTAGAGCACAAGTTTCTAGCATAGTTATGTAATTTATTAATTTGCTCCCATAAGTGTAACCCTTTCTGTGGCAAGCTCTGTTCCCTATAATATTTTTGTTGTTCATCCGTGAACCCACCATGCCAATAAGATCTAGTTTCAAAGACATAAAACATTGATAGCAAGCATGACAAAGCAAGTAACACGCAAAACAATAACAAAGTAAAAATGATTGGAGGTGAGAGACTCCCCTTGCAGAAATACTCTTCCTCCCCGGCAATGGCACTAGAAAACTTGATGGCTGCCTAGACGGAAGGTTGTTGTTCGTTGGAAGACCCCAAGTGTAGGGTGTGAAGAGCGTAGTGGCAAGTTTTCCCGTCAGAAAGAAACTAAGATTGAATCGACCAGTAGGAGAAAGAAATCACTTCCGAAGGTTGATGCAGCTGATGTGGCAGGCTTCACTACCGATTCAGAAGCAACGTGGAACCTACACAACACAATCAAATCCCTTTGCCCCAACGAAGCAGTGAGGTTGTCAATCTCACCATTTTGCTGAAAACAAAGAGGTTAAACGTATGGTGTGGAAAATAGTACTTGTTTGCAGTAGATGAAAATAGAACAGTGATGGCAGTAGGGAAAAGGTAGGAACAGTCTGAAAACAATGATTGTAGTGGTTGTATTATCAGTATAGAGGAAATGAACCGGGGTCCACAGTTCACTAGAGGTGTCCCTCCAAAAGAGATAGATAGCATGTTGGGTAAACAAATTACAGTTGGGCAATTGACAGATATAAAGGCTGCACCGTAGTGCATATGCATGACATGATGATTACTATGTGATTCATGTGGGCATCACAACAAGATACATAGACTGTTATCCAACTGCGTCAATGACTAATGATCCACCCTTAGAATGTCATCCGAGCAAACCTTGGGTATTAAGTTGTAAGCAACAGATAATTGCATTAAGGAAAGTGCGTAACATAAACAATAAAATCATCCTTAGACAAAGGATTGTTGTTTTCTCCCTACTGGCAACAACACATCCCCCACACTACAACAGGACCACCCCTACAGCAACGGAGGTATGTGTATCTAAATGGCCATATAGGCGTTGCTAGCAGCTTTACCAACGGAACTAGTATGCGTTGCGATATGTGGCGTTGCAAAGATACAAGGCAACACATATATGTGCGTTGGTAAGCAATGTGAAAAGCATTGCAAGGTGGCAACAGAAGTAAAGCAACTGTTATATCCGTTGGTGCATAACGTACAGAATTTGAATAAATTTTGAATTAAATATTATATTTTGGATTGGGTATGCCTTGACCACTTACAAGATTGTAGCATTTGTTCCCTCAAAATAATACATGTATAAGATATTTACCACAACATAAAATCGAAGAATATGAATGCATTGGCTGGAGAAATAATTCAATTTATTAATGGAATCCCAATCTCATACATGAAAAGTATCATAAGAGTACACATCTTACACTCTTGCTTCAAACTATGATAATCTAGCTATAATCCTATGTCTATTCCTTGTAATGTTCTTCTTCTAATGTATATAGAGCTGATATACCAGTCCTTGGTGATTACTTGGGCCTGCAAAAACAAAGTCCCAATGTCAGAATCGGTGTGGTAAGAAAAACAATAGGAGGGATATAGTGAACTCTACTATCTACTTGCTCTACTACCCACCATGGAAAATGCACCGGTCCTACATGTTTATTCTCTATATAACTTAAAAAGATACCATAATTCTAACAATACTAAAACAATATTCATAGACATATCATGTTGTCTGTACATACATACATAGTCGAGTTCATGACAAGCTATTAATAGATTGAAATATAAAGGGAAATTAAAGATATGAACAAAGCTAAGTCAGCATGCAAGATAGCATGTGCTACGCCGTTCATGACAAGCTATTAATATATTGAAATATAAAGGGAAATTAAAAAATACATGATAAAGATATGAACAATGCATTTAACAGCAGATCAGAACAGTTGAATTAACTAGATCGACACGATGTTCAGTCACAATATCATGAAGCACGAGAGCGGTTGGCTTGCACTTACCTCTGGGTAAATAGTAGTTTCTGTGGCCTCAAATCCAACCCAGTTATAAGTGGAGTTCCCCTTCCTTCGTTTACCAGACGCAACTTGCATGTAATCAGCAGAGACACAACTATGATGTTCATCCAATTAACTGCACCCGCATCACTGAAATTAATTTCATGCCAATAGCTTGTAGGTCCTTCTCATTTTTTATTTTCTGAACAGAGAGATGTAAAAAAAATAAGAGCGGCGGACAATGCAACTAGATAATCAGCTGGCTATGGGTAAACTCGAAGATGCAGAATGGGAGAACTGCCACCACACAGATACGTGCTTTTGTTACACCAATGGAAGCAAAGTGTGTGTATCCAAGCTGTCTTCAACTTAGCTAGGTTTAGTAGATTATCCACACATGTCGCAGCTATGTTGGTTCAAAGTAGTGATGAATAAAAGCCATTATAGATAAGGAGCTGAAGCATTCGTTACCTGCAAGTTGATGTATTTGTTATAGCAGAAAAGGAGGCAACCCTTGCATGAACAAAAATTTGTGCCTTTCTCTGTTTTATTTTTGCTGTATGTTGTGGCCTTTTCCTTGAGCACTTGATGTCCGCATGTAAACTATCAGAGAGAAGAGTGATTGAATGGGTTCTGGCCAACACAGTTTGGGATGAATAAGAAACCTTAATTGCTGAGACGACTATGTAACAATTATCACAATTGACATGGTTTAGATAAGCCATTCTACACCCAGATTTCGTGCTCAGCCAAGGCGAAGCATGGGGAAAAGGAAACATGAACCAGAAAGAGGAAAAAAAAGAAGTCGCACCTGAATTTCGCATAGTCCTCCATGGTCTGTTGTGCCCCTTCTGCCGCGCCTCGCTGCTGTTATGGCGTGCCCCTTCTCCTTGCCTCTGTGCAGTCACATCGTGCAGTTAGATCTGAAGGAAAAGCAGCAGATAAATTGTTTAACTATTGATATCGAAACATTATAAAAAGATACTTAAGTATTGACTAATGAGCTTTATTTTCTTCAACTAAAACCAGCCATTGTTTGATGAGAGAATCTGCATTTAAGAAGCAATCACGACACACTGCTGTTAGTACTAATGTTGCACTGAGGGCATCTTGACAGTTCTAGATGGGAATTGTCCGATTGATTAGCATATATTAGCGTCCTGAACTTTTCCTAGCAGCTTTCGCAATGAGATAACTGATTTCTTGCATGCATTATCTCCTTAGTGAAGTTCTAATGTTATAACACATAAGGGCACCAGAAGTAAGTACTTTTGTTAAGGTAAATATAGATACAAATAAGACGATGTGGATAACCTCGGCACAAATTAAATCACTAAATTACTGTAGAATAGAAGTCTCACCAGGCCATGCGATTTTGCACCTTTTCTTTCGTTGTGATGCAGCGAAATATGTCTGGAGTGTGGTGGCCACCGCTGTGGGTGCCAGTAATCGTCCGGGATCTTTTTTACAATACTTCTGGTGGTTACCTCAGTATCTTTCTGCCTCCCGTAACGTGCAGATTACTGGTTTGGCTGCCATTTGTTGGGCCATCTGGAAATTGAGGAATCGGGCTTGCTTTGAGGCGAAACTAATCAGCTCTCCCTTTGAATTGATTAGTTATTCGTGTGTTTTTCTGAACTATTGGGCAGGGCTTCACCCGCAACAGGAGCGTGATGACATTAGGGAGGGCGCTAATACTCTGATTCGTGTGGCTACTTCGACTGAAGCTGATCAAGGGCGTGCAAGTGGTTCGGGAGCCCGTCACAATCTCTTGCTGGAGGATGCTGTTGATGAAAGGAGGGGCGGCGCCAGCTGATCGTCCTTGTTGCTTTCTGTGGATATCTCCAGCCTTCGGTTTCAGGCTGGTAGTTCCTGTCTCTCGCTGGTGGAAAAAAGTGTGGCTTGGCGCTGTTATTTCTCTTGTTTCTGTTCCTGGCAGTTTTTGGTTCTGCTGTTTTGCTTGGACTCCCGTTCAGGTGCTGTGTTTGTATATAAACTCTACTATCTAGGGGTAGTTGGTTGTGTGGAGGGGTTGCGACCCTTTAACAATAACGCTGGTGTGGTGACGTTGGTGGTGGTTCCGTTATTTCTATGATAATGGAGCACGGGCCCTTCCCCGGGGGGTGCCGTTTATGCTCACCAGGCCATGCGAGATGGCAACCATGTAAAAATACTAAAAAACTGATATTGCTTCATGCTCACGTCTAATCTGTAAAGAAGACTAACATAACTCCCCGTGACATCCCCCCTTGCAATGATACTAGGTGCCATGACATCCATTTGTTTCTTCAACCAGGACTACAACCACATACGTCTCCTACTTAACACATGATTCAGATGAATAGGATCATAGGATAAGAGCAGCAATGAGTAAAATCCGGGTGACGAACGGACCTGTGAACCCATGGTTGCATCTGCGCCTATCGCCACAAAATACCAAGGAGTTGTAGCGGAAGGCCCGTCGCGGCACATGGTCCTGCAGGAGGCGGCAGAGGCCTTGCGGTTGTCGGAGCCCCAGGCGACCACCGGGCCGCCGACCTCGACGCCCTGGAAGCCCCCGCTGCGCCCGGACTCTGCGACGGTAAGTGGTCGCCGCGCTTCCTCGCGGAACGAGATCTAAGCGAGGGCGAGGGCAGCGACTAGGAGGAGGGCGACGGTGACGGCGGTGGTGATGATGCGGCGGCAGCGCCGGCCATCCGATAGCCGGGAGGGGCAAAGGGTTACGGTGTACTTCCGTAGATTGGGGATCGGTAGTTTCTTTTAGAGAGAAGGAGATCGTGAGTTGGGATGTGCGGGAGAGGTTGTGGATTGGTTATACAAAGACAGCAACGGGGGTTCTAAAAAAAGTCGTGACGTGTGAGAGGCAGATTGTAGATACGCATATTAGTACTGTAGCAAGGTATGTGTTGCTGTAGGTCTATTCGTGTTGTAGTGCCACCCGTTTACGTTTCTGTCACTCGAGCGTGAGTGAAAGAGAGGCATGAACCCACTATCGAGCATAAATACTCCCTCTTGGAGTTACAAGCATCTACTTGGTCAGAGCATCTACTATCAGCCGAGAGCATGCAAGATCATAAATAACATACACATGATAGATTGATAATCCTTGGACATTGCATTCAATATTCATTGGATCCCAGCAAACACAACATGTAGCATTATAGTAAGATGATCTTGATCATGTTAGGCATCTCACAAGATCTAAAAATGAGGCATAAAGAGGAGAGAACAACCATTTAGCTACTGATATGGACCCATAGTCCAAGTATGAACTAGTAACGCATCACTCCGGAGGCAGGCATGGTGATGAAGAGCCCTCCGATGATGATTCCCCCTCCCGGTAGGGTGCCGGGGAGAGCTCCAGAATCCTCCCGGGCTAGGGTTGACCATGACGGCGGTTGCGGATGTTTTTCGTGGAAAAGCCTCCGGTACTTAGGGTTAACCTCCTGAGAGGTATATATAGGCGAGATGGCAACATCAGTGGGCGGCCAGGGGGCCCACACCACCCCCTGGCGCGACCAGAGGGGGGCAGTCCACCCTATGGTGTGGGTCCCCTGTGGCCCCCCTCCGGGTCCCCTCCGGACTCCGTGTGCGTGACAGATTTATAAGACTTCCGGGCTTTGAATCGTCCAATTCCGAGAATATTTCCAGAACAACTTTTATGAAACTAAAAATAGCAGAAAAAACAAGAACTGGCTCTGTGGCATCTTCTCAATAGGTTAGTCCCAGAAAATCGATAAAAATGACATAAAGTGTAAAGGGAACATGCAGCATATAGTATGAAAACAACGTTGACGTATCCATAATTTCTGATGTTCCATGTTGTTTTCATACTATATGATGCATGTTTCCTTTACACTTTGTGTCATTTTTATCGATTTTCTGGGACTAACCTATTGACAAGATGCCACAAAGCCAATTCATGTTTTCTGCTGTTTTTAGTTTCGGAAAAATTGTTCTGGAAATATTCTCGGAATTGCACGATTCAAAAGCCAAAAGTCTTAGAATTCCCGGAGGGTCAACAAAGTCCAAAGGAGACCCAGAGGGGGCCTAGGCGCGGGTGGGCCCTTGGCCGCGCCGGCTAGTGGTGTGGCCCCCTCGGGCTCCCACCGACGTCGCCCTCTCGCCTATATAGTCTCCCTAAGGCATAAACCCTAATATAATCAGCCTCCTTCCACGAAAAGTTTCATAGCTCTGTCGCGCCGCCAACAAGTTTCGGTGGACAGAAATCTTTGTTCCAGCACCCTGCCGGGGCGGGGAAGTGCCCCCGGAACCATCTCCATCGACTCCACCGCCATCTTCATCGTTGTTGCTATCTCCCATGATGGGGAGGTAGTAGTTCTTCCTCGGGGCTCAGGGTTGTACGAGTAGCTATGTGTTTCATCTCTCTCTCCCATGGTGTGATCTTTATGTGATCCTGAGCTTTGTAAATTAGTTGAGTAAGTAGATGTTACTCTTCATATGTTATGCTACTCAAGTGGTTTTGTTATGAGATCTCTGTAGACACTTTGATCACTGTGTAAAGGTGACAGCGTGTGCATCGTGTGGTTTAGCATGATATTTATATTTGGGTGTGGGATGGCCCTATGAAACTGTGGTGTTAGTTTGGAACCATCTAGGTCCCATGGTGATAGCGTGGGGATTACCTAGATGGGGATATGTGAACTCTAAGGAGTGCTCTTATAGCCTTATGCAATGATTGGTGTTTGTTATCTGACCGGAGAGTGGTTCGGAGTAGCATAGTGAAGAGATGATATTTATGCACTCAATTATGTTATCATTGTTGAGAGTGTCCACTAGTGAAAGTAGGATCCCTAGGACTTGTTTCTAAGCATTGAAACGTCGTTTATAATTAGTTCTGTTACATGTTTGCTTGCTGCCTTTTTTATTTCAGATTGCTATTATCACTTATATTCATCCATATTACTTGTATTTCACTCTCTCTTCGCCTAACTAGTGCACATATACAACTGACAATTGTATTAGGTGTGTTGGGTACACAAGATACTTCTTGTATCGTAATTGCAGGGTTGCTTGAGAGGAATACCTTTGACCTCTATCTTCCTGAGTTCGATAAACCTTGGGTGATCCACTTAAGGGAAACTTGCTGTTGTTCTACAAACCTCTGCACTTGGAGGCCCAACACTGTCTACAAGAATAGAAGCGTGCGTAGATATCAGGCTCTTTTCTGGCGCCGTTGCCGGGGAGGTAAGGTAAAAGGTACTCACATCTTCGGGTGTGAGTTCTCGAAGTTATTTCCTTTAGATTCTGCAATTATAAATTTTTGTTTCTTGTTTTGATTTTCACTAGTTAGGCTTAATGGAAAACAACAAAAATATGAGAGAGCTTTATAATATTTATCTTCTGTTAGGACATGAAGTGTTTGAAGAGAAAATTAAAAAACTCTATGGAGCTTTATTCGCATGCTAGTAGTAACGTTATTAGTATAAATTCTTTGAACACCATTATTGCTAATGCTATGGAAAAGTCTAAGCTTGGGAAGCTAGTTTTTATAAAAATGATCTTTTTAGTCCCCCAAGCATTGAGGAAAAAAATTTCTTTGATGATACTTTGCTTCCAATATATTATAATTATAATGATTGTGGTATTCTAGTTCCACCTACTATTGATGATAAATTTTATTATGATCATAATATGCCTCTTATATATGATGATTACAATGATAAATATGATATTTTCAGTCCATATACTGTTGAGGATAAAGTTCATTATGATTATACTATTCCTCCAATTTATGATGATTGCAATGATAGCTATTTTGTTGAATTTGTTCCCAATACTATTAATAAGAATGATTATGTTGAGGGTATTAATTCTTTTATGCATGTGGCTCATGATAAGGATGTTTTATGTGATAGTTATATTGTTAATTTCAATCATGATGCTACTGAAAGTTATTATGAAATAGGGAATCATGGTTCTATGTATCTCAACAATATTAAGTTCCCCCTCTTTATGTTGAAAGTTTTGAATTTGCAGTTATTTTGCCTTCCTATGCTTGCTACTTTGTGCTTTATTGACTTGTTCTTCTACAAGATTCTTTTTCATAGGAAGTGGGTTAGACTTATTTTTTTTTGTTCTTGATGCTCTCTTTTGCTTCAATTCATATTTCTCATGTGAGCATCTTCTCAAATTATCATGCCTAGCTAAAAGGCTTTAAAGAAAAGCACTTCTTGGGAGATAACCCATGTTTTTATTTTTGCTTTGTTTTTCTCTGTTTTCTTTGAGTCAAGATGCTGTATACTTCTGTAGCAACTCCTTTATATCTTTATTTTCATGTAGTAGTTGTGCCAAGTAAAGTTTCTAGCGAAAAGTGGAGTTGGTTTTGGATTTCTGCACAGAAAACAGATTTTTGCTGTCCACCGTACAAAAATCGTATAATCCGCAGAAAGATAAAAATGACCTGAAACTTTTTGTGCTTATTCCTCAGCTAATTACGAAACTTTTTTGTTCTTTACGTTTTTTTATTTGAGCCACGTAAGTGACTCGAAAAAATTCTTCTTTACAAATTGTTCTGGTGTTGACTGATTCTCTCTTTTTACTTGCATTCTCTCTTTTACTATGTTGAGTGGATTTCTTTGCTCCACAAAACATCAATGTCTGTAGCTAATCTTTAAAAAGTATTAATAATGCTTTTGTCCATGCAGAAAATGTGAATTTTTTATTATGCATTAACCCTCTAATGCGAATTACATTGAGTGTGGTGTGAAGGAAGTTTTCAAGGGTCAAGAGAAGAGGGTGATATAATGAGATCAAGAAGAGTGCAAGGCCAAAGCTTGGGGATGCCCCCGTGATTCACCCCATCAAATTCTAAGAAGAATCAAGCGTCTAAGCTTGGGGATGCCCAAGGCATCCCCTTCTTCATCAGCAACTTATCAGGTCACTTCTAGTGAAACTATATTTTTATTCGGTCACGTCATATGAATTTTACTTGGAGCGTCTGTTTGTTTTCTTTGCTGCAATAAACTTGGTTGGAACCTAGCATTCTGGTTTGGGAGAGAGAAACGCTCCGCTTTTTCATTTAAATACTCGTTATGCTCGTATTCTTAGTTTTAATTCTAGTTGCTGCAATCCCTTTTAGCTCCTATTTTTCATGCATCTCTTTTTTAGAGTTGTTAGTTCTAGTAGACTAATGTTAGTTCTCTCTTGTTTCATTGCTATATCTTTTGGAGATTTTTTGTTGTTTGGTGTTTGACAGAAATAAAAAATGCTATGTGTGGTAGATGGTATAACGAAAAAGCTTGCATATTCTTGTAGATCACTAAATTGTTTCACTTGATTATTTGTTGTTGTTTTGAGATATTAATATGCTTAATGGTAAACTTGCTGGTTTAGTAGAGTAAAAAAAATAATGGTTGGTCTAAAATCTTGATACCGTGCCACACTCAAATAACCAGTTGATGGGATAATGGTATATGACTTCCTTTGCTAATAGCAATCGTAATGGCTTTTTGTTATGCGCTACGGTCGGGGTAGATCACAGTGACTTGTCACTGCCACGGACCCTCTTGGAGTGATTTTCATTATGCCTTGTAAGATCATGATTTTAGTTGTAATCTTTTAACTTGTGAGTTCTATGTTACGATTTTCTCGCACTTCCACCATCCATATTTGCTAGCCTCTTCGGTACTGTGCATTGCCCATTCTCACATTGAGAGTTGGTGCAAACTTTGCCACTGCATACAAACCCCGTGGGAGAACTTTGTTCTTCTACACATAAGCCAAAAATTATCTTCCTCAAAACAGCCACCATACCTACCTACCATGGAATGTCCATAGCCATTCCGAGATATATTGCCATACAACATCCATTATCATTATGTTACTTGTCATGCTTCATTGTTATTTTGCATACTGCTACACTGGCAGGAGCATTTAGTTTTATATACATTAGAGGTATTTCAGTTCGAGTTATGAGTACTAAAAGTATGACGATTTATTGTAAAATAGAGTGTTGCCCTTATCAGTGAGGTTATATATCAAAAAAAATAAAAAATAAAGGAGAAAAAGGCCCAAAAAAGGCAAACGAGAGATAATAAAGAGAGAGGGAGCAGCACTACTATCATTTATTCCACACTTGTGCTTGGTTAGCATCATTACTTTAGTTTGGAGAGAGTTTTCATATTATAACTTGCATAACTATGTGAGGAACTTACATTATAGAACTTGGCTTGTATATTCCAATGACGAGCCTCCTCAAAAGAGCTCTAGGTCTTCGTGAGCAAGAAAGTTGGATGCACCCCCACTAGTTCCATTGGAGAGCTTTCATACACTTATAGCTCTATGGGCATCCGTTGTGTGTCAATTACTACTCCTTGCATAACTTCGATTATAAGACTTCGTCTTGTCTAATGATCACTTTCAGTTGTGTAATACTTTCTTCCATTGACCATCCAAACCCCCCATAATGTTCTTTCAGCCATATTATCCTGGTGCCAGGGACCAATACAGAACGCTTGCTTGTTTTGAGTGCACAAATATTTTAATGATTTTCCTACGTGCATATTGTTGTCACTTGACTTGATCCTAACAGGAGTTGTTGTGAGAGTCTGATGCCTTGGATGATTATATTGTTGTTCTTGAAGCTTAAATCATCTTTAATAAACCATTGCTCGGTTTATTGTATTTAAGTATTGATTCATTGAAAAGTTTTACTTTGTTCTTCCTAATGGTTTATACATTATTCTATTTGATATCAACTATAAACCATAGCTTTTATTCATTTGATCCTAGTTTACATGTTTTACATTACTATGATGATCAAGTTTATGTTGGTAGCATGTCACCTGAGATTTTTTTTGTTTTTATCGTTTACCTACTCGAGGACGATAGGAACTAAGCTTGGGGATGTTGATACGTCATAAACGTATCCATAATTATTGATGTTCCATGTTGTTTTCGTGTCATTTGCTACATGTTTCATTTACACTTTATGCCATTTTATTGTTTATCTGGGACTAACCTATTCACAAGATGCCACAAAGCCAGTTTCTATTTTCTGCTGTTTTTGGTTTCAGAAAAGTTGTTCTACAAATATTCTCAGAATTGGACGAAATAAAAGCCAAAAGTCTTAGTATTCTCGACACGTCAAGAAAGTCCAATAGAAACCCGGAGGGTTGCCCTGGAGCCACCACACCATAGGGTGGCGTGGGTCCCCTGGCCACGCTACCAGGTGGTGTGGGTCCCCCTGGCCACGCCACTAGGTGGTGTGGGCCCCTCGGGTGCCCACCGCCATCACCCTTTCGTCTATAAAGTCCCCCCGAGGCATAAACCCTAAATATATCGGCCTCCTTCCATGAAAAGTTCCGTAGCTCCGCCTCCACCACCGACAAATTTTGGGGGGCAGAAATCTCTGTTCTGGCACCCTACCGGGACGGGGAAGTGCCCCCGGAGCCATCTCCATCGACTCCACCGCCATCTTCATCGTCGTTGCTGACTCCCATGATAAGGAGGGAGTAGTTCTCCCCGAGGGCGGAGGGCTCTATAGGTAGCTATGTGTTTCATCTTTCTCTTTCTCTCTCTCTCTCTCATTGTGTGATCTTTATGTGATCATGAGCTTTGTAATCTAGTAGAATAAGTAGATGTTACTCTTCATCTGTTATGCTACTCAAGTGGTTTTATTATAAGATCTCCGTAGACACTTTGATCACGGTGTAAAGGTGACAGTGTGTGGACCGTGTGGTTTAGCATGATATTTATATCTTGTGTTGGATAACCCTATGAAATTGTGGCGTTTGTTTAGTACTAATTTGGGGCACTCATAGTGACACCGTGGGGTGCTCTAGAGAGGGAATACAGACTTGAGGAGTGTTGTTACAGCCCTACGCATGGATTGGTGTTTGCTATCCGACCGGAGAGTGGTTCGGAGTAGCATAGTGAAGAGATGATATTGATGCATTCAATTATGTTATTATTGTTGAGAGTGTCCACTAGTGAAAGTATGATCCCTAGGCCTTGTTTCTAAGCATTGAAACACCATTTACAATCAGTTCTGCTACATGTTTGCTTTCTTCCATTTTTATTTCAGATTGCTACTATCACTTACAATTATCCATATCACTTGTATTTCACTATCTCTTCGCCAAACTAGTGCACTTATACAGCTGACAGTTGTATTAGGTGTGTTGGGGACACAAGAGACTTCTTGTATCGTAATTGCAGGGTTGCTTGAGAGGAATACCTTTGACCTCTATCTCCCTGAGTTCGATAAACCTTGGGTGATCCACTTAAGGTAAACTTGTCGCTGTTCTACAAACCTCTGCACTTGGAGGCCCAACACTGTCTACAAGAATAGAAGCGTGCGTAGACATCAAGCTCTTTTCTGGCGCCGTTGCCGGGGAGGTAAGGTAAAAGTTACTCACATCCTCGGGTGTGAGCTCGAAGTTATTTCCTTTAGAATCTGCAATTATAAATTTTTGTTTCTTGTTTTGATTTTCACTAGTTAGGCTTAATGGAAAACAACAAAAATAGAGAGCTTTATAATATTTATCTTGAGTTAGGACATGAAGTGTTTGAAGAGAAAATTAAAAAACCTATGGATCTTTATTTGCATGCTAGTAGCAATGTTATTAGTATAAATTCTTTGAACACCATTATTTCTAATGCTATGGAAAAGTCTAAGCTTGGGAAGCTAGTTTTTATAAAAATGATCTTTTAGTCCCCCAAGCATTAAGGAACAAATTTTCTTTGATGATACTTTGCTTCCAATATATGATAATTATAATGATTGTGGTATTCTAGTTCCACCTACTATTGATGATAAATTTTATCGTGATCATAGTATGCCTCTTATATATGATGATTACAATGATAAATATGATATTTTTAGTCCATCTACTATTGAGTATAAAGTTCATTATGATTATACTATTCCTCCAATTTATGATGATTGCAATGATAGCTATTTTGTTGAATTTTCTCCCACTACTATTAATAAAAAGGATTATGTGGAGAGTATTAATTCTTTTATGCATGTGGCTCATGATAAGGATGTTTTATGTGATAGTTATATTGTTAATTTCATTCATGATGCTACTGAAAGTTATTATGAAATAGGGAAAAATGGTTCTATGTATCTCAACAATATTAAGTTCCCCCTCTTTATGTTGAAAGTTTTCAATTTACACTTATTTTGTATTCCTATGCTTGCTACTTTGTGCTTTATTGACTTGTTCTTCTACAAGATTCTTTTTCATAGGAAGTGGGTTAGACTTAAATTTGTTTTACATTTTATTCTTTATTCTCTATTTTGCTTCAATTCATATTTCTCATGTGAGCATCTTCTCAAATTATCATGCCTAGCTAAATGGCTTTAACGAAAAGCACTTCTTGGGAGATAACCCATGTTTTTATTTTTGCTTTGTTTTTATCTGTTTCCTTTGAGTCAAGGTGTTGTATACTTCTGTAGCAACTCCTTTGTATCTTTATTTTCATGTAGTAGTTGTGCCAAGTAAATTTTCTAGCAAAAAGTGGAGTTGGTTTTGGATTTCTGCGCAGAAAACAGATTTCTGCTGTCCACAGTAAAAAAATCGTATAATTCACAAAAAGATAAAAATGACCTGAAACTTTTTGTGCTTATTCCTCAACCAATTCCAAAACTTTTTTGTTCTTTACATTCTTCGATTTGAGCCACGTAAGTGCCTCGAAAATTTTTGTCTTTACAAACTGTTCTGGTGTTGACAGATTCTGCCTTTTTACTTGCATTCTCTCTTTTACTATGTTGAGTGCATTTATTTGCTCCACAAAACATCAGTGGTTGTAGATAATGTTTAAAAAGTATTAATAATTCTATTTTCCATGCAGAACATGTGAATTTTTTACTTTGCACTAACCCTCTAATGTGAATTACATTGAGTGTGGTGTGAAGGAAGTTTCAAGGGTCAAGAGAAGAGGGTGATATAATGAGATCAAGAAGAGTGCAAGGACAAAGATTGGGGATGTCCCCGTGATTCACCCCAGAAAATTCTAAGAAGACTCAAGCGTCTAAACTTGGGGATGTCCAAGGCATCCCCTTCTTCATCAGCAACTTATCAGGTCACTTCTAGTGAAACTATATTTGTATTCGGTTACATCATATGAATTTTACTTGGAGCGTCTGTTTGTTTTCTTTGCTACAATAAACTTAGTTGGAACCTAGCATTCTTGTTTGGGAGAGAGACGCGCTCCGGTTTTTCATTTGAATACTCATTATGCTCGTATTCTTAGTTTTTTATTCTAGTTGTTGCAATCCCTTTTAGCTCCTGTTTTTCATGCATCTCTTTTTTCAGAGCTGTTAGTTCTAGTAGAGTAGTGTTAGTTCTCTCTTGTTTCATTGCTATATCTTTTGGAGAGTTTTTTTTTGGTGTTTGATGGACATAGAATATGCTACGTGTGGTAGATGGTATAACGAAAAAGCTTGCATATTCTTGTAGATCACTAAACTGTTTCACTTGATTATTTGTTGTTGTTTTGAGATATTAATATGCTTAATGGTAAACTTGTTGGTTTAGTAGAGTAAAACAATTGATGGTTGGTCCAAAAGCTTGAAACTGTGCCACACTCAAATAACCAGTTGATGGGATAATGGTATATGACTTCCTTTGCTGATAGAAATCATAATGGCTTTTTGTTATGCGCTACGGTCGGGGTAGCTAACAGTGACTTGTCACTGCCACGAACCCTCTTGGAGTTATTTTCATTATGCCTTGTAAGATCATGATTTTAGTTGTAATATTTTAACTTGTGAGTTTTATGTTACGGTTTTATGGCACTTCCACCATCCATATTTGCTAGCCTCTTCGGTACTGTGCATTGCCCATTCTCACATTGAGAGTTGGTGCAAACTTCGCGAGTGCATCCAAACCCCATGGGAGAACTTTGTTCTTCTACACATAAGACAAAATTTATCTTCCTCAAAATAGCTACCATACCTACCTACCATGGCATTTCCATAGCCATTCCAAGATATATTTGCATACAACATCCATTATCATTACGTTACTTGTCATGCTTCATTGTTATTTTGCATACTGCTATACTGGCAGGAGAATTTAGTTTTATATACATGAGAGATATTTCAGTTTGAGTTATGAGTACTAAAAGTGTGATGATTTATTGTAAAATAGAGTGTTGCCCTTACCAGTGAGGTTATATATCAAAAACATAAAAATAAAGGAGAAAAAGCCCAAAAATAAAGAAAAAAGGGCAAAAAAGAGATAATAAAGAGAGAGGGAGCAGCACTACTAGCATTTATTCCACACTTGTGCTTGGTTAGCATCATTACTTCAGTTTGGAGAGAGTTTTCATATTATAGCTTGCATAACTATGTGGGGAACTTACATTATAGAACTTGGATTGTATATTCCAATGATGAGCCTCCTCAAAAGAGCTCTAGGTCTTCGTGAGCAAGAAAGTTGGATGCACCCCCACTAGTTCCATTGGAGAGCTTTCATACACTTATAGCTATATGTGCATTCGTTGTGTGTCAATCACTACTCCTCGCATAACTTCGATTATAAGACTTCCTCTTGTCTACTGATCACTTTCAGTTGTGTAATACTTTCTTCCATTGACCATCCAAACACCCCATAATGTTCTTTTAGCCATAACGTCCTGGTGCCAGGGACCAATACAGAGCTTGCTTTTTTTTAGTGCACAAATATTTTAATGATTTTCCTACGTGCATATTATTGTCACTTTACTTGATCCTAATAGGAGTTGTTGTGAGATGATTATATTGTTGTTCTTGAAGCTTAAATCATCTTTAATAAACCATTGCTCGGTTGATTGTATTTTAGTATTGATTCATTGAAAAGTTTTACTTTGTTCTTCCTAATGGTTTATACATTATTCTATTTGATATCAACTATAAACCATAGCCTTTATTCATTTGATCCTAGTTTACATGCTTTACATTACTATGATGATCAAGTTTATGTTGGTAGCATGTCACCTGAGAATTTTTTTTCTTTTTATCGCTTACCTACTCAAGGACGAGTAGGAACTAAGCTTGGGGATGTTGATACGTCATAAACGTATCCATAATTTCTGATGGTCCATGTTGTTTTTGTGCCATTTGCTACAGGTTTCCTTTCCACTTTATGCATTTTTTATGGATTTTCTGGAACTAACCTATTGACAAGATGCCTTAGAGCGAGTTCCTGTTTTCTGCTGTTTTTGGTTTCAGAAAAGTTGTTCTGGAAATATTATCGGAGTTGGACGAAACAAAAGCCAAAAAACTTAGAATTCCCGACACGTCAAGGAAGTCCAAAGGAGACCCGGAGGGGTGCCTTGGAGACACCACACCATAGGGTGGTGCGGGTCCCCCTGGTCACGCCACCAGGTGGTGTGGGCCCCTTGGGTGCCCACCGCCATCGCCCTTTCGCCTATATAGTCCCCCCGAGGCATAAACCCTAAATATATCGGCCTCCTTCCACGAAAAGTTTGTAGCTCCGCCGCCACCGCTGACAAGTTTCGTGGGGCAGAAATCTCTGTTTTGGCACCCTTCCGGGACAGGGAAGTGCCCCCGGAGCCATCTCCATCGACTCCACCGCCATCTTCAATGCCGTTGCTGTCTCCCATGATAAGGAGGGAGTAGTTCCCGCCGGGGGGCTGAGGGCTCTGCCGGTTGCTATGTGTTTCATCTCTCTCTCTCTCTCATTGTGTGATATTTATGTCATCATGAGCTTTGTAATCTAGTTGAATAAGTAGATGTTACTATTCATATGCTATGCTACTCAAGTGGTTTTGTTATGAGATCTCCGTAGACACTTTGATCACGGTGTAAAGGTGACTGTGTGCACCGTGTGGTTTAGCATCATATTTATATCTTGTGTTGGATGACCCTATGAAATTGTGGAGTTTTCTTAGTACTAATTTGGGGCCCTACGCATGGATTGGTGTTTGTTATCCGACCGGAGAGTGGTTCGGAGTAGCATAGTGAAGATATGATATTTATGCATTCAATTATGTTATTATTGTTGAGAGTGTCCACTAGTGAAAGTATGATCCCTAGGTCTTGTTTGTAAGCTTTGAAACATCGTTTACAATCAGTTCTGCTACGTGTTTGCTTGCTGCAATTATTATTTCAGATTGCTATTATCACTTACAATTATTCATATCACTTGTATTTCACTATCTCTTCGCCGAACTAGTGCACTTATACAGCTGACAATTGTATTAGGTGTGTTGGGGACACAAGATACTTCTTGTATCATAATTACAGGGTTGCTTGAGAGGGATAGCTTTGACCTCTATCTCCCTGAGTTCGATAAACCTTGGGTGATCCACTTAAGGGAAACTTGCTGCTGCTCTACAAACCTCTGTACTTGGAGGCCCAACATTGTCTACAAGAATAGAAGCGTGCGTAGACATCAGGTCGCCGTGGTTGCCTCCTTGAGGGTTTGGGGCCGCGGAGGCAGTAGCGCTTCGCCCTTGGTCAGGCGTGTCGTCCAGCTGCACTATTGGGTGGTGTGTGTGTGGCCGGCTTGCCAGGTCCACTATGCTACTTGCTAGGGAGTCGAGCATCTACTCGAAGGTGTACTTGGGCTTCTGTCACGGGCGGTCGTTGTTTTGGTGCCTGGGGTAGCGTTTCCGCCTGCTTTGGCCGCATGTCCGCCGTCCGCGGCTGCGAAGAGCAGGTTGTCGTATCGTCCGTTGGTCATCTGCCCCTTGCCCCGCCCCTCTGTTCTGGTTGTCCCAGTTGATGCCGCCTTGGTTGTAGTCACGGTCGTTCCGACTGGATTGGTCGGATGCGTCTTTCTTGGACGACGAAGTGTTGATGAGCAGGCCAGACTCGTCCAGCCGGATGGGCTTCTTCATGGCTGCGTCGAAAATGGGGTACTTCTCCGTGATAGTCAAGAGTGTCGCCATGGTCTGGGGGTCCACCCAGAAGATCTTGTGCTTCAACATGGTGCCATCCCGGCACCCAGCTGAGAAGTGCCCGATGGCGGTCGTCTTGTCAATTCCCTCGCAAGTGTTCCGTAGGGTGGTTCATGTCGTGAGATACTCATGTTCAGTTCCTTTCTCTCCCTGAACGCACTGTGTGAGCTGCCGCGACCGGTCCGGTCATTGGTAGGTGCTGGCAAAGTTGTAGACGAATAATTCTTCAAAGTCCAGCCAGGTGTTGATGTTGCCGGCTAGAAGGTTGTTAAGCCATGCTCGAGATGGCCCCTGGAGCATGAGGGACGCATAGAGGACTGCCACCCTCTTGTTGCCGCCTGCGATGGCGAGGATGGTGACATAGTCGATCAGCCAGTCCTCCGGCTTGGTAGATCCATTCTACTTGGCGGTGTCTCAGGGAAGCAAGAACTTATCGAGGAAGGGTTCTCCCTGATGCGCGGTCCTAGGCATGTGGGTCGTTTGTCGGCTCGTCTTCTATCTCCTGGGAGAAGCTGAGTCTGTCGACGCGTCCGCGGAGGTCGTTGTTGACTACGGGGCTGAGAGGTGCTAGCTGTCCTTGGCCTCCACCTCGAGGGTTGGCCGGCTCAGGCTCCGGGGGACGGTTCCCTTGGTTGGGAGGTGAAGGCGGCATGTTCGCCCGGCTGCCCTGTGCAGCCGGCTGGGTTCGTCTCACACCTTGGTTGTTGTTTCAGCTGCCGCCTACAGTCGGTGGAGCGCGTGGTTCGACATGAGGGATGGAGGTTGCTGTGCTCACGACGGCCTCCTGCGGCCGGCTTTCGGTTGGCGCTACGTTGGTGGTTCAGGGTAGAGGCCTACTGGCCGCCGTGAGATCTGCCGGCTCCTCCTTGGCCAAATGTGGTGGAAGCATCATACGCCGTCTCCTGCTAGTTGGCGGCCCTCAGGAGGTCTTGGAGGCGTTGCTGCTGACAGAGCAGCTCCTCCCCTTCTAGGTCGGCTAGTTCTTGTGTGGCCGCCTAGGCCGTCCTCATGTTCTTCGCCGGGGTGATGTAGACCGGCCGCCTGGGGACAGGCGGAACCGAGTGCTCCCCTTCTCGTTGTTGAGGTTGCCACCTTAACGGCGCACCTTGTCCGCATGGCAGGGCACGTTTGGCATCGGGGTGAAGCCTTGGGCGACGTTGTAATCACGGACGGTAGACTCCACTAGGCGCTCCTTGGCCGACACCTCCTCTGCCTTACGTAGGAGCAGGAGGCGCGTCTTCTCTAGTTCTTCAGCCGCCTTCGCCGGGTTGTCATCGGGGTGATGGGCACGTTGAGTCCTTCAGTGATTTTACTGTTGGTGGGGCCAGTTGGACGAGGGTCGGATGGCTGTTGGCTGGTGCCAGGGTCGGTGACCATGATCTCCGCGAAGACGGGGGGCTTGACTCTGCTTTCGCATCCGGATGCCTCCTCGGGGAGACAATCCGAGCAAGAAAGCACCCCGGCAGGTACTCGGGGACAATGGCGATGTAGACGCGATGCTCGTCAAAGGAGACGATGGAGCCGCCCGGAGGGATGGGATCCTCCTCTACGAAGCATGCGGTGTTGTTGAGGATGCAGTCGAAGGCGCCGAAAGTCATGACGAGGCCGGAGGCGACGCGCTCGCCGGAGCCGGCTGGAAGCCCTGCACGAAGTGAAACTCCAGTCGGACGGAGTCCCGCGCGGAACGAGACTCTGTACGCCGCTCTACGCCCCCACGATGAGTGCCGTCTGTCGTGGTATCATGCACGGCAGCACCATTGCGTTAGCAATGGAGTTTACTAAGGGACGCCGATTGCGAGCGGTTGGTGTCCGTGCGGGATTGGGTAACAAGCATGCAAGAGACACGATGTACCCAGGTTCGGGACCTCGGCCTTACGAGGTCCTTACTCCTGCAAGGATGAACTATAGTGGTGTATATGGTGTTACAAGTTTCTCCTACAACTGTTCTCTCAAAGTGAATTCACCCCTTCTAAGAGAGACCTGAATTGCCTTATATAGGGTCTGGCAATCCGGCTGACAGATGGGGATGGCTGTATACCCAGCCGGCTGGGGCCCATAAAACGGTCACCTATAGGAGTTATCCTTTTAGGTACGCCAGCTCCGTACTTGATGTGACAAGGCGGTTCGCCATAGTTCACGATGTAGGCGGCCAAAGTTTTCGCGTACGGCCGCCTGCTAACTCTGAATAAAGGCAAGTTGATATTGGAGGTAAGATCATGTCTTCCTTTTGCCCACGCCGTACTTGCATGACAGATCCAGGCCAACTCAAAGAGTCCAACCGGTTGTGATCAGCCGACCGCTCCCCGCTTGGGAGTCAAAGACACCAGTCGGCCAACCTTGTCTTCTTCATTACCCTCTAGATCTTTTGTGGCAATCATCTCATCCAGGGGAAATACCCCCGACAGGGAGTGGGTGAGAGACTGACAGGTGGGACCGAGTCCTTTGACCTGTGTCTACTCATTTAAGTGGGTGGGCCCACCTTTCAGAGGGGCATTTTGGTAATTTAATAATTGCCAAAATTAGCAGAATAATATTATAACTTTAAAAATCAATTTAGAGAGTTCTGTACACCTAAAAATTAAAATAAAATATTCTAGACACTTCTAAAAATATGAGGAATTTGATTCTGAATTTTATTGATTTTTGAAAAGTTTATCTTTGAATAGAAATTTCAAAAATCCTTAAGTGGAAATTATTTGAAAGGTTTTAAATAAAATTTCAAAGATCCTTGAGTGGATATGATTTGAAATAAAAAAATCTTAATATCTTAAAAATGGGGAAATAGTTATAACGTTCAACTATATGAACTATTTGAATTTCAAATCACTCCAAGTTATTCCTCATTATAAATCTTAGTAAAACAAATATTACCCATTAAATTGGAAAATTTGATCAAAATAATTTCAAATTAAATTGAAGGATTTTGCAAGGGAATATCTTTTATGCATAGTATCATGCCAATTGGTTTAAACATTGTCTTATCAGACAATGATGCTAATTTTCATAAACCGGAGTTCACGAATCACTAGAAACTTTAGACTGCACTATATCTCGGTCTCAAGGCAAGTTCATTCTTGCATGTCCAATGGATCAATTTTCCAAAGTTTACAAAACAAATTCGTATCTACCGCATTAAAATAAAATTCTTTTATGAATGATTGGTTGGTGGTGAAACCACGGACTGAATGTTGTGGTGGAGGTTCCATTGTAAGGGCCCCTTTGATTCAAACAAATAGCATAGTGTTTTTGTAAGATAGAATTCTATAGGAATATTTCCGTTAGGACTTTTTTGGTTCATAGGATTGTATCTTATAGGAAACATTCCCATAGGAATCTTGTGGTGCAAATCCTATAGGAAACTAACATGAGGTCCAACCTCAAAAAAATTTCCTTTAAACAATCAAAGAGAATCACTCTTCCTATAGGATTCAAGTTGACATGCCATCTCAATCCTATCGGATTCTCATTCTTATATTTTTCCTATCCTATGAAACAAAGGAGCCCTAAATGTCTGGAATGACACTTGTAGCCAGGCTACTATAAGGGTATTTCCTACTAGTGCGTTGGCGAAGTAGACACCGCCACTAGCACCGCCGCACGAGGAGGGCGACCCAGAGGACTCGATGGGCCTCATGCTTGCCATTCATCGATCTACGACTGATGCTATGATCTTGTCGCCTCCGACTACGACTAGTGTTAGGTTATAGACCGATTAATTAAATTATGTTGTTTAGTTTATATTTCATGAAGTTTATATGATATTTGTCATTTAGTTTAAATTTAATGAACTTCAATATCAAAAAAGGATGGGGGTGCCAATGTGAATGCACTCCCCCATATGTCTCGACACTGTGCCTGGACACCCCCAAACAGAAAAACTATGGGGGAGTCCGAACACATTTTTCCCTCGCCCAGTGAAGATTCTCTAAATAAGAATAAAACTACATAACATGGAGAAAATGTACAATATGTCAGGTGGAATAAGTAGCCTTTCTCCGCGATCATTGTCCAACATTACAAGACGTATTGGATGAGAACGTGGGATCAAGTCCAAACATTACAAGCCCTTCAATATTACGACTGACCGCAACGAGAACTCATTGAGCCATAGGTGGAGTAATATCCAAGAGCAATGCAACAAATTTAGGCCTTATTTACTCCTATGGTATTTGCACCTGTGGGAAGTTTTGGGATGTGAGGGGATTTGGTGAATCCCCCTCTTTCACCCAATCCCTTCATTTGCTCTATAATCACAATCATACGTAGTTACTTAGGTTAGTGGGGATGGGAGTGGATGGTGGTGTATTGGTTGCTCGACAGCCAACTCTTTCTTCCCGGTGAATATGCGAGGCTCACCTCGCGTGTGAGTTATACAAAGTCGTAGCACTTTGGTAGGGAATTTTTTGGGATGGCCGGGTATGATCCCTAAAGAAACGCTAGAAGTAAACAGGCTTGGTGGGGTAATCGGGGGTGAATAGTTGGTATATCAATGTACTACCTATATTTCCTTTATCTCAATTCAAGTCAAGGCAGGCAACCTTTGTTATCAAGAAACAAAGTTGTCTCTAGTGATTGATCTGTTTGCTCTCGCCCTTCGGCTTTGTGGTCACTTAAGGTCCTTGGATTTCGTGCTCAATCTAGTTGGAGCAAAAGCCCCCGTGGATAGAAGTTTTTAAAAACCGTTTTTGCCAATGTGAAAGAAAAGCAAGGAGATCTACCGAACAAACATTTCCTTTCTTTTTAATAAGATAACATCGGGAGAATATTCCCGGGATTTGTTTTGTACCGATGGAATGATTTCGGCAAGCTAAATCCATTCGTTTGGGATCCTTTTTTCTCCCCTTTTTATACTCAAAAGTTGTTGCCTTTCCTACTCTAAAATGGCTTGCTCGAATTATTAAATAGGGCGGAATATCTTTCTTTTCTTTTCAAATACTTTATTGAGTTAAGGGGCAAAGAGTAGCGCTTTCGCTACTGAGAAACCGAATGGCCAGCGCGAGGGTTCGATGACTTAGCCGAGCGTTAGCGACGCGTCATTCTCATAGCGAGGCGCTTCGAGTTAGGGGCTCTTCCTGAGAGGAAGTCAAGCCACTAACTATGCAGAAGAAAAGTAAGCGAGCGCAGAAAAAGGGATGCTTGAAAGCAAATGAAGCCAATTCGAACCTCCGATCAATCATTCTACTATTTTTTCAACAGAAAACGATGTCATCCAATAATCCCTTTGGTTGAAGCATCGAATGGCGAACCCCGACCAAAGGGAGTGCATTCCTTTTCATTCGATTTCCCGGGAAAATCCCCTGCGAACCCACTAAATACTCTACAAGTAAACGAGGCCTTAGTGTGTGCCATGATCAAATTTTCGTAGGGAAAAAAGTGACATGGGTCAGAACACTTAAATAATATTTCTAACTATGTTCAATTCTTCCCATATATTTGCTAACTATACTATGGGATCAAATTGTTCTTTTGTTTAGATGGCAAAGCTTTGATGCTCTACGAGAATAATTACGAAATAAATATTTTGGCTTGACATATTGTTGGCTCGCGATTCATGATTAAGAAAAGTGAAAAGAAATTTGAGCACAAATAAAGCGTCCAGAGGCCATGGAAAGTGATCCGACAAAGAGGCTTACTCAAGACGACTCTCTTATGGATCAAGAAGAGAAGCTCAAGACGGGTCATCCACTTGGCCAAAATAAATCCAAGGCGGTCGCAAAGGGTATGTCGTCATCATCAAGCTTGCTGCAAAAAAAATGATTGGCTGTAAGAAGGCGTCGAGTTCAAAGATAATTGAGTTGAGGAGCTCAAAAGGGGTGAACGCTTCGCTACCTTCACGAGGATACTAATCCGAAAAGTGGCTACGACAAAGAATACTATCTTATCTTATATTTACTAATTGGAGGCACCGTTAAAACCTCCACGTTAATCCACATCACCCAAATTAATTAAGCTATTAGATCTTAATTATACGGCTAGGATTTAATGTGCCAAACAATGTCGCATGGTGCGTTACATAAAATCTAGCACGATATCCAAACATCAAATTGTAGATGCATGTGAAGACAAGGAAAAAACCAAATTGATATGTTGCAACCGGGACTCTTTAAAAGTGTGGTAGGAGATGGTTTAAGAACAAAGACTGCCACGGGACATGGTAACGAGTAAAGATAAACGACTCAGATGTTGCGGTACCGGCCGTAAGAGTCTATGCAGTTTACTACTCCTAACGAACCGTCTGGAACTTGACAACGTACGTGGTGATGTTTAAAAAAATCTTCCCAACAAAATTTGATAATGGATGTGTATCGATGTAAACGAGTTGGATGTCGCGTCGACCGGCCGGCCGTAACGATCTGATCAGAAGTTTAGTAACTTGATTGCGTACTTGTGGACAATAATTTAGCTATAAAAGAGAGAAAGTTTAAAATTAAGACAGAAAAGGTTGCAACCAAAAATATCAAAACCGAATTGGAGACGAAACAAGTGGTTGTTGCAATGATGGTCTAGGAGGCCAAGGTATTGACCACGGACACAAGTAACTTGGAGCCACTCACAAAGACTTGGTTTGATCAACAACGCGCATAGATATTGGCTCGAATGGTGTTTCAGATAATTTTCGTATGTATTTTGGTCATCAAATCTGGTGGCTAAATCTGATGTCCGAGCTTATTTTTTATCAAATAAATATATGTTTTTATTGGTTGAAATTTGTGAGCTCTGCCAAATGGCAAAACAATGCCAAAATGGCATAAAAATAGAGTAGAGATTTCTGGCTCCCTATTGTATTTTAAAAATTCAAAAACCATACTTCTAAGTTTTTTTAAAAAGGAACAAAAGCATGGATGTTCTTAACGATGTGGGATGCAAGCGTGCAAATTTAATTTGAAATACTTATATTTGGAACTATACAAAAATGACAAATGTGTAGATCTCAGCTACGCTGATACCGTACCCGATATCGATTCATGTTTGATACCTCTTCGATACGTATCGCGGGAGTATCGGTAAATGAACCATTTAAAGTAATTAAGCATATCATTTGGATACGTATCGGACCTAAACTGGATACAGCCGAACCCACGTAACCTTCCATCCCGCACAAGTATACACATATCGAATCTCCATTCTCCCAAACATAGCCGCCTCGTCCTCGCTCCTCAGGGTGGCCGATCAAATCGAGTCACTCCCTGTCTCTGGCTTCTCCCTCACCGGCTCCCTGTCTCCCCCTCGCCAGCAATTGCAGCCGACGGCGAGCAGCTCTCTGCCTCCCCGGCTCCCCCTTGCCAGCAACAACCAACAGTAGACACGGTGGCAAACCGGCGACCCAGCCACGCCGAACCCGCCAGGCTGCCACCCGCACTCTCCGGTGACCCAGCCACACCCACGCTGGCATGTACACTCCCCTGTTCCTCCTTCTCCCCGGTTCTCCCTCTGGTGCATTCATCTTCCTCCCCTCTCTCTATCTCTCTTTAAGACTTTAAGATTAATTCTCAGATATCAACATGGAAGAAATAAGGTATAGTGTTTATTCTGTTGCTTGTTTCTACCTACCAAATTTATTTATTGATTATTTTAAAAGTATTAAACCGTATCCTCGTATTGACGTATTTTCAAAATGTCGTACTTACGTATCCGTATCGGCCCGATACCAATACTCGTATCTGTATCGGTGCCGCGTAGGATCTCAGTGGACATTTTCAAAACTCCAAATTTTATACTAATATTTATTTAGCACATAACAAAGAATTTCATGTTCTGGTTTTGCATACTTATAGGAATCATTATTAAATATGTCCAAATTATTTTTAATTTATTTTAAAACTTCTAAATGTTTTATTAAAAAAAATTTAAAACAAAGAGAGCACGGGGATCTCGGGAGCCAAAAATGACTTTCCGATAAAAAATACGGGAGCCAAAAATGACTTTCCGATAAAAATAGCCAAATTAACAAAGAAAAAATAGGCCCAAACAGAAAGGGGCGGGTCCGTTAGGGGATGCCAGTGTAGGCACTAGCCTATCGAAAATGTGCAACACATTGTCAGCCGGAACAAGCAGCCTTTCCTTTGTGATTTCGCCCAAAATAAGCAAGCACGCCCTATACACGATGTTGTTACATTACTCTCCAATCTCCATTACCGGCCCTGTGAATACTATACACGCACATTGCGCATATCCCGTACGCACTAGCTTTATCAAACACTACTTCATGCACTAATTATCTGAATATCAATATCAGTGTGTCACTTTGATGAGTAGGTGTGGCGGTCGTCGTCGTGGTTCGCCTCCTCGTCCGCGACGCGCTCGTGGTGGCTCAAGACCTTGTGCAGCTCCAGCGGGGTGGCGGACAAGGCCTTGATGAGGTGGCCGAGCGGCGACGGCAGCGACGATGGCATCGGCATGCTCAGCCCCTTCTTCAACGACGGCACCTTCCGCTGCCCCAGCTCCACCTGGCCCATGAGGTGCACCACCCCTTTCTCCTCGTCGCCCTCCAGCCCGTCGTCCTTGAGCGCCACCGCCTTCTTCTTGTTCCGGTACGCCATGTACAGCGCAAGCTGCGCCGCGCCCATCGCGAAGCCCATGGCGTTGGGGATCTATGTATGACAAGTTTGTTAGTTTCAACTTGCAACGTTATATGATCTTCTGCGTCGTTTGTGTATTACACGCATTGACGTGAAACAATGTTCATGGTGATGATGATGCGCAGGTATGTACCCCGATGAAGTAGTCCTTGATGAGCATGGAGTAGACGCTCCAGATGCCGCCGTTGAGGAAGAGGAAGAAGGACAGCAAGAAAGGCATGTACTCCACGCTCCTCGTCTTCACCACTGTCCTCTGCATGCGTATCAAAATCATGGCTAAGTTTCGATAGATCACTTGTTAACACTCAGCTGCTAGTTATTAACCGCTTGTGAAGCACTTGAGTGCGTGGCATAACCAACATCACTGAACACCTGGTGACGACGTGAACAGCTTGAAATTAATGCGAGTGCTTGGAATCAAAATCTAAAATTGAACTCCATCAAGCCTTGTGGCTGGATATATGCGATCGACATAAATGGTTGGATTGGTTTTTAATAGGTGAGTGGTCTGGTTCGATTCAAGGACGATTCGCTGAGTGTTCAATCGTCATTTTTCGCTTGTGCTATATACGGCCGGAGTAAATGGATGAAAACGATGTCAGACCAAACACCTACTAATTCACGACAGGTCACAAGGAGACAGACGTGTGTGTTCGTGTGTGGTAGGCGTTCTTTTCACTATAGCTCGCCAAAACGTCGTTCATCTATGTGGTGGAGTGCAATTTTTTATCTGCGACCCATTGCATCCACGATCTCATGTGCATTACGTGTCCACGAGTTTATTGAGGCTTACGTACGAAATATGACACATTTGTGGATTTGCAAAAGATGTTGGAAAATGACTTTGTCCCAGTTAAAGTTACTTGAGCTGGAAAGTAAAAAAGGCTAGGGTGGAACTGCTTTGCAAGATTTTACTGAAAGATATATAGTACTAGAAGTGAAGAAGAGGCGATCGATGTTAGTACTAACCATTGCGGCCATGGGCGCAGCATACATCCCGATGGTGAGCGCGGAGCAGAGCAGCCCCACCGCGAAGAGCTGCACGGCGCCGTGCAGCGCGAGAAGCCCCACCAAGACGACGGCGGCAAAGAAGCAGACGTTGACGGCGAGCACGACCTTGGCCATCTTGATCTTGGTGTCCCTGGGGGCGTAGGCGAGGTAGAGCGCGACGTAGACGGTCTGCAGGGCGGCGCCGGCGCCGTTGACGGTGATGATGAGGAGGCCGCCGGGCTTGAGGAGGCCATAGAAGGCCCAGAGGGAGGTGCAGAGGAGCGTGGTGACGTAGGGCAGCCACCTGAACTCCTCCGTGCTCTTGTTCTTCACGACCCTCCGGAACGTCCCGCTGAATCAGCCGCCAAATTAACATGCATGCATCAGCTTCTGGATCTGACTAGTAGCTAGCAATCGAAGTTATTAATTCCTAGCTTAACTCACATTGGAGACGTGAAGACCAGTATGGAGATTATGTTCCCTGTTGCGCAGAGAGAAGAAACAAATAATGGTGCTCGATCAGAGTGGTGTGAATTAAGGAAGAGAATGTGAGCATGAAGCTAGGAAGCATGAACTGACCGACGATTCCGACGAAGAAGCTTATATCGGCCATTGGAACTTGTTGCACCGTTGGTAATAAGGCTGTAAGAAGCGCGGGGGCTGCGATCGAATAGGATGTGGAGCTACGCCTCTCACACGAGCGAGCATATATAGAGAGACAGGAGTGGTACTCTCAACTCTAGAGTGTTTGGTTTATACTAGGATCTTGTCCGATAAGCCCGCACCCGATTTTTAACAATGGCGGGCGTGCGTATCTGCGAGGGGCCCGCATATATTTTAGGCCGGCCGGTCGGTCGGTCGACAGTCGTGGCGTGCGATGGAGCGGTGAAAGATATCCACTGCAGGCGGGCTTTCTTTCCTGGCCTCAGATTTCACCATAGTTTCCCAGCCACGGAGCTTGCTTTTCCAAGCTAGCCCGTAGTAGGCCGTAGGTGAGCAGCCGGTAAGCCTAACATTCCAGCCACTGTCATGTCAGCTAGCCATGCATGTGCCGCGTCGCTGGTTCGTTAATTCAGCGCTTTGACCTCCCGCTCGACCTTGTCGGCCGCTATAAGCCGGACCGGAGCACCATGGTTTGCGTAGCTTTTGGACGCTCGATCTGCTTAGCAGAGTTGGTAGCTTAGGTAGAGTGCTGGTTAGTAGTCGGGGATGGCATCATACGGAGTCCAGACGCACGCCACTGGGAGGCCGAAAGGCAACGGAAAGCGACGTCGGCGAAGCCATGAGAAGGGAACTGAGCGGGGACCGGAGACGTCGGAGGTCGACGCACATTCTGGACAGCGGACACGTCGCGCAATGGCCGGAAGTTCCGTACCTGCGCTGGCTACACGCCCGCCCATAAAGAATCTGAGATGGCGCGTCGCGGAGTGTCCCTGTCCGGTGTGGCCCATGCTCGCTCGGAGACGTCACGCAAGAGAGATCCAGAGGAGAAAAGGCCGGAAGTGACGCCGTCGTCGTCGACTAGCTACTGAATCAAGTGTACTCTTAACAGTAGAAGCGCATCGCGTCGCGATTAGCAGAGGAGATCGCGGAGGCGGAGCAGGTAGCTAGTCAGGTGGAACAATTAGCGGAGGAATTTGCCCCCTTTTCTCTTTGTCACTCGTCCGATGCGATGCACACGGCAACGTCCCGAATGAGATGCTACACGCACTCATCTCTGCTGCTTTCCTACCACCACATGCAACTTGCTTCTTCGAGCATCTGATGTTGTTATGAACGGGCCGACCTCGGTATGTCGATGGGAGTGAGGACACGTGTGTCGGCCGCTCAATTTTCCGGATTTTTGGTGTTACTGCTAAAGAACGACGCCCGATTTCTGAGATTAACCGACCAAACAAAGGAATAACGCCAAGCCAGCACAAGGCTTAAATGCATGGCTCGGTTGTTGCTGTTTGATGGGTCACAACCGTACCCTCTACTCTATGCCGACATGGTGTCACTTCGCACGGGCAGTGCAGTCAAACTCAGGGGCCGCACAACAGTAATTGTTGCTCTAGCCCTTTGGTTCCGTGCCCACCCGACTTATAGGCGGCGTTTGGTAGCCTGCATCAGTTTTGGGGTCGGCTGGGAGCATGGCCACACTCATATGCACCTAACACGTATTGTGCGTGTTGTTAGATAGGCTGCCTCAGAGTTAGTGTCGAATCTGCATCTTAACAAGTCACTCGGTTGAATCCATAGGGTTTCGATTAGGAGAACGTGTAGTCGCTGGTGACAATCATTGGCTAGACAGGGGGCACGATTTACCCAGGTTCGGGGCCCTCGTAGAGGTAAAACCCTTACTACTGTCTCTGTCGATCTGTATTAACGAGTAGATCGGTTACAATGATGGTTGCTAAAGTCGAGAGTATGATCTCGATCTCAAGGCTTGGTGGTGTCGTATTGCTTGCTTCCTCCCCTGTGGTTCTCCTGGCCTTATATAGGTGGCCAGGTCTCAAACCGTACCCAGGGAGGACTCGAACTCTAACCTAGAGTCGGTTACAAGTTTCCTAACTTGACCAGCAAGGCCTTGCGGGTGGGCTTCGATTGGGCCTTCTAGAGTAATCCATGACGCCTCCTTTAGAGTTTGGCTCGTGGGCCTGAGACCGGGTAGCCTCACCCGACAGGCCTAGGATCCATCCCTTCGTCAGTAGCCCCGAGCGTTTACTCGACTGAGAATCCGTTGGGTGGACGCTCAGAACTTATCTTGATTTCTTTTCGACTGGTGGTTTCAATCGTTTGAAGAGGATGTGCATCCTGTATGCGATGCATTTCTTGTACTCGAGTATCGAGAAAAAAAGTGCCTGTGTGTTTGGCTGTTTTCGCAGAAGGATGTGGCTCAGTTGCTTGACTCTCCCGAAAACTCAGGGCCAATTAATTGCATCTAGGGCAAAAACAATTCTGGCCTACACAGATTCAAGACCTCCGATTCGAATCCAGTGAGGTGATCATTGCGACTGGGTCGTAGAGGTCTTACCGAGTCGAACTTAACCTAATTGGGTACCCGGCGCGTCCGCTAGGATTTTTCTTCGTGTTGTTGACACGGAATTTTCTAGAGGACGCAGCTTGAGTGCGATTCCAGGCCCTCAAGAGAGATCTTTTGGGTCTTACCTTCGTATTCGAAAGAAATACGGCATCCGGATGTGCCTAGTCGGCCGAACGATCCAGGAGTTTGATGTGTGTACACCGTATAGTCGAGTGGTAGGAGCTACTCACTCGCAAGTTTTTATCTAGGGATAATTCAAGTGAAAATTTCTCCCTTGATTTTGCGCATAAAGTTTTTTGTGATTTGTAGTCTTCCTTCCATATGAAAGAGTTTTCGTGTTCGGAAATCTTGTTGTGCCCATTTGAAAGGAAATTCCGTATCTGGGGCTTTTATGCGAGAGAATTCTCGCGTCACAGTTTGCTCATACGAAGTTATTTCGTGTTTGGAGCTTTATGCGAAGGAATTTTCGCGTCATGATTTGCCCATACGAAGTACTTTTCGTGTTTGGGGCTTTTATCCGAAGAAATTCTGAACTTGATGATGTCCACAATGACGTCATGGCGCACTTTATCCTCCCAATGGGACGTGACGGAGCGAGAGCAGGATTTGCTGGCCCACCTTGTCAACTTTTTGACCGGAAACGAGACGTCGTTTCCGGTTTTCCGGCGAGCCGCGCGCAGTAAATGCCCACGATCTTCTGTTAAGATCGTGGCACGAAACAGCGTTCACCGCCGTTCCGTTTCGGCTTCACGCGTGACCGCCGCGATGAGCGGCCGTGATTAGATGATACCGTTTATAAATACGGCCCTTAGGTGAAAAGTGAAAACTTCCTGTCATTCGCTTCCCATCTTTCACCTTCCTAGCCTTCGTCTTCCTCGCGCTCCTTCTCTGTCATCAAGCTTGCACCAGCGCTGCGGGAGGCAAGAAATGCAGCGCCGCGGTTTCCTCCTCTCGGGCGCCCGAAGATGCTCGTGCTGCACCCGCTCCGCGCTCCAGCGACTGGCACTCCGCCAACACCACGCAGAAGAGCATCAAGGAGATGCAAAGGGAGGGATTGTTGCCTCCCGAAGCCGAGAAGCGGGTTCGCCTCGGCAAGAAAGAAGAGGTACCCAATCCTCACGCGAACGAACGCGTGATCTTCGCGGATCACGTTTCGCGTGGGCTCTCTCTCCCCCTCCATCCTTTCTTCGTGGCATTGCTGTATGTCTACGGCATACAGCTCCACGACTTGCCTCCGAACGCGGTGCAGCACCTCTCGTGATTTGCGAGTGCTTTCTTGGCTTTCGTGTCGTGGATGGTGAGCGTAAGCTCAAGGCTCTGCAAGGTGTGGCGGATGTTGCCAAGTCCAAGCAGAAACTTGTTGCGGATCGCGAACAATTTATGATGGAGGAGCTGGCGAGCGTTGCGAACAGCATGCTTTGTAAGTTCCGCGAGCCCCCGAGTACTTTTGGTGTTTTTCTTGCTTGTGATTTGACGTGTTTTCTGTCCATGCAGTTGTTGAGCTTGATGGAGCGTGTGAGGGTCACTGGGTAGACAATCACATTGTTTGTGAATCAAACAGCTCCAAACCTCACGCGAGCAACTTCTAGTCTGACCGCAGCAGAGGTTTTTTCTTGGCTACCCTGCAGTACCGGGTGAGACAGGCACAATATTTTGTTGAGTCTTATCAGGAGACCCTTTCTTAGGTCCATCGAGCATTTTACCCCTTCGACGTTGCTCCCGATAGGTTGAGTAGGTTGCTAAGGTTGTTTCGTCGGGTGGGGGATGTTCGAGAGTGCGTGCGTCAGCAGCTCATTTGTGGCACTCAGGTGGCGCTTGCCTTTGTGCGTCTATGGCACCCTGAAGTCAACCTCAACTCTGTGGCGTGACTCCTGATACCCAAGGACCGCATATAGATTTCGTCCCTCATTATGAGGTTGTGCGACCTGCGGCGGAGCAGGTCATTCGGCTGATCGTTGTGGAGACCGAGCGGCTGCTTCAAGAGGCTGCTGCTCGGCAATAGCTATAATTGATAAGATGTATATACCTTGTATGCTTATGCGAGTCAGTTTAGATGTGTTAAGGTGTGTACCTTGTAACCTTGTATGGTAATTTAGTCAGTTAAGGTGTTTATAAGGTGTGTACCTTGTACCCTTGTAAGATATCTTTCGTGTGTATGCACTCGAGAATTTTTTGATACTAGTTTGGCTTAGCCCCCGTGTGATGGGGTGTGACCGTTTGTTTAGCATGTAAAAGGAAAAAAGGAAAAAATAAAACATAAAAATTATGATTGGATAGTCTGTGTAGCTATGGTTGTGAAACCATGTTTTTATTGCGATGGCTGAGAAGCCATGTATTTGCTCGGGCTACAATGTGGCTGGAACAGCCTTATTATGCGAGTAAGGTACTCCCCTAGGGATAGAGTTTCCTCAGGTGCGCCACGTTCCATGGGTTGGAGTAGACGCCGCCTGTTTTTGGGTTTTTCAAGCGATAGGCGCCTCCGGGGATGACCTCGTGTATGATGAAGGGTCCTTCCCATGGTGACTCGAGCTTGTGTCCGCTTTCTTGCTTGAGTCGCAGCACCAGGTCGCCTACCACGAAGGATCTGCTGCGGATGCAGCGACCGTGGTGGTTGCGTAGTGCTTGCTGGTAGACGGTGGATCTTGCGAGTGCAACGTCCCTGTGTTCGTCCAGTCCGTCCATGTCTTCGGCGAGTGCTTTGTTGGAACCTTCCTCGATGTATGCAACGACTCGCAGAGCGCTGAATCGAACATCCTCTGGCAAGACTGCTTTGGCGCCGTAAACCATGAAGAATGGCGTGTAGTATGTGGATCTGTTTGGAGTTGTTCTCAGGCTCCATAAGACAAATGGTAACTCTTCGGCCCAATGTCTTGCTGCAGGATGCAATCTGTCGAGCTGTCGATTCTTGAGGCCAGCCGAAACTAATCCGTTGGATCTTTCGACCCGTTTGTTTGAGGGTGTGCAACCGAGGCAAAGCTAAGAGTTATCCCCTTCTCTTCACAGAAAGCCTTCGTCTCTTTTGCTGTGAAGTTGGTCCCATTATCTGTGATGATATTGTGAGGGACGCCGAATCGGTACACGATTGTTTCGAGGAACTGGACTGCGCACTTCGCGTGTTGTGACGTTACTAGGACCGCCTCGATCCACTTGGTGAATTTGTCGACTGCGACCAGCAGATGAGTGTATCCTCTGGGTGTTGCCTTCCTCAATGGTCCTACCATGTCGAGCCCCCACTGAGCGAATGGCCAGGACAAGAAGATCATGTGGAGCTCTATGGCTGGTGTGTGTGGCTTGGGCGAGAAGCGTTGGCAAGCGTCACATCTTTCGACCAGTTCCTTGGCGTCCTTGGCTGTTGTTAGCCAGTAAAATCTTGCTCGAAAAGCCTTGCCCAGTATGGCTCTCCAACTGGCATGATGTCCGCAGTCGCCTTGGTGTATGTCCCGTAGTAGTTCCTTTCCGTCCTCGGGCGCGATGCACCGTTGGAGAATTCCTGATATGCTCTGTTTGTAGAGTTCGTCGTTTACCACCCGGAAGGATTTGCTGCGCCGAACGATCTGCCTTGCCTCAGGGATATCCTCCGGGAGTTGCTTTCGGATCAAGTAGTCGAGGTACTTGTTCGTCCAGACAAGCTCGACTAGGAAGATTTTCCTCGAGATGTTGTGAGCGAGTTCGACTGGCTTCTATTTCTGTTGCTTATGGCACCTCTGTGTGCTTCTTCAGTTTGACCGACCTTTTGATGATCCTCTCGAAGTAAATTCCTGGGGGAACTGGGGCGTTTGTTGACCCGATGTTTGCCAATATGTCGGCTTCTTCGTTGCTTAATTGAGCAATGTGCTTCAGTTTGCACCCTTTAAAGCTTCCTTCGAGCAGGTTGTACATGTCGCGATACACGATCATGTTGTCTGCGGCGGCGTCGCATTCCTTCATCGTTTGCTGCATGATAAGGCTGGAGTCTCCGTATATCATCAGTCGAGTGGTGCCGCAAGCGATCGCCATTTTCATGTCGTGCAGGAGTGCTTCATACTCGGCGTTGTTGTTGGAGGCTGGGTCGTCCATGTTGGAACGCGTAGAGATAAACAAAACTTTTTCCTACGCGGTACTTCCAAGATCTAGCCGAGGTAGAAGGCCACGATGATTACCACTAGACGCGTGGTTGCGGATTATCGATGAAGCGCGTCGGGACAGTGCAGTCCCACGATCCGATCCAGCCGATCCTCGAAGTGTTGAACGTACAACACCTCTGCCGGTATCCACACGTACGAGGAGGAGCTCCGACGGCGGACTGCTAGGTCCGGTGCGACGGCTGGACTGAGTGGGGCTAGGGTTCCCAACTGGGCAACCTGCGCCCCTCTTTATATAGCGAATGGTGGTGGGATTCACAACACTTGTGGCCCATTCCCTCTGTGAGTCCGACTCATAAATTCAGTCCATTTCCGGTTCGGGTTCAACCCGACCAATACATTTGCTCCCGCTCTTAAGTGTGCGATCCTGCAGGCTCATGGCGACTTGGACACGATTAGAGTCCGACTCTCAATCGATCAATCGGCAGCGGCTCCTAGCAGAACGTGCCGACTCCCAAGTCCCATTGAGTCATGACGACATACCTTCCAATGTGATTTACATCTTAGTCCCTTTTGCCTCACGATATACCTTGTCGAACTATAGGCGATTTATCGTCATCCCTTAAATAGCTCAACTCTCTTCTCGGTCCGTGATATGTGATTCATCTGACTAATTCTTAGTCAATAGACACAGTTAACACTTAACTGAGTCGCGCATGGCCATGCTTCCTGAATCATATCACTCGAGAGGGCCCAGAGAATATCTCTCCATTCGGAGGGGCAAAATCCCATCTTGATTATCCACATCACGCAGCTTGCTTCTCATTCGACCCGAACTCTGCCTTTATAGCTGCCTTGTCACAGAATAGCGTTTGACAGAACCTTAGTCGGTGATCCACAACTCGGATTGTGCGACAACCTCAGGTCTAAGGATTACATTGATTGAGACATGCAAATGACGACGTACTCGTTGCATTTCAATATGGGTCAGTCCTACTTGCTAAACTCTTTAGCCAAGTCCGTGAACGTTGGAATGGCATCACCATGCCCATGACAAGTGGAACCGTGTCATCAGCCAACACTCACATTAGTCTAGGGTGTGTGTCCAGCACAACCTTAACGACCAAGGACAATTAGTATGAACAACATGAATACATAGTTCCACAATCGAATCACATATTCAATGACATATATCAGATGTTCAAACCAAAGGACAACTTAATAAATTTATGAATACATTGGGAATTACATCATACATGATTGCCTCTAGGGCATATTCCCAACAGTCTCCCACTTGAACTAGAGTCAATCATCTTGGCATCATATGCCTAGGCATCGAATGCCCATACCTCTCGTGTGCACCTCATGCTTAGGCTGTGGTAACGCCTTTGTCAACGGATCTGCAATATTTGCATCCGTGTGTACTTTGCATAACTTGATATCACCGTGTTCGACAAACTAGCGAATGAGGTGATAACGCATAAGTATATTTGTTCTTCTGGTGTTGTCTAGGTTCCTTGGCTTGTGCGTTAGCACCATTGTTGTCACAATATACGTCCAAAGGATTGGACGCGCCCTGATGGAGGGATAATAACCCAGTAGGCCGACTCCAAGGTGTAACCCGGCCCAAGGGACATGGCGCAGGATCCGGCTAGGAATAACGAAACTTCTGGAAGGCCCAAAGTTTGCAGGCCTCGTAACCCGGATTGTGGGTTGCGGTAAGGAAAGCTAAGGGTTTGTAAGCGGTGTCCGGGTAGGATTCAGGGTGCGCCTTGGAGGGCAAGCCATGGGGGGTACGGTGCTTTATAAACCGACCTCTAGATCTAGTTTACAGAGATCCAAGAGTTCTAACAATCTCGCCTAATATCGAGTATCCAGTGTAACACGCAATTTGAGTTATTATCTTGAGATCGGAGACTCGGCGACTTGATTGCCGGCTACCAGATCAAAGTTCATCATCATGTTTTCCTCTGAGCTAAACCCTCTCCCAAACGCCTGTGTCATCTTGCCCCAAGATCAGTTACCCCCGGTAATGTCTGCCGTGATTATCCCACGACAGTTGGCGCCCACCGTGGGGCCTGCGTCCAAAGGTGTTTACATCATGGGAGAAGCTCGAAGGAACATGGAGAATCTCGTTATCGGCGAGATCTACATCGACCGTGAAGGAGAGAAGATGGTGGACGATTCCGGCTGGGGGCCAGAGTCGGATCACCTCGAATCCGGATCTACTGTGACGATCGGTCATATCAACATCTTCATCAGTATGGTACGTACGTTGTAACATCCAAGTATGAAAACTACCTAGTGTTTCTGTTCCTTGTTTAATTTATGCAATGCATCATGGCATCATTCTCATTTTTATTTCTGTTTGCATTGTTTTCATAATAAAATTCAATCCTAATCAACCTTTGCTTCACACTTGTCTGTTACAATCTTTTCAAATAAAGAATTGCAAATCAAAAACATCAATTGATTCCAATTATTTCATATTGGTTCAACTATTAAATTGTTGCTTAATTCAATCAATCACTTTAATCAATTAATTTCAAATCATTTCCAAACTCAAGCCATTTCTCAAAATCCTTAATCCTTTGAATCCATGAAATTCACCACTAATTTGAATTCCTTAAATCACTTCTAAACTCTAAATAAAACCCTATTGAAAAATACCTTGTTTTTCTAATATTATCTAATATTGGAAATTTCAATTAAATTGGTTTAATTTGTAAACAGCAAGCAAACAATTAAGTTTTTGAAAACAAAAACTACCAATTGGTTGCTTTCCAACTAAGGGATTTATCCTAATTTTATTCCAAAATTTTCTATAAACAAAACCTTTGTTTTGCTTCCATTTGCATGCTACAAAAAAAACAGTACAAAAAAAATAGCAAAGGAGAAAAAAAAAGGCAGCAGCAGCAGCAACTAAAACCCCCAGCCCAGCCCATTTTACCCTTTGGCCCGATAACACGTCGCTGTCGTCCTCCTCCCAGCTGACGTCATGTCGTACGAGCGCACCTCCTCCGTCGATCGCTTCCTTCCCCCTCTCGATGGCGCGCCGTACTCCTCCACCGGTTCCATAAAACCACCACGGCGCCCTCCTCCTGCCGCAAACCCTAACTCCACCCCTCGAGCTCCGCCGCTGCCTGCCTCGTTTCCATCTCACCTCCACCTCCACCCTCTGTACTGAATTTTCGCCGCCGCCTCTCTGAACTCCGGCAACGGTCGCCGTCTCTGATGACCTGCACCGTGCACTAGCCACGGGAATGGGTAGTCCCCAGTTCCATCTTCGTCTTCGACACCACCGTGGGGCCTGAGGAGGGCCAGTGCCTCGCCGCCGTCCGTGTTTCCCTCCGGCTAGCCCTGCATCGACCCTGCAGGTGAGCTTCACCGTCGATCTCCTCGCCCCTTTTCTCTCCGCACAAGCACCGCGCGCCCTAGGCCACACCCAGCAGCACAAAGCACGCTAGTACACGCGCACGTCCCCGCAGTGCTCCGTCGCGGCGAGCCTTGCTGCTGATCGCCGCCAGCTTCGCACCACCGTCGGGTTCAGAGGCAGAAACGTTGTAGTTTCAGTTATCTCGAGCAGAGACTGTACGTAAAAACCCGCGAACCCTGTATCTGTCACGAACGATCGCTTAGCCCAGTGGCAATCCCCACCGTGTGCAGCCTGGAGGGCGCGGGGTCGATCCCCCCTCGGCGCACCTTTTTGCTGGATTAAACCCCGAGCCGCTGGCCCACCTGGCTGTGGCTGTGTGGCCACGCGCTGCCACGTGTGCTGCCACGCTGGGTTGGGCCCGCAGGGCAGTGGCTGTGGGTTAGACCCGTGGATGTAATAAAAGAATTAAAACCTGTTCTGTTTATTTTTCCAATTCTTTTTAAATGGGCAGAATAAACAAATAACTTCAAAATTCAATATCTTTTGTTTTATAATTCCAACAAATACAAACTTTATATGAATTCTGGTCCAAATTTCATAATCTTTCCAACTAGCCTATTTGTGTTCTGTTTTGAGTTTTCAAAATACTTTTAAAATTCAAATTTGAATAATTCAAATGTAATTTGCAATAATTCATAAATAAATCATACTATTTCCAAATAAGTCAAATAAAATATGTTTCTCACACCTTTTTGAATGTTCTATTCAAATATAAAATTTGTTTTCTGGTTTGAACAATTTAAATTGCCTAAACATTTTAAATCTTGTTTAATTCAATTAAAGCTTGTTTAATATTGTTTAATTCATAATTAAATAATCCAAAGTCCAATTTCAAAATGTGAAACATGTAATTCAACTAAAATTTGATGTTCTTTTCAAATATAAAAATTGTAAATTGTTTTGCACACTTTAAATTCGTGAAAACAATAATTGTATGTGTGGCATGTTTAAGTAACCAAAATTTTCCAACCTTAATAAGTAATTTCTAAACTTGTTTTATTCCTTTTCCTTTGCACCTATTATTGTTATTTGTTGTTATCTTGTCATCATCATCATGCATGCATCATGATAACAACTATCACCTAATAAATAATTGTAAATCATTTGTTCCACTTATTTCAATGGATCCTTTTCCATATGCAACCCTTGCATATGGGTCCATTTAATTTGTGCTATCTTGTTAGTCAATTCATTTTGATGCACCCATTAAATTGTCATGCATCATATTGACTGTGCACAATGCCATGAACATGATTGTTTACATTCCTGTTTTGTCTGTTTGCTTCTTCTCGAATAGACGACGACGTTGAGGCAGACGACCTTTACAGCACCCCTTCTGAGGATCTAGCTCAGTACCCGGCTGATCAGTTTGCAGGCAAGTTATCACTCACATGAACCATTGTGTTCCTTTCAACCCTGGTTACCGATACTTTCCGTTGTCTATACTTGCTAGCCTTAGTGGTAGATGTTTCTGTTACGAACCTATCACATGAAATCCTTTAACCCATGATATTGCCTCATCACCCCTCCTACAACCCATTGATTGAGCCAGTGTCTTACTAGCATGCTTAGGTTGTTTTGCTCGAGTCTGTTACCCGTTACTTTCAGTTACTATATCTTTATTATGTTCTGGGGGCTCGATGTTTAATCAATCAATCAATCATGCTAATGTTATTACTGTTAATAATAATTTGATGATAAGGCACCGGCAGGAGGCCCTGTGTGGTTTTGAGGCCTGCTAGTGTCGACCCTAATAGGAAAAGGGTCTTGTCTACTGATCCATGATGAGCGCACTACCCGCATGTGGGAAGCGAGTATGGGCGCCCCCCTCAATTTGATTCGATTCGCATCTCGTCCAAATCATCTCATTTAGTTCGTGCTTTCTATTTGCCGCATGCATGTTTTTGCGAGCCCAGCGCAGGGTGGAACTTTTGTAGTCGGCATATAGGGGGACACGTTCTTAGAGTGCTATGAAGGTCCATTTTCTTCTGGGCTCGATTAGCCGTGCGCCCAAGGTGCTTTGGGCTTGATGCGGAGAAGAGTTGAGTTGTGTTGAGTGCCCCGCTTGGTGGGAGGCATCCCATCTGGCGGGTTATTCATACGTGTACGGCCAAATTGGTGCAACCCTGCAGGGATAATCTTCTCGAGAAGCCGTGTTTTCCGCGGTTATGGATTACTTGGTGAAAGTACTGGCTAACAAGTACTCAGGACAACTTAAACATAATGATCAAACATGTTACACCCCATGATTAATAACTTGACTAGTAATAGTATTATTGTCACAATAACTTGAATCATATTAATCCAACTGTGTGAGTTATCCTCGGATTGCTTCTTTGGATAAGGGGCGAGATCCAGGATGGGTTTGTTTGATGTTATCTTCCAGTTGGTTACAACACTCGATCTTATCCCCTTTCTAATAGTTGGATATGATAGAATCTCTGTAGTTGGTTAGCGCAGCCAGTTGCAGCATTATATAACCCCTTCTTTCCGTTGAACCAAGTCATCTGTGCTTGTGTTGATGGGCTATACTTTGGTGAACTGTGAGTCTTGCTTGCCAGTACTTGGATGTACTGACCCCGTTGGGGCTGTGGTTTACGCAGACTACGACTACGGCTACGATGACCACCAGGATGGCTACTTCGTGGAGTTTGACGAGACTGCAGACGAGTAGTTAGCTGGACCAGGGCAGGATCCAGGACCTACGTGGATGGGCTTCGTCTTCTTTATTTTCTCCGGCTTCTTAAGCCTGTTGGATTTGTCTGTACCCAGACACCTTTGACTGCTTCCGCTGATGTAATGAATGCTATGTTGGGACATGTGTCCTCTGGATGACTGTATTTGCTATCTCTGCCTTAGTGAAGGCCATTTGCAACCTTATTTCAATCTTTTGTGTCTTAGAGATAAGTTGTGATCATCATTCGTTCAAAGCTGTTGACGTATAGTGCGTGATTGATATGAAGTACGTCGACAGTAGTGCCTATGACTTCTAGTGGATAGTTTACATCGACGGTGGAATAGCAGGGCTTGTGTTGTCGCGCATAAGCGCAGGCCTACCAGGAAGCTGGGACGTGGGAGCAGTTATGCCCCATAATCCAAGCACCTGCTATCCAGTTCGTACGATGAGTATCCCTTAGAAGCCAGGGTGCGACATACGTCTAATTTAAAAGGACAATATCATGTGCATACTACAGGAACTCCTAGCAGGGACAAAGAAACATTAAAGCAAGCGGTAAACTCGGTTTCCTCGGCCGCTCCGGGATACCTGAGATGGGCGGAACAAGAGGTAACGTGGAGCAGAAGAGATCACCCGGAAAGAATAGAGCGCCCAGGAGTCTTGGCATTGGTAGTTGCACCGCAGGTCAATGGTTGCGAGTTGAAAAGAGTCCTAATGGACGGTGGAAGTAGCATTAATATCTTATATTGGGAAACCTTCTTACGCATGAGTCTCAAAGAGTCCCAGCTACAGAAAAGTTCAACAGTTTTTCATGGGATTGTGCCGGGTCACTCAGCGTGCCCCGAGGGAAAGATCACATTGGAGGTTGCTTTCGGAGAATCAACGGGTAATTATCGAGTTGAGTGGCTCACGTTCGAGGTGGTCAAATTGCGCAGTCCTTATCACGCGCTGTTCGGAAGACCGGCTTATGCTAAATTCATGGCTAGGCCTTGTTATGTGTATTTGCAGCTAAAGATTCCGGGTCCTAAGCAGACCATCACCATACATGGAAGCCGGGATATAGCGGCCGAGTGCGACGAAGGAGATTCAGTGATGGCCGAACAAGCTTGCAGAAAAGAGGAACTCAAGTATTACCGGTCTCAAGTAGATCCGGATGATAGAACAGCACTTAAAAGACCAAATACCGAGGACGAAAGAGCAAAATTCAAGGCAGCACAGGACACCAAGAAGATAGATTTTGTTGAAGGAGATTCCACTAAGCAATTCACTATAGGGTCTAACTTGGGAAGAGAGCAGGAGAAGGCACTTGTGGAGTTTATTCGTTCAAATGCGGACGTATTCGCCTGGACACCTAGCGACATGCCGGGTATCCCTACAGAATTGGCAGAGCACAGTTTGCACGTAGATCCCAAGTCCAGGCCTGTGAAGCAGGGCTTGAGGAAGATGAATGAGGAAAGAAGGAAACCTATAGGTGAAGAAATTGCTCGGTTACTGACAGCCGGCTTTATCATGGAAGTATTTCACCCGGATTTGTTAGCAAATCCGGTTCTAGTGATGAAAAAGACCAACGAGTGGAGGATGTGCATCGACTTCACGAGCCTCAACAAGCATTGCCCAAAGGATCCGCTCGCACTACCAAGGATAGACCAGATTGTAGACGCAGTAGCCGGGAGTGACCTGTTATGCTTTCTGGACGCATATTCCGGGTACCATCAAATTAAGCTCAAGAGGGAGGATTGGGAGAAAACATCATTTATAACCCCTTTTGGGGCCTTTTGTTACAAAACCATGACGTTTGGATTGAAGAATGCTGGCGCAACTTATCAACGGTGTATTCAGAAATGCTTCGAGGACCAAATTGGACGCAATGTCCATGCTTACGTAGATAATGTGGTTGTCAAGACCAGGAAGGCAGAAACATTTATCGATGATCTAAAGGAAACGTTCAAGAATTTAAGAAGGTACCAGATGAAGCTTAACCCGACAAAGTGCGTGTTTGGAGTTCCAGCCGGAAAATTACTCGGCTTTATCGTCTCTGAGAGAGGAATTGAAGCAAACCCGGATAAAATCAAAGCTATCCAAAATCTGAAAAAGCCGGAAAATTTGAAGCACGTTCAAAAACTCACGGGTTGCGTAGCAGCCTTGAGCCGATTCATATCCAGACTTGGAGAAAAGGCAATACCATTATACCGTCTCTTGAGGAAGTCTGACAAATTCGTATGGGATCAGGAGGCGGATGAGGCGTTTGAGGCACTAAAAAAGCAGTTATCTGAAGCACCAGTACTAGCGGCCCCGGGTCCTAAAGAGCCTATGTTGCTATACGTGGCGGCAGGCCCCCGAGCCGTCAGTGCAGTAGTGGTTGTGGAGCGTAAAGAGGATGGGAAAGGTTATCCAGTTCAGAGGCCGGTTTATTATGTCAGTGAAGTATTATCAGAGGCAAAGCAGCGTTATCCGCATTGGCAAAAGCTGGTTTTCGGGGTCTTCATGGCCAGCCGGAAACTGAAGCCGTACTTTCAGGAACACCCTATAACAGTAGTTAGCTCAATACCAATGTCGGATATCATCAGAAACTCTGATGCAACCGGAAGAATAGCCAAATGGGCGATAGAGATGGGGGATTATCACATCAGCTACGAGCCCAGGTCAGCAATCAAATCTCAGGCTTTGATCGACTTTGTTAATGATTGGACACACACAGGCATGGCCACCATAGCTCCAAATTCCGAGTCATGGATCATGCACTTCGATGGGTCAAAGCAATACGAGGGGTCAGGAGCTGGAGTGGTGCTAACATCACCCAAAGGAGACAAATTGAGTTATGTACTACAGATTCACTTTGACTGTTACAACAACGTGGCCGAGTATGAGGCCCTATTGCACGGCTTAAAGGTAGCCAAGGAGATGAATATTAAGAGGATACGATGCTTTGGAGATTCGGACCTGGTGGTACAGCAGGTATCAGGAACTTGGGATAGAAAGGACGCAACTATGGCAGCATACCGCAGGGAGGTTGATAGGGTTGCAGGATGTTTTTCCGGGTATGAGGTAGAGCATATAGACAGGAGAAAGAACGAGGCAGCAGACGCCCTCGCTAGACTCGGCTCGCGCAGAGAGCCGGTTCCACCTAACGTTTTCCTGGACGAATTATGGCGACCATCAGTTAAAACCGAGTCTGAGGAGGAATTGGCAAGTAAAGACCCGGATATGGAGCTCGTGGCCACTATACGCGCTATTCCCGAGTGGACAGAACCGTTTTTGGCCTACCTATCGCGAGGCGAGTTACCACAACAGGAGGTGTTAGCAAGGCAAATTTTGCGGCGAGCGAAGGGGTATTCTATTATCAATGGGGAGTTATACAAGAGAAGTGCCACGGGAGTCTTTTTGCGCTGCGTAGCACCAGAAGAAGGCCGACAGATTCTCAGGGAAATCCATGAAGGTGATTGCGGGCATCATGCGTCTACAAGATCCCTTGTGGCCAAAGCTTATCGACATGGATTTTTCTGGCTCACGGCTCTAGCAGATGCGGAACGATTAGTAGCAAGGTGTGACGGATGTCAAAGGTACGCTCGCCAAACCCACGTGCCGGCTATGGAATTACGGACCATCCCGTTAACTTGGCCGTTTGCTGTCTGGGGTTTGGACATGGTTGGCCCCTTTCATATGTCACCTTGCAAAAATACACACCTTTTAGTGGATATTGATAAGTTTACCAAGTGGGTAGAGGTCATGCCAGTTACCAACTGTGAAGCAGCTATAGCAGTCAAGTTCCTGAAAAGAATAATCTACCGGTTCGGGTATCCTCACAGCATAATTACCGACAACGGAACCAACATGTCCCTTGGTGAGATGGAAAAGTTCTGTGGAAACAATGGAATCCGGCTTGATGTAGCATCAGTGGCTCATCCACAGGCCAATGGACAAGTGGAGAGGGCAAATCAAGAATTGCTTCGCGGACTAAAACCACGACTGCGAGTTCCCTGTGTTAGGGCTGCTGGTGCGTGGGTCGAAGAGCTTCCTGCCGTGGTTTGGGGTATCAATACTACACCTAACAGATCTACTCAGATGACGCCCTTCTTCATGGTCTATGGCGCGGAGGCAGTGCTACCGAGTGATATTATTCATGATTCACCACGAGTATCAGCATACGTCGAAGTGGAGAATGAAAAGACCCGGCAAGACGCCGTGGATATGTTAGAAGAACAAAGGGAACAAGCTCTGGAAAGATCAGCCATATATCAGCAGGATTTACGGAGATATCATAGCCGGCGCGTGAAAACCCGGGTCTTCCAGGAAGGAGACCTGGTTCTGCGCCTGGTACAGTCGAACGAAGGAAAGCACAAGTTATCACCACCATGGGAAGGACCGTTTATCGTAAGCCGGAATTTGCATAATGGGTCATATTACCTGATAGATGCAAGGGAAGAGTCGACCACAGTTAATGACACCGCTCATACCACTTCATCTATGCAAGAAAGAGATAGACCATGGAACGTGGCTCAGCTACGTCCATATTATACTTAGCAAAAATTATGTTGGCATGTGGAATTGAACAATGTAACAGGCAGCAGGTTTTCAGACGCACTCTTTTCCTATCCAGGGTACCCCTGGGGACTGGACGGGTTTTTAATGAGGCGGCCTGCTGGCCTAATTTTTCATATCAAGTAAAGAGGTGATTATCAAGAAAAGAGGTGATTATTATCATGTTCTGTACTTTCAGTATGATGCATATATTTAGGTCTTGGGGGCTGGCTGCTTGAATAGCACAGTTGCAAACCCAAAGACCCGGCCATGATGCCTATGAGTTATAAGGGCCGATTACTTGCAAACGAGTACGGCTACAATCTTATAACCGGACGAAGGAGCCAAATTTTCTTGACTATTCTTACTTAAGCTCGATGTGACTCGCAATAAAGTGGCATGATTTGTTCGCTTACGATTACAGTCAGCCATGACGCCCAGTGGGACTTGCCTGACTCTGTTTTCGTATAGATGTAACAACATGGTATCCACGCGAAAGCCGGCTTACAGTACAAGATAGTCAAAAGGGTCATCTAAACCACAAGTTATGCAGAGTACAAGGCTAATAACCGGAAACTCAACGATTATTAAGCATAACTTCAGATCCTGTGTGAAACAACTCGGGGTTTTTTGTGGACTTAGCAGCAAGCAATTTGTTCTCCTTGAAAGATCACGTATCCTAGACTCGGAAATCCGGGTCCTGGAAACTCGGGATCTTAAGAGAGGAAAAAATTGCTTAGTTGTTAAGGTTCAAAAAATCCAAACATCCGAGTCTTGGGGACTTGGGGACTTAGAAGCAATCCCGCTTGTCAACACCCATGAAACCCGGAAACCGAGTCTCACAAAAGGAACAATACAGAAAGTCGGATATCGAGAATAAAGAAAGTTGGATATCGAGAACAAAGAAAGTCGGATATCAAGATCACATGGGTTCAAAAGTAGATAAACATAAAAGCCAGAAGAGGCACAAGGTGTATCAGGAACTTAGAATGCATTACAAAATTTCGATAAAGAGTATCAAAGGTGCACAGGCGCACCATTCAAAAATAATTGTTTAAACGGCACATCAGGCCGACTGACGCATAAGAAGTGGCAGGTATTACTTGGCATTCTAAGCCACGGCGTCCATCCTCGCCTTGCCTTTGCCATCACTTGTGGTAGCAGCAGCACCCGGGTCAGCAGCAATGCCGGCTCGCGCGGGTGGAGGAACGATGGGTGTAGAGGTAGCGGGCGCAGAGTCGGCTTCAGCCTTCTTCTTTGCAGCTTCCTCCCTAATCTTGGCAGCTTCTTCCCTCCATCGGGCAAGCATATCGTATGGCTTGGGGCGATCTGCCTTAATAACCTTGTCACTAGCATCATATGCAGGAAGAATAGAATCAATATCCAAACTGTCGGCGATCACACTGGCCGGGTGACGAACTTCTTTCTGAATGGCTTTGAAATTCTTTGGTGAGAACTTGGACCCGTCTTGATTGAATTCTGGAAACCCGCTCATCAGCTTGGCCGGCTCTAGCTTAGGAAAATAAGCTTTAGCCAGCGCAAGACCCCGGGTTACTCCAAACCGACAGGATGAGCGCTTCCAATGCCAAATCCACTCAGGAATGGTGGAGCAGACTTCCAGCAACTTTTTCATGTTACCAGGTCCAACACCCGGTAGTCGTAGCTCATCGAGAATCCATCCAATGCCGGCACTGAGCTGCCGGACAGTATCTTTAATGAGCTTCAGCTTGGCAGTATCATCCTCTTCCGGGATCGAATCATCCGGACCTGCTGAAAGTAAGAAAAGTAATGAACAAGGAGATCCGGCTATTTATCCAAAGGAAAATCCGGGTCTTAATTGCTAAAGTTCAAAGATCATACCAGTTGCTGCGCGGTAGGTATCGGCAATCTGCACAGAAAGTGTTGTTAGCCTGTCCTCAGCCAAGTGAGCCCTTTTCCTATACTTCCTTGTGATTTTTCCACTCTTACGAGCTTCAGCTTCAGCTGTTCTCAAAGAGCTGTCTCCTTCGCAATGCGTTTGGCAGCCTTCGCCAGCTTCTTCTCAGATTGTGCAACGAAATCCTAGGTGGAAACACAAGGAAGGGTCAGTCGGATCTATTATGAAGTTCCAAGCAAATTAAACCAGTAATTCACTTGGAGCTTGGGGACTATACAAGGATACAAGTGGTGTCACTCGGACTTACCTTGTGCTTTGTTATCAAAGCATCTAGAATATTCTCTTCATCGGCCTTTAAGGTGTAGAGGGCATCAAGCATTTGGGTGAACGTCATATCCTCTGGGCGAACTCTAGAAGAGCCGGCAGATTGGTCTTCCGGCTGGGGAACTTTCCCGGTTCTTGGGGTCGAAACCCGGACAGTCTGAGTATCCGGGTTAGGAGAGCCCGTCTTCGTCTCCAAGATCTCAATTTCTTCGTCCACTTCTTCGGAGGATTTTGGAGACACGTTTTCCTGTTGAGCCGGGTCCTTGAAGGGGTCTTGTTCTTGGCCGTCTTCAGCCTCATCGTCAACTACAGCATCTGTGTTAATAGTCGGCCCCTCCACCCCCTGCTTTTCTGCTTCTGTGATTTCCGGGTCACTAGTGGTAGCTTGGGCGCTGATAGGAAAGAGGAAAAAAGTGGTTAGCGATATAGGTTGGCAGTTATCAGGTGCAAAAGGATATCGAGCGATGGAGACTTACCCGGTGTTCATAGCGTAATCCGGCGGGAGTTCGCCGTTGGAGGCGGACGAGGTCGCCAAAGGCACCGATAGCGGCACCCGGAATTGCCCAGCGAGTGGGTGGCGCTGAGGAGATTTGGAGGGCTGAGGTGGAGGAGGGCTGGCCCGGTGAGCAGGTGAAGTGGAGATACCCGGGTTAAGGGGATCCTCGCCCGGGGAACTCCGGGTCACACTGCGCTTAGCCGGGAGAGGATCCTTCAAGAATGATGAGTGTGACAGTTGTTGATTAAGTTTATGCATGGTATCGAAGGAGTAAGGCTCAGAAGACATAAAGGAAAAAGGAACCTTTGCAACCACTCCTCTGGCCTTCCTCTTGGCCCCGACTGTGACCTCCTGATCGGATTCAGTGGCCTCCGGGTCTTCCTCTTCCTTTTCTTCTTCGTCTTCCCTCCCTGAAAATCGAGTATGTATCCGTGGGAAAAAGGTAAATGGTAGGAAAATAATGCAAGTAAAAGATAACATGAGAGTCGGACCAGTACCTTCATCATCATCAGCCGGCTCGTCTTCTTCTTCCGGGTCTCTGGAGGGGGGGAGGTTTCAACTCTCCAGAAGGGATCATCAGCCTAAAGTCAGAAAGATGAAAGTAAGAATTGGAAGTTGCATCAGGTCAAAATGTGGAAAAAGGTTATGAGAATTGGATCTTACCGCTGGAGCCGGGTTTTCCCGAGTGAATGGAGGTAACCCGGTAATGTTCTTTATCACCTCCAATTTTTCCGCCAAGAAACTCTTGATGGTTTTGTTGGTATCACCGGTTGCAAAGTTCCTGGTGGAGTATCGGAGCGCGTCTGTGGTGTGCCCCGAATACTCGCACATCAACTTGGTACGGGTAGAGTTGGGCTGGATCCGGAAATCGACCCATGTCTTCACCAAGTTGAGCCCAAGAAGGCCTTGGGCCGAGAGAACAGCTAGCCTAGCTAGCAAAGGCTGGATGGCCTCCCTGTCCGATTCAGGGGCAAAAGCATTGAAAGACTCGGAGATATCTAGGGGACCCTCCGAGTAACCCGGCAATCTTCTCTCGCCGGGTAGGGAGGTGTCTCGGCAGTAGAAAAAGGAGAGTTGCCAATTCTTAACGTGAGAGCTTAAGTTAAGGGTCGGCATAGGGGAATTCTTGCGGCGCTGGATGGAAACCCCGCCGCAAGTCAAGAGTGCACCGTCACCGCTTTCGCGGCACGGTTTGCATTGGAAAAGTTCTAGGAAAAGAGTCAAATTTGGCGGAATGCATAAATAGGACTCGCAAAGGACGATAAAATGGGTTATGTTCAATATAGAGTTAGGCCCTATATCGAACACCCGGAGGCCGTAATGGTTAAGGACTTCCCGAAAGAAAGAGTGACCCGGAGGACGGAATCCCCGGGTCACGTGTTCCACGAAGCAGATTACCTCGTTGTCAGCGGGTGTGGGCTGGGTCTCGTCACCCGGCGCCCTCCAGTGGATGTCCTTCTGGGAAGGAAGGACTCCCAACTCGGCCAGTCCTTCTAGCTGGGCCTTCGTAGCTGTGGATCTCCCCCAGTTGGCGGATATGGTCTGGGTTGTCTTCGCATGAGCCGGCTGCTTTCCTTGTCTCTTAGGGGCCATGGGATCAACCTGCGAAATACCAGGAAAAAAGATACAGGAAATGAGACTCGAAAATGTTGGGATATCCGAGTATCTATTTGGGGTGTCAAGAAGGTGTGAAAACTAAGAACTATTCGGGTACTGTGCACGGAGTGAAAGTTGCGAATTATCCGGGTATTAAGTACAACTATGGAAATTGTTGGTCACTTACGTATTGAAATGAGTTTGGGGAAGACGGATGGTTGCCCATGTCTCTACTGCAAGCAAAATAGCCGGAAAGGGAGGATTTTCCGGGTGTTAATGATATGCGTGGAAATTTGGATGGAATGGATCTAGATTGGAAAACTTGTGAATGATTCTACGGGGAAATTGATGATTAATAACGATAGGAGGGTGGTGTATGATCATCCAACAGGTTATTGAAGGAGTTGGCGAGCATTTAAACCATCTAATTTGGTGTGACGGGAAACATGGTCTGCGGATTGACCAGATCCAATCTAGATTAAATCGAGAAAATCACGGGGCTAGATTGACGAATACTTACTGGAAGAAATTGGGATGTGGCCTGGCGGCGGCCGGTGTTGTGATCTAGATCCCCCCTTGCAGCTCTTGGTGAGCGGAACGAAGGCGCGGTGGCGGATTTTGGCGGCGGCGCGGAGCGATTCAGGGTTGAATGTAATTGGCGACGGCCTTGTTACGGCGGCGTGCTCGGGATTCTCGAGGTGTTGCGGGGCGCAGGGAGTGAGGGAGCCGATGAGAGATTGGAGTGATGTGTGGAAGTCCAAGTTACCCTCTGGGCTCTATTTATAAGGTGTGGGGGGATACACCTATCCCAACGGGCGGAATCCGGAAGATTTGGGGTAATGGCTATCCGCGCGGATTTTACGAGATATGCTTCACATGCCGAGCAAGATATCCGGACGAAAAAGAGAAGGGGATCCTCTCCGCGGTATCGGGATCAATTATTGAGTAAAGTATAGAGTTTTGGCATTTTTATCAAGGCTTAGACCCGGAAAGTTAAGCAAAGCGTCTGGAGAAAAGTCGGGTTACTATATGGCCACCATGGAGTTAGGCGTAGCTATATGTCAAAGCACCTTAACCCGGCCTCCGTACACTTGCGCGTTTGATATTTTTGCAGGGAATAGCCAGTGCTTCAAGGAAGGATCCATGAAGCCCAAGCTATCCTGGGGACTACTGATGGAGGGATAATAACCCAGTAGGTTGACTCCAAGGTGTAACCCGGCCCAAGGGACATGGCGCAGGATCCGGCTAGGAATAACGAAACTTCTGGAAGGCCCAAAGTTTGCAGGCCTCGTAACCCGGATTGTGGGTTGCGGTAAGGAAAGCTAAGGGTTTGTAAGCGGTGTCCGGGTAGGATTCAGGGTGCGCCTTGGAGGGCAAGCCATGGGAGGTACGGTGCTTTATAAACCGACCTCTAGGTCTAGTTTACAGAGATCCAAGAGTTCTAACAATCTCGCCTAATATCGAGTATCCAGTGTAACACGCAATTTGAATTATTATCTTGAGATCGGAGACTCGGCGACTTGATTGCCGGCTACCAGATCAAAGTTCATCATCATGTTTTCCTCTGAGCTAAACCCTCTCCCAAATGCCTGTGTCGTCTTGCCCCAAGATCAGTTACCCCCGGTAACGTCTGCCGTGATTATCCCACGACACGCCCTGAACCACACCAAGATCTATTAGGAGGTTCCTGATCCAAACAGCTTCCTTTGCTGCCTCCGAGGCAGCAATATACTCAGCCTCTATTGTAGATGCAGACACCGTATCTTGCTTGGAACTCTTCCAGCTCACAGCTCCTCCGTTCATTATGAACACATATCCAGATTGCGAACGAGAATCATCTGAGTCGGTGAGATAACTCGCATCTGTGTAACCCTTTACATTGAATTCCTCATCACCTCCATAAACTAGGAACATTTCCTTAGTCCTTCTCAAGTACTTAAGGATGTTTTTAACCGCTGCCCAGTGGGCTTTGCCAGGGCCAGCCTGGTATCTGCTCCTAACACTTAGAGCATAGGAAACATCTGGCCTAGTACAAATCATGGCATACATGATGGATCCGATTGCCGAAGCATACGGGATCACACTCATCCGAGTTCGCTCATCAGTCGTCGAAGGACACTGAGTCTTGCTAAGTTTTATGCCATGGGATATCAGTAAGAATCCCTTCTTGGACTCTTCCATTTTGAATTTCTTCAAAACTTTGTCCAGATATGTACTCTGACTCAATCCAATGAGCCGCCTTGATTTATCTCTATAGATCCTGATTCCTAATATGTAAGTCGCCTCACCCAAATCCTTCATTGAGAAACTCCTTTCCAATGGTTCTTTAGTTTCTTGCAACATCATGACATCATTTCCAATCAGTAATATGTCATCCACATGTAAGATTAGAAAATTTACTTTGCTCCCACTAAACTTCTTGTATAAACAAGAATCATGATCGCTCTTGATGAAGCCAAACGATTTGACTAGCTCATCAAAGCGAATGTTCCAACTCCGAGATGCTTGCTTCAACCCATAAATGGATTTTTGAAGTTTGCATACCTTGTCAGCGTTAGCTGGATCGACAAAACCTTCGGGCTGTATCATATACACGTCCTCAGTTAAATTTCCATTAAGGAAAGCCGTCTTGACATCCATCTGCCATATCTCATAGTCGAAATAGGCTGTTATGACTAACATGATCTGAATTGATTTAAGCATCGCTACGGGCGAGAAGGTCTCGTCGTAGTCAACTCCTTGAACCTGTCGGAACCCCTTCGCGACAAGTCGTGCTTTATAGACGGAAATATTTCCATCCATATCAATTTTCTTCTTAAAGACCCATTTGCACTCGACGGGTCTTGCACCGTCAGGCAGATCAACCAAATTCCAAACTTGGTTTTCATCCATGGACTTTAACTCGGATCTCATGGCTCCAAGCCATGACTCGGAATCAGATCCCACCATCGCTTCCGAATAAGTTGCCGGCTCATTACTGTCTAACAGTAAAACATCACGAGCATTTTGTAATCTGGCAGATCTCCGTGGTTCAGGTGTTGTTACAGGTGTAGGTACCACGACCGGCTCAGCCTCCAAGGCGTTCGCCGACTTGCCCCTAGCCGGTTCCTCTCAAATTTCTTTGAGTTGCACTATGCTCCCACTGACTTCGCGACCGAGAAACTCTTTCTCAAGGAAGACACCATTCCGAGCGACAAACACATTGCCCTCTTCCCGGTTGTAGAAGTAGTACCCCAAGGTTTCCCTCGGATACCCCACGAAAATACATTTATCCGACTTGGGCGTGAGCTTGTCCGACTGAAGTCGCTTGACAAATGCTTCACAACCCCAAATCTTAAGAAAAGACAAACTTGGCCTTTTGCCAGTCCACATCTCATGTGGTGTCTTCTCTACTGACTTTGATGGTACTCTGTTTAGTGTGAACGCTGCAGTTTCTAGACAATAACCCCAAAATGATAAAGGTAGATCTTCCCGACTCATCATTGATCGTACCATGTCCAACAAGGTCCGATTTCTCCGTTCCGGTACACCGTTTCTCTGCGGTGTACCCGGAGGAGTGAGTTGAGGAACTATTCCACAACTCTTTAGATGGTCATCAAACTCATTGCTCAAGTACTCGCCTCCACGGTCCGACCGCAGAAACTTTATTTTCTTGCCGAGTTGATTTTGTACCTCACTCTGGAATTCCTTGAACTTTTCAAAGGCTTCCGACTTGTGTTTCATTAAATAGATATATCCATACCTACTCAAATCATCCGTGAAGGTAATGAAGTACTCATAACCACCGCTGGCTGTCGTGCTCATTGGACCACATACATCACTATGTATTAGTTCCAACAAGTCGGACGCCCTTTCACAACTCCTTGCAAAAGGTGTCTTGGTCATATTGCCTAATAGGCATGATTCGCATGCCTCGAATGACTCTAAGTCAAACGAAGTTAGAAGTCCATCATCATGGAGCTTCTTCATGCGGTTCCAACTTATATGACCAAGTCGACGGTGCCAAAAGTAAGTCATATTCAGATCATTTGGTTTCAACCTTTTAACATTTATGTTATAGACCGATTCACTATCAAGATTCAAAATAAATAACCCGTTCTGAACGGGTGCAAAGCCATGAAACATATCTTTCAAATATAAAGAACAACAATTATCCTTAATATTCGACTCATAACCTTGTCTCATCAAACATGAGGCGGAAATAATGTTTCGACTAAGCACTGGAACATAATAACAATTATTCAGTTCCATTAAAAATCCTGAAGGTAAATGAAGTTGCATCATGCCGACTTCCAACGCAGCGACTCTCGCCTTGTTGCCGACTCGAATATCAACTTCTCCTCTTGCCACGCTCCTAGTTCTTACCAGTCCCTGCAACGAGTTGCATATGTGAATAACTAATCCGGTATCATATACCCAAGAACTATTAGGTGCATCAGCAAGATAAATGTCTATAACATTGCACACAAGCGTACCTGAGTTGGAAGTCACACCTCCACTCTTGGCTCTGTCAGCCAAATACTTGGTGCAGTTCCTCTTCCAGTGGCCATCCTGCTTTAATACTTATGCTCCCACTAGAACCAACACCCCTCCGATGGTTGCTAAGTGATTCAAGATCCTAAATAAGCAAGCCGACTAGTGAGCTTTAGCATCACCGCTAGTCGTCAAGTGATCTAGGTAGGCAACACATTGCCAATCGTATCCCTATACGACTCATGTTAGTTGGGTGGCATCACATGCCCCGGCTCCCAACCTACCTCGCCCCAAGCCCCACAACCGTTGTGATGGACTCGTCCAGATTACCAAGTGCTTCCGTTGTAAGAGTCCGACTCAAACCCACCTAATCGGAAAGAATTGGTAGCACCTCAATTTTATGAGCCCACTACCAAGAATGTCTGACTTGTGATGGTGCAGCACTGGTGGGGCGACCGACTAGACCTTCTTTGAGGGATTAAAATCTACCAACTATCTAAATAGAGGTAAATAGAGACATAACAATAACACAAATAAAGCAATTATAATGTGAAATGGTATGGCTCTCTTCATGGTGATCTCCATCTCCACGACGCTTGTAAGTCGACTCGTGCCAAATCTTGTCACGTGCCATCTTACTCCATGTAGCCGACTTGTACGTCGACTTGCATGTCTTCCGGATTCTCCAACAAGCTACACTAGCTAGTAAATGAAAAATTACATAGAGAATCCGACACGCAGGCCGTTATACAATAAAATGACAGCACTTAGGCTCCAGCCGGCTGACAAGAAACATGATACGCAGATCATGTATGGATTACACACATCACATGCACATAAGCCATACCATTCACAACTTCCTGCAAAAAATAAGTTATGCATAGACACGATATCTACCGGCATTGTGAACCTCGTAACGACATCTAAGGCGCTACGACAGGGCGAAGCCGGCGGTCCCATCTGTATTCCAAACATGGATTTCTTCATCAGATAAAACGATTTTACCCAAATCTGATTCGTATTCCGATTTGATCAAACTCTTTGATCTTCGATCACCGCAACTGGATTTATGTGTCACGGTATACCCCGATGGCGGAAAACGACCGGTAGGGATAAGTTGTTCCACGACCTTAGCAGTATGATCACGGAAACCTGATCATCCATTAACCCCGAGTACGATTGATCCAATCAACCTTGTACAAAACCGATCTATCTCATAGACCGACCACCAAAACAACAATTAGATCACATATAACGCTAACTACATATCACATATGTACGGATCTCGGGCCTAATACCAGAAGCTACCGCTCTGATACCACTGTTGGAACGCGTAGAGATGAACAAAACTTTTTCCTACGCGGTACTTCCAAGATCTAGCCGAGGTAGAAGGCCACGATGATTACCACTAGACGCGCAGTTGTGGATAATCGATGAAGCGTGTCGGGGCAGCAGTCCCACGATCCGATCCAGCCGATCCTCGAAGTGCTGAACGTACAACACCTCTGCCGGTATCCACACGTACGAGGAGGAGCTCCGACGGCGGACTGCTAGGTCCGGTGCGACGGCTGGACTGAGTGGGGCTAGGGTTCTCAACGCATGGGAGAGGACTAACGTGCCCGCTGGGCAACCTGCGCCCCTCTTTATATAGCGAATGGTGGTGGGCTTCACAACACTTGTGGCCCATTCCCTCTGTGAGTCCGACTCACAAATTCAGTCCATTTCTGGTTCGGGACCAACCCGACCAATACATTTGCTTCCGCTCTTAAGTGTGCGACCCTGCAGGCTCATGGCGACTTGGACACGATTAGAGTCCGACTCTCAATCGATCAATCGGTAGCGGCTCCTAGCAGAACGTGCCGACTCCCAAGTCCCATTGAGTCATGACGACATACCTTCCAATGTGATTTACATCTTAGTCCCTTTTGCCTCACGATATACCTTGTCGAACTATAGGCGATTTATCGTCATCCCTTAAATAGCTCAACTCTCTTCTCGGTCAATGATATATGATTCATCTGACTAACTCTTAGTCAACAGACACAGTTAACACTTAACTGAGTCGCGCATGGCCATGCTTCCTGAATCATATCACTCGAGAGGGCCCAGAGAATATCTCTCCATTCGGAGGGGCAAAATCTCATCTTGATTATCCACATCACGTAGCTTGCTTCTCATTCGACCCGAACTCTGCCTTTATAGCTGCCTTGTCACAGAACAACGTTTGACAGAACCTAAGTCGGTGATCCACAACTCGGATTGTGCGACAACCTCAGGTCTAAGTATTACATTGATTGAGACATGCAAATGACGACGTACTCGTTGTATCTCAATATGGGTCAGTCCTACTTGGTAAACTCTTTAGCCAAGTCCGTGAACGTTGGAATGGCCTCACCATGCCCATGACAAGTGGAACCGTGTCATCAGCCAACACTCACATTAGTCTAGGGTGTGTGTCCCGCACAACCTTAACGACCAAGGACAATTAGTATTAACAACATGAATACATAGTTCCACAATCGAATCACATATTCAATGACATATATCAGATGTTCAAACCAAAGGACAACTTAATAACTTTATGAATACATTGGGAATTACATCATACATGATTGCCTCTAGGGCATATTCCCAACAGTCCAGGGGGGAAGTCGAGGCGTAGAACGTGCTGCAGTTTGTCGCCTCTTGGCGATATGAGGATTACGCCGGCTCTTGCCCCTTTGTTTCTTTTCGACCCGTCGAAGTACATGATCCAGTTACTCGTGTATTCTGGAGGTCCTGGAGTTTGCAGCTCTGTACACTCACTAAGGAACTCTACGACCACCTGGGATTTGAGGGCGTTGCGTCCTGTGTATATTATATCCCAGGCGCCTAGCTTGATGCTCCACTTTGCGATTCTTCCGAATGCCATGGGGTTGTTCATGATGTACCGAGTGATGCGTTGTTTAGCACCATGGAGGTATGTTCCTAGAAGTAGTGTTTCAGATTGCGGGCTGTATGGACCACCCCATACGCGAGTTCCTGGTAGTGGGGGTATCGCTGTTTGCATGGCGAAAGTATCTCGCTGATATAGTACACTGGTCTCTGAGCGCCGTATGATTGTCCGTCCTTTGGCCGCTCGACGACTATTACCGTGCTGACCACTTGATTTGTTGCGGCTAGGTAAAGGTAGAGAGGTTCCTGATATGTCCATTTTGCATCACCGTTTTATATTGTTATTTTCTGTTATTCATCGATATATTTTATGTTCTGATGCATCTCTTATGTTATTTTATCTTATTTTTCATGTTTCACAATTTTTGGAGAATAAACACCGGGACCAGAATTCTGATGGAAAAAGAACCGTCGAGATACCCTATTTCAGAAGATCAGAAGAAGAGGGGGGACACTGGAGGTATCTTGGAAGTTCAGAAAAGGGAGCCAGCCACGAGGAGAGCCGGATGGGGCCACCAGGGGCCCACACCATGGGGTGGCGCCCCCCCTTGGCCGCGTCGCCACATCGTGTGGCCACCCTGGCCCACCTCTGGTGGAGATTTTTGGCGTACTTGACCCCGAGGGAACCCTAAGCCCCAGACCATCATCGAAGAATTATTCCGCCGCTGCCTCGGGGCAGAAAACACCCGAGAGAGAAAAGCTCTCTGGTAGGGAGAAATCTGTCGGGGAAATTCCTCTCCGGAGAGGGGAAATCACAACCATCATTACTGCCATCGCTCCGGGCATCATCAAGATCGGCATCGTCATCATCATCACCACCAGCACCATCACCCTCATCATCCACCGTCATCCCGCTGTAACAATAATGGGCTTCTATCGTTGTTTTACATTAGATCTCTCTCCCGATGTGGATTACTTGTTAGTAGTTGATGCTTGTGAGATTTATCAGTGTTAGCACTTTATGACCGGATTGTTATCATCCATTATATCACCTCTGATTATGATCCATATGATGTCTTGTGAGTAGTTCGTTTAATTCTTGAGGACATGGGAGAAGTCATGATGTTAGTAGTGAAGTTATACTGAAGTAATATCTCGTGGTTTGCTATTTAAGTTGTGGTGCTATTCTTCTAGTGGTTTCATGTGAACGTCGACTACATGATACTTTACCTTTATGGTCCTAGGAGGCTGCATTGTGTATTTGGCTACTAACTGTGGGGTTGTCGGAGTGACAGAAATCTAAACCCCCGTTAGGAAACCAATGCACGAGGGAGCGTAGAATCCCGGAGTTTTAAGGTTGTGGTTAGTTTTATCTTAATTACTTTCTTGTATTTGCGGATGCTTATGAGGGGTATAATCACAAGTATGTATTAGTCCTAGTTGGGCGGTGCATTAGCATAGGTTCACCCACACAACACTTCACGAACCAATGGATATTAATCAACCGTAACGAAGCAAAAACACTTGACAAAATTCCCATGTGTCCTCGAGAATGTTTGGTAGTCATAAGTAATACAACCGGCTTGTCCTTTGCACTAAAAAGGATTGGGCCACTCACTTCAATATTATTTACCGCACTTTATTTACTCGCACTTTATTTATCTGCTATATCAAAAACCTCCAAAATCTCGTTTGCTAGTGTTTACAGTGAATCCTCTATCCAACCTGCTTGTCAACACCTTCTGCTCCTCGTTGGGTTTGACACTCTTATTTATCGAAAGTACTACGATACACCCCCTATACTTGTGGGTCATCAAGACTATTTTCTGGCGCCGTTGCTGGGGAGTGAAGCTCTATTGGTAAGTGGAATTGGTAAGAGAAACTTTTACTATGAGTGTTGTTTTTATTTTTGTCTGCTATTTTATTTCATTATCTATACTATAATTTGTCTTAGTGTCGTGATGGTACGTTCAACGAACGTTGGTTGGTACGTCGTACGTGCTTTCGCTCCCCTGGTACTTCGTAGGTAAGGGATCTGATAGATGATCCATTGGCTGTGACGGAGTCCAACACGGATACTACACGTACCAGCCAACGCACAGCGATCTGGTAGCTGATCGATTTGGCATAACATAATTGAACCGGATACTTACGTACACGGGCCAACGCGTCGCCCTAGGCCTGCCTTGATATCACAGAAACGGAGGCAGGTCGGAGGCACCCACCAGCCAGACGCACGTCCAGCCGAAGGTGTGATTGGTCGCGTTGGAAGAGCTCCCCGAACATGATGTCGAGCCAGCCCTGCCTCCTCCTTGACGCTCTTTTGCGATGCTTGGACTACGGATTTGTCCTTGCCCACTGACATGGATCATCCGCTCATATCCGATCTGGTGCAGATAACCGTCCACGCTGGAGTGTGCAGATAAGGCGGCTCACGGAGCCCTCCACGGGGGAAGAGAGATTTTTTTAGAAATGGGAGCCTAGGCCCCGGCCTCTGCATCAAAACGATGCACACAACCGGATTTTATTAAAAGATGTGAAGAAAAATCCAGAGTACAAATCGTATTACAGTCATGGATCGGATAACGTGGCCACAAAAATAAGTCACACAAACATCGACGAATTACACATCATGGAGGAGAAAGTTACGGCTGTGTACGGTACAACGTCCTAGAGTCCCATCGGATCAGTCGGCGACCTCCAGTATAACCAATTTAACGTGGACTCCAGTATAACCAATTTAACGTGGACTCCAACAAATGTGTTAGATGTATGTGACAACAATATCCTAACTAAGTACATATGGTATGTAAGCCTATGTATCTGTTTCGTGTACAATGCCCATCATCCAATCATCCATGCGTGAGGCTAAAGCACAGGAGAAACCACCGGATAAGAACAAACTATTAAACTAAAAAATTCACATCAATATCTATAATTTTAATATATCTTCCATCCAAACACAATATTTAAACCAATTACATAACTTGAAAACAAAAATATGAAACTTACAGATTGGAAGATATGGATAAGAATAAAAGTGTTATTTATGAATTGAGGCGACCGAGCGGGGAAGAAGGCTTAGTTCCCATTTGTTCTTGAGAGGAGAAAGTAGCTGAATTGGCTGGTGGCCGATATGGTCATTAATGAAGACAACACCATCATGCAACTTTTTCTTGGAACCGAGCCAGATGATTAATGACAACAACATCATCGTCCAACTTTTTCTTATAATCGAACCAGCATATCGTCAATGACGCCACCAACGACGACGACTTCATCACCGATCTACACTCGGACACCATGGACAGGCTGCATTACGAATTCTATTCTCGAGAAATGCAAGATCTTTGGCGTATTTGGACGACAAGGAAACAAGAGGGGGAATGAGAGGATGACGATGAGTAATCCGGGGGGGGGGGGGGGGGAGGGGGGGGGGTTAATAATGCATCTCATCTAACGTCCCGCCACACGTCCATTAGGAAGTAAGGGGTCATTAGTCTGATCTCTACCGCTTTCATGTTTTTTTGCCCGTTGCAACGCACGGGCACATTTGCTAGTGGAGAATACTTTTGGTTCTCTGTTTAGGGGTACTTCTATCGTTGCTACTAGGGTAGTTGGTAACCCGTCTTCTGCTGAATTAGATCCTTATAAAATACCTATGAAAATTGTTGGACGTGTTATGGATAACTGCTATTACGGTGATGGAACTGTCCATCTCGGTGATCATTTGCTCTTTATACATGAATTATGTGAGTTATTCAGGTGTGCAAGTATTACAATGGATCAAGTTAAAAGGAAATTACTTTCCTTATCGCTGAAAGGAAGAGCCGCATGGTTCAAATTACTGAAGAATGGTGATTCTATTGGATGGGAGGAAATTGTTCCTCCCTTTTATTCTAAATTTTATCCTCCTAGTGAGATTCATAAAGACCGGAATCAAATCTATAATTTCTGGCCTCATGAGGTAGAGAGTATTGCCCAAGCGCGGGGGATAATAAAGTTACTAATGCTTAAATGTCCCGTTCATGAAATCCCGAGAAATATTGTTATCAATAATTTTTATGCAAGGATTTCTCTTCATGATAAGGATTTATTGGATTCTTCTTGTTCTGGACCAATCACACGTATGGAGGAAGAAGCTAAATTGGATCTTCTTGACCGTATTCAAGAAAACACTGAAGGATGGGAGAACGACAAAGGTAGAAAGTCGGGTATAAATTATGATTATGAATGCATTAAATCTTTTATGGGAACCAATGATTTCTATGATGTTAGTGTTGTTTGTGGTCTTGATTCTCAAATCTTTGCAAACTGTCTTAAAGCTTTTGCCTCCTATCTTGATATTCCTAAAAATAATCATCACAAGTACCATGCACCTTATAAAGATATTGTTCCTGCTAGTAATATAGAAGTGCATGTTGTTAATGCTGCTGTTCCTGATCCATATGTTGAAAAGATGCCTTTCCCAGCTAAGGTGAAAGAACACTCTATGGTGGCTTGTGTGGTTAATAAGAGTAATAAGAAATCTATTGAACCTGATGAACAAATAACTGTTGAACCTGTTGTAGCAATAGTGAAAGATCTTGTTTGTGGAAATATGGAGGATGAACACATTGTCTTTTGTGAGGATGCTTCTGATATTGTTTCCCATCCTCATAGACCTAAGAAAACTAGTGTTCATGTGCTTTATGTAAAGATTGGTGATCATTTCTATTATGGTTTGTGTGATATTGGTGCTAGTTCTAGTGCTATACCTTATGAGCTTTATAGAGAAATTATGCATGAAATTGATTCTTGTGAGCTTGAAGATATTGATGTGGTTATTCAGCTTGCTAATAGACAAAAGGTTTTTCCGATTGGTATTGTTAGAGATGTGGAAGTTTTGTGTGGTAAGACTAAATACCCCACTGATTTTCTAGTACTTGGTAGGGCTGCTAGTAAGACTTGTCCTATTATTTTTGGTAGACCTTTATTGAACACTTGTGGTGCTATTATATATTGTAAAAGAGAGAAGATTTTGACTAAATTTGATGGAAAATCTTATGATTTCAATTTCTCCAAATTTGCTTGAGAACCTTATGGATCTAAATTGCTTGATGCGAATTTTAAAGTTGAACAACTTGCTTCTATTGCTCTTGCTCCTAACAATGATTTGCAGCAATATATGGAGGACCAAGAGAGTGATGTCTTTATGGAAGAGAGAAATGAGGTTGACGATATTCTTCTTCGTCAACCGGTGATACTGAAACATAATTTACCCGTGGAAGACTTGGGTACAACATTACCACCCAAGGAGGATCCTGTCTTTGATTTAAAACCTCTGCCTGATGATCTTAAATATGCTTATCTTGATGATAAGAAAATATACCCTGTTATTATTAGTGCTAAACTTTCAGGTGAATAAGAGGAAAGATTATTGGGAATTCTGAAGAAACGCCGTGGAGCTATTGGGTATACTCTTGATGATTTGAAGGGAATTTCTCCTACTATATGTCAGCATGATATTAATATTGAACCTGATGCAAAGCCAATTGTTGAACATCAACGCTGTTTAATTCCTAAGATGAAGGAAGTGGTAAGAAATGAGGTATTAAAACTTCTTGATGCTGGTATTATTTTTCCTATGGCTGATAGTATATGGGTGAGCCTTGTGCATTATGTCCCTAAGAAGGGAGGAATGACTGTTGTGCCTAATGAAAACAATGAGCTCATTCCGCAAAGAGTAGTAGTTGGGTATAGAATGTGTATTGATTTTAGAAAGGTTAATAAAGTTACTAAGAAAGATCATTATCCTTTTCCCTTTATTCATCAAATGTTAGAGAGGTTGTCTATGAAAACTCATTTTTGCTTTCTTGATGGTTATTCTGGGTTTTCTCAAATTGCTGTTAGGAAGCAAGATCAAGAGAAAACAACCTTTACTTGTCCTTATGGTACTTATGCTTATAGACATATGCCTTTTGGTTTATGTAATGCTCCTGCTACTTTTCAAAGATGCATGTCTGCTATTTTTCATGGTTTTTGTGAAGAAAATGTGGAAGTATTCATGGACGATTTCTCCGTCTATGGAACTTCTTTTGATAATTGTTTGCACAACCTTGATAAATTTTTGCAGAGATGTGAGGAAACTAATCTTGTTCTTAACTGGGAGAAATGCCACTTTATGGTTAATGAAGGAATTGTTCTTGGACATAAAATTTCTGAAAGAGGTATTGAAGTTGACAGAGCTAAAGTGGAAGCCATAGAGAAAATGCCATGTCCTAGGGATGTTAAAGGTATTCGTAGTGTTCTTGGTCATGTTGGTTTTTATAGGAGGTTTATTTAAGATTTCTCTAAGATATCAAAGCCTCTTACTAATCTTCTTCAAAAAGATGTAAAAGGTTTTGAAATTTTGAAGAAAGCTTTAACTACTGCTCCTATTGTTCAACCACCTGATTGGAATTTACCTTTTGAAATTATGTGTGATGCTAGTGATTTTGTTGTTGGTGTTGTTGTTGTACAGCGCATAGATAAGAAGTTGAATGTTATTCATTATGCTAGTAAGACTCTTGATGCTGCTCAAAAGAATTATGCTACTACTGAAAAAGAGTTCTTAGCTGTAGTTTTTGCTTGTGACAAGTTTAGACCTTATATTGTTGACTCAAAGGTTACTATTCATACTGATCATGCTGATATTAGATACCTTATGGAAAAGAAAAATGAGTAAGCCTAGGCTTATTAGATGGGTTTTGCTTTTACAAGAGTTTGATTTGCATATTGTGGATAGAAAGGGTGCTGAAAATCCTGTTCCTGATAACTTGTCTAGATTGGAAAACATTACCTTTGATCCTATTCCTGTTAATGATAGTTTTCCAAATGAATAGTTGGCTGCAATAAAGGTAAAATCTGTAACATCCCAAGTCTGAAAAATAGCCTTTAGAATGTTTTGCTCTCTGTTATTTTATGTTTTGCATCATGGCATCATGTTGATTGCAATTGTTTTGTTTGTTTTCCATTTGTTTTTCTCTGTTTTCATTTGTTTTCCAACTGTTTTCATCTGCTTTCCTTTGTTTTCTATTTGAATTTCAAACCAAATTTCAAACCTTTTGTTTCATCCTTGTGATGTTACAATTTCTAAAATGATATTTCAAAATAAAACAATTATTTGTTTCCATTAAAGTGTGATTCCAAACTATTGTTTTGTTTCTATAAAAATGCATCCAATAATCAAACCCTTTCAAATTTAATTTGTTTTCCATTTGAAATTCCAAACCAACATCCAAATATTTGTTTCCAAATAATCCTATAATGATCACTTATTAAATTGTTGCTTAATTCAATCAATCACTTTAGTCAATTAAATTCCAAATCACCTTTAAAATTCAAACAAAATGCATCAAACCAAAACCACTTTGAATTTATGAATATTATCTAAACCAATCAACTGCTTTAATCAAATTAACCATAGGGTTCACCCTATAAAGATGTTGTTTTCAATAATATTCATTCGATACTTAAAAATCTTTCAAATTTGGTTTAATTAACAAACAACATTTTAATTTGAAAACTTTTGGAAAAACCAGTTAGCAATTAGTTGCTATGTTAAAAACTAAGCTGACCATAATTTTTTTTCCAAATTTTTGCTAACTTGGAAACCTACCTTTTCTTCCTATTTTGTTTCTGCAAAAAAAAAATAAACAAACAGAAATAATAAAAGAGAGGGAGAGAGCACAGCAGCCCACCTAGCTAAGGCCAGCCCAACCCTTTTCCCTTCTTTCCACTTAAGCCCACCCCCCTTGGCCCAGTACCTCCCTCATGTCGCTTTCTTCCTCAACGAGCTGACGACAGCAGTACGACTGCCTCTCCTCCGTTTGATCATCCTCTGCCCCTCCCGATTGCTGCCGTACATGGCCCTAGCCCCTATATCTACCCTACCACCGAGCTCTGCTAACCCTAGTTCCTCTCCCCTAGCGCCGTCGCCTCTCCTCCATCTCCCCTCTCTTCTGGTTCTTGTTCCTCTGAACCACCGAGACCCGCAACCACCGAGACGCCCACCTCTGCCTCCTCATCGCCGTCACCACGTCCACCTCGAGGGGCATCTGACGGCGGGAATGGACTCGCGGATGCTCCAGCTACTGCCCCGCCTCTTCGCCGCTTGCTGGGAGACGGTGTGGTGGCCGCGGCGTCGCCGGCCACCGTCGCCCTCGTATCTGTCGACAGCAACCTCGACGATCAGAAGCGAGGTGAGCATCGCCTCCTATTTTCTCTCCCGTCCCTTTCTTGTTGTTCGCCTCCACACCACGCACCAGCATCCACCCGCGACCACCACCACGTCGCACACCCTCCACGGCGAGCCCAACAGCCATCTGCCGGCGGCAGCCATCCCTTCTGTCGAAACTGAATTTTGGTTCAGTTAAAATCATAGCCTTTCTGAACCTTACCTGTGTTGCACGTCTGTACCTATCAAACGAATCGAACCACCGCAGTGGTTAGCACACAGCGCACACGGCAGGGGGTCGCGGGATCGATCCCCCCGCGGCGCATCTTTTTTTTTGGGGATTATCTCTCCTTAGCCTGTGGCCCACCCGTCATAGTCCCTGTAGGCCAGCGCAGCTGCCACGCCAGCGCCTGCGTGGCAGTGGCCCACAGGTCAGTGCCTGTGGGTACGTTCCAGCACGGTAACAAAGTATTAAAAAACAAATCCGTTTTAATTTCTGTTTTTCTTTTAATTGGCAGAATAAACACCTAACTTGAAAATTCAATAACTTTAAATCTATAAACCCAATAAACAAAAACTTTATATGTTTTCTGTTCAAAATTTAACAATCTTTCCAAATAACTTATTTGTGTTCTGTTTTGAATTTTCAAAATGCAATTTAAATTCAAATTCAAATAATTCAAATGCCATTTGTAATAAATCATAACTAATTCATCCTATTTCCAAATAATGCAAACAAAATATGTTTTTCACACCATTTTGAATGTTCTATCCAAATATAATTTTTGTTTTCTGTTTTGAATAATTAAAATTGCCTAAACAATTTAAATCTTGTTTAATTCATAATTAATTAATCCAAAGTCCAATTGCAAAATGTGAAACATGTAATCCAACAAAAATTTGATGTTCTTTTCAAATATAAACTTTGTTATTTGTTTTGCACACTCTAACTTGATGAAAACAATGTTTGTTGTGTGACATGTCTAAGTAACCAAAACTTTCCAAAATTAACAAATAAATTCCAAACTTGTTCTATTCCTTTTTCCTTTGCATCCATCACTGTTAGTTGTTGTTATTTTTGCTGTTATCATCATGCATGCATCATGTTTAACCACTTACACCTGTTAATCAAATGTAGATCATTGCTTCCACCTTAACCATTTGCATCCATATGCAATTCACATTGCATATGGGTCCAATTAAATTGTGTTATATTGTCAAGTAGTTTATTCTGATGCACCTATTAACATGACATGCATCATCCCATGTTTGTGCACCTATGCCATTATATTGATTGTTTATCGTTCTGCAATGTTTGTTTGCTTCTTCCCGGATATACGACGACGTTGAGACTGACGATACTTACGACACCCCTTCTAAGGAGTTAGCTCAGTACCAGGCTACTGGGTTTTGCAGGCAAGTTATCACTCACATGAACCACTGTGTTCCTTTCAACATTGGTTACCGATACTTTCCGTTGTTCTTTTCTGCTAGCCCTAGTAGTAGTTATTTCTGTTACGAACCCATCACATGAATCCCTTAACCTTGAAATTGCCTCACCTCCACTCCTATCACCCTTTGGTTGAGCCAGTGTCTTACTAGCATGCTTAGGTTGTTTTGCTCGAGTCTGTTACCCGTTACTTTCTGTTACCATTTCTATTATGTTCTGGGGGCTCGATGTTTAATCAATCAATCATGCTAATGATATTGTTAAATAATAATTTGATGATAAGGCACCGGCAGGAGGCCCATGAGAGGTTTTGAAGCCTGCTAGTGTCGACCCTAATAGGAAAAGGGTCTTGTCTACTGATCCATGATGAGCGCACTACCCGCATTTGGGAAGCGAGTATGGGCGCCCCCCTCAACTTGACCTGATTCGCATCTCGTCCAAATCGCCTCATTTAGTTCGTGTTTTCCATTTGCCGCATCATGTTTTTGCGAGCCCAGGCCAGGGTGGAACTTTCGTAGTCGGCATATAGGGGGACACGTTCTTAGAGTGCTATGAGGGTCCATTTTCTTCTGGGCTCGATTAGCCGTGCGCCCAAGGTGCTTTGGGCTTGATGCGAAGAATGGTTGGTTGTGTAGAGTACCCCGCTTGGTGGAAGTGCATTTCCATCTGGCGGGTTATTCTTGAGTGTACGGCCAAATTGGTGCAACCCTGCAGGGATAATCTTCTCGAGAAGCCGTGTTTTCCGCGGTTATGGATTACTTGGTGAAAGTACTGGCTAACAAGTACTCAGGACAACTTAAACATAATGATCAAACATGTTACACCCCATGATTAATAACTTGACTAGTAATAGGCTTATTGACACAATAATTTGAACCAACATTAACTCAACGGTGTGAGTTATCCTCGGATTGCTTCTTTGGATAAGGGGCGAGATCCAGGATGGGTTGGTTTGAAGTTATCTTTCAGTTGGTTACAATCCTCGATCTTATCTCCTTTCTGTTAGCCGGCAGTTGTAGTATGTTTCTGTAGTTGTGTAGAGCAGCCAGTTGCAGCATCTTTTACATCCCCTTCCTTTCCGTTGAACCCAAGTCATCTGTGCTTGGTGTTGACGGGTTACACTTTGGTGAACTGTGAGTCTTGCTTGCCAGTACGTTTATGTACTGACCCCTTTTGGGGCTGTGGTTTACGCAGACGACGTTTCCGAGGATCTACATGGTGGCAACTACGTGAAGTTGGACGAGACTGCTGACGAGTAGATAGCGGACCCGGGCAGGATCCGAGACTTCGTGGATGGGCTCCGCCTGTTTGTTCCCGGCCTCTTAGGCCTATTTGGTTCTTGTCTGTACTCAGACATGTTGAATGCTTCCGCTGTATTGTAACGATGTATTGTTGGGGCATGTGCCCTCTGAATGATTGTATTTGCTATCTCTGCTCTAATGAGAGCCATTTGCAACTTATTTCAATCTTTTGTGTCGTAGAGATCTGTTGTGATATCACTTGTTAAACGCCGTTGACGTACCATGTGTGTATGGTTTGAAGTACGTCGACGGAAGTGCCTTTGATCTCTAGTGGATAGTTTACATCGACGATGGAATAGCAGGGCTTGTGTTGTCGCGCATAAGCGCAGGCCTACCAGGAAGCTGGGACGTGGGAGCATTTATGCCCCATAATCCAAGCATCTGCTATCCAGTTCGTACGGTGAGTATCCCCTAGAAATCAGGGTGCGACAAATGGTATCAGAGCCTGTCTGCCTGTAGGATCCCTTTTTACTGGTCGCAGTTGAGTCTAGAAACTATTTTGTAGCTATATAGGAAAAACAAAACGTGAGAGTAGGAATTCTGTTCCTTTTCTTCTTTCCCCACCCACCCTCCCTTTTTCTGGTAAGGAAGTGTAACGTTGATTTTTCCCTTCTCATCTAAACTTTCAAGTTAGGATTTCACGAATTCTGGTTTCTCTAGGATGGTTATATCTACTAGACCATAGGAATGGAGGTGGTTGTGACGTGATTTATCATGTTGCCTACTCATGATTGAGAACGGTGGCAAATAGGCCCCGGAAGCAGATCCTCTATTCCTTAAGCAGTAGATATTGATCCTTTAGAAGCCCGGATGGGTTTTCCATAGTACCTCAGGAATTTTGTTCTCGTTTTCCTCGGTGTTGCTTCAATATCCTGTTCTTCTAAACATTTCCTTTTCGTCCGTTCAAATCTTGTTGTTGTTTTCCACTTCAAATCTTCTACCGGCGTCTAATCAAAGTTTACCCGTTCATCTGCTAAACTCTATTCCAGCTAAAGTGTTGTTTCATACCGGAGCATCACATTCCTTCGTGTCAACAATCTTTTCCACAACATACAACCCAATTCTGGTTCCACTAAGCAATCAAAACTCTGTTCACTCTCCGGAATCTCAAATGTTGACTTCCAACATAAGTAAGAACAATCCAATTCTAAAGGGAGGCCACATATTCCTTGCTTCTCTCATACTACTTGAAAATTCTGACATTGATGTCATCCTTGCTGTTCCATTGATGTCAATAACTCTGTTCCACCATCCTACCCAGATAATCTATCCTCCAAATGAATCAAGTTCCATTCAGCTATACACCCTCGATACAAAAACTCTCCCTTTACTTGAAAATGTTCCGGTGGTTTGCAAATTCCCTGACGTCTATCCAATGTGCACGATGTGTTTCACGTGTAACAGCTCAAGAGGATCTTCCCAAGAAGTTTCCGGACCTTTTCTTTTCCCAGTAGGAATCTCGGGGCGCGATTCCTTCAAGGGGGGGCGTTTTGTAACATCCCAAGTCTGAAAAATAGCCTTTAGAATGTTTTGCTCTCTGTTATTTTATGTTTTGCATCATGGCATCATGTTGATTGCAATTGTTTTGTTTGTTTTCCATTTGTTTTTCTCTGTTTTCATTTGTTTTCCAACTGTTTTCATCTGCTTTCCTTTGTTTTCTATTTGAATTTCAAACCAAATTTCAAACCTTTTGTTTCATCCTTGTGATGTTACAATTTCTAAAATGATATTTCAAAATAAAACAATTATTTGTTTCCATTAAAGTGTGATTCCAAACTATTGTTTTGTTTCTATAAAAATGCATCCAATAATCAAACCCTTTCAAATTTAATTTGTTTTCCATTTGAAATTCCAAACCAACATCCAAATATTTGTTTCCAAATAATCCTATAATGATCACTTATTAAATTGTTGCTTAATTCAATCAATCACTTTAGTCAATTAAATTCCAAATCACCTTTAAAATTCAAACAAAATGCATCAAACCAAAACCACTTTGAATTTATGAATATTATCTAAACCAATCAACTGCTTTAATCAAATTAACCATAGGGTTCACCCTATAAAGATGTTGTTTTCAATAATATTCATTCGATACTTAAAAATCTTTCAAATTTGGTTTAATTAACAAACAACATTTTAATTTGAAAACTTTTGGAAAAACCAGTTAGCAATTAGTTGCTATGTTAAAAACTAAGCTGACCATAATTTTTTTTCCAAATTTTTGCTAACTTGGAAACCTACCTTTTCTTCCTATTTTGTTTCTGCAAAAAAAAAATAAACAAACAGAAATAATAAAAGAGAGGGAGAGAGCACAGCAGCCCACCTAGCTAAGGCCAGCCCAACCCTTTTCCCTTCTTTCCACTTAAGCCCACCCCCCTTGGCCCAGTACCTCCCTCATGTCGCTTTCTTCCTCAACGAGCTGACGACAGCAGTACGACTGCCTCTCCTCCGTTTGATCATCCTCTGCCCCTCCCGATTGCTGCCGTACATGGCCCTAGCCCCTATATCTACCCTACCACCGAGCTCTGCTAACCCTAGTTCCTCTCCCCTAGCGCCGTCGCCTCTCCTCCATCTCCCCTCTCTTCTGGTTCTTGTTCCTCTGAACCACCGAGACCCGCAACCACCGAGACGCCCACCTCTGCCTCCTCATCGCCGTCACCACGTCCACCTCGAGGGGCATCTGACGGCGGGAATGGACTCGCGGATGCTCCAGCTACTGCCCCGCCTCTTCGCCGCTTGCTGGGAGACGGTGTGGTGGCCGCGGCGTCGCCGGCCACCGTCGCCCTCGTATCTGTCGACAGCAACCTCGACGATCAGAAGCGAGGTGAGCATCGCCTCCTATTTTCTCTCCCGTCCCTTTCTTGTTGTTCGCCTCCACACCACGCACCAGCATCCACCCGCGACCACCACCACGTCGCACACCCTCCACGGCGAGCCCAACAGCCATCTGCCGGCGGCAGCCATCCCTTCTGTCGAAACTGAATTTTGGTTCAGTTAAAATCATAGCCTTTCTGAACCTTACCTGTGTTGCACGTCTGTACCTATCAAACGAATCGAACCACCGCAGTGGTTAGCACACAGCGCACACGGCAGGGGGTCGCGGGATCGATCCCCCCGCGGCGCATCTTTTTTTTTGGGGATTATCTCTCCTTAGCCTGTGGCCCACCCGTCATAGTCCCTGTAGGCCAGCGCAGCTGCCACGCCAGCGCCTGCGTGGCAGTGGCCCACAGGTCAGTGCCTGTGGGTACGTTCCAGCACGGTAACAAAGTATTAAAAAACAAATCCGTTTTAATTTCTGTTTTTCTTTTAATTGGCAGAATAAACACCTAACTTGAAAATTCAATAACTTTAAATCTATAAACCCAATAAACAAAAACTTTATATGTTTTCTGTTCAAAATTTAACAATCTTTCCAAATAACTTATTTGTGTTCTGTTTTGAATTTTCAAAATGCAATTTAAATTCAAATTCAAATAATTCAAATGCCATTTGTAATAAATCATAACTAATTCATCCTATTTCCAAATAATGCAAACAAAATATGTTTTTCACACCATTTTGAATGTTCTATCCAAATATAATTTTTGTTTTCTGTTTTGAATAATTAAAATTGCCTAAACAATTTAAATCTTGTTTAATTCATAATTAATTAATCCAAAGTCCAATTGCAAAATGTGAAACATGTAATCCAACAAAAATTTGATGTTCTTTTCAAATATAAACTTTGTTATTTGTTTTGCACACTCTAACTTGATGAAAACAATGTTTGTTGTGTGACATGTCTAAGTAACCAAAACTTTCCAAAATTAACAAATAAATTCCAAACTTGTTCTATTCCTTTTTCCTTTGCATCCATCACTGTTAGTTGTTGTTATTTTTGCTGTTATCATCATGCATGCATCATGTTTAACCACTTACACCTGTTAATCAAATGTAGATCATTGCTTCCACCTTAACCATTTGCATCCATATGCAATTCACATTGCATATGGGTCCAATTAAATTGTGTTATATTGTCAAGTAGTTTATTCTGATGCACCTATTAACATGACATGCATCATCCCATGTTTGTGCACCTATGCCATTATATTGATTGTTTATCGTTCTGCAATGTTTGTTTGCTTCTTCCCGGATATACGACGACGTTGAGACTGACGATACTTACGACACCCCTTCTAAGGAGTTAGCTCAGTACCAGGCTACTGGGTTTTGCAGGCAAGTTATCACTCACATGAACCACTGTGTTCCTTTCAACATTGGTTACCGATACTTTCCGTTGTTCTTTTCTGCTAGCCCTAGTAGTAGTTATTTCTGTTACGAACCCATCACATGAATCCCTTAACCTTGAAATTGCCTCACCTCCACTCCTATCACCCTTTGGTTGAGCCAGTGTCTTACTAGCATGCTTAGGTTGTTTTGCTCGAGTCTGTTACCCGTTACTTTCTGTTACCATTTCTATTATGTTCTGGGGGCTCGATGTTTAATCAATCAATCATGCTAATGATATTGTTAAATAATAATTTGATGATAAGGCACCGGCAGGAGGCCCATGAGAGGTTTTGAAGCCTGCTAGTGTCGACCCTAATAGGAAAAGGGTCTTGTCTACTGATCCATGATGAGCGCACTACCCGCATTTGGGAAGCGAGTATGGGCGCCCCCCTCAACTTGACCTGATTCGCATCTCGTCCAAATCGCCTCATTTAGTTCGTGTTTTCCATTTGCCGCATCATGTTTTTGCGAGCCCAGGCCAGGGTGGAACTTTCGTAGTCGGCATATAGGGGGACACGTTCTTAGAGTGCTATGAGGGTCCATTTTCTTCTGGGCTCGATTAGCCGTGCGCCCAAGGTGCTTTGGGCTTGATGCGAAGAATGGTTGGTTGTGTAGAGTACCCCGCTTGGTGGAAGTGCATTTCCATCTGGCGGGTTATTCTTGAGTGTACGGCCAAATTGGTGCAACCCTGCAGGGATAATCTTCTCGAGAAGCCGTGTTTTCCGCGGTTATGGATTACTTGGTGAAAGTACTGGCTAACAAGTACTCAGGACAACTTAAACATAATGATCAAACATGTTACACCCCATGATTAATAACTTGACTAGTAATAGGCTTATTGACACAATAATTTGAACCAACATTAACTCAACGGTGTGAGTTATCCTCGGATTGCTTCTTTGGATAAGGGGCGAGATCCAGGATGGGTTGGTTTGAAGTTATCTTTCAGTTGGTTACAATCCTCGATCTTATCTCCTTTCTGTTAGCCGGCAGTTGTAGTATGTTTCTGTAGTTGTGTAGAGCAGCCAGTTGCAGCATCTTTTACATCCCCTTCCTTTCCGTTGAACCCAAGTCATCTGTGCTTGGTGTTGACGGGTTACACTTTGGTGAACTGTGAGTCTTGCTTGCCAGTACGTTTATGTACTGACCCCTTTTGGGGCTGTGGTTTACGCAGACGACGTTTCCGAGGATCTACATGGTGGCAACTACGTGAAGTTGGACGAGACTGCTGACGAGTAGATAGCGGACCCGGGCAGGATCCGAGACTTCGTGGATGGGCTCCGCCTGTTTGTTCCCGGCCTCTTAGGCCTATTTGGTTCTTGTCTGTACTCAGACATGTTGAATGCTTCCGCTGTATTGTAACGATGTATTGTTGGGGCATGTGCCCTCTGAATGATTGTATTTGCTATCTCTGCTCTAATGAGAGCCATTTGCAACTTATTTCAATCTTTTGTGTCGTAGAGATCTGTTGTGATATCACTTGTTAAACGCCGTTGACGTACCATGTGTGTATGGTTTGAAGTACGTCGACGGAAGTGCCTTTGATCTCTAGTGGATAGTTTACATCGACGATGGAATAGCAGGGCTTGTGTTGTCGCGCATAAGCGCAGGCCTACCAGGAAGCTGGGACGTGGGAGCATTTATGCCCCATAATCCAAGCATCTGCTATCCAGTTCGTACGGTGAGTATCCCCTAGAAATCAGGGTGCGACAAAATCCCAAGATATCCCATGGTATGCCGATTATGCTAACTTTATTGTTTCAAAGTATTTGCCTCCAACATTTATAGCTCAACAAAGAAAAAAATTCTTCTATGATTTGAGGCATTACTTTTGGGATGACCCACATTTATATAAAGAAGGAGTAGACGGTATTATGAGAAGATGTGTTCCAGATCATGAACAACATCAAATATTGAAGAAGTGCCATAGTAGTGCTTATGGAGAACATCACGCTGGAGATAGAACCGCACAGAAGGTTCTAAAATCAGGTTTCTATTGGCCTACCCTCTTTAAAGATGCACGTAAATTTATTTTATCTTGTGATGAATGTCAAAGAGTAGGTAATATTTCTAGACGTAATGAAATGCCTATGAGCTATTCTCTTGTTATTGAACCTTTTGATTGTTGGGGATTTGACTTTATGGGTCCTTTTCCTCCTTCGAATGGTTATACTCACATTCTTGTTGCTGTTGATTATGTTACTAAGTAGGTAGAAGCTATACCTACTAAAAGTGATGATGGTGAGACCTCTATATAAATGCTTAAAGATGTTATTTTCCTTAGGTTTGGTGTGCCTAGATATCTTATGACTGACAGAGGTTCTCATTTTATTCATGGTACTTTTAGAAAAATCCTTGCTAAATATGATGTTAATCATAGAATTGCCTCAGCTTATCATCCTCAAACCAGTGGGAAAGTAGAATTATCAAATAGAGAAATTAAATCTATCTTGCAAAAGACTGTTAATAAATCTAGGAAGAATTGGTCAGATAAGTTGAATGATGCTTTATGGGCTTATAGAACTGCTTATAAAGATCCTATGGGTATGTCTCCCTATAAAATGGTTTATGGAAAAGCTTGTCACTTGCCTTCAGAATTAGAACACAAAGCTTATTGGGCAGTGAAAGAATTAAATAAAGATTTTAAGCTTGCTAGTCAGAAAATAATGCTTGATTTGAATCATCTAGATGAATGGAGATGTGAAGCTTATGAAAATGCCAAGCTCTTTAAAGAGAAATTTAAACAATGGCATGATAAAAGAATCCTTAAAAGAGAGTTTCATGTTGGTGAGAAAGTTCTATTGTAAAATTACTCTCCCGATGGGAAGGAGCTTATATTATTGAAGAAGTGTATCGCTCGGGTGCAATCAAAATTGCTTCCCTCGAAGATAACACTACACAAGTGGTAAATGGACAAAGACTCAAACATTATATTTCTGGGGATTCCTATGATGAAGATGTGGATGTTATTCAAGTAATGACTCCGGAGAAGTTCATTAGGGGGAATATTCTAGGATCTGCAGAGTCTGTTTTGGAATAGGTAATAGTTTTGTTAAGAAAAAGTTCGCGAAATACTTTTTCATTTATAGATTATTGATTTTTGGAAAATATAAAAAATACTGAGCCGAAGAGAAGTTGGAGAAGGTGCCCGGAGGAACCGCACCATGAGGGGGCGTGGACCCACCCATGGCCGCGCTACCCTATTGTGTGGGTGCCTCGGAGTCCCTCTCTGACTCGTTTTCAACCTAGACTTTCCTTTCGTTACGCATATTTTTTCTATATAACCCCCCGGACCCCCGAGTTCCATATATCGTTTTCTCGTTGTGTTTCTGTTTCGAGTTGTTTCTGCCAGGTTACATCTTTAGATCTAGAGCCACAATGTCCTCTCCTGGATCTCCCAAAGACAGTTTCTTTGAGAACGTCGTCAACCCGTACATGAACGAGTTGAAGATGCATCCCAAGGAATTGCTTCTCAAGGATGGGGAGGTGTATATTAAAGGAGAAGGCGGTCTGGAAGCTAGGATGGAAGAGTCGGAGCAAGAAGTTTTAGGTACAAGAAGATGGCGGAGTGTGAAGTTGATATCATCCACACGATAAAGACATAACAGATCGCTGAATACAAGAAGGATAATTTGAAGCTTTGGGAGGAAATTTTCTCACTCACCAAGACCACCAACGATTTGCAAGCACAACTCTATGATGTGCAAAACCAGAACTGTGAGTATGAGAACAGATTTAAAGATATAAGATCTGTTGCTAGTTTCAGGATGTTGGAGACCAGGACATCATTTGTGGATGGAGAGACTTTACCTTGGAAGACTGGGGATGAGAAGGAATCACCACCACCACCGAAGAATTGATTCGGCATTGGTATTGGAATCCCCTTGGCTTGTTCCAAGCTTGGGGGAGTGCAGCGGTATCACTTTTATCTTTCACCCTTTTTACCCTTTTAGTAGAGTCATATCATGAGTAGAGGAAATATCATATAGTATGGTTTGCAGTATGGAAGTGTTGCTCCTTAGTTGGTTATCGTTGTATCCCTTGGTTTGAGTTGTCGTAATGAAATATTAATGATAAGTTTCATCATCTACTTGTTTCACTTTATATTAGTTTGCAATTTTTGTTATGTGATTGATCTTGTTATTAGCATTGGTACCAATTCTAGAGTTTCTAGATAATCTAGTTGGTTTTGGCTAACTTATCATTGGTCAGTAGCAACAATTCGTTGAGACTTAAGTATAAAAGAGGGAGTTGCATGTAGATATATTATTCCATGATATTTCTTCTTTGTTAGCTCATAAGCTTAGTATTCTCAAATAAGTTTGTTTGCACCTTCAAGGAAGATTGCATGATTGGCTTTAGCATATATGTTTTTGTTTGTTTTGCTTTGATTCTTATGCTTGCTACCCAACCTTGCAAGCCAAAAACCTGTACTGAGAGGGAATGCTTCTCGTGCACCCAAACCTTGAGCCTCAAAACCTTGCCATTTGTGTCCACCATACCTACCTGTATGTGTTATTTCACCGCACTTCAAGTACATTGCTTGTGTGCTACCTTTAAACCTTCAAAATTTACATCTGTTTTGTGCTCCTGTTTTAGCTCATGAGGACGCAAATAGAGAATCTTTATCTCACTGTTGATTGGATTTCACACCCTGGACTAGTGGCTTCATCCGCTTATCCAAATGCTAGAAGAGCTAGCAGCGGGATTCCCAGCCCCAAATAATAATACAAATTCTCTTCACTCTTTTTGCCCCTGATTTATCAGTCAAAGCATAATTGTGTAAACAAAAGAGAAAGAGCGATGACCTTCTATACCAGTTGCGTCCTTCTATGGGATCCGCTCTTGTGAAGTCTAGTTGGCTTGCGACGTACTGTATTTTCTGTTTGCCATTCGTTGATATAAACATACTGAAAGTGCACTATGGTCAACTAGAGGGGGGTGAATAGAATGACTACAATTTTTTTCTTTTCTTTTATTTTTAGTAGGGCTAAGCAAGATAAGATAAGGTTCTCTAGATGTGCATCTAGGTGAGCAACCTATGTGGACAAGATAATATACGCAACGGAAGTAAAACGAAAGGTAGCAAGATAAACCACAAGTGTAAGCAAGGAGAGAAGGGTAGTATTCCCGTAGTTCCTTCTCAATGAGAAGTACGTCTACGTTGGAGAGGTGGGGATCCACCTAAGCACTCCTCAATAGCACGGTTGTGCACACCTTATTCTCCTTGAGCTTCTCCGGTGAGGGAGATTCTTGTTTCCACTATGAGGTCGACTTGGAGGCGTTGACCAAACCTTTACATGAGCTCGAGGTCACTCCACAAGATGGATGGAGACTCTCTGTCGCACCCGGACTTCTAGAGGATACTCGCAGTTCCGTTAAACAGTAGTTGATTGGATTACGGGGCTTACCGGCACCCGCATCTCTTACGAGTAGGCCAACACACGTATGTGTGACAACCAACCCCTACTGTTCATCGTCTACGTAAACCATCCCATAGAAATCAGGATACTACCATTGACGTACTTCATACCATACACACATGGTACGTCAACGGCGTTTAACAGAATGATAGCACAACATATCTCTAAGACACAAATAAGTAGAAATAAGTTGCAAATAGCTCTCACTAGAGCAGAGATAGCAAAATACAATCATCCAGAGGACACATGTCCCAACATATCATCATTACATCACAGCGGAAGCATTCAAAAGGTCTGAGTACAGACAAATCCAAATAGTCCTAAGAGGCCGGAAACGAAAAGACGGAGCCCATCCACGATGTCTCGGATCCTGCCCAGGTCCGCTATCTACTCGTCAGCAGCCTCGTCAAACTCCACGTAGTAGCCATCACGGGGATCCTCGTAAGCGTAGTCTGCGGAAACCACAGCCCCAAAGGGGTCAGTACATAAACGTACTGGCAAGCAAGACTCACAGGTCACCAAGGTGTACCCCACAACATCAAGCACAGATGCTTTGGGTTCAAAGGAAGAAAGGGTGATACAAAAGATACGGCAGCGGGCTGCACTGACCAACTACAGAACATACTACAACTTCCGACTAACAGAAAGGAGATAAGATAGCGTATCGTAACCAACTATAACTAACCACCAAAACAAACCCATCCTGGATCTCGCCCCTTATCCAAAGAAGCACTCCGAGGATAACTCACACAGTTGGATTAATGATGGGTCAGTTTATTGTGTCAATAAGACTATTACTAGTCAAGTTAGCATTAGTTAAGTGTAAGTTGTTCTGAGTACTTGTTAGCCAGTACTTTCACCAAGTTAACCATAACCGCGGAAAACACGGCTTCTCGAGAAGATTTATCCCTGCAGCGGTGCACCAGTTTGGCCGTACACGTAAGAATAACCCGCCAGATGGAATGCCTCCCACCAAGCGGGGCACTCAACACAACTCAACTCTTCTTCGCATCAAGCCCAAAGAACCCCGTGCAATTGAGCGCACGGCTAATCAAGCCCCACGAAGAAAAGGGGACCCTCATAGCACTCTAAGAACTGTTGTTGTGGCTCTCGATCAACTCACGGAATCCAGAGGATGAACTTGGATGAACGCAAAGAGTATGAGAGAGAGACATGATTTGGCGCTGCGTAAAAGGGTGCAGCTTTTCTGTTTACTTCTGCTATTTATTCAGAGATAGGAAACAGACCAACCAACTGGCCGAGAAACTAGCTACAACAGGCCACGACTGAGTGCGCCATCCCACACTCCGCTTGGCGTGCTAGTGATCCTAGATACGAGGAAAAGAACTGGTCCTAGCCTATCTACTTACACGAGATCACAGGCGATCATGCATGTGTTTATTCTGAACTGAAAAACGACCACACCTGCAACGGCATGATACGCTACAGTACCTGAACTTGAAAATAGCTGAAACTGCACAGGTGCAGGGTTTAGTTCAACACTTCACCCCCTTAAACCTGCACCTTCATGACTCCCAATTTCGCTCTCATCTCCACGAATCGGGTCCTGCCTAGCGCCTTGGTCAACACATCTGCCAGCTGCTCATCCGTTCTGACATGATCCACCTCCACCTTCCCATCCTCCATGCATTGGCGAATGTGATGGAACTTAATATCGATGTGCTTACTCCGGTCATGGTGAACCGGATTCTTGCTCAAGGCAATAGCAGATTTATTGTCTACGAACAGCTTGAACTTTGCCGGTGGCCTTCCCAACAAATCTCCTAGCAGACCACTGAGCCATTCTCCCTGGCTTGTCCCTGCTGCTGCTGCCACGTACTCTGCCTCGCAGGATGACATGGCCACAACTCGCTGCTTCTGTGAGGACCAGGTGATCACACTATCACCGAGAAAATAGACCACTCCTGAGGTGCTTTTGCGATCGTCCACGTCGCCAGCTAGGTCACTGTCGGAGAATCCAATTAATTCCGGTGTGCCTGCTCCCTTCCTGTAGCAGCATCCATACTCCAGTGTCCCTCGAATGTACCTCGGGATCTGTTTGACAGCAGCCCAATGTTGCTTGCTTGGGGACTCCATGAATCTGCTAGCAACTCCTACTGACAGTGCAATGTCAGGTCGAGTGTTCACTAGGTAGCGAAGACACCCGATCACACTGCAATATTCAGTGATGTCCACCTTCTGTGCATTGTCATTTTTCGACAACTTCAGACGAGCTTCCATTGGCGTGTGACAGAGGTTGCATTCACTCATGCCTGCTCGCTCAAGAACCTTTTCTGCATAAGCTTTCTGACAGAGGGAAATTCTCCCTTGCTCCTGTTTTACTTCAATTCCCAGGTAGAACGACAAGAGACCAAGATCACTCATCTTGAACATTCGGTGCATTTCACTCTTGAACACCTGAATCTCCTTGTTGTCTGTGCCCGTGATGATCAGATCATCCACGTACACTCCCACTAGCAGATAGTTCTTCTGATCACCGCGCCGATAAACTGCATGCTCCATCGGACTTCACACAAAACCCAAATCAACAAGAGAAGAATCCAATTTTGCGTACCATGCGCGCGGTGCCTGACGAAGTCCATAAAGCACCTTGCTCAATCTCAGCACTGAACCTGGGTTTTTCTTGCTGACGAATCCAGGCGGCTGCTGTACATATACCTCTCCCGCGAGCTCTCCATTCAGAAATGCAGATTTAACATCCATATGATGTACCTGCCAACCTCCATGAGCAGCAAGCGCGAGAAGAACACGCACTGTTTCCATCCGAGCAACAGGCGCGAATACTTCGTCAAAATCCACCCCCTATCGCTGCGCATAGCCCTTCACGACAAGTCTGGCCTTGTGCTTCACTATGTTTCCCTCTGGGTCCTTCTTGAGCTTGAAGACCCATTTGAGCCCGATCGCACGGTGACCAGCCGGGAGCACGCTCAGCGTCCATGTCTTGTTATCGAGAATGCACCCAATTTCTTCTTCCATCGCCTTCCTCCAAGCAGGAATGTCAATGGCCTCCTCTGCGCTTGCAGGTTCCTCTGCTGCAACAAGATTCAGAATCTCGGCATCCTCCTGATCACCCTCCCCTTCATCCAATGCTGCTCCCGGCGTGACCTGGACGCCGCCCTGCGCCTGCGAGGTGTCGTATAGGTTTGACACCGTTCTGTAACGACGAGGTCCTTCTCCCTCATCTGCTGCATCAAGGGCGCTGTCGTGTGACGGTGGTGTACACCACTCGACGGTGGGAGAGCTTGAGGGGCCTTGTGCGCAGACTGAGGGCGTGCGCGGCGTGTCGGGGCCTGGCGGTGAGTGTGCACGGGAACTGGCGTCGCGACAGGCCTCACCATCATCCACCAATCTCTCTCCACTGTCCATGTTGTAGATGACGGTGAAGGTGCGAGGCGTCTCGCTTCTGCTCTCCTCTGCACGATTACTCCAATCCCAGCTCCGACGTTCCTCGAACAGTACATCCCTGGTCACGTATAGCTTCTCGCCCACGGGATCATACACACGGTAGGCCTTGGAGCCTTCCTCGTATCCGAGCAGCACGGTGAGCAGGGAGCGGTCTGACAGCTTGGTGATCCCTGGACCCGTCTTCTTCATGTGTCCGATGCACCCAAATGTGCGCAGGTGTTCGACGGTTGGCTTGCGCTTGTGCCACGCCTCATATGGCGTGATTCCTTCAAGACAGCGAGTAGGGGCACGATTGAGGATGTACACAGCGGTCTTGACAGCTTCCCCCCCAAAACAACGCCGGCATCGACATTGCCTTGAGCATGCATCTGGCCATCTCCACCACCGTTTGGTTCCTGCGCTCCACGACCCCGTTCTGTTGAGGCGAGTACGGTGCCGTGGTATAGTGTGTGATCCCCTCCTCATTGCAGTAAGCCTTGAACTCACCCGAGTTGAATTCGCCACCTCGATCTGAACCGAACGCGCGCAGTTTGCACTGACGCGTCGCTTCCGCGTGCGCCTTCACCTTCTTGAAGCGGACGAAGGCCTCATTCTTCGATTTCAAAAGCTCCAGCCACATGTATCTGCTGTAGTCATCTACTACCAACAAGAAGTACTGGTTGCCTCCGGCCGTGGCGGGTGTAATTGGGCCACAGAGATCCGTGTGTACCAGGTCAAGTCCATGATCGGCACGGTGCTTACTCGCTTGGGGAAACGATAGCCGGTGCTGCTTGCCAATGGTACACCCGTCACAGATCTCGTCAATGTGCTGCACCTTAGGCATTCCTCGCACCATCTCCTTCCTTGACATGGCGTTCACGGCGCGAAAATGCAGATGCCCGAGCCTGGCATGCCACAGCCACGCCGGGTCGTCAATCTTCGACAGCAGACAGACAGGCCCAGCGACACTCAGGTTCAGGACATACAGACGATTGTACGTGCGCCTAACACGCACCATCATCTGCCCCTGTGGGTCGAAGATCGTCAGGAATCCTCCTTCCACGACAGACTTGCACCCGTGCTCATCCAGTTGTCCGATTGAGATGATATTTGTGCGCAGCTTCGGGATGAAGTAAACCCCTGACAGCACTCTCTGGTTCCCGTCAGGCCGACTGAAGAGAACGTTGCCTTGTCCACAGATTTCAACCACCGATCCATCTCCGAATCGCACGGTGCCCTTGATCTGCTCGTCTATGGTGACGAACGCAGCCTTGACGCAGGTCATATGGCTGCTGGCGCCGGTATCGAGGTACCAAACACCCCCTGCCGCGGGCATGGGCACCACCCTCTCCTCGTTGAGGTACACAACTTGAGTTTCCGGCTCCCTTCGTGCCACTGTAACCATCTCCTCCCCCCCCCCCCCCGTCGATGGCGGCGAGGTAGAGTGCAGGAGCTTCCGCGTCGACGGCGGTCTCGGCAATGTTCGCGACCTCGCCCTGCGCCGCCGCCTTCTTCTCCCGATCGCGCTGGGCTTTTCTGCACTCTTTAGCCCAGTGCCCTGCCCTGCCACAATAGCGGCAATTTCCCGGCTTGCGAGTGCCGTTGTTGTCGCCTGTCGTGACCGCAGGTTTGCCGCCGCCACCCTGCGGCTTGGGCTTGCCACCGCCCTTTGCCGGTGAGGACGACTGCCCTTGTTTCTGTCGAGCGCTCCACTCCTCCGCCGTGAGCAGGAGTTTGCCGCTCGCCTCCGTGTCTGCATCGCCTCGCCCATCTGACAGAGACAGACGGCCGCAGAGTTCCTCGATCGACATGTCCTTGAAATCCAGGAGTGTCTCGATCGAACACGCCATCTGCGCGTATTTGGCGGGCACGACGCGCAGGAATTTCTGCACTGCGTCCAACTCCGTGATCGCGTCCCCGAGGGATTGCAGCTCGGTGATCACCCCGGACAGGCGCAACGAGAAATCCTCAACGGCCTCGCCACTCTTGAAGGCCAGGTTCTCGAATTCTTTGCGCAGGCGCTGGCGGCGCGCCTCGCGAACTCGATCTACTCCAACACGCATCGTTTTGATGGTGTCCCACGCCGCCTTGGCGCTGTCTTTCGCCGCGAGGACCGGCACCATCTCTGGTGGAACCGAGCGCAGAATCGCGCCCAGTGCTTGCCGCTCCAGCCGGTCGTCCTCGTCCTCGGCGAGTCCAGGCTCGATCGCGTCCCAAAGACGCGCGCCCTGGAGCTGAACCCTCATCAGGATCGCCCATTTCGTATAGTTTGTACGGGTGAGCATGGGGAGATGCATCGCGCCGCCACCGCCTTCCCGCACTACCTCGCGCACCACGATCTCGCGCCCGCCGCTACTCTCGCCGCGCCGGGCGAGACTGCGTCCACGGATGCGCTCACGTATCGGTGGAGGTGGAGTTGCGGCCCTCGAAGAGGAACGGGAACGGACCTTGTCGTCGTCGTCCATGGCGATGAACCCCGAGGGCTCTGATACCAAATGTTGTTGTGGCTCTCGATCAACTCACGGAATCCAGAGGATGAACTTGGATGAACGCAAAGAGTATGAGAGAGATACACGATTTGGCGCTGCGTAAAAGCGTGCATCTTTTCTGTTTACTTCTGCTATTTATCCAGAGATAGGAAACAGACCAACCAACTGGCCGAGAAACTAGCTACGACAGGCCACGACTGAGTGCGCCATCCCACACTCCGCTTGGCGTGCTAGTGATCCTAGATACGAGGAAAAGAACTGGTCCTAGCCTATCTACTTACACGAGATCACAGGCGATCATGCGTGTGTTTATTCTGAACTGAAAAACGACCACACCTGCAACGGCATGATACGATACAGTACCTGAACTTGAAAATAGCTGAAACTGCACAGGTGCAGGGTTTAGTTCAACAAGAACGTGTCTCCCTAAATGCCGACTACAAAAGTTCCACCCTGGTACCAAGGGTTCGCACCTGCATATGCATGCGGCAAATGGAAAAACCCGAACTAAATGAGGCGATTTGGACAAGATGCGAATCGAATCAAACTGATGGGGGCGCCCATACACGCTTCCCACATGCGGTTAGTGCGCTCATTATGGATCAGTAGACAAGACCCTTTTCCTAATTAGGGTCGACACTATCAGGCCTCAAAACCACGCCGGGCCTCCTGCCGGTGCCTTATCATCAAATTATTATTACCTCAAAATTAACAGGTTGTTGTTTAACATCGAGCCCCAGAACATAATAGAAAATATAGTAACAGAAAGTAACGGGTAACAGACTCGAGCAAAACAACCCTAAGCATGCTAGTAAGACACGGGCAACAAGCAAGGGGGTTATAGGTGTGGAGGTGAGGCTATATCAGGGTTAAAGGATAACATGTGATAGGTTCGTAACAGAAGCAACTATTCATAGGGCTAGCAGAAAAGACAACGGAAAGTATCGGTATCCAATGGCGAAAGGAACACAATGGTTCATGTGAGTGAATACTTGCCTGCAAACTCAGTAGCCTGGTACTGGGCTAACTCCTCAGAAGGGGTGTCGTAAACCTCGTCTGTCTCAACGTCGTCGTCTATTCGAGAAGAAGCAAACAAACAACGCAGACAGACAAACAATCAATAACATGGCATAATGCACAAGCATGGGATGATGCATGTCAATTTAACTGATGCATCAAAAATAAACTAGTTGACATGGTATCATAACATAATTAAATGGATCCACATTCAATTTGAGTTGCATATGAAAAGCCCATGAATTAAGGTTGGAATAATTGTCTTACAACTAATCAACATGTGAAAGTGGATTAGCATGATGCATGGATGAGGAAAACAGAAAAATAACAACAATAGAAACAATTTTAAATAAGGTTTACCAAGTTTGGAATTTTATTTATTAAGTTATGGAATTTTGGTTCCTTAAAGGTGTTACACAAGCATTTGTTGTTTTCACCAATTTTAATTGTTCAAAATAGACAACAAAGTTCATATTTGAAAAGAACACAAAATTTTAGGTGGATTACATGTTTCAATTATTGAAAAAGGAATTTCAATTATTTAATTATGAATTAAACAAGTTTAAACAAGTTTTAATTGAATTTAATTCAAGTATGAATTTATTTGAATTTTTTATTTGTTCAAAACATTAAACAAAATTCATATTTGAAAATTTTATACTTTTCTAGTTTGAAAACATATTTTATATGTTCAAAAATAATTTAATTTGAGCAAGTTATGAATTTAGCAAATTTAAATGATTTAAACAAGGTTTAAATTATTTAAGCAATTTTAATTATTCAAAACATGAAACAAAATTTATATTTGGATAGATGGTTCAATTTAGCATGGAAAACATATTTTATTTGTGTTATTTGAATTAAGTTTGAAATAGTTATGATTTTAACCAAATTTAAAAGGAAGTGTTTGAATTTGAAATTTGAATGCATTTGAAATGTTCAAAACATAAAACAAATGCTTTGACTAGGTAGAGAATTTAATTTGGTTCAGCAAACATATTTTATTTGCATTATTTGGATTTAGAAAATAAAAGTTATTAGCATTTTAATTGCAGGGACTAAACTGTAAAAAGAAAAGGATTGATTTAAAAAGAAAACTGTGCAGAAAACGATTTCTACCGCGCAGTGGCCCAGCCTGGGCCACTGCCAGCGGGCCCTGGCCTCGTGGTAGCTCACGTGGCGCTCACTGCCGCAGACAGGTGGGCCTCCTGCCTGCCAGCGTGTCAACTTGCAAAAAGTGGATTAATTCCCGCGGGGCAGGGCTCGAACCTGCGCCCTGGGTCGCGCGCGGCAGCGTTGCTACCACTGCGCTGCGAATCGGTTTGTTGACAGTAGCGATACGCAGTGAGGAAAAGGTTCAGAACATGCGCGTTTAACTGAACTTTTACAGGTTCGTTTTCTGAACCTTTGGCCGCGACGGGGAGATCGCCGGCGGCGACTAGCGATCTGTTGTGGGCGTGCGCGGGCAAGGGTGTGTGCGTGCTTGTGCTGGTGTGCCACGGTGCAGAGCGGGAGGAGGTGGAGGGCACGGTGCTCACCTCCGGTTAAAGCGGAAGCAGAGGGCCGGTGTGGAGGTGGACAGACGACGGCGGCGGGCTCACTGACGGCGGCGTCGACGTAGGGGTTCCCAGCAACCGTGGGGTAGCCGAGGTGGAAGAGGGGGGTACGGGGTACTGATCCCCGTACTCAGCCTGCACGGAAGCGCGTCGAAACGGCGGTGATCGTCGGCGGGCAGAGGTGGCGCTCGTCGGGTTCAGAGGTGGAGTGACAGAGGGAAAGAATGGCGCCGCGGCGATGAGAGGGAGAGAGGAGTGGCGAGCTAGGGTTAGGGCTAGCTAGGAGGGGCCGCGGTAGGGTTTTATTGGGCGTCGGGGCGAGCGCTGGCCGTCTCTGCGCGCCGTACGGCAACGTGGACGCGCCGGATGGCCGCCGTACGAGGGGAAGAAAGGTGAGCGAGGGGGGCGAAGGGGTACCGGGCCGCTCGCTGGGCCTGGTGGGTGCAGCCCACCGGCTGGCAGGCCCCTCTCTCTCTCTGTGCGTTTGTTTTCTTTTTATTTTTTTTCCTTCTGTTTTTTTTTTTGCTGAAAATAAAATAGGAAGAAAAAGGCTAGATTTTGGGGTTAGAAAAAATTAGGTAAATTTTGTGTAAGTTAATTAGGTCAACAGCAACATTGTATCAGCTTTTGTTTTCAAAATATTTGATTCATGTTGCTGTTTGGAAAATAAATGAATTTAATTGAATATTTGAATTAAGTGATTAATTGAACTTAAACAATTTAAAAGCCTTTTAAAATTCATGCTTATTTGAAACAATAGATTTGGAGTGATTTGTAATTTCCATACTTTACAAAGGGTTGCTGTTTGGAATTTAATTTTGAATATCATTTGAATTAAATGAATTATTAAAATCCATAACTTTAAATAGTTTGAACCTTATGGTTTAATGGAAACAATTGATGTTTGATTTGAACTTTTTATTTGGAAAATTGTAACATAACAAGTATGAACAATTTGATTTGGAAATTGGTTTGAATTTGAAATAGAAAACAATTGAAAACAGATGCAAACGAATGGAAAACAAATGCAATGATTAAGATGCCATGATGCAAAACAATAATTAAACAAGAAGCAAACATTCTAGGGGTGTTTTCATACTTGGGATGTTACAAAACGCCCCCCCTTGAAGGAATCGCGCCCCGAGATTCCTACTGAGAAGAGAAAAGGTCCGGATACTTCTTGCGAAGATCCTCTTCGGTCTCCCACGTTGCCTCTTTATCGGAATGATGGGACCACTGCACTTTCAAGAACTTGGTGCTCTTGTTGCGAGTCTTACGCTCGGTCTCATCGAGAATACGAATAGGGTGCTCCTCATAAGATAGATCTTCTTGCAGTTCAATGGAATCATGATCAACTGCACGATCTGGATCTTTGAAACACCTCTTGAGCTGTGACACGTGAAACACATCGTGCACCTTAGATAGTTTTTCTGGAAGTTCAAGACGATAGGCATTTTCCGCACGCCTTGAGAGAATGTTGAAAGGACCAATGTATCTTGGTGCAAGCTTTCCTTTCACACCAAAACGATGAGTGCCTCTGAGGGGAGTTACACGGAGATATGCTTTGTCACCAGGTGCATAAACCATATCCCTGTGCTTGCTGTCATAGTAGCTTTTCTGACGAGACTGAGCAATCTTGAGATTGTCACGAATGATGCGAACTTTCTCTTCGGCTTCCTTAACAATGTCAGGGCCTAAGAGTGAACGTTCACCAGCTCCAGACCAATTGATTGGACTCCTGCATCTGCGGCCATAGAGAGCTTCAAATGGTGCCATGCCTAGGCTTGCCTGGAAGCTGTTGTTGTAGGAGAATTCAGCATATGGAAGGCATTCCTCCCATTTCATGCCAAAAGAGATACCACATGCTCTAAGCATATCCTCGAGAATCTGATTGACTCTTTCGACTTGCCCTTGAGACTGAGGGTGATAGGCTGTGCTGAACAGAAGTTTGGTGCCCAATGCTTCTTGAAAGCTTTTCCAGAAATGAGAAGTGAATATGCTTCCACGGTCTGAGCTTATTTCCATTGGAACACCATGAAGAGGAACAATCTTTGCTGTGTAGAGCTCTGCTAACTGGCTAGCTGAGATTGTTTCTTTGACAGCAAAGAAGTGAGCTACTTTAGTGAGACGATCGATGACAACGAAGATTGCATCGTTGCCCTTCTTGGACTTTGGGAAACCAGTGACGAAGTCCATTTCAATCATGTCCCACTTCCACTCAGGGATTTTCAGAGGTTGGAGAAGACCGGCTGTTTTCTGATGGACTGCCTTAACACGTTGACAAACGTCGCATTCAGAAACGTATTGAGCAATTTCACGTTTCATGCCAGGCCACCAATACAGTGTTTTGAGATCCTGGTACATCTTTGTACTTCCAGGGTGTATGGAGAGAGGAGTTTCATGAGCCTCCTTGAGAATGATATCTTTGAGACTTTGAACTTGAGGAACTGCAATGCGTCCTTCAAAGAACACAGTTCCCTTGTCGTCAATTGAGAAGGACTTAAATTTCTCCTTGCCTTCTTTGATGTGTTCTACCATCTTCTTGATTTCAGCATCACGAAGTTGTTCAGAACGAATCTTGTCCTCGAGAGTTGGACTGGCTGTCAAGTTTGCAAGATAACCTTGAGGAACAAGACCAAGGTTTAACTTCTGGAATTCTTCATGAAGAGGAGGTTGGCTTTTCATGATCATGAGATTATTGCAATACGACTTGCGACTGAGAGCATCGGCCATAACATTAGCCTTGCCTGGAGTGTAAGAAATGGTGAGATCAAAGTCTTTAATCTTTTCAATCCATCTTCTTTGCCTGAGGTTTAGATCTGGTTGAGTGAAGATGTATTTCAGACTCTTATGATCGGAAAAGATTTCAGTGCGATTACCCAACAAGTATTGCCTCCATTTCTTGAGGGCAAACACAACTGCTGCAAGTTCAAGATCATGTGTGGGATAATTGAGCTCATGTGCATTCAACTGACGTGAAGCATAAGCCACAACTTGACGTTCTTGCATAAGAACTGCACCTAGACCTTGGAGAGAAGCATCACAGAATATCTGGAAAGGTTTGGAAGGATCTGGGCCAACCAGAACTGGTGTAGAAGTGAGCTTAGTCTTCAGGAGATTGAAACTTTCATCACATTGTGGAGACCAAACGAACTTCTTGTCCTTCTTTGTGAGATCAGTGAGAGGTTTGGCAATCTTTGAGAAGTTTTGGACGAAACGACGGCAATAGCTAGCCAAGCCAAGAAAACTTCTTACTTGCTTTACCGTCTTAGGAGGTTTCCAATCAACAATTGCTTTAACCTTTTCTGGATCAATGGCTATGCCCTTGGCTGAGATGACATGACCAAGGTAAGCAACTTCTGGAATCCAGAACTCACATTTGGAGAACTTGGCATATAGACGATGCTCGCTAAGTTTCATGAGAGTGAGACGAAGGTGTTCTTCATGCTCTTCCTTAGATTTTGAGTAGACCAGAATGTCATCAAGATATACCACAACAAACTTGTCGAGGTATTCATGGAAGACAGAATTCATGAGTCGAGAGAACGTCGCCGGTGCATTGGTTAGACCAAAGGACATGACGGTGTATTCATATAGACCGTACCGAGTGGTGAAAGCTGTTTTTGGAATATCTTCCTTTCTGATCTTTATTTGATGGTAACCCATTCTCAAGTCCAACTTGGAGAATATTGAGGCTCCAGCAAGTTGATCAAAAAGATCATCGATGCGAGGAATTGGGTACTTGTTTTTGATGGTTTTCTCGTTAAGAGGACGATAGTCAACAACGAGTCTCTTTGTGTGATCCTTCTTCGCAACGAACAGAGTTGGGCAACCCCAAGCCGATGAACTAGGTTGAATGTAACCTTTCTCCATATACATATCGATTTGCTCCTTTAACAGTTTCAGTTCAGGAGGAGCTATCTTGTATGGATGCTTAGAGATTGGAGCAGTACCTGGTTCAAGCTCGATCACGAACTCAACTGCTCTGTCCGGAGGCATCCCTGGCAACTCTTCTGGAAAGACGTCAGGGAATTCACAAACCACCGGAACATTTTCAAGTAGAGGTAGAGGTTTAGCATCGAGGTTGCATAGCTGAATGGAACTTGATTCATTTGGAGAATAGACTATCTGGCCAGAAGGGTGGAACAGAGTTATTGACTTTTGAGCACAGTCAATTTTAGCTTTATTGGGCTTCAACCAATCCATTCCAAGAATGACATCAATGTCAGAACTTCCCAGCAACATGAGTGAAGCAAGGAAAATGTGGCCTCCAATTAGGATTTGATTATCCTTACTTATCTTGGAAGTCAACATTTGAGATCCCGGGGAGTGAACAGTGATTTGATTGCTTAGTGGAACCACCATTAGGTTGTTTGTTGTGGCAAAAATCTTTGACACAAAAGAATGCGATGCTCCGGTATCAAACAACACTTTAGATGGAAAAGAGTTTACGGGTAATATACCGAGAACGACGTCAGGAGCTTCCTCAGCTTTGTCGATCTTGACATGATTCACCCTTGCGGTCCTCCCGACAGGCCTGTTGTTGGAGTTGAAGGCTTTAGCCGGGGGAGCACGCACCATTGCCTGGTTTGTGTTAGGGCGAGGTGGTGGTGGAGGTAGCTGCCTCTGCGTGCACTTGTCAGCGTAGTGCCCCGTCTGCTTGCACTTGTAGCAAGTGACGACACGAGGAGGCCCTGGCCTTGGCTGCCCCATCGAAGCCCTCTGATCATGCATCTGAGCAGGGTTGGGTGGGCGGGGAGCGAAGCCTGGAGAATCTTGGGCATATGGAGCCCGAGTGACAGCACCATTTGGCACCCAGATGCGGCGCTTCTGCGGAGGGGTGGTCATGTTGGAGGAGGAACCACCCTCACGCGAGTGCTTGCGAGACTCCTCGAACGCCTTGCGCCCATTTTCCTCATTGAGCGCGGTGTTCATGAGCTCCTCGAAGTTGTTGGCCTTGATGTTGGTGAGGGCATACTTGAGTTCCGGGTTAAAACCTCTGCGGAACCTTGCCATCTTCTTAGCCTCAGTGGACACCTCATCACCAGCGTAACGAGCGAGGCGATTGAACTCACTCTGATAGCTAATGACGTCCAGCTTGCCCTGCTTGAGTGAGCAAAACTCTTCACGCATCCTTTCCATGAGACCATCTGGAATGTGGTGCTTCAGGAAGGCTTCCTTGAAACAACCCCAGGTGATTGGATAGCCAGCTCTCATGGTCTCGTAGTTTTCCCACCAAGTTGCTGCCTGCCCCTTCAGCAGATAGGAGGCATACTTGACCTTGTCTTCCTCAGCAACGTGAGCAATCTCCAGAGCCTTAGCTATCTCACGGATCCAGTCATCAGCATCCAGAGGCTCGCGTGTTGCCACGAAAGCTCTCGGGCCCAGACTGAGAAACTCCTTGATACTGACCCGTGGAGCATTCTGGTTGTTGTGCTGGTTAGTCTGAAACTCGGCCATCTCTGCCATGACTTGGGTCATCTAAGTCAACAGCTCCGTGATTGGCGGTGGCTCAGGCGGGGTGTTCCTTGTTGGCGGCATCCTGAATGGAAATGCATTTTAGCACAACAATAGAAAAGGATAGACTTGGAAACCGAAAGAGAGATTATTCCGACGCATGAATGGATAACCAACAGGTACATCATCACATGTTCAAATACATCAGAATATCCAACACACCACAAATGGTTCGAAAGCCAAAAGGATAACTAAACATAGCTAAGAATGGATACATCGGTACTCCCATGCTCATCACGCAGGACGGCGACTAGGAGTACGGCGAGAGGTACGGTGAGGAGCACGCCCACGAAAGTAGGTAGAACGACGATCCACGTAGATCTGACGTGGTCTGAGAGCGACTCTAGGTGTGGTGAAGTACATAGCGTCGACTCCCTGTGCTCCAAAGCATGGAATCCCAGTGTAACCAGCACCGAGGTTGAGGAGTGGACATCTGATTGGCTCGTAACCTCCAGCATCTGGCAGACGACGACCAACTGGCTGATCGAAACGTGCAAAGCTCTCATCTCCAACAAAGTCTGTGGTGTAAGTCGCCAGACGAGTCAAAGCAAGATAGAGCTGCTCTCTGACTGAAGCCAACTCCTGAGATAGTGTGCTGGCAACTGCGTCACTGTGCCTCACAAACTGAGCGGTGGTGTGCAGCCTGGAGTTATCATGCTCGTAGACATCCAAGTTGTCGTAGAGAGTGAAGTGAGCTCCCTCCGAAGTGATGTAACCACGGGGGATGTGGCGATAGATAGAATCGTCAAATCCCTAGTAGTCAGCACGAAGGACGGTGAGACTCACATAAGCTGCCTGCTGCACAGCCATATCCACTGTGGAACCTACTGCCTCGTAGCGGTGGACAACGCTCATGCCATCATCTGACAGAATGTAGACGATAGCCTGGTAGTAGGTCTGGTCAAACTCTCGCTGCTGCTCGTAGACCTGGTACTCTGGTGCCCAACGGAACCCCAGATAAGTGACCATGTCTCTCAGCATCTCCGGATAACCGGCGGTGCTCTCGCAACGAGTCATACGAACCACCTGCGGGTAGAACCTGAGATCCATCTGCAGATGATCGGGGAAGTTTTGATTAGACGCCGGTAGAAGAACTGAAGTGGAAAGCAACAACAAGGTTTCAACGGACGATAAGGATGTTGAGAAGAACAGGATATCGAAGCAACATCGGGAAACACGAGACCAAAAACTCCTGAGGTACTACGGAAAACCCATCCGGGCTTCTAAAGGATCAATATCTACTCCTTAAGGAATAGAGGATCTGCTTCCGGGGCTTACACGCCTCCGTTCTCAATCGTGAGTAGGCAACATGACAAATCATGTCACAACCACCTCCATTCCTATGGTCTAGTAGATATAACTATCCTAGAGAAACCAGGATACGTGAAAACCTAACTTGAAGGTTTAGGTGAGAAGAGAAAACAACGTTGCACTTCCTTACCAGAAAAGGGAGGGTGGGTGGGGAAAGAAATAAAAGGGCAGAATTCCTACTCTCACGTTTCATTTTTTCCTATATAGCTACAAAATAGTTTCTAGACTCAACTGCGACCAGTAAAAGGGATCCTACAGGCAGACAGGCTCTGATACCATTTGTCGCACCCGGACTTCTAGAGGATACTCGCAGTTCCGTTGAACAGTAGTTGATTGGATTACGGGGCTTACCGGCACCCGCATCTCTTACGAGTAGGCCAACACACGTATGTGTGACAACCAACCCCTACTGTTCATCGTCTATGTAAACCATCCCATAGAAATCAGGATACTACCATTGACGTACTTCATACCATACACACATGGTACGTCAACGGCGTTTAACAGAATGATAGCACAACATATCTCTAAGACACAAATAAGTAGAAATAAGTTGCAAATAGCTCTCACTAGAGCAGAGATAGCAAAATACAATCATCCAGAGGACACATGTCCCAACATATCATCATTACATCACAGCGGAAGCATTCAAAAGGTCTGAGTACAGACAAATCCAAATAGGCCTAAGAGGCCGGAAACGAAAAGACGGAGCCCATCCACGATGTCTCGGATCCTGCCCAGGTCCGCTATCTACTCGTCAGCAGCCTCGTCAAACTCCACGTAGTAGCCATCACGGGGATCCTCGTAAGCGTAGTCTGCGGAAACCACAGCCCCAAAGGGGTCAGTACATAAACGTACTGGCAAGCAAGACTCACAGGTCACCAAGGTGTACCCCACAACATCAAGCACAGATGCTTTGGGTTCAAAGGAAGAAAGGGTGATACAAAAGATACGGCAGCGGGCTGCACTGACCAACTACAGAACATACTACAACTTCCGACTAACAGAAAGGAGATAAGATAGCGTATCGTAACCAACTATAACTAACCACCAAAACAAACCCATCCTGGATCTCGCCCCTTATCCAAAGAAGCACTCCGAGGATAACTCACACAGTTGGATTAATGATGGGTCAGTTTATTGTGTCAATAAGACTATTACTAGTCAAGTTAGCATTAGTTAAGTGTAAGTTGTTCTGAGTACTTGTTAGCCAGTACTTTCACCAAGTTAACCATAACCGCGGAAAACACGGCTTCTCGAGAAGATTTATCCCTGCAGGGGTGCACCAATTTTGCCGTACACGTAAGAATAACCCGCCAGATGGAATGCCTCCCACCAAGCGGGGCACTCAACACAACTCAACTCTTCTTCGCATCAAGCCCAAAGAACCCCGTGCAATTGAGCGCACGGCTAATCAAGCCCCACGAAGAAAAGGGGACCCTCATAGCACTCTAAGAACGTGTCTCCCTAAATGCCGACTACAAAAGTTCCACCCTGGTACCAAGGGTTCGCACCTGCATATGCATGCGGCAAATGGAAAAACCCGAACTAAATGAGGCGATTTGGACGAGATGCGAATCGAATCAAACTGAGGGGGGCGCCCATACACGCTTCCCACATGCGGTTAGTGCGCTCATCATGGATCAGTAGACAAGACCCTTTTCCTAATTAGGGTCGACACTAGCAGGCCTCAAAACCACGCCGGGCCTCCTGCCGGTGCCTTATCATCAAATTATTATTACCTCAAAATTAACAGGTTGTTGTTTAACATCGAGCCCCAGAACATAATAGAAAATATAGTAACAGAAAGTAACGGGTAACAGACTCGAGCAAAACAACCCTAAGCATGCTAGTAAGACACGGGCAACAAGCAAGGGGGTTATAGGTGTGGAGGTGAGGCTATATCAGGGTTAAAGGATAACATGTGATAGGTTCGTAACAGAAGCAACTATTCATAGGGCTAGCAGAAAAGACAACGGAAAGTATCGGTATCCAATGGTGAAAGGAACACAATGGTTCATGTGAGTGAATACTTGCCTGCAAACTCAGTAGCCTGGTACTGGGCTAACTCCTCAGAAGGGGTGTCGTAAACCTCGTCTGTCTCAACGTCGTCGTCTATTCGAGAAGAAGCAAACAAACAACACAGAGAGACAAACAATCAATAACATGGCATAATGCACAAGCATGGGATGATGCATGTCAATTTAACTGATGCATCAAAAATAAACTAGTTGCATGGTATCATAACATAATTAAATGGATCCACATGCAATTTGAGTTGCATATGAAAAGCCCATGAATTAAGGTTGGAATAATTGTCTTACAACTAATCAACAGGTGAAAGTGGATTAGCATGATGCATGGATGAGGAAAACAGAAAAATAACAACAATAGAAACAATTTGAAATAAGGTTTACCAAGTTTGGAATTTTATTTATTAAGTTATGGAATTTTGGTTCCTTAAAGGTGTTACACAAGCATTTGTTGTTTTCACCAATTTTAATTGATCAAAATAGACAACAAAGTTCATATTTGAAAAGAACACAAAATTTTAGGTGGATTACATGTTTCAATTATTGAAAAAGGAATTTCAATGATTTAATTATGAATTAAACAAGTTTAAACAAGTTTTAATTGAATTTAATTCAAGTATGAATTTATTTGAATTTTTTATTTGTTCAAAACATTAAACCAAATTCATATTTGAAAAGTTTATACTTTTCTAGTTTGAAAACATATTTTATATGTTCAAAAATAATTTAATTTGAGCAAGTTATGAATTTAGCAAATTTAAATGATTTAAACAAGGTTTAAATTATTTAAGCAATTTTAATTATTCAAAACATGAAACAAAATTTATATTTGGATAGATGGTTCAATTTAGCATGGAAAACATATTTTATTTGTGTTATTTGAATTAAGTTTGAAATAGTTATGATTTTAACCAAATTTAAAAGGAAGTGTTTGAATTTGAAATTTGAATGCATTTGAAATGTTCAAAACATAAAACAAATGCTTTGAATAGGTAGAGAATTTAATTTGGTTCAGCAAACATATTTTATTTGCATTATTTGGATTTAGAAAATAAAAGTTATTAGCATTTTAATTGCAGGGACTAAACTGTAAAAAGAAAAGGATTGATTTAAAAAGAAAACTGTGCAGAAAACGATTTCTACCGCGCAGTGGCCCAGCCTGGGCCACTGCCAGCGGGCCCTGGCCTCGTGGCAGCTCACGTGGCGCTCACTGCCGCAGACAGGTGGGCCTCCTGCCTGCCAGCGTGTCAACTTGCAAAAAGGGGATTAATTCCCGCGGGGCAGGGCTCGAACCTGCGCCCTGGGGCGCGCGCGGCAGCGTTGCTACCACTGCGTTGCGAATCGGTTTGTTGACAGTAGCGATACGCAGTGAGGAAAAGGTTCAGAACGTGCGCGTTTAACTGAACTTTTACAGGTTCGTTTTCTGAACCTTTGGCCGCGACGGGGAGATCGCCGGCGGCGACTAGCGATCTGTTGTGGGCGTGCGCGGGCAAGGGCGTGTGCGTGCTTGTGCTGGTGTGCCACGGTGCAGAGCGGAGGAGGTGGAGGGCACGGTGCTCACCTCCGCTTGAAGCGGAAGCAGAGGGCCGGTGTGGAGGTGGACAGACGACGGCGGCGGGCTCACTGACGGCGGCGTCGACGTAGGGGTTCCCAGCAACCGTGGGGTAGCCGAGGTGGAAGAGGGGGGTACGGGGTACTGATCCCCGTACTCAGCCTGCACGGAAGCGCGTCGAAACGGCGGTGATCGTCGGCGGGCAGAGGTGGCGCTCGTCGGGTTCAGAGGTGGAGTGACAGAGGGAAAGAATGGCGCCGCGGCGGTGAGAGGGAGAGAGGAGTGGCGAGCTAGGGTTAGGGCTAGCTAGGAGGGGCCGCGGTAGGGTTTTATAGGGCGTCGGGGCGAGCGCTGGCCGTCTCTGCGCGCCGTACGGCGACGTGGACGCGCCGGATGGCCGCCGTACGAGGGGAAGAAAGGTGAGCGAGGGGGGCGAAGGGGTACCGGGCCGCTCGCTGGGCCTGGTGGGTGCAGCCCACCGGCTCGCAGGCCCCTCTCTCTCTCTGTGCGTTTGTTTTCTTTTTATTTTTTTCCTTCTGTTTTTTTTTTTGCTGAAAAGAAAATAGGAAGAAAAAGGCTAGATTTTGGGGTTAGAAAAAATTAGGTAAATTTTGTGTAAGTTAATTAGGTCAACAGCAACATTGTATCAGCTTTTGTTTTCAAAATATTTGATTCATGTTGCTGTTTGGAAAATAAATGAATTTAATTGAATATTTGAATTAAGTGATTAATTGAACTTAAACAATTTAAAAGCCTTTTAAAATTCATGCTTATTTGAAGCAATAGATTTGGAGTGATTTGTAATTTCCATACTTTACAAAGGGTTGCTGTTTGGAATTTAATTTTGAATATCATTTGAATTAAATGAATTATTAAAAGCCATAACTTTAAATAGTTTGAACCTTATGGTTTAATGGAAACAATTGATGTTTGATTTGAACTTTTTATTTGGAAAATTGTAACATAACAAGTATGAACAATTTGATTTGGAAATTGGTTTGAATTTGAAATAGAAAACAATTGAAAACAGATGCAAACAAATAGAAAACAAATGCAATGATTAAGATGCCATGATGCAAAACAATAATTAAACAAGAAGCAAACATTCTAGGGGTGTTTTCATACTTGGGATGTTACACTCTCAAGTAATCTGAAGCTTCTTGCAACAAGGTGGAAGCTACAAGCACAAGATCTACTAAGGTTTCTAGGCCTCGAGTAGGATTCTAGATCTACTAGGTTGTGGTGGATGGATTCGAAATTCCTTTGGTGGAAGTGTGGATCTAGGTCTCCTCTAGCTCTCCAAAAAGTATGGGAGTGAGTGGGTGGACGGAGAGGGAGATCTAGGTGGGTGAAGCTTTCATTAATGGATATAAGAGAGAGAGTGGAAAAGCTTGGCATTTATGAGGAAGGGGAAGGGGTATTTATACCCCTTCCCACAAGTGGTCGTTGTCCAGTCCCAGTTGCACCGGAGGCTCCGGTGGCCTTCTTCTGTGCGCAGCCGCGCATCCCAGATTTGATCTTTTGGTTGGGCCAAGGGGGCGGAGGCTCCGGTGGATTTGGCGGAGACTCCGCCCACCGGAGCTGCACCGGAGGTTCCGGTGGAGCCTCCGCCCTTATCCAACAGAACGCAGTTTTGGCGGAGCCACCACCGAAAGCTCACCGGATGCCCAACCCTTAGCATGCCAGTTTGAGAGGGCGGAACCTCCGGTGGATACACCGGAACCTCCGCCCACCGGACCCGCACCGGAGGCTCCGCTCGTATCGAACAGGACGCAGTTTTGGCGGAGCCAACACCGGAGGCACACCGGAGGCCAATCCCTTAGAGGGCCAGGTGGAGGTGGTGGAGGTGGCGGAGGCTCCGGTGGATTCACCGGAGGCTCCGCCCACCGGAACTCCACCGGAGGCTCTGTCCTGGCCTCCGCTCGTATGCGCCAGACGGAGGTTTGGGCGGACCCAGCACCGACCCGCACCGGAGGCTGGGGCGAAGGTTCCGGTGGTTTCACCGGAGCCTCGCTCCATACAAAAACTGCCTCATCAGCTTTGTCTCTTCTAGCTCTTTTCATTTCAAACAAGTTTGTAGCCCATAGAATTTGTATCCTTCATGAACCTGGGCATTTTCATATATCAAGTAAACATTAGTCCAATAGGTATGATGTCATATATTACCAAAACGGACGATGATCTTTCATGCTCCCCCTTTTTGGTAATTGATGACAACATGCCTATTTGCATAATCAAATACACAACATGAACGGATCTCCCCCTAAAGGTATGATCCCTTCATGTTGAGAGAATTTAGACGCAATGGTTATATGAGCAATATGAACAATAGTGAGCACACAACACATATTATAATAAGTTCATAAGCTCACGAAGCATAATACGAGGTTCAGAAAGCATAATACGATACGACGAGGTTCACGACACATAAGAATTTAAACAACCGAAGTTTCCAAATGAAAAACCAAACTCCCTCAAGCAAGAGAAAGATGCAAATCAAAAAATATGCTTGAGGGAGAACCATGCAAATACCCGCTGCTAATAGATAGATGTCTCTCCCCCGTTGGCATCAAGATACCAAAAGAGGGAGAAACCGATGCTAACGCCCCGAAGATCACTCGGAGGAGATTTCCATGTCCGGAGAGGGGGCACGGCGACGAGAACTGGTGGCTTCTTCTCCTTCTTCCTCAGACCACTCAATCAATTTTCCCTTGGAGTCTTTGGCTTTCCACTTGTCCCAGTCGGTGATGCTTGGAAGAACCGGGGAGTCCACGGATTCGCCACCATCACGACGAAGGTGACAAGCTGCGTGTGCTCTATTGCGATGCTTGAGCTCCTTATCATAGTGGGCTTGCCATTGACGTTGCTCGATCTTCTTGTTCAACTTGAACACCTTCTTGAGGGCCCTAGCCATCCACTGGAATGCATTGTTAGAAGGAGGAGGACGAGATGGACCGACTTCTTCTTCCTCCTCATCAACGATGACACGAGGTTTGGCCTTGTTCTTGCGAGGAGCAGGAGTGGGATGCTCAGGAGGCTCGGTGTGGTCCTTGATGAGGAGTCTCCTCTCCATGTAAGTAATCCAGTTCTCATCATCAAATGGCTCATCCGGGAACTTGTCCGCCCACACATGCAAGATGATCTTCATAAGGTAAGGCCCAAAGCAAGCATTCTTGCGGTTGATAACCACGTGCCAAAGCTCGTTCCATATGTAGTCAAGCACATCGAGCTTCTGAGTGGAACCGGCAAGCCGCTTCTGATGAGTGAGCAGCATGAGATTCTTCAGAAAGCCTTGGATCTCATCAGCATTCCCCGCCTTCGGGTTCATGGTCTCTCGATAGATGCGGAGCATGATATCATAAGTGGGATAGAGACCTTTGACAAACCCAACAGCGAATTTCTTCCAGTGGTACAGAGGGGTGAGTTGATCATTGGCAAGAGATGGAGTGTTGATGTGGTGAACACGGAACCACCCATTGTTGAACTTGTCACCATCTGCAAACGGTCCAAAATCCGGGTATACTCCAAGAATAGTTCCAACCTCAGACCATTTGATTGTCAGTTGCCTGCCCTGTGTCATCCAAATAAGATTACGCTCGGTCTCATTGGCGAGATGAACGGTGGCCAAGAACTGACAGACAAGGTCTTCATCATAGTCTTGCTGGATGCTCATGATGGGAGAGAGTCCAATCTTCTCAACAAGATCAAGTGCCTCCCCAAAATAATTTGGATTCTTTTCCATATGCCCAAAATTAATTGCATGTTGAGGAGCAACATTCTCCTTGGGCTTTCTCATCAAGATCTCATGGTATATTTGGCTCTGAAATTTAGTATGGAAGCGAGCATCCTTACCCCAAAACTGTGGCATCAAGCGGTCGCGGTCAATGACAAAGGGGTTCTCGCGACGTTCTTTCAAGAATGCAGCCTCAGACATCTTGGAAGCGGTCTTCTCCTTACGAGACAACATCTTCTCGGTAGCCGGGAATCTCTTGCGCTTGGGCTGAGATGGGTCCAAAGTTTCTTCGATCTCATCGACCCGAGGAGTCTTGCGACGACCTGTGCTCTTGTAACGAGTGCCCTTGCCTTTGGAGCCGGAAGCATCTAAGAAAGAAATAGCAAGGATAGCATGAAGAAAAGGGAATGCTCAAGTTTATAAAGACGCACAAATCCAAGGAACAAAGATATAGATGGTATTAGAGTTGAATAACTAGGGTTAGGGCATACGACAAATCCACCCTAAAACCGCAACGATTCAAGCCTAATACACACTATCTAGGTTGCTAGGGTTTGTACTCGTGATCTCCTACCCTCAAAATTACAAATCACACATCTAGATGTTAAGAACATGGAACTCTTATGCATCCCCATCCATCAACTAGATGAGAGAGAGAGAGAGCACATACCCGCATCATCCATGGTGGAGAGGAAGGAGGGAGAAGACCCCGGGATGACCCAAGGCAAGGAGGAGAGCTCCCGGCGGTGGAGCACCCAAATCCGGCGGCGGGGACCTTGGGGGCGGCGGCGGTTGGGAGGGAGAAGAAAGAGGGCGAGTGGGGGGGAATGAGATTGGATCTCGTTGACCCCCGCTCGCCCTGGAACTTATCCCGCAGAACCGCCTCGGGCGGAGCCTCCGGTGGTTTCACCGGAGCCTCCGCCCCTTGTCCAAATAGCCCACCAAAATACGGCCCACTGGGCAGTTTGCGTCAGTGGAGCCTCCGGTGGGGTCCGGTGGACATGGGCAGCGGAGCCTCCGATGGTTTCACCGGAGCCTCCGCCCCTAGTCCAACAGCCCACCAAAATATGGTCCGCTGAGCAATTTGCGCCAGCGGAGCCTCCGGTGGGGTCCGGTGGACATGGGCAGCGGAGCCTCCGGTGGTTTCACCGGAGCCTCCGCCCGACCAAGTTTTCGCGCGCCAAGATCATGAAAACAAGAGCATTCATAGTGGAATAAGGTTTTGGGCAAAGGAAGCTTGGGTTGGAAATTAGTCATTGATATACGAGAGACATTACTCGAGGGGGTTCTCAAGATGCAAAAAGATTGAAAAACCAAACCCGCACGAGTTGTCAAGGGGGAAGTATGATACACGTTAAAGAGCCAAAAATACCAAGGGTCGGTGGCCGAAGCCACCATGTTTGAGTGTGTACTTTGGCACCGCGAAGATATATCTTGGGTCCAAAAATACTACTTACAATTAAGCACAATAAGTCACAGATTGACTATATATGCAATGATGAATTGATTTTCGCATAATAAGAGGAGTATGTACTCATGATTTGAGTAACGCTCCCCCTATATCCATGCCTACATCCACACCTAATAGCAAGCAAAACTAAGGTACATATGCAAGGTTTCAAGTGAAGTTGGAAGAATCTATGACATTTAGTTCATTCCTCAAATCTCGAAATCTTGGTTCATCAAGGGCCTTCGTGAAGATATCGGCAAGTTGATCCTTGGTGGGAACATATGAGAGATCAATATCACCTTTCTCAACATGATCCCGAATGAAGTGATGACCGATCTCAATGTGTTTCGTCTTGGAGTGAAGAACGGGGTTGTAGGCAATCTTGATAGCACTCTCATTATCACAAACAAGAGGCACCATGTCAAAGTGAATACCATAGTCCTTCAAGGTTTGCCTCATCCAAAGTAATTGAGCACAACAACTTGCCGCGGAGATATATTCGGCCTCGGTGGTGGAGAGAGCAATGCAATTCTGCTTCTTGGAAGACCAACATACTAAGGAGCGACCGAGGAATTGGCAACCTTCGGATGTGGACTTCATATCCGTCTTCTCTCCCGCATAATCCGCATCAGAATATCCAATGAGGTGAAAGCTTGAACCCTTGGGATACCAAAGACCAAAGTTTGGGGTATGAACTAAATATCGAAAGATTCGTTTCACCGCTTCCAAATGACGTTGCCTCGGGGAGGCTTGAAACCTTGCACATTTACCTATGTTATACATGATATCCGGTCTAGATGCACAAAGGTAGAGCAAACAGCCAATCATGGAGCGGTATACCTTTTGATCTACCTCTTTATCGTTGGGGTCGGGTTTCAAGTCGGTGGTCATGGACATGGAAGTCTTCATAGGCTTGGCATCATGCATATTAAATCTCTTGAGCATGTATTGAGTGTATTTGGCTTGTTTGATGAAGGTTCCTTCATGATATTGATTCACTTCAAAGCCAAGGAAAAACTCCAACTCTCCCATCATAGACATCTCAAACCTATCGGTCATTAGCTTGCAAAAGTCCTCATTGAACAAGGTGTTAGTAGACCCAAAAATGATGTCATCCACATAGAGTTGGCATATGAACAAGTCACCTCCAGCCGTCTTTGTAAAGAGGGTGGGATTGATTAAACCAACATTAAACCCACGATCCACTAGAAACTCATTAAGGTGCTCATACCACGCACGTGGAGCTTGTTTAAGTCCATAGAGCGCCTTATCGAGTTTATAGACATGATCGGGGTGGTTGGGATCCTCGAAACCCGGAGGTTGCTTGACATATACTAATTCATTAATGGGACCATTGAGGAAAGCACTCTTAATATCCATTTGTTGTAACTTGAAATTATGATGAGATGCATAAGAAAGTAAGATGCGAATGGATTCAAGACGAGCTACGGGGGCAAAGGTTTCACCAAAGTCAATACCTTCGACTTGGGAAAACCTTGAGCCACCAATCTTGCCTTGTTGCGAATGACAATACCATATTTGTCTTGCTTGTTCTTGAACACCCATTTGGTGCCAATAACATTCTTGCAATCCTTGGGTCTTGGCACTAGTTTCCACACTTTGTTGCGCTCGAAGTTATTGAGTTCATCATGGATGGCTTCAAGCCAATCTTGATCTTCGAGTGCTTCATAGACCTTCTTGGGTTCAATAAAAGAGACAAAATCATGAGCCTTGCTAAAATCCGCCAATTGCCTCCTAGTGACCACTCTTCCACAAACTTGCCCAAGAATCTTGTCCTCCGTGTGACCCGCTCGTTCAAGATTCTCTAGCCTTCTCTTTGCTCTTCGTGCTAGCATCTCCTCCAAAGATTCTTTGGATATAGATTGAGAATCACCTTCTTCATCGGAGACATGTCCATCTTTATTTCGTCCTTGATCAATAATGGGTGATGGATCACCACTAGGTTGAGCACTCTCAACAATGATGGAATCTTGATCACGATTAAGATGAGTCCCTTGGCCTTGGTCATTAGCTTTGCCTTGATTGCTTGTTTGACCTTGATCCTTAGCTTGAGGGATTGGTGCATCTTGTTGAGTAGCTTGATCATAAATGGGTGTAGTCAATGGCTCCACTTGAGTGGGACATAGTCCTTCTCCCTCCGTCATCCGGTAACCCTCAATGGGAATTATTTCACCAATCCCCATTCTTCTTACGACGATGGGAGGAATTGCATCTCCTACAGCACCATGATCTATACGCCCCCCTTGGGAGCCGTTATCCTCATCAAACACCACGTCTATTGCTTCTTCAACTTTTCTGGTGGACTTGTTGTAGACTCTATAGGCGTGAGCGTTTGTGGCATAGCCAAAAAAGATACCCTCATAAGATTTGGTCTCAAATTTTGACAACTGTTTACCTTTCTTGCGAATGAAGCACTTGCAACCGAAGACGTTGAAGTAAGATACATCCGGTTTCTTGCCTGTGAGAATCTCATAGGGAGTCTTGTTCAATACCTTGCAAAGATATAACCGGTTGGTAGCATGACATGCGGTGGAGACGGCTTCGGCCCAAAAGTTATAGGTAGAAGAGAACTCCGCAATCATAGTCCTAGCCGCATCCATCAAAGTCCGGTTCTTTCTCTCTGCAACACCATTTTGTTGAGGGGTATAAGGAGTTGAATATTGATGAGCAATGCCTTCTTCACTAGGAAAACCCTCAACGGTATAGTTTTTGAACTCCGAGCAATTATCACTCCGGATGGCCAATATGGTAGCATTGTGTTGGCGCTCCACTAGAGTGATGAACTCGATGACTCTCTTTTGAGTCTCACTTTTCCTCTTGAAGAAATACACTCAACAATATCTTGAATAATCATCCACAATCACCAAGCAATACTTCTTTCCTCCGAGGATCTCATAGGATAGTGGACCAAAGAGATCTAAGTGAATGAGCTCGAGAATTCTTGTGGTGGAGATAGTTGTCTTGGTTGGGTGAAGTTCTCCATGTTGCTTCCCAAAGGCACATGAGCTACACACACGATCTTTAGCAAACTTAGCCTTGGTTAGTCCTAGAACGTGATTGCCACTTTGGAGGCCATGCAACATTCTCATATTGGTCTGGGCTAACCGGCGATGCCAAAGCCACCCCACATCAACTTTAGCCATTAGGCATGTCGCGGCACACGTGTCTCCTTTAGAGAAGTCCACTACATACATGTCGTTCTCGACAAACCCAACAAAGGCTACTTTAAGAGATGTTTCCCAAGTTATAATCACACTATCTTTATTAAAGAACGAGGTAAAGACATAATTTGAAGAACGTACATCAAGTTATAGCCAAGGGACTCAACAAGGAGAACGTTCTCAATTGATAAATCATTTGAGATAGACACCTTGCCTCGTCCCAATACCTTAAGCTCGGACTTGTCACCAATAGTAACGCAATTGAGATGAGGTGATGGAGGTTCAATATTACTCATTGTGTCATAGCTTCCGGTCATATGTTGGGATGCACCACTATCCACTGTCCATCTACCTGACCCGGAAGCACTTCCCTACAAGAGATAAATTTCTTGATTTAGGTACCCATCCTTCAATGGGTCCTCTTTTGTTAGTAACAAGGGTCTTAGGAACCCAAATAGTCCAATGATAATCATCACCATAAGAAGTACGAACGTATTTAGCATAAACATGTCCATCTCTAGATTTCATAAGAACATAAGATGGGTTATATTTTCCAGCGAAGTCATTGTGAGTGATGCTCCCCCTAGAGGTATCACCACCCACAATGGCGTTGGTCTCCTTCTCTTTGGTCACCTCTCCCTCTTTCACAAAGACAATATTTTGAGAGGGAGAAGTGACACTCTTGGATTTCTTCTTTGACTTGGAAACAAAGCCAAGTCCTTCTTTTCCCTTCTTGGCTCCTTAAGAGATTATGGCATCATTGAGAATTCTCTCTTTACCTACAATGTTAGTCGTAGTGCAAGAGGTAGGCATGATAACAATGCTATTAGAGGAAGATATCACTTGTTTATTAGATTGTTGAGCTAGAAGCTTGTTCCGATACTTGGTGAGTTTGTCATGAATTTCTTTAAGAGACATGAACTCCTTTTCTAGTTTTTCATGATTCTCAACAAGTTCTTCATGAGCTATTCCTAGCTTCAACTCTTCTTCCTCAAAGACTTTAAGTAAAGCAAGAGATTTTTCATTATCTTTCCTAAGCTTGGCAAGATATTTTTCATTATCTTTCCTAAGCTTGGAAACACTAATAGCATAGGTCTCTTGTAGACTAGATAGTCTCTCTTCGAGAGAGGCTCTCATGGATCTTTCTTTTTCAAGAGCTTTGATGAGTTCATCGTCATGATTCTCATGGCTACCGCCATGGCTCTCCAAGGTCATGATGATCTCCTCCTTCTCATCTATGAGGGAGTTAGCATCATCAAGTTGCCTTAAGAGAGCCTTTACCTTTTCTTTAGTTTCACCTTCAAGACTACATAACCAAAAGCCTATATTCTTGGCCTCCTCATCATCAACAATGTTATCAACACAATCCAATAATGAGGGAGAGCTAGTGACAATAGACTTGGAGGTGGAAGGTATTACCGCGGTGGCTTTTGCCATGAGACATGTAGGTCGGATCGATGCCTTCTCATTGGGGGATTCAAATAGAGAGACCGATGAAGAGGAGGTCGTAGCTATGGCGACGTGGGCAAAACCTACGACTTCATCTTCTCCTTCATCTCCAGAGTAGTATGTTTCCAATGTGGGGCCTTCTTGAACATATAGAGCCCTTGGGACTCTTCTAGCGAGGTTCTTATTTTGTGGAGCTTTGTTCTTGTCCTTGCGAACAAGCTTCCCTTCATTTTCTTCTCTTGGCTCAAAGGGACCCTCCATGACGAAGTGGTTTGCACTTCCACAATTGTAGCATGTCCTTGGCCGCTCCCCTTTCTTCCTAAAGATCTTGTTCCTTGAAGGTCTAGGAGCACCGGCCTTGTGAGCCTCCCATCTCTTCCAATAACCATGCATGGCAAGAGCGATGCACTTACGAGCACCTTTGTATGTGTCTTCATAGTCCTCGTCATCATCATCATCCTCATCCACTTCTTATATCTTAGCAATCGCCTTAGACTTCAAGGCGAGGTTTGGAGACTTTCCCCTCCTCTTGAGAGAGCGAGAGCGTCATCCGCACTCTTGTGAGATAGGGATATTGCTATGAACTCACTAAGAACACCAATGGAGTTGAGGGAGTTGTAGTCGGATCTTGTTCGAATGCTTGTGGCAAGGTTCTTCTCAAATGGAGTTATTGCCTTGACAAACTTCCTCTTGATCCACTCATCGGAGATTTCCTCTTTTCCAAATCCCTTAATTGATTGCCAAGGGTGACAACTCTTCTATATAGCTCCTCGGGACTTTCGTCTTCAAGCATAACGAAGTTCTCGGACTTTTCAAGAGCAACATCATAATTGGATGATTGGATGCTAGCATTGATTTGGAACAAGGTGTCAAGTTTATCCCAAGCCTCTTGGTGATCTTGATACCGCGGATGTGTTCAAGATGTTCTCTTGGGAGAGACTTTTGGATACAGACAAGAGCGGTCTTGTTGAGTTGAAATTCCACATCTTCTCTTGGAGTCTAGTTGCTTGGATCATGAGGGTGAAATCCATGGAGGATGCTTCTCCACAAAGCGGTGCAAGATCCTGAAATGTGAGACTCTATATCGAACTTCCAAGATGAAAATTCATTAGTGTTAAGCATGGGAGGAACTCCAACATTAACCATGTGTGGCATTGTGGCAATGGGATGGATGGTGTCATAATTGGGAGGTGGTGTATCTTTAGAGTGAGACCCCGGACCGTTAGCCGATTGAGACTTGGAGCCTTTGGAGCTCCCACTACTCTTTTCCTTTTTATCGACTTTTGCTTTGGCTTTCGCCTTAGCTAAAGCAATGTTAGCTTCCATTTCGGTGATGCCCGGAAGGGACTCTTCATCCGAGCTAACATCATTGGCGGTGAGAGGTGGTTCCTCGGACTCCTTGGTTTTCCCCATCAAGGCCTCCATCATTTTCTTTATGCTAGAAACCTCCGAACTAACACTAGAGCTAACCTTGGACAATTCGGTTTGGATGGTTCCAACCGTTTCTTGTAGGTTAGATATAGTGTCGGCCATTTTGGTGATTTCCGCATTAGAACTTTCGGGGGCATTTTCAGTGACCATTATACTCTTGGGAGGTTAAGCCCTTAGTAAGAGCCGAGGCTCTGATACCAATTGAAAGTGCACTATGGTCAACTAGAGGGGGATGAATAGGTTGACTACCAATTTTTCTTTTCTTTTCCTTTTAATAGGGCTAAGCAAGATAAGATAAGGTTCTCTAGATGTGCATATAGGTGAGCAACCTATGTGTACAAGATAATATACGCAATGGAAGTAAAACGAAAGGTAGCAAGATAAACCACAAGTGTAAACAAGGAGACAAGCATATGATTCACGTAGTTCCTTCTCAATGAGAAGTACGTCTACGTTGGAGAGGTGGGGAGCCACCTAGGCACTACTCAATAGCACGGTTGTGCACACCTTATTCTCCTTGAGCTTCTCCGGTGAGGGAGATTCTCGTTTCCACTATGAGGTCGACTTGGAGGCGTTGACCAAACCTTTACATGAGCTCGAGGTCACTCCACAAGATGGATGGAGGCTCTCAAGCAATCCTAAGCTTCTTGCAACAAGGTGGAAGCTACAAGCACAAGATCTACTAAGGTTTCTAGGCCTCTAGTAGGATTCTAGATCTACTAGGTTGTGGTGGATGGATTCGAAATTCCTTTGGTGGAAGTGTGGATCTAGGTCTCCTCTAGCTCTCCAAAAAGTATGGGAGTGAGTGGGTGGACGGAGAGGGAGATCTAGGTGGGTGAAGCTTTCATTAATAGCTAGAAGAGAGAGAGTGGAAAAGCTTGGCATTTATGAGGAAGGGGAAGGGGTATTTATACCCCTTCCCACAAGTGGCCGTTGTGCAGTCCCAGTTGCACCGGAGGCTCCGGTGGTTTCACTGGAGGCTCTGGTGGCCTTCTTTCGTGCGTAGCCGCGCAGCCCAGATCTGATATTTTGGTTGGGCCAAGGGGGCGGAGGCTCCGGTGGATTTGGCGGAGGCTCCGCCCACCGGAGCTGCAATGGAGGTTCCGGTGGAGCCTCCACCCTTATCCAACAGAACGCAGTTTTGGCGGAGCCACCACCGGAAGCTCACCGGATGCCCATCCCTTAGCGTGCCAGTTTGAGAGGGAGGAACCTCTGGTGAATACACCGGAACCTCCGCCCACTGGACCCGCACCGGAGGCTCCGCTCGTATCGAACAGAACGCAGTTTTGGCGGAGCCAACACCGGAGGCGCACCGGAAGCCAATCCCTTAGAGGGCCAGGTGGAGGTGGCGGAGGCTCCGGTGGATTCACCGGAGGCTCCGCCCACCGGAACTCCACCGGACGCTCCGTCCTGGCCTCCGCTCGTATGCGCCAGAGGGAGGTTTGGGCGGACCCAGCACCGGACCCGCACCGGAGGCTGGGGCGGAGGTTCCGGTGGTTTCACCGGAGCCTCCGCTCCATACAAAAACTGCCTCCTCAGCTTTGTCTCTTCTAGCTCTTTTCATTTCAAACAAGTTTGTAGCCCATAGAATTTGTATCCTTGATGAACCTGGGCATTTTCATATATCAAGTAAACATTAGTCCAATAGGTATGTTGTCATATAATTACCAAAACGGACGATGATCTTTCACATACACCTCTCAAAATGTAGACACTCCTGCCGGTTTGTGATTGTTGGCAGGCACCCCGAGGATTCGGTTAGCCATGGTTTATGTAAGAAAGGTTGGGAGGAGTGTCAAACTATTTTATACCTCTCTTTTACAAAATAAAAGCTCTAGCACATGAGTGATCAATGCTTCCCTATGCGAAGGGCCTATATTTTACATTTATGTTGAGTCAGTAAACCTATTTCCTTCTGTCTAAGCAGGCATTTGAGTTGTTGTGATTCGTCCAGCTACATGTTGATTTACTCAATCATGTTCTTTATTCTTCTTTGATTCTGCAAATGCTTTTATCTACTTGAATACCACTTTGAAAGTTATCAATGTTTGCAAAGAGACCGTTATAATTGAGCATGATAAACTCTGCAATATAGCTCTAGTATAAAAGACTCTGATCGAAAGATAAGTACACTGGTAATTGTTCTCTGACCAAGAACGAAGTTTGCCTTCACCAATTGTGATTTACATTTTGCACCTTTGTTGTTACTTTACTTGTTTCAATTTTGATTATATGAGGAGAGTTGTTGTTGATACGTCGAAAACGTATATCCTTTTCCGAACACTTTTCTTATCGTTTCCCTCTAAACTTGTGTGTTTTGAATACAACTAACATGGACTAACATTGTTTTCAGCAGAATTACATTGGTGTCTTGTTTTTATGCAGAAAAATCAACTTTCGGGAAATTGCCCAGAAAAGACCCCATTGGTGTTTTCACTCCGGAAGACCCCGGGAGCCAGAAGAGGGCCAGGAGAGGAGCCACAGGGTGGCCACACCCCCCTGGCGCGGGTCCCCCCTTGGCCGCGCCAGCATAGGGTGTGGGCCTCCCATAGCCCCCCTCGGACTCCCCTTTCGATTACAAGTAGCCCCCAACCCTAAAACCCGAGGGGGTTCATCATATTCCACAGAAACACAACAGAGCGCCGCCGCCATCCCGAACCTCGATTCGGGGATCAGAAGTTCCTGTTCTGGCACCCTGCCGGGACGGGGAAGTGGAGGAGATCATCGCCATCGTCATCACCAACGCCTCTCCATCGACCATCCAAGATTCCCCCATCCATGTGTGAGTAGTTCCCCGTTGTAGGTGTCAAATATGCATCTCAACAAGTCCCTCGGGTGAACCGATAGGGTTTCTATTAAGAGAACGTGTAGGCGCTGGTGACAATCGTTGGCAAACAGGGGGGCATGATTTACCCAGGTTCGGGGCCCTCGTAGAGGTAAAACCCTTACTCCTGCTTCTATCGATCTGTATTAGCAATAGACCTGTTACAATGGGGGTGCTCGAGTCGAGATTTAGATCTCAATCTTAGGGCTTTTGGTGGTGTGATTTGGCTTGGTCCCCCTCCCGGTGGTTCTCCTGGCCTTATATAGATGGCCAGGTCTCAAACCGCACCCGGAGGGATACAAAACCTAACTTTAAGTCGGTTATAAGTTTCCTTTCTTGACCATCAAGGCCTTGCGGGTGGGCCTTGATTGGGCCTTCTAGAACTGTCTATGGCGTCTCCCTTTGGGCGTAGGTCTTGGGCCTTGGACCGGGTAGCCTCACCCAATAGGTCCAGGACTCGTTCCCTCGTCAGTAGCCCCCGAGCGTTTACTCGATTGAGAATCTGTCGGGTAGACCCTCAAAGTTCATTTTGATTCCTTCCGATTGACTTCTTCAACCGTTCTATGTTTAGAGGGTGCATGCCCTGTGCGCGATGCGCTTCTTGTACTCCAGTATCGAGCGATGAATGTGCCCGTGTTTTGGCTGTTTTCGCAGAAGGATACGGCTCAGTTGCTTGGCTCTCCTGAAAGCTCAGGGCTAATTTATTGCATATAGGGAAAAAACAGTTCTGGCCTACACGAATTCGAGACCTCCGACTCAAATCCGGCGAGGTGATCATTGCAACTGGGTCATGGAGGTCTTACCGAGTCGAACTTAACCTATAAGGGTACCCGGCGCGTCCGCTAGGATTTTTCTTCGTGTTGTTGACACGGAAAGTTACCGGAGGACGCAACTTGAGTGTGATTCCAGGCCCATAAGAGAGATCTATGGGTCTTACCTTCGTACTCGAAATAATACGGCATCCGGATGTGCCTAGTCGGCCGAACGATCTAGGGCAAGGATATGTAAATACATCATGTGTCAAAGTCGCAGGAACTGCACACTCGCGAGTATTATGTTGAGAGTCTTCTAGTGAAGAGGTTTCCCTTCTTGTTATACTTATGCAAAAGAAAAAAAAATTGCACTTATAATATTTTTCCAATACGAAAGAATTTTCGTGTTCTGGGGCTTTGCTGTACCTGTACGAAAGAGATTTCGTGTGTGGGTAGTTATGCGGGAAAGTTCCCGTGTCTTGTCATATCCTTCGATACACCCATACGAAAGAAAATTCGTGTCAGGGAGCTCATGCGAAAGAATTTCCGCGTCTTGATATGCCCATACGAAAGAAATTTCGTGTCAGGGACTTTATTCGAATGAATTTTGGCATTTGATGAGGTGCGCAATGATGTCATTACGCACTTGCCCGTTCTGACTCCTCCCGATGGGACGTGACAGAGCGAAGCAGAGCAGGATGGCCCACCTTGTCAGCTTTTTGACCGGAAACGAGAGGTCGTTTCCGGTTTTCCCGCGAGCCACGCGCCGTAAATGCGCACGATCTGCTGTAAAGATCGTGGCAGAGGTAACTGGGCACCGCCGCCTCGTTTCCACTTCACGCGTGGCAGCCGCGATGGGTGCCACATCGCCAGATCTACGGTTCAGATTGGCCTGGTCCGTGTATAAGTAGCCGTCCTTAGGTGAAAAACAAACTTCCTGGCCATTTTCTCTCTTTCTTCCTCCTCGCGCACACCTCCTGCTCTGCAAGCATCCACAAGCCCTCATGGCTGGAGGGAAGAAGCGCGGTGCTGCCGCATCATCATCGCAGGCGGCCGGGGGCGCCTCCGTGTCGCACCCGGACTTCTAAAGGATACTCGCCGTTCCGTTGAACAGTAGTAGATTGGATTACGGGGCTTACCGGCACCCGCGTCCTCTTACGAGTAGGCCAACACACGTATGTGTGACAACCAACCCCTATCTGTTCAGCGTCGACGTAAACTATCCCATAGAAATCAGGATACTACCATTGACGTACTTCATACCATACACACATGGTACGTCAACGGCTTGTAACAGAATGATAGCACAACATATCTCTAAGACACAAAAGATTAAGTTCCAAATAGCTCTCACTAGAGCAGAGATAGCAAATACAATCATCCAGAGGACACATATCCCAACATAACATCATTACATCTCAGCAGAAGCATTCAAAGGGTCTGAGTACAGACAAATCCAAATAGGCTTAAGAAGCCGGGAACTGAAAGAAAAACGGAGCCCATCCACGTAGTCTCGGATCCTGCCCGGGTCCGCTACCTACTCGTCAGCAGCCTCGTCAAACTCCACGTAGTAGCCGTCACTGGGATCCTCGTAAGCTTAGTCTGCGGAAACCACAGCCCCAAAGGGGTCAGTACATAAACGTACCGGCAAGCAAGACTCACAGTTCACCAAAGTGTAACCCGTCAACACCAAGTACAGATGCCTTGGGTTCAACGGAAGGAAGGGGATATAAAAGATGCTCCAACTGGCTGCGCTAACCAACTACAGAAATACTACATCTTCCGGCTAACAGAAAGGAGATAAGATAGCGTATAGTAACCAACTGAAAGATAACCTCAAACAAACCCATCCTGGACCTCGCCCCTTATCCAAAGAAGCAATCCGAGAATAACTCACACCGTTGGATTAATGAATAATGGGTCAAGTTGTTGTGTCAATAAGTCTATTACTAGTCAAGTTATCAATAGTTAGGTGTAAGTTGTTCTGAGTACTTGTTAGCCAGTACTTTCACCAATTCAACCATAACCGCGGAAAACACGGCTTCTCGAGAAGATTTATCCCTGCAGGGGTGCACCAATTTGGCCGTACACGTAAGAATATCCCGCCAGATGGGATGCCTCCCACCAAGCGGGGCACTCAACACAACTCAACTCTTCTTCGCATCAAGCCCAAAGCACCTTGGGCGCACGGCTAATCGAGCCCCGAAGAAAGGGGACCCTCATAGCACTCTAAGAACGTGTCCCCCTATATGCCGACTACAAAAGTTCCACCCTGCGCTGGGCTCGCAAAAACATGCATGCGGCAAATAGAAAACACGAACTAAATGAGACGATTTGGACGAGATGCGAATCGAATCAAATTGAGGAGGCGCCCATACACGCTTCCCACATGCGGATAGTGCGCTCATCATGGATCAGTAGACAAGACCCTTTTCCTATTAGGGTCGACACTAGCAGGCCTCAAAACCACACAGGGCCTCCTGCCGGTGCCTTATCAGCATATTATTATTAACAGGTGGATTGATTAACATCGAGCCCCCAGAACATAATAGAATATAGTAACAGAAGGTAACGGGTAACAGACTCGAGCAAAACAACCTAAGCATGCTAGTAAGACACTGGCTCAAACAATGGGGTTGTAGGAGTGGAGGTGAGGCAATATCAGGGTTGAGGGATTCATGTGATAGGTTCGTAACAGAAACAACTACACATAGGGCTAGCAAAATAGACAACGGAAAGTATCGGTAACCAATGTTGAAAGGAACACAGTGGTTCATGTGAGTGATAACTTGCCTGCAAACTCAGCAGCCTGGTACTGAGCTAGATCCTCAGAAGGGGTGCTGTAAAGATCGTCTGTCTCAACGTCGTCGTCTATTCGAGAAGAAGCAAACAAACAAGACAGAAATATAAACAATCAATATCATGGCATAGTGCACAATCAAGGGATGATGCATGTCAAGTTAATGGTTGCATCAAAATAAACTAGTTAACATGGTAACACAATTTAAATGGACCCATATGCAATTTTGAGTTGCATATGAGAAAGGTCCATGAATTAAGGTGGAAACAAATGATCTACAATTTAATTACCATGTGAGAATTTATTACCATGATGCATGCATGATGATAACAACAAAATAACAACAATAGATGCAAGTGGTAAAGGATTTTAACAAGTTGGGAAAATATTTATTAAGTTTGGAAATTTTGGGTTACTTAAAGATGTCACACAAGCATTTGTTGTTTTCATCAATTTAAAATGTGCAAAACAAATAAAAAAATTCATATTGGAAAAGAATACAAAATTTTAGTTGGATTACATGTTTCAAATATTGAAATAGGAGTTAGGATGAATTTATTATGACTGAAACAATATTAAACAAGTTTTAAATGAATTTAAAACAAGTTTAAATATTATTTGAATTTTTATTTGTTCAAAACATAAATTCAAACTCACATTTGAAAAGTTTATACTTTGATGGTTTGAAAACATATTTTGCATGTTCAAAAATAATTTATTTTGAGCAATTTATGAATTTAGCCATTTTAAATGATTTAAACAAGGTTTAAAATATTTAAGCAATTTTAATTATTCAAACCATGAAACAAAATTTATATTTGAAAAGGTTATTTGAAATAGCATGGAAAACATATTTTATTTGCATTATTTGGATTAGGTATGAATTAGTTATGGATTTTAGCAAATTGCAATTGAATTATTTGAATTCAAATTTAAATTGCATTTGGAAAATTCAAAACAGAAAACAAATGATACCATTAGATAGACAATTGAATTTAGAGCAGTGCACATATTTTATTTTTATTAATTGGAGTTATAAAACAAAAGTTATTTGCATTTTATGTTCAGGGACCAATCTGTGAAGTTTAGGACCTAAACAGAAAAAGAAAACTTGGAAAAAAAGGACCTGCACCGCGCAGTGACCTAGCCACGGTCACTGCCAGTGGGCCAGGGGGCAACGTGGCGCTGCGTGGCAGCACAGCTGGCCACCACGCCCACAGACAGGTGGGCCACGGGCTTAGGGAAAAATCCGCAAAAGAATTGGCGCTGCGGGGGCTCGAACCCACGACCAGGCGCGCGTTAGGGAGCAGTGCTGCCACTGCGGTGTGCAATTCGCTTCTGTCAGTATACAGCGCGCGGCAAAGGTAAGGTTCAGACTTGGGTGTTTAACTGAAACTGACGCGCGCGACGGACTGAAACCTGACAGAGATGCGTCATCGGCGGCGATCTACAGGCTCGTGCTGCCGTGGTGCTTGCGCGTGGACGTTGCGGATGCGTGCGCGTGTTTCGTGATGCAGAGGGTACAGAGAGGAGGGAGTGGGGCACGGTGGGCTCACTGTCGTTGTCGTGGAAGCAGTGGGTCGAGGGGGCGCGGCCGGCGGCGACGTCGAGGATGGCGGCGGTGATCCCGTGCGTCCCAGGGCTCGATGAGGTGTTGTCGGGGTAGAGGAGCGCACGGCGGGCTGGTTCCAGTGGTTAAGTTGGGTGGTGGTGCGACGAGGTGGCGGTGGTCATCGAAGTTCAGAGAACGGCGGCAGTCGGAAGCAGTGGCAGAGGCGGTGAAATTCGCCGGGGAGAGAGAGATTGGCGGCGGCGCGAGGGGATAGGGTAGGTGGTAGGGTTAGGGCGGCGCCGGGGGGGCTAGGGCTAGCTTATATAGGGCTAGGGTTGCGCGGATCGCCGTCGGCGTGCTACTGCTGCCGCCGTGGCAGCAGTGGATCCACTGCCGTACACGAAGACGACGGGGGCGGCTGTGCGAACCGGTACGCGGGCCACTGTGGGCTGGGCTGCGCGCGAGGAGAAGGGAAAAAAAGGTGGGCTGGGCTGCCCACTGCCCTCTGCGCGCGCTTTTTATTTTTTTGAATTTTTCTCTTCTTCTTTTTTGTAGCAAATGAAAATGGAAGAAATAGATAGGTTTTTGAGTTGAAATTTTTTTTGGGAAAATTCATGTGAGTTTATTAGGTCAACCCCCACCATCTGACAACTTTGGTTTCACAAATATTCAATTTTTATTTGCTGTTTGCAAATTGGTTTGATTTTGAAGAATTTGATAATTAATTGATTAATATTGAAAACAATGTTTTTATTAGGGTGACCCCTATTGATTAAATAGAACAAATGTGATTAGAATTTGTTTGGTACTTTCCTAATTTTCAAATTAGGTGTTGTTTGATGACTTGATTTGAATTTGAATGCAATTTGGAATTAATTAATAGAAATAGAAACCACCATTTTATTAGTTGATCAAATATGGAATAATTGGAAACAAAAGGTTGTTTGAGTTGAACTTTTATTTGAAAACAAGATTGTAACATGACAAGTATGATAACAAAGTTGAATATGGTTTGGATTTCCATTATGAAAACAGAATAAAAACAGATGCAAAACAAATGCAAACAAATAATAAATATGATGACATGATGCAATACTTTAATTAAACAAGAAACAAAACATTCTAGGGGTATTTTCATACTTGGGATGTTACAAAACGCCCCCCCTTGAAGGAATCGCGCCCCGAGATTCCTTAGTGAGAAGCGAAAAGGTCCGGATACTTCTTTCGAAGATACTCTTCGGTCTCCCATGTTGCCTCTTTATCGGAATGATGCGACCACTGCACTTTCAAAAACTTGGTGCTCTTGTTGCGAGTCTTACGCTCGGTCTCATCGAGAATACGAACAGGGTGCTCCTCATCAGATAGATCATCTTGCAGTTCAATGGAGTCATGATCAACTGCACGATCTGGATCTTTGAAACACCTCTTGAGCTGTGACACGTGGAACACATCGTGCACCTTGGATAGCTTTTCTGGAAGTTCAAGACGATAGGCATTTTCCGCACACCTTGAGAGGATGTTGAAAGGACCAATGTATCTTGGTGCAAGCTTTCCTTTCACACCGAAACGATGAGTGCCTCTGAGGGGAGTTACACGGAGATATGCCTTGTCACCAGGTGCATAGATCATATCCCTGTGCTTGCTGTCATAGTAGCTCTTCTGACGAGACTGAGCAATCTTGAGATTGTCACGAATGATGCAAACTTTCTCTTCGGCTTCCTTAACAATGTCAGGGCCTAAGAGTGAACGTTCACCAGCTCCAGACCAATTGATTGGACTCCTGCATCTGCGGCCATAGAGTGCTTCAAATGGTGCCATGCCTAGGCTTGCCTGGTAGCTGTTGTTGTAGGAGAATTCAGCATATGGAAGGCAATCCTCCCATTTCATGCCAAAGGAGAGACCACATGCTCTGAGCATATCCTCGAGAATCTGATTGACTCTTTCGACTTGCCCCTGAGACTGAGGGTGATAAGCTGTGCTGAACAGAAGTTTGGTGCCCAATGCTTCTTGAAAGCTTTTCCAGAAATGAGAAGTGAATATACTTCCACGGTCTGAGCTTATTTCCAATGGAACACCATGAAGGGGAACAATCTTTGCTGTGTAGAGCTCTGCTAACTGGCTAGCTGAGATTGTTTCTTTGACAGCAAAGAAGTGAGCTACCTTAGTGAGACGATCAATGACAATGAAGATTGCATCGTTGCCCCTCTTGGACTTTGGAAAACCAGTAACGAAGTCCATTTCAATCATGTCCCACTTCCACTCAGGAATTTTCAGAGGTTGGAGTAGACCTGTTGTTTTCTGATGGACTGCCTTAACACGTTGACAAACGTCGCATTCAGAAACGTATTGAGCAATTTCACGTTTCATGCCAGGCCACCAATACAGAGTCTTGAGATCCTGGTACATCTTTGTACTTCCAGGGTGGATGGAGAGAGGAGTTTCATGAGCCTCCTTGAGAATGACATCTTTGAGACTTTGAATCTGAGGGACTGCAATGCGTCCTTCGAAGAACACAGTTCCCTTGTCATCAATTGAGAAGGACTTGAATTTATCATTGCCTTCTTTGATGTGCTCTACAATCTTCTTGATTTCAGCATAACAAGTTGTTCAGAACGAATCTTGCCCTCGAGAGTTGGACTGGCTGTCAAGCTAGCAAGATAACCTTGAGGAACAAGAACAAGGTTCAGCTTCTGGAATTCTTCGTGAAGTGCAGGTTGGCTTTCCATGATCATGAGATTATTGCAATAGGACTTGCGACTGAGAGCATTGGCCATAACATTAGCCTTGCCTGGAGTGTAAGAAATGGTGAGATCAAAGTCTTTAATCTTTTCAATCCATCTCCTTTGCCTGAGGTTTAGATCTGGTTGAGTGAAGATGTATTTCAGACTCTTATGATCGGAAAAGATTTCAGTGCGGTTACCCAACAAGTATTGTCTCCATTTCTTGAGGGCAAACACAACTGCTGCAAGTTCTAGGTCATGTGTGGGATAGTTTTGCTCATGTGCATTCAATTGACGTGAAGCATAAGCCACAACTTGACGTTCTTGCATAAGAACTGCACCTAGACCTTGGAGAGATGCATCGCAGAATATCTGGAAAGGTTTGGTAGTATCTGGGCCAACCAAAACTGGTGTAGAAGTGAGTTTAGTCTTCGGAAGATTGAAACTTTCATCACATTGTGGAGACCAAACGAACTTCTTGTCCTTCTTTGTTAGATCAGTGAGAGGTTTGGCAATCTTGGAAAAGTTTTGGACGAAACGACGGCAATAGCTAGCCAAGCCTAGAAAGCTTCTAACTTGTTTTACCGTCTTAGGAGGTTTCCAATAAACAATTGCTTTAACGTTTTCTGGATCAATGGCTATGCCTTTGGCAGAGATGATATCACCAAGGTAAGCAACTTCCGGAATCCAGAACTCACATTTTGAGAACTTGGCATATAGACGATGCTCGCGAAGTTTCATGAGAGTGAGACGAAGATGTTCTCCATGCTCTTCCTCGGATTTTCAGTAGACCAGAATGTCATCGAGATATACCACAACGAACTTGTCGAGGTATTCATGGAAGACAGAATTCATGAGTCTAGAGAATGTCGCTGGTGCATTGGTTAGACCAAAAGACATGACGGTGTATTCATATAGACCGTACCGAGTGGTGAAAGCTGTTTTTGGAATATCTTCCTTTCTGATCTTTATCGGATGGTAACCCATCCTCAAGTCCAATTTTGAGAATATTGAGGCTCCAGCAAGTTGATCAAAAAGATCATCGATACGAGGAATTGGATACTTGTTTTTGATGGTTTTCTCGTTGAGAGGACGATAGTCAACCACGAGTCTCTTTGTTTGGTCCTTCTTGGCAACGAACAGGGTTGGGCAACCCCAAGCGGAGGAACTAGGCTGAATGTAACCTTTCTCCATGTACATATCGATTTGCTTCTTCAACAATTTCAGTTCAGGAGGAGCTATCTTGTATGGATGCTTCGAGATTGGAGCAGTACCTGGTTCAAGCTCGATCACGAACTCAACTGCTCTGTCCGGAGGCATTCCTGGCAATTCTTCTGGGAAGACGTCAGGGAATTCACAAACCACCGGAACATTTTCAATTGCAGGAAGAGGTTTTGCATCGAGGTTGAACAGCTGGGCAGAACTTGATTCATATGGAGAATAGACTATCTGGCCAGAAGGGTGAGAGAGAGTTACTGACTTTTGAGCACAGTCAATTTTAGCTTTGTTGGTCTTCAACCAATCCATGCCCGACATCAATGTCAGAATTTCCCAGCAACATGAGTGAAGCAAGGAATATGCGACCTCCAATTAGGATTTGATTGTCCATGCTTATCTTGGAAGTCAACATTTGAGACCCCGGAGAGTGAACAGTGATTTGATTGCTTAGTGGAACCAGAACTAGGTTGTATGTTGTAGCAAAGATCTTTGACACAAAAGAATGCGATGCTCCGGTATCAAACAACACTTTAGCTGGAAAAGAGTTTACGGGTAATATACCGAGAACGACGTCAGCAGCTTCCTCAGCTTTGTCGGCCTTGATATGATTCACCCTCGCGGTCCTCCCGACAGGCCTGTTGTTGGAGTTGAAGGCTTTAGCCGGAGGAGCACGAACCATTGCCTGGTTGGTGTTGGGGCGAGGAGGTGGAGGTAGCTGCCTCTGAGTGCACTTATCAGCGTAGTGTCCAGTCTCCTTGCACTTGAAGCAAGTGACGACACGAGGAGGACCTGGCCTTGGCTGTCCCATTGGAACCCTCTGACCATGCATCTGAGATGGGTTGGGTGGGCGGGGAGCAAAGCCTGGAGAAGCTTGGGCATATGGAGCCCGAGTGACAGCACCATTTGGCACCCAGATGCGGCGCTTCTGCGGAGGGGTGGTCATGTTGGAGGAGGAACCACCCTCACGTGAGTGCTTGCGGGACTCCTCGAACGCCTTGCGCCCATTTTCCTCATTGAGCGCGATGTTCACAAGCTCCTCGAAGTCCTTTCACTTGATGTTGGTGAGTGCGTACTTGAGTTCCGGGTTAAAACCTCGGCGGAACCTTGCCATCTTCTTAGCCTCAGTGGACACCTCATCACCAGCGTATCGAGCGAGACGATTGAACTCGTTCTGATAGTCGATGACGTCCAGCTTGCCTTGCTTAAGAGAGAAAAACTCTTCACGCATCCTTTCCATGAGACCATCTGGGATGTGGTGCTTCAGGAAGGCATCCTTGAAACATCCCCAGGTGATAGGATAGCCAGCTCTCATGGTCTGGTAGTTCTCCCACCAGGTAGCTGCCTGACCCTTCAGTAGGTAGGTGGCATACTTGACTTTGTCTTCCTCAGCAACGTGAGCAATGTCTAGAGCCCTGGCCATCTCCCGGATCCAGTCATCAGCATCCAGAGGCTCGCGTGTTGCCCCGAAAGCTCTCGGACCCAGACTGAGGAACTCCTTGATGCTGACCCGTGGAGCATTCTGGTTGTTGTGCTGATTTGCCTGGAACTGGGCCATCTGCGTCACGACCTGAGTCATCTGAGTCAATAGCTCCGTGATTGGCGGTGGCTCAGGCGGGTTGTTCCTTGTTGGCGGCATCCTGAATAGACATGCATTTTAGCAATACAACAGAAAAGGATAGACTTGGTAACCGAAAAGAGAGATTATTCCGACGCATGAATAGATAACCAACAGGTACATCATCACATGTTCAAATACATCAGAATATCCAACACACCAATACATGGTTCGAAAGCCAAAGGATAACTAAACATAGCTAGGAATGGATACATCGGTACTCTCATGCTCATCACGCAGGACGGCGGTGAGTAGTACGACGAGGGGTACGATGAGGAGCACGCCAACGAAAGTAGGTAGAACGACGATCCACATAGATCTGACGTGGCCTGAGAGCGACTCTAGGTGTGGTGAAGTACATAGCGTCGACTCCCTGTGCTCCAAAGCGTGGAATCCCAGTGTAACCAGCACCGAGGTTGAGGAGTGGACCTCTGATCGGCTCGTAACCTTCTGCATCTGGCAGACGACGACCAACTGGCTGATCGAAACGTGCAAAGCGCTCATCTCCAACAAAGTCTGTGGTGTACGTCGCCAGACGAGTCAAAGCAAGGTAGAGCTGCTCTCTGACTGAGGCCAACTCCTGAGAAAGTGTGGTGGCAACTGCGTCACTGTGCCTCACGAACTGAGCGGTGGTGTGCAGCCTGGTACTCCAGTATTGAGAATCTGTCGGGTAGACCCTCAAAGTTCATTTTGATTCCTTCCGATTGACTTCTTCAACCGTTCTATGTTTAGAGGGTGCATGCCCTGTGCGCGATGCGCTTCTTGTACTCCAGTATCGAGCGATGAATGTGCCCGTGTTTTGGCTGTTTTCGCAGAAGGATACGGCTCAGTTGCTTGGCTCTCCTGAAAGCTCAGGGCTAATTTATTGCATATAGGGAAAAAACAGTTCTGGCCTACACGAATTCGAGACCTCCGACTCAAATCCGGCGAGGTGATCATTGCAACTGGGTCATGGAGGTCTTACCGAGTCGAACTTAACCTATAAGGGTACCCGGCGCGTCCGCTAGGATTTTTCTTCGTGTTGTTGACACGGAAAGTTACCGGAGGACGCAACAGGCCCATAAGAGAGATCTATGGGTCTTACCTTCGTACTCGAAATAATACGGCATCCGGATGTGCCTAGTCGGCCGAACGATCTAGGGCAAGGATATGTAAATACATCACGTGTCAAAGTCGCAGGAACTGCACACTCGCGAGTATTATGTTGAGTCTTCTAGTGAAGAGGTTTCCCTTCTTGTTATACTTATGCAAAAGAAAAAAAGTTGCACTTATAATATTTTTCCAATACGAAAGAATTTTCGTGTTCTGGGGCTTTGCTGTACCTGTACGAAAGAGATTTCGTGTGTGGGTAGTTATGCGGGAAAGTTCCCGTGTCTTGTCATATCCTTTGATACACCCATACGAAAGAAAATTCGTGTCAGGGAGCTCATGCGAAAGAATTTCCGCGTCTTGATATGCCCATACGAAAGAAATTTCGTGTCAGGGACTTTATTCGAATGAATTTTGGCATTTGATGAGGTGCGCAATGATGTCATTATGCACTTGCCCGTTCTGACTCCTCCCGATGGGACGTGACAGAGCGAAGCAGAGCAGGATGGCCCACCTTGTCAGCTTTTTGACCGGAAACGAGAGGTCGTTTCCGGTTTTCCCGCGAGCCACGCGCCGTAAATGCGCACGATCTGCTGTAAAGATCGTGGCAGAGGTAACTGGGCACCGCCGCCTCGTTTCCACTTCACGCGTGGCAGCCGCGATGGGTGCCACATCGCCAGATCTACGGTTCAGATTGGCCTGGTCCGTGTATAAGTAGCCGTCCTTAGGTGAAAAACAAACTTCCTGGCCATTTTCTCTCTTTCTTCCTCCTCGCGCACACCTCCTGCTCTGCAAGCATCCACAAGCCCTCATGGCTGGAGGGAAGAAGCGCGGTGCTGCCGCATCATCATCGCAGGCGGCCGGGGGCGCCTCCGTGTCGCACCCGGACTTCTAAAGGATACTCGCCGTTCTGTTGAACAGTAGTAGATTGGATTACGGGGCTTACCGGCACCCGCGTCCTCTTACGAGTAGGCCAACACACGTATGTGTGACAACCAACCCCTATCTGTTCAGCGTCGACGTAAACTATCCCATAGAAATCAGGATACTACCATTGACGTACTTCATACCATACACACATGGTACGTCAACGTCTTGTAACAGAATGATAGCACAACATATCTCTAAGACACAAAAGATTGAAATAAGTTCCAAATAGCTCTCACTAGAGCAGAGATAGCAAATACAATCATCCAGAGGACACATGTCCCAACATAACATCATTACATCTCAGCAGAAGCATTCAAAGGGTCTGAGTACAGACAAATCCAAATAGGCTTAAGAAGCCGGGAACTGAAAGAAAAACGGAGCCCATCCACGTAGTCTCGGATCCTGCCCGGGTCCGCTACCTACTCGTCAGCAGCCTCGTCAAACTCCACGTAGTAGCCGTCACTGGGATCCTCGTAAGCGTAGTCTGCGGAAACCACAGCCCCAAAGGGGTCAGTACATAAACGTACTGGCAAGCAAGACTCACAGTTCACCAAAGTGTAACCCGTCAACACCAAGTACAGATGCCTTGGGTTCAACGGAAGGAAGGGGATATAAAAGATGCTCCAACTGGCTGCGCTAACCAACTACAGAAATACTACATCTTCCGGCTAACAGAAAGGAGATAAGATAGCGTATGGTAACCAACTGAAAGATAACCTCAAACAAACCCATCCTGGACCTCGCCCCTTATCCAAAGAAGCAATCCGAGAATAACTCACACCGTTGGATTAATGAATAATGGGTCAAGTTGTTGTGTCAATAAGTCTATTACTAGTCAAGTTATCAATAGTTAGGTGTAAGTTGTTCTGAGTACTTGTTAGCCAGTACTTTCACCAAGTCAACCATAACCGCGGAAAACACGGCTTCTCGAGAAGATTTATCCCTGCAGGGGTGCACCAATTTGGCCGTACACGTAAGAATATCCCGCCAGATGGGATGCCTCCCACCAAGCGGGGCACTCAACACAACTCAACTCTTCTTCGCATCAAGCCCAAAGCACCTTGGGCGCACGGCTAATCGAGCCCCGAAGAAAGGGGACCCTCATAGCACTCTAAGAACGTGTCCCCCTATATGCCGACTACAAAAGTTCCACCCTGCGCTGGGCTCGCAAAAACATGCATGCGGCAAATAGAAAACACGAACTAAATGAGACGATTTGGACGAGATGCGAATCGAATCAAATTGAGTGGGGCGCCCATACACGCTTCCCACATGCGGATAGTGCGCTCATCATGGATCAGTAGACAAGACCCTTTTCCTATTAGGGTCGACACTAGCAGGCCTCAAAACCACACAGGGCCTCCTGCCGGTGCCTTATCAGCATATTATTATTAACAGGTGGATTGATTAACATCGAGCCCCCAGAACATAATAGAATATAGTAACAGAAGGTAACGGGTAACAGACTCGAGCAAAACAACCTAAGCATGCTAGTAAGACACTGGCTCAAACAATGGGGTTATAGGAGTGGAGGTGAGGCAATATCAGGGTTGAGGGATTCATGTGATAGGTTCGTAACAGAAACAACTACACATAGGGCTAGCAAAATAGACAACGGAAAGTATCGGTAACCAATGTTGAAAGGAACACAGTGATTCATGTGAGTGATAACTTGCCTGCAAACTCAGCAGCCTGGTACTGAGCTAGATCCTCAGAAGGGGTGCTGTAAAGATCGCCTGTCTCAACGTCGTCGTCTATTCGAGAAGAAGCAAACAAACAAGACAGAAATATAAACAATCAATATCATGGCATAGTGCACAATCAAGGGATGATGCATGTCAAGTTAATGGTTGCATCAAAATAAACTAGTTAACATGGTAACACAATTTAAATGGACCCATATGCAATTTTGAGTTGCATATGAGAAAGGTCCATGAATTAAGGTGGAAACAAATGATCTACAATTTAATTACCATGTGAGAATTTATTACCATGATGCATGCATGATGATAACAACAAAATAACAACAATAGATGCAAGTGGTAAAGGATTTTAACAAGTTGGGAAAATATTTATTAAGTTTGGAAATTTTGGGTTACTTAAAGATGTCACACAAGCATTTGTTGTTTTCATCAATTTAAAATGTTCAAAACAAAATAAAAAAATTCATATTTGAAAAGAATACCAAATTTTAGTTGGATTACATGTTTCAAATATTGAAATAGGAGTTAGGATGAATTTATTATGACTGAAACAATATTAAACAAGTTTTAAATGAATTTAAAACAAGTTTAAATATTATTTGCATTTTTATTTGTTCAAAACATAAATTCAAACTCACATTTGAAAAGTTTATACTTTGATGGTTTGAAAACATATTTTGCATGTTCAAAAATAATTTATTTTGAGCAATTTATGAATTTAGCCATTTTAAATGATTTAAACAAGGTTTAAAATATTTAAGCAATTTTAATTATTCAAACCATGAAACAAAATTTATATTTGAAAAGGTTATTTGAAATAGCATGGAAAACATATTTTATTTGCATTATTTGGATTAGGTATGAATTAGTTATGGATTTTAGCAAATTGCAATTGAATTATTTGAATTCAAATTTAAATTGCATTTGGAAAATTCAAAACAGAAAACAAATGATACCATTAGATAGACAATTGAATTTAGAGCAGTGCACATATTTTATTTTTATTAATTGGAGTTATAAAACAAAAGTTATTTGCATTTTATGTTCAGGGACCAATCTGTGAAGTTTAGGACCTAAACAGAAAAAGAAAACTTGGAAAAAAAAGGACCTGCACCGCGCAGTGACCTAGCCACGGTCACTGCCAGTGGGCCAGGGGGCAACGTGGCGCTGCGTGGCAGCACAGCTGGCCACCACGCCCACAGACAGGTGGGCCACGGGCTTAGGGAAAAATCCGCAAAAGAATTGGCGCTGCGGGGGCTCGAACCCACGACCAGGCGCGCGTTAGGGAGCAGTGCTGCCACTGCGGTGTGCAATTCGCTTCTGTCAGTATACAGCGCGCGGCAAAGGTAAGGTTCAGACTTGGGTGTTTAACTGAAACTGACGCTCGCGACGGACTGAAACCTGACAGAGATGCGTCACCGGCGGCGATCTACAGGCTCGTGCTGCCGTGGTGCTTGCGCGTGGACGTTGCGGATGCGTGCGCGTGTTTCATGATGCAGAGGGTACAGAGAGGAGGGAGTGGGGCACGGTGGGCTCACTGTCGTTGTCGTGGAAGCAGTGGGTCGAGGGGGCGCGGCCGGCGGCGACGTCGAGGATGGCGGCGGTGATCCCGTGCGTCCCAGGGCTCGGTGAGGTGTTGTCGGGGTAGAGGAGCGCACGACGGGCTGGTTCCAGTGGTTAAGTTGGGTGGTGGTGCGACGAGGTGGCGGTGGTCATCGAAGTTCAGAGAACGGCGGCGGTCGGAAGCAGTGGCAGAGGCGGTGAAATTCGCCGGGGAGAGAGATTGGCGGCGGCGCGAGGGGATAGGGTAGGTGGTAGGGTTAGGGCGGCGCCAGGGGGCTAGGGCTAGCTTATATAGGGCTAGGGTTGCGCGGATCGCCGTCGGCGTGCTACTGCTGCCGCCGTGGCAGCAGTGGATGCACTGCCGTACACGAAGACGACGGGGCGGCTGTGCGAACCGGTACGCGGGCCACTGCGGGCTAGGCTGCGCGCGAGGAGAAGGGAAAAAAAGGTGGGCTGGGCTGCCCACTGCCCTCTGCGCGCGCTTTTTATTTTTTTGAATTTTTCTCTTCTGTTTTTTTTTGTAGCAAATGAAAATGGAAGAAATAGATAGGTTTTTGAGTTGAAAAAAATTTTGGGAAAATTCATGTGAGTTTATTAGGTCAACCCCCACCATCTGACAACTTTGGTTTCACAAATATTCAATTTTTATTTGCTGTTTGCAAATTGGTTTGATTTTGAAGAATTTGATAATTAATTGATTAATATTGAAAACAATGTTTTTATTAGGGTGACCCCTATTGATTAAATAGAACAAATGTGATTAGAATTTGTTTGGTACTTTCCTAATTTTCAAATTAGGTGCTGTTTGATGACTTGATTTGAATTTGAATGCAATTTGGAATTAATTAATAGAAATAAAAACCACCATTTTATTAGTTGATCAAATATGGAATAATTGGAAACAAAAGGTTGTTTGAGTTGAACTTTTATTTGAAAACAAGATTGTAACATGACAAGTATGATAACAAAGTTGAATATGGTTTGGATTTCCATTATGAAAACAGAATAAAAACAGATGCAAAACAAATGCAAACAAATAATAAATATGATGACATGATGCAATACTTTAATTAAACAAGAAACAAAACATTCTAGGGGTATTTTCATACTTGGGATGTTACACTCCGCGCCACCCGTCGTGAGGACGGGCGACTGGCGCTCCGCCAGCACCACCATTAAGAGCGTCAAGGAGATGCAATGGGAGGGGTTGCTACCCCCCGATGGCGACAAGCGCGTTCGCCTAGGAAAGAAGGAGGAGGTACCTAATCCCCGCGCGAACGAGCGCGTGATCTTCGCAGATCACGTCTCGTGCGGCCTCTCCCTTTTTCTTCACCCTTTTCTCCTTGGACTGTTGTATGTTTACGGCATACAGCTCCATGACTTGCCTCCAAATGTGATTCAGCACATCTCGTGCTTTATCGTGCTTTGCGAGTGCTTCCTGGGCATCCGCACGCACTGGGGCCTCTGGAAGGCCCTGTTCAAAGTGCGGATCTTCCGGGAGAAGTCGCGACTAGGCGAGCAGCTGGGAGAGCTACTGTGCACCGGCGGCTTCGGGATCTAGACGAGGACAGATTTTCCCTACCTGGAGATGCACTTTGTCGACTCCACACAAGGATGGCGGAAGAAGTGGTTCTACATCGTCGACAACAGCGCGGGTGGGGCTCACGAATTTCACCCATTCGCGGTTTTGAAACGAAGGAAGTCCTGGGCGCACAAGCTCACTACTAAAGACAATAGTATTGTCTCCTACTCGCGAAAGTGGGGAACCTCCGCGATCAGACAATGGGGGTTGCGTTGAATGGCTTGCACCTGACGAGTGTCTTCCTTCGACGGAGGATCCAGCCTCTTCAAGAGAGGCCGTCGACTATGTAGGAGTATCAGGGCACTCAAGACCCTAGCTGCGTCTGCGAGGACATCCTCTCGAATGCTGAATTCGAGAAGAAGATTGCGGCTATCACCAAGTTAAAGGTGGGAGAGGCCTTCTCGACCTGCTCTCTTGAGCCATCCGAGGCTTCGAAACCCCCTCCAGCCGAGGTTACTTTTCTTCCTGTTTTTGTTTGTTCTCATTGCCATCCAAAATTTTGTCGACTGAGGTTCTTCTCCCTCTTTTTTCCTTCTTCTCTTGTAGAGCTTGAAAGTAGCAACATGCTACCCGCCAGTCTCGGCTGAAGACGCCTCGGATCTCCTGGCGAGCAACATCGAGGCCCCTCTCGAAACCAGCGTTGCTGAGGCTGACTCGAGTTTCGAGCAAGACTCTTCGGAGGACGTGGAAGACTCGGGTAACGATCAGCTCCACCATCGCAAGCGCCGCAGGCACGGGGATGATGAATCCACTTCCAAGGACAGTTCCTTGGGTGACGGGTCTGGTAAGGTGACTGAGCCTCTCCAGGTGGCGCCTCTGAATGTGCTTCCTCCCGTGGGCCGCAAGTCGAGGGTTCCCACCGCCTGGAATGTGGACATTCTGGACGACGACGACGACGAGGATGAGTAAGTCTTTCTTGCGCGTTGCCTTCTAGTCGAAAGCCTTTTCTCTTTTCTCCGTTTTTGTTTGACTTTCTCTTCAATAACAACCTTCAAACCATCAGCCCTGGGCAGTACGCTTCCTCAATTCCCTATGTGAAGAGGAAAGAAGTTGCCGAAGGAGATGTTGTAACCACGGAAGCCACCCGAAGGTCTCCAAGTCCTGCGAGGGCCGCTATAATTTAGAGTACGGGCTACCTGGTTTTGCGGGTGGAGCTTCTGCACACAAGGAGGTTTCGGGCAGCTCAGCAGATCATGTGTCTATTGCCCAAGGCCAAGTAAGTTTATCCTTCCTTTTTGCTTCGTTTGGTTGGAATTTCTATCGGGTGCACGACAGCGCTCCCGATGGGAGTAGCCCCCGAGGCCGTGGTTAATTGCTTGCGATTAGCCACGGGATCAAGATGAACTTCTTTTCCTTGTCTTTTTTATTCTATCGGGTGCACGGCAGTGCTTCCGATGGGAGTAGGCCTCGAGGCTATATTCGACTGTGTACAGTCGCGTATAGGCTCAAGAGATTTTGTCCTTTACTTTGAATTTATGTCTTGGACTTTTGCAGACTCTCCTCGATTTCCTTGCCGCCATTGGTCATCGAGTGCTATCAGCTGAGGCGGATTGCGTTTCCCTTCGGGTGGATCGCGATCGACTCGTCCAGGACGGCCAATCTCTTCAAGGTATAATCCGCTCCGTTTTACTGTTTCCGTTGATCGTGCAAATTGCTTAAGCTGTATTTGTTGCTCTGTAGCCCAAGTTACCCGCCTGAAGACCGAGAAGTCTGAAGCTGTCGCTCGGGTGAAAACCCTTGAGGCTGAGTTGGAGTCCTCCCGGAAGGAGCTGGAGTCCACACGCAAGCATTCAGCCGATTTCGAGGGGAAACTTGTCGAGGCTCAAGAGGCGCTGAAGCAACTGGAGGAGGCAGGTGCCAGGCACGACAGTGACCTTGTTGGCATCATCCGCCCCTTGGCTCAGAAGTTTGCGGGTAAGCCATTCTTGACTATCTCTCTGTTGCTATGTATCTTAATTTGCTATCTCGGAAATTTATGATGTCCTTTTTGTAGATGTCCTTGGGGTTGCACTGGAGCTGCCTGGGAGCCAGCGAGTGGACGCCCTGATGGATTCCTGCGCCCAGCTCCAGGAGCATGCGAGTGGGATCTGCTCTCTCGTTGGTGAAGCCACCCGAGTGTTGACGCGGTTCCACGAGGGCCTACTAGTGGACGCAGTGATTCCGCCTACGCTGGGCAGCCTTGTGAAAGTTTTCTTGGACGATGAAAATCTCCTCTAGACTTATTCAGTCGCCCAGTCTGAGTGTGGAGCTAGGACGACTATCCAATTTGCGCTGCCGCACGAAGTCTCAGATCTGGAGAAGGTGTACTCGAGCCTTCCCTATGATGCCTTGGGCAAAAAGGTAGTGCTTCGTCCCTTTGGCGCTTCGGCTGAGGTCCTTGCGAAGAAGCTCTCCAAAGTGCTTGCTCGTGCTAGTCGCAAGGGGCAGCCTTCTGCGAGTGGCACAACTTCCGCAGCCCCGTAGGCTAGTTTATATTTCCTTTTGTCCGTTGATGTAATGAACCTTGGGATGTATTCCCGTATTTGCTTAATCGAAGTGTTTCTTGATATTATCAGTGTCTGATTGTTGCGATTTACTGTCTGTTATGCGCTCCCGATGGGAGTAGCCCCCGAGCACCTGTTAGATAGGTGGTGTATTTCTCGAGTTGGGTCTTGTAGTGTTTCTGAACTTGCTTCATTTCTTTCCAGGTAGTGGATCCTAGCGCAGAGTCTTTGAGTGGGTCTGCTGCGCGGTTGGACCCCCTTGTTGCTGCTGCTAGTACATTTGCCTCGCTCCGTGACCGTGTTGCGGATGGCGAGCGCAAGCTGGAAGTGCTGCGTGGCGTGGCTGATGTCGCCAAATCAAAGGAGAGACTCGCGGCTGATCGTGAAAAGTTCGTGATGGAAGAGTTGGCGGTCGTTGCGAAGGATATGCTTTGTAAGCCCGCAAGCCCCCGAGTGTTTGGCTGCTTGCTTCCCTTTCTGTTTTGACGTGTTTGCTGAATTTGCAGTTGTTGAACCCGACGGGCCTTGCGAGACTCACTGGGTGGATACCCACATTTCCTATGAGGCGGGTAGCTCCAAACCACATGCAGCCAATTTTTGGTCAGACTGCAGTCGAGGCTTCGTTTTGGCCACTTTGAAGTATCGGGCGAGCTAGGCAAAGATTCTTCTTGAGTCTTGTCGCGAGGCTCTTTCTTCTGTGCATCGGACGTTTTATCCATTGGATACCGTTCCATAATGATGGAGCGGTTTGCTAAGGGTCTTTAGCCGAGTAGGAGAGGTTCGGGAGTGCGTTCGCCAACAACTTATCTGTGAAGCTCAGGTAATACTCGCCTTTGTTCGGGTGTGGCATCCTGAGATCAACTTTAACTCGGTGGCGCGGCTTCCCAACTCTCCAATTGATTTTTCTCCTCACTACGCGGTCGTCCAGCCCGCAACGGAGCGGATTATTCGACTAACTTCGGAGGAGATAGATCAAATGCTGGCGGAGAGGACTGCTCACCGTCAGATGTAACCGTAGGATGTAGAGATCCTGTAACCTTGTATAGCTCACTCGATATTTTGTAAGGTGTTTATAAGGTGTGAACCTTGTTGTACCTTGTATTTGAGAATTTTCATGTTTATGCTTAGTTCGGCGTAGCCCCGTGCGTTTGGGGTGTATACATGTTGTTTTAGCATGTAAAATAGAAGATGCGAATAGCTATGTTTGAAGAACCATGTGTTCTATTGATATGGCTGAGAAGCCATGTATTCGATCGAGCTACAGAATGGATGGTACAGCCTTATTTCGTGTGAGTAGGATAATCCTAAGGGTAGAACTTGCGGAGATGCGCAACGTTCCACGGGTTGGAGTAGATGCCACCGGTCTTCGGGTTCTTCAATCGGTAAGCGCTGCCTAGGATAACTTCGTGTATTAAGAAAGTTCCTTCCCATGGTGGCTCGAGTTTGTGTCCTTCCTTTTGCTTGAGCCGCAGCACCAGGACTCCTACTACAAAGGATCTGTGGCGTATACGACGATTGTGGTAGTTGCGCAGTGATTGCTGGTATACTGTTGATCTGGCGAGTGCAATGTCTCGAATTTCGTCGAGTGCGTCCACGTCTTCTACGAGTGCCCTGTTTGAGGTTTCTTCACTGTATGTGATGACGCGTGGAGCACTAAATTTGACATCTTCAGGAAGGACGGTCTCGGCTCCGTAGACCATGAAAAATGGTGTATAGTTTGTTGACCGAGTTGGCGTTGTGCGGAGGCTCCATAGTATTGATGGTAATTCCTCGGCCCAATGCCCTGCTGCTGGGTTTAGGCAATCGAGTAGCCGCTTCTTTAGGCCAGCTGAGACTAATCCGTTAGATCTCTTGACTTGACCGTTAGTTTGCGGGTGAGCTACCGAGGCGAAGCTGAGGGTGATACCCTTTTTCTCACAGAATTCCTGCGTTTCCTTGGCGGTGAAGTTGCTGCCGTTATCGGTGATGATGTTGTGTGGTATGCCGAATCTGCACACGTGGAGTTGAGGAATTTCACGGCGCACTGGACATGCGCGGAGGTGACTGGCATAGCCTCTATCCACTTCGTGAATTTGTCAACTGCTACGAGTAGGTGCGTATACACCGCGTTTTGGTGTCCTGGTGGAGGTAGGGGTTGTGGCGGGTGGAATCCCTGATGTCCTCCTCCCGGGAGTTGTGGGTAGCCCCGATTGACTACAGCTCTGGGTTTCTCCGAGAAGGCCTCATGGATGTCGAGGAACTTTCGGCAATCCTTGAGGAGGTGTGTTGCCTTAGTCTTTCCTGTGCGCTTATCTGTAAATAGATATAGCATGCAGTAGCCGTCAAGGTCCTCCTCGGGAGTTTTATCCTCGGTCTTTGGCTTTCATTCGCGGTTTCCGCGATGTCCGCTATCGCGATTTCTCGTGAATTCTGCCGCCACCAGTTCTTCTCGGTCATCGTGGTCGTAATGCTTTCTCCTTTTCTTTCTACCGTGACGGTCGTCCTCATGTGCTGGCGAAGATGCTTTCTCGTTGCGCAACGAGTCTTCGCCGTTGGCCCATCTGTCATCTATAGCCATCAATTCTCCGATGGTTTTGGGTGCGGCTCGCCCCAGTTCTTCTCTGAAGGTGGTTCATCGAGCTCCTTTGGTGAAAGCTTCGACTGCAACCTCTTCCGATATGTTTCCCGCCGTATTCCTGAGTGTGGTCCATCGCTGGATGTATTCGCGAGTAGACTCACCACTCTTTTGCCTGCAAGCTCGCATCTCCTCAATGGTCGCGGATCTTTTATACATTGCTTGGAAGTTTTTGCAGAAGTCAAAGGTTAGATCGTCCCATGATCTGTAGCATGCCTTCGGTCTTCCGTCGAGCTAGCTGCGCGCCGTTCCTACAAGATGTAGGTTAAGGTACTGCATAGCTGTGGTCTTGTTCCCACCTTGGCATTTACTGCCGTGAGGTAATCCGACAGCCAGGATTTGGGCTCCAACGAATCGTCATATTTTGGCACTTCCGTGGTAAGCTTAAATCTCCTGGGCATTGGTGCCTCGCGGATGTCGCGAGTAAAGCACAATGCGCCACATGCCTCTTCGTCAGAGGAGGTGTATGGGGAACGTGCGCGGTTCCTGGCCGCTCGAGCTTTGTCGATTTTGTTCTGCGCGATTGAAAGATCATCGTCCGTTTTGATAATTATATGACAACATATCTATTTGATCTAATGTTTGTTTGATATATGAAAATGCCCAGGTTAATCAAGTTCACTAAACTTTATGGGCAAGTGTTCGGTGTAAATGAAAAGAGCTAGGAGGAAGAAATCCAAGGAGCAGTTTCTGCACAGGAGCGGAGGCTCCGGTGAATCCACCGGAGGCTCCGCCCAGGCTCCGGTGCGGGTCTGGTGCAGGCTCCGCCCAAACCTCCCTCTGGTGCATAAGAGCGGAGGCCAGGGCGGAACCTCCGTTGTATCCACCGGAGCCTCCGCCATCTTCATCACAGGGCCTGTACGCAAATGGCATCCGGTGGACCTCCGGTGGAGTCTCCGCCAAAACCATGTTCTGTTAGATAACAGTGGAGGCTCCACCGGTCGTCAAGGACGAACCAGAGGAGGAGCCTCCTCAATGGTACGAGGAGGAGGACGACCAGGACGTCGCCATGGCCGAGCCAGAGCCCAACGAGGAGCTCCAGCTGGCCATGGCCATCGAGGCCTCCAGGAGGGAGGCAGAAGCAGCGGCCGCGGCGGAGGAGCGCGCGCTGGCGGACGCCCTCGCGGCGGTGGCCGCCCAGCAGGCCGCGGAGGAGGCGGAGGCCCGCGCAGCCGGCGCGCGGGCTGTGGACGAGGCCGTGGCGGCCATCCACGCCCAGGAGGTGGACGTCTACCCCTACGACGAGGAGGTAGACGACGACGGGCGCGATGAGAACGCGCCGGTGCCGGCCTGGTTCCAGCCCCTTGTGGGCATGCATTGGGCGTGGCAGGCGCCACCGCCGGAGCATCTAGTGCCGCCGCCCCAGCCGGGCACGCCACCGCCGCGAACCCAGCCTCCCACGCCGCAGGGGGCCAGGGCCGCCCCACTGCCACCCCACCTCGCCCCCGAGACCCCGGACTACGTCATCCTAGATGACTAGGAGCTCCGGGGGCAACTCCGGCCGCCGCCATGCCACTGGCCAGTGGCCGTCTAGCCCTAGCTAGACGTTTATTTTTCTGTTTTTTTTTTTTTTTTAGGTTGTAAATCTATGGGCCCTACTAAATCTATGCAATGTCCGTTTTGGTATGAGCAGCCCCACTGGGGGCACCTGGTCCGGGCCGTGTCCGAGGACAGCGGACGGCTGCTCAAACAGACAAAATGCGGACCAAATTGGTCCGCATTTGAGCAGCCCCGCTGGAGATGTCCTTAAGTGCTCAATTCCATTAAGCCAACAACCAGTAGGTTAGTGGCAATGGTACTTTCTCAGTTCCTCTTATTTATCATCTCACTGAAGGGTACAAAGCCAAGCAATGCTTTGAAAACACCCTGTTCTCAAACCACTTAATCGTCCAGGTTATAACTAAAGAAAAAAAAGTTTTACTAATAGTAAGAACTCTGAATCCAATGCAGTAGAAATACCATGGCAGAGGCCAAGCAAGTTATGCAAACCCTCTTGTCTACAGAAAGTTGAAAGGCTTTGATAGAGATGAACACATGCATGTATCAAATACAAGATGTAATGGAAGGTACTGACAAAAAAAAGTCATCTGCTACTTTTAAAGGAAAAAAGTTGCGGCTCTACCCAGTGTGGCTTCAGGACTCTAGCAAGGGGTCTCTTGGGTTCCTAGGAAATCTCTGCCCCAAGCAAATCTCGCCCAACATCTTTCTTCCCTCATCCCTTGCACTTAGCTATCATTTTCTTCCCAGCCTAATTAAGTTCCTTTGTTTCATCATGCGGACTGCATATAAGACCAGCACCTTCACCAACCTGCATCATCATACGACACAAAGATACAAACTACCTTGGCCCGGCCCAAAAAAAATTTAGTGCCAAATAATATGATTACTGCTAGTACACTGGTTTTTAAGGAAAAAAGACAACAATACTCAGATGGAGAAGTTTGCTAGATATGTCATGTACTCTGAGTGGGATAGTGCGTGCTCAAACATTAAAAAAAAACCTAATTAGCAGTTGTAGTTCCAGATGTTCACAAGTACTTACTGTTTGCTGCAGCAATGGATGCTAATTCCCCGTCATCTGCTATCTCTATCTGTGAAGTAATTATAATTGATGTTTAGCAAACTTATGTGGGCATACTTTCGACCAGGTTGTATGCGGCACGAGTAGTACCTGTACAGACGCGAGTTCATTGAGATCCACTCTGCCCAGGACGGGGAACTTTGGGGTCTGGGCGGCAGTGAGCTCTGCGATTTCGTGCGCTTGGAAGCCGACCTAGCAGCAGGGGTACCAGCAGTCCGATTGGGCGACCAAAAGCAGGCCGGCGACCGCGGCAGTGGGCGAGCCATCGTGTACCTTTGGAGGCGGTGGTTGCCCATGCCTGTAGTTGACCGTGGGGGGGAGGTAGATGGAGCCAGCGGCCATGCTGAGATCTTGGCCACCTACGTGTGTGTGGATGGGCGGTGCGCCAGTCGATGGGGAACAGGTGGGCAAGCTTCCAGCAGCGCGCAAGGATGGGAGCCGGCCGTGACAGATCCCGGCCAGCCGGCCCAGCGTCTTCTCCGTTTCTGTACGAGGATGTGGTACCTCGCTCGGGTACAGCGGGTTCATTCCGGATGCCTTAGGGGTTCTGTGCAAAATAACTGCGACGTACGACGGTCACGGCAAGGCGTATTATATAGTAGAGATATGGCAGGAAACGTAACCAAGTACAATTTTTTATGCTATCCAGTCTTATATGATGTGAAGGCAATAGACCAATATTTGTTGCTCGGTGGTCCTGTCCTGTCTCATGTTATTGTTGTTTATGGTACTTACAAGACGTGGTGAATCCAGGTTAAGATTTCATGACTTGGCTCTGCGTATTTTTTAACATGTGTTGTGTTAGAAATTTGTATACAAAATGTGGCTTCTTATGAAGCGTATGACTAGCTTTGTTTTACCAATACATCGTCGAGTTAGCACAGAGTTTGTCGTCGTAGAAATCAGGATGAAGTTCAGAGTTGTTTGTCGGAAGGTGTATGATTAATTACGTGAGGTATGATCTCAGAGTGAGTGTGTTCCCGTCTTCTTTGACACCAAGAGGCGTCCTAATGTCACACTAATCCATCGGATTCCATTCTACAGATGTTTTGTTTGTATTTATTTTAGCATTGATTTAATAAATATATGTAAACCAGAAGTTCAACAAGCAGTACGAGGCTACAATCAACGCCGATTTTCTCTCTAAGGAGGTCATTTTGAGGACAGGCTATTCTTCAGTCTACAGTAAGAATTACTACCCGGTGTGATGCTCTCCTCTGATTTATTAGTAATTTGCACTCCATTGTTTCCTTGTGCATATCAAATATAATATACATTTTGTGTTGCATGACTGCTGCAAATTGTGCATGTTCTACATGTTCATTTGGTTTATGTATTCCTTTTCACCCGTTAAAGTTGTCGTTTTTCTTGATTTTCTTTACTTCTTCGGTAGATGGGTGCACTGTTAAAAAAAGTCACTTGGCGTGGAAGTAAAAGCTAATGTGTCAGTTTTTCTCTCGAGAGGACATGAATTTATTTTATTCTTACCAACTAATTCACAATATAAACTTATCGCAAAAATTGTACCGAAAATATTTTAACTTAATAAAATTGTATCTCAAATTAATTTTTTATAGTTCCGTTGCAACGCGCGGGCATGTGTGCTAGTAGATGCCTATTCTGGTTTCCACCAGATAGCCCTCAATCCTGCTGATCAAATAAAGACTGCTTTCATTACCCCGTACGGGGCTTATTGCTATCGTGTCATGTGTTTCGGGTTGCGGAATGCGGGTGCTACTTATCAGCGGTGCATGCAGAAATGCTTGCACGATCAGCTCGGCAAGGATGTGCAGGTGTACGTAGATGACATTGTCATCAAAACGAATAAAACACATACTCTGCTTGCCGACCTCGAGGAAACCTTTGCCAACTTGCGCAAGTATAAAATGAAGCTGAACCCAAGTAAATGCACCTTTGGTGTCCCGTCTGGCAAGCTACTCGGCTTCCTGGTGTCTAGTCGGGGCATTGAAGCCAATCCTTCAAAGATAAAAGCTATTGAGAGCATGTCTTTGCCGAGATCCCTGAAGGATGTGCAAAAATTCACTGGTTGCTTAGCATCTCTGAGCCGTTTCCTGGGCCGAATGGGCGAGAAGGCCCTGCCTCTGTACCAGCTGATGAAGAAAAGTGACAAGTTTGTCTGGACTCCGCAAGCGGATGTGGCATTCAACGAGCTGAAGGCAATGCTGGCTAGCGCTCCTATCTTGGCTAGTCCGCTACCCAAGGAGCCAATGCTGCTGTACATTGCTGCCACCAACCGAGTGGTCGGTGTGGTGATTGTGGTGGAGCGAGAAGAAGAAGGCAAGAGTGTGCAGCGCCCAGTATACTACCTTAGTGAAGTGTTGTCTAGCTCCAAGCAAAACTACCCGCATTACCAGAAGATGACCTATGGCGTGTACCTGGGCGCCAAGAAGCTAAAGCATTACTTCCAAGAGCATCCTATCACTGTTGTGAGCTCTGCTCCCATCTCGGATATCATGGGCAACAAGGAGGCGAGTGGCCGAGTAGCCAAGTGGGCAATCGAGCTGGCCGCGTACGCTCCCGCGTATGCAAGAAGAGAAGCCATCAAGTCTCAAATCCTGGCAGAGTTTCTGGTAGATTGGGCTGAGGTCCAGTACGAACCTCCTGCTCCAGTTTCCAATTACTGGAAGATGCACTTTGATGGCTCGAAGGTAAAGGAAGGCCTTGGTGCTGGCGTAGTGCTCACGTCACCCAAGCGAGATCAGCTCAAGTACGTGTTGCAGATTCATTTCAAGGCGTCCAACAATGTAGCAGAGTACGAGGCCGTGGTGCACGGCTTGCGAGTAGCCAAGGAGGTTGGCGTGCAGCGCATTATATGCTATGGCGATTCAGATCTAGTGGTGCAGCAAGTCTCTGGCACTTGGGATGCTCTGGATGCCAACATGGCATCATATCGCTTCCTGGTACAATCCATGACTGGATTCTTCGAAGGCTGCGAGTTCCAGCATATTCACCGAGCAGAGAACGAAGCAGCAGACGAGCAATCCAAGTTGGGATCTTCTCGGCAATCCATCCCGGCAGGGGTTGCCTTGGAGCACTTAAGGAAGCCATCCATCAAGCCATCTCCCAACTCGGAATCCATATTTGTTCCTTCTCTGCCAAGTGAAGAAGCTGTTCCAATGGAGATTGACTGGGAGAATGCAACAGAGAACCCGGGGACTGCCGCTCCCTACTCGGGGACTGTGGCTCCTTACTCGGGGACTGCCGTTTCCTACGCGGGGACTTCCGTTCCCTACTCGGGGACTGCCATTCCCTACTCGGGGACTGCCACTCCGTACTCGGGGACTGCCGTCCTTAACCCGGGGACTGTCGCATTCATCGAGGAGGTCCTCGCCAATCGTTCAGGGCTCCAGAGAAGTGCTCCAAACCCTAAAGAGCAGACAGAAGTACCTGTCCCAATGGAAGTGGACGAACCAGTGTTTCCCACACGGGAGACACCGAGTTGGGCCATGCCCATATTATCCTTTCTAAGGGACGGTACTCTGCCAGAAGATGAGGTGGTCGCAAGGCAGATTCAGAGAAGATCCAAGGGCTACACTATATTCAGAGATGTGTTGCACAAAAGAAGTGCCACCGGCGTGCTGCAACGTTGTGTGGACCCAGAAGAAGGAGGAGAAATTCTGTTGGAAATACACCAAGGAGAATGCGGGCACCATGCCTCTTCCCGGGCATTGGTCAAGAAAGCTTTTCGGCATGGCTTCTACTGTCTCACAGCTCTGCAGCAAGCTGAAGACATCGTGAGGAAGTGCAATGGCTGCCAGATGTTCGCAAGTAAGATTCACATGCCTGCTTCCGAGTTGAAAACAATTCCTATCACATGGTCGTTTGCCGTATGCTGCTTGGATATGGTTGGCCCCTTCAAGCCGGCTAAAGGCAACATGACACACATCTTAGTCATGGTGGACAAGTTCACCAAGTGGATTGAAGTGAAGCCTATTCGGAAGTGCGATGGAGCTACAGCCGTGAAATTCTTAAAGGATGTGATCCTGAGATACGGCTACCCGCACAGCATCATCACCGACAATGGCACGAATTTCGCAGAAGGGGCAATGGTGCGGTTCTGCAGAGATAAACACATCCGACTAGATGTTGCGTCTGTTGCGCATCCCGCCTCCAATGGGCAGGTGGAAAGAGCAAACGGCATGGTGCTGGCAGGCATAAAGCCAAGGCTGATTGAACCGCTGCTGAAAACACCTGGGTGTTGGCTAGACGAGTTGCCAGCGGTGTTGTGGAGTCTAAGGACTACCCCTAACTAGTCAACCGGCTACACGCCATTCTTCTTGGTATACGGGGCTGAGGCCGTGTTGCCAATAGACTTAGAGCATGACTCCCCCCGAGTAACCCTCTACACTGAGGTGGAGGCGAGAGAAGCTCGAGAAGATGACGTTGACCTGCTCGAAGAAGCAAGAGAGCTTACTCTGTCACGTTCAGCTATCTACCAGCAAAACCTGCAGCGTTATCATAGCCGAAAGGTGAACCCAAGGGTTTTCCGAGAAGGAGACATGGTCCTCAGGCTTGTGCAACGCACAGCCGGGATGCACAAATTGTCTCCTCCATTGTAACATCCCAAGTATGAAAATCTCCCCCCTAGATGTTTGTTTCTTGTTTTATTTTTGTTTTGCATCATGTCATCATATTCATTTGATTTTTGTTGGCATTGTGTTGCATTTGATCTCATTGTTTCCATCTGTTTTCTATTTGAATTCCAAAACAAAATTCAATTATTTGTCATACTTGTTATGTTACAATGTGTCAAACAAAAACTATCAAACAAACAATAATTTGTTCTACAAAAATTGGAATCAAAAACTTAAATTGGCTTAACTTTCAATTATTTCTTTTTATACCAACATTGCTCAATTCGTTTAATTGCCAAACATCAACTAAACAAAATATTATTTATTTTGGAAAACAAAGTTTGTTTTATGATGTGGTGACCAAAAACAAAACTCTATAAAATTTTCCCTAATTTTTTCCTAGCACAAACCTATCCTTTTTCTCTCTAATTCCTTTGCAGCAAAAAAAAATAACAGAAAAGATTAAGAAAGAGAGGGAGAGGGGGAGTAGGGCATGCAGCCCACTTTGGGGCCAGCCCAGCTGCCCAAAGCCCATACCCCCCACCTTCTCCTACCTCCTGTACGGCAGGCAGATCACGCTGCCCACGTCGACATCAGACGCAGGCAACGGTGATCGAGCTCCTCCCCTCCTCTATAAGCTCCTCGAGCTCCCCTCCCTCCTAACCCTAATCGTTCTTTCTTCCTCCCTCGCGCCGCTCTCCTTCCTCTCTTTCTCTCCCCATGTTCCTTCTTTCTCTGTAACTCGAACTCCTCCCCGAGAGCTCCCTCACCGCTGCACTCTCCGGCTCGCCGCCGGCGCCACGGCGCCCGCCCGGCCGCGCTAAGGCCGGGAACGAACCGGCGCGGCTCCCTCGTCCTCGCCATCCCCTCGGTTCCCGCCGGGAGCGCACGGAGCTCCGCCGCCATCCCGGTTTCGCCGCCGGCCGCACCTCACCGTCGCCTCCGATCGACTCCCTCCGTCGTCAGTCGCTGTGAGTCGTCGCTCAACCGCCCTCGCCTCCTGCCCTCTCGACCACCGCCCCGGCCCGCAGCGCCCGCACACGGAGGCCACCACACGCAGCACTCGCGCCGCGGCGGCGCAGCAGCGAGCCCCGCGAGCGTTCGTCCACCAGCGGCCATCGCTCGTCCATGTTCAGAACCGCATCGATCGATTTCAGTTATTTTTTCAGTTTTGCGCGCAGACAGCAGAATATACCCCAAACCTGCCCTGTTCTGTCACGAAACCCAGCCGAGCCGCAGTGGCCAGCGCCTTGTGCGCGCAACCAAGGGGTCGCGGGTTCGAGCCCCCCCCCCCCCCCCCCCCCCGCGCATTAGCCACACCTTTTTTCAGTTTTATTTTTTTCAGATCTACACAGCACTCCATATTTTCGCACAGGTCCTTGGATTTTATTCTAGGTCCCTGCAGTTTTGTTTTAAGTCCCTACCTGTGGAATAAAATGGCAGATTAACCACCAAACTTTAAAAATGCCTAACTAATTAATTACAACTCCAAATTTAACATTTTTAATATGTTTTCAATACCAAATTTAATTGTCTATCTATCTATAGCACTTGTTTTCTGTTTTGAATTTTCAAAATGCAATTCAAATTTGAATTCAAATAATTCAATTACAATTTGCTAAAATCCATAACTAATTCATTATTAATCCAAATAATGAAAATAAAATATGTTTTCCATGCTATTTCAAATAATCTTTTCAAATATAAATTTTGTTTCATGTTTTGAATAATTTAAATTGCCTAAATAATTTAAACCTTGTTTAAATCATTTAAAATTGATAAAATCATAACTTGCTCAAATTAAATTATTTTTGAACATGCAAAATATGTTTTCAACCTAGAAAAGTATAAACCTTTCAAATATGAATTTGAATTTATGTTTTGAACAAATAAAATTCATGCTTGTTTTAATTTCATTTAAAACTTGTTTAATATTGTTTCAATCATAATTAAATTATCCTAATTCCAATTTCAATATTTGAAACATGTAATCCAACTAAAATTTGATGTTCTTTTCAAATATAAATTTTGTTATTTGTTTTGAACACTTTAACTTGATGAAAACAACAATTGTTTATGTGACACCCTTAAGGAACCAAAATTTTCTAACTTAATAAATAAATTTCTAAAATTGGTAAACCCTATTTTAAATTGGTTCTATTGTTGTTATTTTGTTGTTTTCCTCATCCATGCATCATACTATTTCACCTTCATCTGTTGATTAGTTGGAAAACAAATAATCTAACCCAAAATTCATGGGCTTTTCAGATGCAACTCAAAATTGCATATGTGTCCATTTGATTTGTGTTACCATGTTAGCTAGTTTATTTTGATGCAACCATTAACATGACATGCATCATCCCCATGATTGTGCACTATGCCATGATATTGATTGTCTACCCTTTCTGCATTGTCTGTTTGCTTCTTCTTGGTTAGACGACGACGTTGAGACCGACGATCCTTACGACACCCCTTCTGAGGATTTAGCTCAGTACCAGGCTGCTGAGCTTGCAGGCAAGTTATCACTCACATGAACCACTGTGTTCCTTTCAACATTGGTTACCGATACTTTCCGTTGTTCTTTCTGCTAGCCTTAGTAGTAGTTGTTTCCGTTACGAACCTATCACATGAATCCCTTAACCTTGATATTGCCTCACCTCCACTCCTATCACCCCTTTGGTTGAGCCATTGTCTTACTAGCATGCTTAGGTTGCTTTGCTCGAGTCTGCTACCCGTTACTTTCGGTTACTACTTCTATTATGTTCTGGGGGCTCGATGTTAATAAATCAACCTGTTGTTAATAATATGCTGATAAGACACCGGCAGGAGGCCCGGCGTGGTTTTGAGGCCTGCTAGTGTCGACCCTAATTAGGAAAAGGGTCTTGTCTACTGATCCATGATGAGCGTGCTCACCGCATCCGGGTGGTGGTATGGAACCCCCCTCGACTTTGACCTGATCCGCAGTTTGTCCGAAGAGCCACACTTAGTTCGGGAGTTCCATTTGCGCATAAGCATGAATGGGTCGCTCCCATGGTTACTGTTGATGATGATGATGCATATAGGGCGAGGCCTGTGGTGCCGGGGGGTGTGGTTTTCACCCCTGCGCTTAGGTTAGGTCGGACTGGCCGGGACCTTATAGCTTCGTGGCTCCTAGGACAGGTTGTAGAGATGGTTCGAGTCGTGTCGAGTCCACCTGAGTTTTAGTTGGTGGCTCGAGTGTGTCCGGGTACTGGAGCACACCCTGCAGGGATAAATCTTCTCGAGAAGCCGTGTTGTCCGCGGTTATGTGACGACTTGGTGAAAGTACTGGCTAACAAGTACTCAGACAACTTACACCTAACTATAATAACTTGACTAGTAATAGACTTATTGACACAACAACTTGATCCATTATTCATTAATCCAACTGTGTGAGTTATCCTAGGATTGCTTCTTTGGATAAGGGGCGAGATCCAGGATGGGTTTGTTTGATGGTCAACAACAGTTGGTTACGTTATACTCGATCTTATCTCCTTTCTGTTAGCCGGAAGTTGTAATATGTATCTGTAGTTGGTTAGTGCAGCCCGCTGCCGCATCTTTTATATAACCCCCTTTCTTCCGTTGAACCCAAGGCATCTGTGCTTGGTGTTGACGGGTTACACTTTGGTGAACTGTGAGTCTTGCTTGCCAGTACGTTGTTGTACTGACCCCTTTGGGGCTGTGGTTTACGCAGACTACGATTCCGAGGATCTCCATGGTGGCTACTACGTGGAGTACGACGAGACTGCAGACGAGTAGATAGCGGACCCGGGCAGGATCCGAGACTTCGTGGATGGGCTCCGTTTTCCTTTCATTGCCGGCCTCTTAGGCCTATTTGGATTTGTCTGTACTCAGACCTGTTGAATGCTTCCGCTGCTATGTAATGACGTTATGTTGGGACATGTGTCCTCTGGATGATTGTATTTGCTATTCTCTGCCTTAGTGAAGGCCATTTGCAATCTTATTTCAATCTTTTGTGTCTTAGAGATATGTTGTGGTATCATTCCGTTTAACGCTGTTGATGTACCATGTGTGATTGGTATGAAGTACGTCGACAGTAGTGCCTATGGTCTCTAGTGGATAGTTTACATCGACGATGGAATAGCAGGGCTTGTGTTGTCGCGCCTAAGCGCAGGCCTACCAGGAAGCTGGGACGTGGGAGCAGTTATGCCCCATAATCCAAGCATCTGCTATCCAGTTCGGCCCGATGAGTATCCCCTAGAAACCAGGGTGCGACAAATGGTATCAGAGCCTGTCTGCCTGTAGGATCCCTTTTTACTGGTCGCAGTTGAGTCTAGAAACTATTTTGTAGCTATATAGGAAAAATGAAACGTGAGAGTAGGAATTCTGCCATTTTATTTCTTTCCCCACCCACCCTCCCTTTTCTGGTAAGGAAGTGCAACGTTGTTTTCTCTTTCTCATCTAAACTTTCAAGTTAGGATTTCATGTATCCTGGTTTCTCTAGGATGGTTATATCTACTAGACCATAGGAATGGAGGTGGTTGTGACATGATTTATCATGTTGCCTACTCACGATTGAGAACGGTGGCAAATAAGCCCCGGAAGCAGATCCTCTATTCCTTAGGCAGTAGATATTGATCCTTTAGAAGCCCGGATGGGTTTTCTACGTAGTACCTCAGGTGTTTGTGGTCTCCTGTTTCCCAGTTGTTGCTTCGATATCGTCCTTCGTAAATCTTCTATTCCGTTGTAACAACTTATCTGTTAATCCGTTGTTAACCTCCATCCTTGTTCTATGCTACCTTCTTACCGTCTGAAGTAATCCTTTTAAGCACTTATATTGGATTTTGTTATCCGGTTAGTGTGTTAATCTTGGTATCCTCTTCAGGATGGAAAGTGGTGACGAAGAACCCACACTGCCACCTGAGATGGGGAAAGTGCTGTCTCAGATGACACAAGTTATAAAGCAGATGCAGCAGAACCAAGACCTTGGGAGTAATGGCAACACCCGGGTGTCTATTCGGGAGTTCCTTGAGCTCAATCCGCGCACGTTTGATAACCCCTCCGAGCCATTGGATGCTGATGACTGGCTCCGTGAAATGAACCGTACTCTTATGGTAGCTCATGTGGCTGACGAGGACCGTGTTCCTTACGTGACCTACCTTCTCCGTGGACGATCCATGTCTTGGTGGGAGAATTTCCAAGAAATGAGAGGTTCTAGTGTGGCAATCACATGGGAAGATTTCAAGCAAGCCTTCGTGCGCCATCACATTCCCGATGGGCTCATGGAGAAAATGCGTGAGGAATTCTATTCTTTCACCCAAGGCAAATTGGACGTTCTCGAATACCAAAGAGAGTTCAATCGTCTGGCTCGCTACGCCGGAGATGAAATCTCCACGGAAGCGAGAAAGATGGCAAAGTTCCGTAGGGGTCTCAACCCGGAACTCAAGTATGCTCTCACCAACGTCAAGGCCAAGAATTTTGAGGACCTCGTCAACATCGCTCTAAATGAAGAGCATGGGCGCAAGTTGGTTGAGGAATCTCGTAAGCACTCTCGTGAACAGGCTAATCTCTCGAAAGCTATCATGCCTCCACAAAAACGAAGAGTTTGGGTTCCATATACCACTCCAACACCGCCCATCTGCTTGCCAAGCCCGGCAGGAATTCTTCCCCGCCCTCCCACCCCAGTGGTATCTTCAGGAGGTGCTCCATCTCAGCCAGGTCCAACAACTCCTCGTTCTGTTGTTACATGCTACAAGTGTGGACAGTCGGGCCACTATTCCGATAAGTGTCCGCAAAGGCACCTCTTTCCACCTCCACCTCGCCACAGGTCGACCCCGACAAGAATACGTGGTCCTCCGTTGGGTTGCTACAACAGCAACGAACTTGGCGTGAGAACCGTTAAGGTGAACCATGTCAAGGCCCAGGGAGCAGAAGAATCTCCAGAGGTTGTAATGGGCACACTTCTTGTGAACTCGTTTCGTGCTAAAGTCTTGTTCGATTCTGGTGCTTCACACTCTTTCATCTCTCAATGCTTTGCAAACAACAGTGAAATCAACTTCGAACAGTTGTCTATCCCTCTCCTAGTGAAATCACCGGGATCTAGCTGGCAAAGCAATAAAATTAGCCAGAACATCGAGATCACAATTGGAAACCTTCCATTCTAGGCATCTCTAATAGCTCTCCACTCTTCAGATATTGATGTCATTCTTGGGATGGATTGGCTGGTAGCCAACAAAGCAGTCATTGATTGTCCTGCTAAGTCTGTCAAAATCACACACCCTTCTGGCCAGATAGTCTACTTCCATGCTGAAAATCCAGTTGTTCAACTCTACACTCTCAATGCAAATCCTCTACCATCTATTGAAACTATTCCGGTGGTTTGTGAATTCCCTGATGTCTTCCCAGAAGAATTGCCAGGAATGCCTCCTGACAGAGCAGTTGAGTTCGTGATCGAACTTGAACCAGGTACTGCTCCAATCTCTAAGCATCCATACAAGATAGCTCCTCCTGAACTGAAGTTGTTGAAGGAGCAAATCGATATGTACATGGAGAAAGGTTACATTCAACCTAGTTCCTCGGCTTGGGGTTGCCCAACTCTGTTCGTTGCGAAGAAGGATCAAACAAAGAGACTCGTTGTTGACTATCGTCCTCTTAACGAGAAAACCATCAAAAACAAGTATCCAATTCCTCGTATCGATGATCTTTTTGATCAACTTGCTGGAGCCTCAATATTCTCCAAGCTGGACTTGAGGATGGGTTACCATCAAATAAAGATCAGAAAGGAAGATATTCCTAAGACAGCTTTCACCACTCGGTACGGTCTATATGAATACACCGTCATGTCCTTTGGTCTCACCAATGCACCGGCGACATTCTCTCGACTCATGAATTCTGTCTTCCATGAATACCTCGACAAGTTCGTTGTGGTATATCTTGATGATATTCTTGTCTACTCAAAATCCGAGGAAGAGCATGGAGAACATCTTCGTCTCACTCTCATGAAACTTCGCGAGCATCGTCTATATGCCAAGTTCTCCAAATGTGAGTTCTGGATTCCAGAAGTTGCTTACCTTGGTCATGTCATCTCTGCCAAGGGCATAGCCATTGATCCAGAAAAGGTTAAGGCAATTGTTGATTGGAAACCTCCTAAAACGGTGAAGCAAGTCAGAAGTTTTCTTGGTTTGGCTAGCTATTGCCGTCGTTTCGTCCAAAACTTTTCCAACATTGACAAACCTCTCACTGATCTCACAAAGAAGGACAAGAAGTTCGTTTGGTCTCCACAATGTGATGAAAGTTTCAATCTCCTCAAGACTAAACTCACTTCTACACCAGTTCTGGTTGGCCCAGATACTACCAAACCTTTCCAGATATTCTGTGATGCTTCCCTCCAAGGTCTAGGTGCAGTTCTTATGCAAGAACGTCAAGTGGTGGCTTATGCTTCACGTCAGTTGAACGCACATGAGCTCAATTATCCCACTCATGATCTAGAACTTGCAGCAGTTGTGTTTGCCCTCAAGAAATGGAGGCAATACTTGTTGGGTAATCGCACTAAAATCTTTTCAGATCATAAGAGTCTGAAATACATCTTCACTCAACCAGATCTAAACCTCAGGCAAAGAAGATGGATTGAAAAGATCAAAGACTTCGATCTTACCATTTCTTACACTCCAGGCAAGGCTAATGTTATGGCCGATGCTCTCAGTCGCAAGTCGTATTGCAATAATCTCATGATCATGGAAAGCCAGCCTCCTCTTCATGAAGAATTCCAGAAGCTGAACCTTGGTCTTGTTCCTCAAGGTTATCTTGCGAGCTTGACAGCCAGTCCAACTCTCGAGGATAAGATTCGTTCTGAACAACTTCGTGATGCTGAGATCAAGAAGATCGCAAATAACATCAAAGCAGGCAACGTGAAGTATGAGTGCTTCTCAATTGATGACAAGGGAACTGTGTTCTTCGAAGGACGCATTGCAGTTCCTCAAATTCAAAGTCTCAAAGATGTTATTCTCAAGGAGGCTCATGAAACTCCTCTTTCCATACACCCTGGAAGTACAAAGATGTACCAGGATCTTAAGACACTGTATTGGTGGTCTGGCATGAAACGTTAAATTGCTCAATACGTTTCTGAATGCGACGTTTGTCAACGTGTTAAGGCAGTTCATCAGAAAACAGCCGGTCTTCTCCAACCTCTGAAAATCCCTGAGTGGAAGTGGGACATGATTGAAATGGACTTCTTCACTGGTTTTCCAAAGTCCAAGAAGGGCAACGATGCAATCTTCGTTGTTATTGATCGTCTCACTAAGGTAGCTCACTTCTTTGCTGTCAAAGAAACAATCTCAGCTAGCCAGTTAGCAGAACTCTACACAACAAGGATTGTTCCTCTTCATGGTGTTCCATTGGAAATAAGCTCAGACCGTGGAAGCATATTCACTTCTCATTTCTTGAAGAGTTTTCAAGAAGCATTGGGCACCAAACTTCTGTTCAGCACAGCGTATCACCATCAGTCTCAAGGACAAGTCAAAAGAGTCAATCAGATTCTCGAGGATATGCTCAGAGCATGTGGTCTCTCCTTTGGCATGAAATGGGAGGAATGTCTTCCATATGCTGAATTCTCCTACAACAACAGCTTCCAGGCAAGCCTAGGCATGGCACCATTTGAAGCACTCTATGGCCGCAGATGCAGGAGTCCAATCAATTGGTCTGGAACTGGTGAACGTTCACTCTTAGGCCCTGACATTGTTAAGGAAGCCGAAGAGAAAGTTCGAATCATTCGTGACAATCTCAAGATTGCTCAGTCTCGTCAGAAAAGCTACTATGACAGCAAGCACAGGGATATGATTTATGCACCTGGTGACAAAGCATATCTCCGTGTAACTCCCCTCAGAGGCACTCATCGTTTTGGTGTCAAAGGAAAGCTAGCACCGAGATACATTGGTCCGTTCAACATTCTCTCAAGGCGTGCGGAAAATGCCTATCGTCTTGAACTTCTAGAAAAACTATCCAAGGTGCACGATGTGTTTCACGTGTCACAGCTCAACAGGTGTTTCCAAGATCCAGAGCGTGCAGTTGATCATGATTCCATTGAACTGCAAGATGATCTATCTTATGAGGAGCACCCTGTTCGTATTCTCGATGAGACCGAGCGTAAGACTCGCAACAAGAGCACCAAGTTCTTGAAAGTGTAATGGTCGCATCATTCCGATAAAGAGGCAACATGGGAGACCGAAGAGGATCTTCGCAAGAAGTATCCGGACCTTTTCCTTTCTCAGTATGAATCTCGGGGCGCGATTCCTTCAAGGGGGCGTTTTGTAACATCCCAAGTATGAAAATCTCCCCCCTAGATGTTTGTTTCTTGTTTTATTTTTGTTTTGCATCATGTCATCATATTCATTTGATTTTTGTTGGCATTGTGTTGCATTTGATCTCATTGTTTCCATCTGTTTTCTATTTGAATTCCAAAACAAAATTCAATTATTTGTCATACTTGTTATGTTACAATGTGTCAAACAAAAACTATCAAACAAACAATAATTTGTTCTACAAAAATTGGAATCAAAAACTTAAATTGGCTTAACTTTCAATTATTTCTTTTTATACCAACATTGCTCAATTCGTTTAATTGCCAAACATCAACTAAACAAAATATTATTTATTTTGGAAAACAAAGTTTGTTTTATGATGTGGTGACCAAAAACAAAACTCTATAAAATTTTCCCTAATTTTTTCCTAGCACAAACCTCTCCTTTTTCTGTCTAATTCCTTTGCAGCAAAAAAAAATAACAGAAAAGATTAAAAAAGAGAGGGAGAGGGGGAGTAGGGCATGCAGCCCACTTTGGGGCCAGCCCAGCTGCCCAAAGCCCATACCCCCCACCTTCTCCTACCTCCTGTACGGCAGGCAGATCACGCTGCCCACGTCGACATCAGACGCAGGCAACGGTGATCGAGCTCCTCCCCTCCTCTATAAGCTCCTCGAGCTCCCCTCCCTCCTAACCCTAATCGTTCTTTCTTCCTCCCTCGCGCCGCTCTCCTTCCTCTCTTTCTCTCCCCCTGTTCCTTCTTTCTCTGTAACTCGAACTCCTCCCCGAGAGCTCCCTCACCGCTGCACTCTCCGGCTCGCCGCCGGCGCCACGGCGCCCGCCCGGCCGCGCTCGGGCCGGGAACGGAACCGGCGCGGCTCCCTCGTCCTCGCCATCCCCTCGGTTCCCGCCGGGAGCGCACGGAGCTCCGCCGCCATCCCTGTTTCGCCGCCGGCCGCACCTCACCGTCGCCTCCGATCGACTCCCTCCGTCGTCAGTCGCTGTGAGTCGTCGCTCAACCGCCCTCGCCTCCTGCCCTCTCGACCACCGCCCCGGCCCGCAGCGCCCGCACACGGAGGCCACCACACGCAGCACTCGCGCCGCGGCGGCGCAGCAGCGAGCCCCGCGAGCGTTCGTCCACCAGCGGCCATCGCTCGTCCATGTTCAGAACCGCATCGATCGATTTCAGTTATTTTTTCAGTTTTGCGCGCAGACAGCAGAATATACCCCAAACCTGCCCTGTTCTGTCACGAAACCCAGCCGAGCCGCAGTGGCCAGCGCCTTGTGCGCGCAACCAAGGGGTCGCGGGTTCGAGCCCCCCCCCCCCCCCCCCCGCGCATTAGCCACACCTTTTTTCAGTTTTATTTTTTTTCAGATCTACACAGCACTCCATATTTTCGCACAGGTCCTTGGATTTTATTCTAGGTCCCTGCAGTTTTGTTTTAAGTCCCTACCTGTGGAATAAAATGGCACATTAACCACCAAACTTTAAAAATGGCTAACTAATTAATTACAACTCCAAATTTAACATTTTTAATATGTTTTCAATACCAAATTTAATTGTCTATTTATTTATAGCACTTGTTTTCTGTTTTGAATTTTCAAAATGCAATTCAAATTTGAATTCAAATAATTCAATTGCAATTTGCTAAAAACCATAACTAATTCATTATTAATCCAAATAATGAAAATAAAATATGTTTTCCATGCTATTTCAAATAATCTTTTCAAATATAAATTTTGTTTCATGTTTTGAATAATTTAAATTGCCTAAATAATTTAAACCTTGTTTAAATCATTTAAAATTGATAAAATCATAACTTGCTCAAATTAAATTATTTTTGAACATGCAAAATATGTTTTCAACCTAGAAAAGTATAAACCTTTAAAATATGAATTTGAATTTATGTTTTGAACAAATAAAATTCAAATAAAATTCATGCTTGTTTTAATTTCATTTAAAACTTGTTTAATATTGTTTCAATCATAATTAAATTATCCTAATTCCAATTTCAATATTTGAAACATGTAATCCAACTAAAATTTGATGTTCTATTCAAATATAAATTTTGTTATTTGTTTTGAACACATTAACTTGATGAAAACAACAATTGTTTATGTGACACCCTTAAGGAACCAAAATTTTCTAACTTAATAAATAAATTTCTAAAATTGGTAAACCCTATTTTAAATTGGTTCTATTGTTGTTATTTTGTTGTTTTCCTCATCCATGCATCATACTATTTCACCTTCATCTGTTGATTAGTTGGAAAACAAATAATCTAACCCAAAATTCATGGGCTTTTCAGATGCAACTCAAAATTGCATATGTGTCCATTTGATTTGTGTTACCATGATAGCTAGTTTATTTTGATGCAACCATTAACATGACATGCATCATCCCCATGATTGTGCACTATGCCATGATATTGATTGTCTACCCTTTCTGCATTGTCTGTTTGCTTCTTCTCGGTTAGACGACGATGTTGAGACCGACGATCCTTACGACACCCCTTCTGAGGATTTAGCTCAGTACCAGGCTGCTGAGCTTGCAGGCAAGTTATCACTCACATGAACCACTGTGTTCCTTTCAACATTGGTTACCGATACTTTCCGTTGTTCTTTCTGCTAGCCTTAGTAGTTGTTGTTTCCGTTACGAACCTATCACATGAATCCCTTAACCTTGATATTGCCTCACCTCCACTCCTATCACCCCTTTGGTTGAGCCATTGTCTTACTAGCATGCTTAGGTTGCTTTGCTCGAGTCTGTTACCCGTTACTTTCGGTTACTACTTCTATTATGTTCTGGGGGCTCGATGTTAATAAATCAACCTGTTGTTAATAATATGCTGATAAGACACCGGCAGGAGGCCCGGCGTGGTTTTGAGGCCTGCTAGTGTCGACCCTAATTAGGAAAAGGGTCTTGTCTACTGATCCATGATGAGCGTGCTCACCGCATCCGGGTGGTGGTATGGAACCCCCCTCGACTTTGACCTGATCCGCAGTTTGTCCTAAGAGCCACACTTAGTTCGGGAGTTCCATTTGCGCATAAGCATGAATGGGTCGCTCCCATGGTTACTGTTGATGATGATGATGCATATAGGGCGAGGCCTGTGGTGCCAGGGGGTGTGGTTTTCACCCCTGCGCTTAGGTTAGGTCGGACTGGCCGGGACCTTATAGCTTCGTGGCTCCTAGGACAGGTTGTAGAGATGGTTCGAGTCGTGTCGAGTCCACCTGAGTTTTAGTTGGTGGCTCGAGTGTGTCCGGGTACTGGAGCACACCCTGCAGGGATAAATCTTCTCGAGAAGCCGTGTTGTCCGCGGTTATGTGACGACTTGGTGAAAGTACTGGCTAACAAGTACTCAGACAACTTACACCTAACTATAATAACTTGACTAGTAATAGACTTATTGACACAACAACTTGATCCATTATTCATTAATCCAACTGTGTGAGTTATCCTCGGATTGCTTCTTTGGATAAGGGGCGAGATCCAGGATGGGTTTGTTTGATGGTCAACAACAGTTGGTTACGTTATACTCGATCTTATCTCCTTTCTGTTAGCCGGAAGTTGTAATATGTATCTGTAGTTGGTTAGTGCAGCCCGCTGCCGCATCTTTTATATAACCCCCTTTCTTCCGTTGAACCCAAGGCATCTGTGCTTGGTGTTGACGGGTTACACTTTGGTGAACTGTGAGTCTTGCTTGCCAGTACGTTGTTGTACTGACCCCTTTGGGGATGTGGTTTACGCAGACTACGATTCCGAGGATCTCCATGGTGGCTACTACGTGGAGTACGATGAGACTGCAGACGAGTAGATAGCGGACCCGGGCAGGATCCGAGACTTCGTGGATGGGCTCTGTTTTCCTTTCATTGCCGGCCTCTTAGGCCTATTTGGATTTGTCTGTACTCAGACCTGTTGAATGCTTCCGCTGCTATGTAATGACGTTATGTTGGGACATGTGTCCTCTGGATGATTGTATTTGCTATTCTCTGCCTTAGTGAAGGCCATTTGCAATCTTATTTCAATCTTTTGTGTCTTAGAGATATGTTGTGGTATCATTCCGTTTAACGCTCTCGACGTACCATGTGTGATTGGTATGAAGTACGTCGACAGTAGTGCCTATGGTCTCTAGTGGTAGTTTACATCGACGATGGAATAGAAGGGCTTGTGTTGTCGCGCCTAAGCGCAGGCCTACCAGGAAGCTGGGACGTGGGAGCAGTTATGCCCCATAATCCAAGCATCTGCTATCCAGTTCGGCCCGATGAGTATCCCCTAGAAACCAGGGTGCGACATCCATGGGAAGGGCCCTTCATTGTGAGCAAAGCGCTGCACAATGATGCCTATTATCTCGTGGACATGCGTCCACCACAGGAGAACAGGGCAGATAAAGCTGGAGAGGAATCCAAGCGCCCTTTGAATGTAGCCCTACTTCGTCGCTTTCATTCGTGAGCAAAGATGTGTATGTACTCTCTTATCCGAGTTAAAATTCTACCCTGCAATCTGAAATTGAGCTCGGGGACTGCCCTCGTCCAAAATTAATCTGTGTGTTCTTACTCGGCTTCACCCTTTGTCTACTCGGTTGCTCTGCTTAAAATTTCACGAGTACGTTAAGTATTGTGTTTAAACCTACATGCCAACTCTTCGACTCTGCTGCTGTCCGAAACCCGGCTTCATGGCAAGCAAGAGAACAAGCAAAAGGTCAATGAGCACAAGAAAAATTACTAAGGAAAGAAAAAGTGCAGGAACCGAGTAGGATGTCTTTTACTGTTGTTTCTTATTAACTCCTTCTCGGCTAAGTGGTGGGCTGCGTTACTATGAGTGTTTCTAAGTGGCTAAGTATTTGCAACTCCAACTTTGAATTCTTGTGACTCGAATACCAAACAAGCAACGAGTTGCGGGTAAGAGCTGAGATGAAAAGGAAGAGCGAATAAGAACTGCAACTCGGAGACTTGCATGATAACGCAACCCGGCATCGAGCCAAAGTTTCTCAAATTGACTAAGTTGAATGTCAAACGTGAATAAAACTGAGTAGCAAACGACAAGCATAATTGTTTCGATACATCTGCACCCGGCATCCCGGGGATCTGATAAAAGTTTCGAGAGTAAAGTTGCAGGAGGTAATCAAGTAGAAGCAGCAGTGTTCTCGGCGCTGGCCTTGGTGGCTTCAGCGTCAGCGTTGGCCTTGGCGGCTTCAGCTTCAGCGCTGGCCTTAGCAGCATCAACCTCCGAGTTGGCGGCGTCGGTCTTCGCAGCATCCGCATCTGGCTCGGTAGCAGCTTGTTCAGAGGTGGCGTCCGTAGCCGAGGTGGAGGCCGCAGCCTGAGCGCGGAGTCGCGCCGTGTCGTCGAGAGCCGCACCTGAGGAGGTGCCGAACTCGAGGGCCGCGGTGTCGATCGTCATCTCCACGCTCTCGGCCTCCTCCTCGTTGTCCGCAACGACCGCGGCCTTCCCCTTCCCGGTCTTGTAGCACTCACTCTCGAAGCTGCTCAGGCCTTCAGACTCGGTGGCGTACTTGTCTTCATCATCGTCGTCATCATCGCCCTCCACCTCCGTGTCGGGCTCGGTGACGCCGTCGATGAAGCGCGCGGTGTCCGCGTACTGGGCAATCTCGTACGCAACCGACTGGCGGCAAGCCACGCAGTCGGGATCCGTCTCCCACTTCGACTTCTGCCTTATCTCGAGAATGACGTTCAGATCGAGGTTTTCATACCAGCTGCAGATGAACAGCAGCAGCATGTCTGCACCAGCCCGAGCTCCGGATGCCCGCCATTTCTTCAGCTCGGCCTTCACGCCAATCAGCTTCTCGGCAAGCCCGCGTATGGTTGGTGGCGCAGTCTCCCGCGGCCAGAATAAGTCATGAAGTTGGAAGGCGGTGCGCACCAAATCGGTGCCCACGCCCCTTAGGCGCTGGAGCTGGACCTGCATGGTGGTGATGCTGTCTTCAATTGAAGCCTTGGCATCCATAGGCTCGCCCTTCTCAGTGCGAACAGCTTGGGCCTTGGCCAGAGCAGGCTTGCAAGACAAGTCGAGGTCGGGGAAGATCTCTGAAAGAGCTATCAAAAAGATTAGAGACAGGGGCAGAATAGAGAAAAGAGTCGAGTAGAAGAGAAGCAGAAGGGAAGAGTGAAGTGCAAAGAAGTGGGCACTTACTATTCAGGTCATAGAGTAGCTCCTGCATCTTGTTCTTCCATGACTCTTTGTCAGCGACATGCTTCTCTTCTACCTTCCGAAACTGCGCCAGCTGGAGCATGAGATCCGAGTTGCTCTCCTTCAGCGTCTTGCATTCCAGCTCGAGAGCCCGTTGCTTGGCTGCGGCTGCTGCTTCGGTCTTCTTCTTGTCGGCCACTGCTTTATCTCTCTCGGTAGCTAGATCAATGGCTTTCTGGAGAGCATTTCGCAGCTGGACCTGCAATGGTTCCATCTCGGTGAGGTGCCTTTTCTTGAACTCTACCTCAAGGCTTGCAAGCTGCTGCTGCACCTCAGCAGGCTTGAGACAGTCGAGATGCTCCTCGACAAACTTCTTATGATCTTCTGTGAAGAGAAAAGCACGGTCAGCAGAGTAGCAAAGATGAAAGCAAGAAGTCAAGCCGAGAAGACATTAACTCACCTTCCAGCTTCTTGATTGTGGCTTGGCCGCTCTCGACAAAGGCGCGGCAATTCGCATGCTCCTCTTCCAAGGTTTTAAATTTTCCTGCAGAGAATAGCCGATTAGAGCAGAAAGCAAAAGCGGGCGTAAGCACCAAACACAGGAACCGCGTAGCTAAAAGCTTACTCTCGACTTCGGAGATCTTAAGGGCGCTATCCATGACCTCCTTATCCGCCGCCTCAGCGGACTTGCGCTCTAATTCCAGGGCCTCAAGACGCCTCCTAGCGATGTTGTGGTTCCATAGCAGCCACCGGTACAGGTTGGTTCTCTTCAGAAGGCCATTCTGAAAGGAAGAAAGAAAAAGAATCAGACAAAGTCGTGAAGATTCAACCCGAGAAGGCGGCAACTCGGTTGAGTACCCGCCTACTCGGCCAGAATCTCGGGGACTGGGGGATGGATAAGAAGAAGGAGAAGAATAGAAGAGAAGGAAAATGCAACTCGGGACGAATGAGCAAAGCTTACCGCGTAAGTCTGTTCAATATCCTCTGCGGCCTTGCGATGGACGAACATCTTGGCGGCGAGCGTGCTGGTATTGGACGAGATGGTCATGGGTTTATAACCCATGTCCGCCTTGTTCCAGTCGACGCGCATGTGATCCAGATCGCCCAAAGATGTGCCGTGCCAGTTCGTGTTGCCAAGGACTTCGCTGTCCCATTCAGCATCGATAAATCCAACCCGGTCGACTATCTGCTCAAGGCCCGTGGACGTTACCTCGTTTTCCTGAACCTCGCGCGAATAGATCGAGACGGATCGGTCCTTATTCCTGGCTGGGGGCTTGGAGTCCACCGGCGTGGCCTGTTTGCCCCTCCTGATAGCGAGTTTCTTCTCGGCTGGGGTCATTGGGATGCTGTGCTGCTGGCTCATCTTCACCATATAAGGTGGGAAGGTGGGTGGATCCGGGAAGCTGGATCCTGCGGCGGTGTCAGCAGCCGCGTCAGGTTCACGGATGGTGAGCTGGACGGGCTTGGCAGTTGGTCTTGGCGGCGGCATCGTGGCAGCACCACGCGTACCGCTACGCGAGGGATTCCTGCGGACAGTGCCCTCGGGCTGGCCAGCTGGCTTCTCGGCGGCCTGGTTCCCGGAAGTTTGCTTCTCGGCGGCCTTCTTCTCGGTGGCCTTCTTGTCAACGGCTTCCTGCTTGATCTTCTTGATAGGCTGCTTGGCCGGAGGGCTGGATGGTGTCTTGGTTTTCTTCATTGATGGGGAGTTTGGCGCAGTGGAGGAAGTACCTTGCTGGGTAGGCGGCGCCAAGGGCGCGCTACCCGGCGTAGCATCCGGCTGAGCGCTACCCTGCGCGGCGTCTGGTTGCGCGTCGCTCAGAGGGTATTGCTCCGTCTCAACAATTGTCTCAACCCGCTGCTCGGCAGCGGGGTCTTGCTGTGTGGCGTCTTGTCCTTCTACCCGCGGCTGGGCCGCGGGGTCGTCGTGCTCAGCAGCCCCTGTTGCTGGCTGCTCTTGGTCTTCTTCTCGCCGCTCAAGGGCGGCGTCATCATGCTTCTCGGAATCTTGTTCTAAGTTCTCCTCGGCCTTGGTAGCGGGAGGAGAAGGTGGCCTCGCGTCGCGATCAGCGTCCCGCGCTTCTTGATCTGCGCGGGCCTGCTGCTCCTGCTCGGTGTCGTGGGCGTCGCTGTCCATGTATCGAGCATCGTCGGAGTCGTCTCCTTTCACGGGAGAGGATGCACGCGCCTCATCCCGTGCGGCGTCCTCCTCCTCCTCGGAGATCTCGATGAGCTTGTCAACATCGATGGCGGTCTTCTTCTTGGGCTTGGTGGATGCGACGGCAGCACTAGCGTCCAAGGGGGCGCTGAAGAGAAGAAAGAAGTTTAGAAAAGGAAAAAGGACAGAAGAAGTCGAGAAGAAACAGCGGAGTAAAAGGATTGGGAAAGTGCGGCCACAGAGGTGTATAGTTTAGGGGAAAGTGGTTTACCCTTTGCGGGAAGGGGGTAGCCGTCGCCCTCTTGCCACGGTCTTCTTGGTCTTCTTCCCGGCCGTCTTCGCCTTCTTGGAGGGAGGCTCCTGAGCACCGCTACCCATCCTCTTGCGAGTAACAGGAGCGGCGACTGCAAGCGGATCAACAGCCAGTCGTCCTCCTCTTCGTCCTTGCCCTCCTCCTCAGCGTTGGCATCGTCTGTACAATTGGGAAGAAGGAAACAGTTCAGAAGCGGGAGGAAGTGGGGTTGCGCTACTAGCGGCCAGACGAGATGAGCTCAATTACCTTCGTCATCATCCTCGGACCAATCACGGACAGATGCATCTACGTGATGCTTCTCCGTCTGAGCGGCATGAGGGAGGTTGAGCTTGTCCGCGGTCTCGAAGGAGACCTCGTCGTCCTCCTCTCGGTCGTCCGACCAGTTGTCCTCGAAGCGTTCCATGCTCTCAGCGAGCTGGCGAGCAAGGACCTAAAGAATAGAGAAACATCACAAGTTAGTCGAGTAGCATAGAAGCATTCTACTCGGCGAGGCGTGCAAACATAAAGCACATTAAGCCTAAGCAGCGCTACTCCGTGTGCTACTCGGCAAGGCGTGCAAACATAAAGCACATTAAGCCTAAGCAGTGCTACTCCGAGTGCTACTCGGCAAGGCATGCAAACATAAAGCACATTTAACCTAAGCAGTTCTGCCAAGTGCCCTACTCGACGCAGAGTGCAAATACTAGTCGCTGCAAGATAAGAAGGCTATCTACTCGGGACAGGCGTACAAGACATAGGATAAGAAGTACATACCCGCTCGATTGGCTTCGTACGGCTGTATGGGGTGAAGCCATACTGCCAATTGTCCCTGAGGCCAGTGGTCATGATGGACCGCGCATGAGCGGCGACATCCGCGTTGCTGAGCTCGAACGTGGTTGTCCGAGTACAGTCGCGGGGGCCGCCCATGTAGCACATGGGGTGGACGCGGTGTTGGAGCGGCAGCACCCGCTTGGAGATCCAGCAGGCGATTGGGTCGTCTCTCTTGAGTCCTTCTCCGGCCAAATAGGCGAGGCGCTCGTCCATCTGCTTCAGGTTGCTGTCGATGGACGGCTTGGTCCGCCAGTTCTGCCCGGTGGGAGCTCGGTTGCTCCAACGGGGAAGGTTGATTCGGTCCTCCACCTTGGCTCCCTTCGTGGCGGGGACGTTCTGCACGTACAGGAATGTCCTCTGCCACTTGCGGACAGAATCCAGTCCCTTGATGCGCGGATGGTTGGTTCCAGGGTGCTGCACCATCATGGCGCTGCCGGTCTCCGTTATCCGGCTGCTGGTGTCTGCGTCGTCCTTCTTGCCTTTGCTCTGCTGGCGAAAGAAGAAATACCTAGACCAAGTCTCTGTTGTGGGGCGAACGCCCAGGAAGGCCTCGCATACCACGGCGTGGTACGAGAGGAAGACGACGGCGTTCGGAGGAAGATGGTGCATCTGGAGGCCGTAATGGTCGAGGAACGAACGGAGGAAGTTTGATGCTGGAAGCCCGAATCCTCGCGCGAAGTGCGCGAGGAAGACGACGTGCTCACCTTCCTGCGGGGCAGGGACGAGCTCATCGTCAGGTTGCCGGCAGCGAACACCGGGAGGAACTCGCCGGGTGTTCACCAGCCATTGGCAGTCCTCGGCAGTGACCTCGGATCCGGCCCAGCCGGCGCGAGCGTTGTCGTCGCGAGCCATGGCGGTGAGGAAGGAATTGGGGAAAAGATCGAGGATTTGGTGTGTGGAGAAGCTCGTGGCGGCGCAGTGAGTTGCGCAGCGGCGAGGAGCTCTACGACGGCGGAGAAACGAGAAGGCAGAGGGGAAAGTGTGAGCGGAAGGAGAAGAAGGAGTTACCGAGGGGATATTTATACCGCTCCTCGGATTACCGTTACGAGTTGAGGAAGTGGGATCGATCGTGGCAGTAATCGTGCGGCGTGGGGTCTGTGGGCCGGTTAGAAACGCACACAGCGCGGAACGCGCGCGTAACGGCCGCATTAGATCCCACGACGAGATCGTGGGCAATTACTGCGCGTGATGGGACGTTACGAGCTGGTAGGCCCACCCCGTGAAAACTGGGCGCATGGCCTGTCAGTTCCCGGGCACCGAGGCGTCGAAGTCGTGTCCGCGCGATGTAACATCCCAAGTCTGAAAAATAGCCATTAGAATGTTTGCTCTCTGTTATTTTATGTTTTGCATCATGGCATCATGTTGATTGCAATTGTTTTGCTTGTTTTCCTTTTGTTTTCCTCTGTTTTCATTTGTTTTCCTTTGTTTTCTATTTGAATTTCAAACCAAAATTCAAACCTTTTGTTTCATCCTTGTGATGTTACAATTTCCAAGATGATATTTCAAATCAAAACAATCAATTGTTTCCATTAAAGTGTGATTTCAAAACTGTTGTTCTATTTCTATAAAAATGCATCCAATAATCAAACCCTTTTCAAATTCAGTTATGATTTTCTTCCAAACAACAACCCTTGTTGAAAGTTATGAAAATTGCAAAACAAATCAATCATTTGTTTCCAATTAAAATCATTTGATCACCCTATTTAAATCTTGTTTTTCTATAACTCACTTAATAATCAAAAATTCATTCAAATTGCATTAAAAATTCAAATCACATTGTCCAAAACAGCACCATGTTGATCTTATGAAAATTGCAACACAATTATTAATCATATGCTTCCAATCAAAATTATTTGATCACTCCATTTAAAATTGGTTTGCAATAATCAGTTAATCTCAAAATCATTTAAATTCAAATCAAAAACATCAAACAACACACAATTTCAAATTATGAAAAACACCAAAACAACTTTGATCATTTGTTCCATTTAAATCAATAGGGTTCACCCTATTAAAATTGTTGTTTTCAATAATAATCACCTCATAAGCAAATTCTTTCAAAATTTGAATTAAATCACAAATAACAATTTAGACTTGAACTTCTGAAAAACCAACTTGGCAAGTGATTGTTTTTGACTTAATAAACTCACCCAAAATTTCTCCAATTTTCCTAACACCCAAAACCCCTCTTTTCTTCTCTAATTCAATTCAGCAAAAAAAACCAAAACTGTTAATAACAAGAAACCAGGGAGAGAGAGAGCAGCAGGCCCATCTTTTCCCCCCCCCAAGCCCATTACTTCTAGCCCAATACCCCCTTCCCCTTTGTCTTCTTCCTCCCTGTACGACCTCCATCCATCACCTCCACGTATACAGAGCTGCAGCAACGGTGATCCTCCTCTCCCCCTCCCTATAAGACCTAACCCTTGCCCTAGGGTTTCCCCCTTCTCCTCCTTCTCCCTCTCCCCCGCCACCTTCTTCCTCTTCCTCCCTCTGCTCTCTCTTTTCTCTCTGATAGTTCCTTCTGTAACTGAACCATGGAACCGAAAAAAAGCTCCACTGCCGCCGGTGATCGCCGTGGCTAGGGGCTCCCTCCGCCGTGGCTAGGGGCGGGAATGGAAAGCCCCCGCCACGGGCTTCCTCTCCACGCCCTCGGCTTGGGCCGGGAGGCACCGGAGCTCCGCCGCCGTCCTCCCCATCGCCGCCCGTCGCCTCTGCTCGCTGCACCTGCAGCCCCGATCCGCCTCGCCTCCAACCGCTCGGGTGAGCCCTCCCTCGCTTCCCCTCTACTCCCCTCCCTCATCTCCTCCATCTCCGGCCACCCCACGCCGCCCCACAGCGACCACCGCCCCGGAGATGGCTGCCGGCGACCACCCATCTGTTTCTGTCCGCCCCAATGGTTCAGTACGTGCAGTTTTATGTTCAGAGAAAAAATCCCGCGGAACAGCAGCTTATACCCCCTGATCTGCCTCTCCTATCAACACACAGCAGCACTACCCCAATGGTTAGGCCCCCCTTTGCGCAGCCAGGAGGTGGGGGGGTCGAATCCCACCCCCTGCAGAATAAAAACATCCTTTATATTTTAATTCTCCAGATCCAGAACTTGATAGAAATCACTAATAGGCCCCTGGTAATTATTTCTAGCTCCTGCAAAATATTTTTTCTAGTCCCTAGTTACTAAAAAATGGCAGATTGCACCCCAAATTTGTAAAATGCATAATTAATTCCTCCCAACTCCAAATTCAACATTTTTAATATGTTTTCTGTACCAAATTAAATGCTCTATCCAAATATAAAATTTGTTTACTGTTTTGAATATTTTAAAATGGTGCAAAATTTGAAAACTTGTTAAATTCACTTAAATTTGCAAAAATCATAACTTGGGCATAAAAATTCCAAATTCCACAAACTAAATATGTTTTCCAATCAACTTTTCATGTACTTTCCAAATATAAATTTTGTTTTCTGTTTTGAATAATTTAAATTGCTGAAAACAACTGTTTCTTGTTTATTGCATTTAAAATTGCCAAAATAATAACTTGCTCATTTTAAATCCAATTTCCACAAATGAAATATGTTTTCCATGCAAAATTAAACCACCTTTTCAAATATAAAATTTGTTTCATGTTTTGAATAATTAAAATTGGTTAAATGATTTAAACCTTGTTTAAATCATTTAATATTGCTAAATTTATAACTTGATCAAAACAAATTCTTTTGGGACATATAAAATATGTTTTCCAACCCTAAAAGTATAAAACCTTTCAAATATGAATTTGGTTTAATGCTTTGAACAAATAAAAATTCAAATAAGTTCATGTTTGAATTAAATTCATTTAATTCTTGTTTAACCTTGTTTAATTCCTAAATAAGTTATTTGAAATCCTTTTTCAACAAGTGAAACATGTAATCCACCTAAAATTTGGTGTTATTTTCAAATATGAACTTTGTTATCTATTTTGAACAATTAAAATTGGTGAAAAAAACAAATGCTTGTGTGACACCTTTAAGGAACCAAAATTTCTTAACTTAATAAATGAATTTCCAAACTTGGTAAACCTTATTTCTATTTGCTCTATTGTTGTTATTTTGCTGTTTTCCTCATCCATGCATCATGCTAATTCACTTACACACTTTGATTAGTTGTAAGACAATTAATTCAACCATAATTCATGGGCTTTTCAGGTGCAACTCAAATTGCATGTGGGTCCATTTAATCTTGTTTCTATCTTGTCAACTAGTTTATTTCTATGCATCAATTAAATGGTCATGCATCATCCCATGTTTGTGCACTATGCCATGTTATGATTGTTTATCTTTCTGCATTGTTTGTTTGCTTCTTCTCGGATACACGACGACGTTGAGACCGACGATACTTACGACACCCCTTCTAAGGAGTTAGCTCAGTACCAGGCTACTGGGTTTGCAGGCAAGTATTCACTCACATGAACCATCGTGTTCCTTTCAACATTGGTTACCGATACTTTCCGTTGTTTATTCTGCTAGCCCTATGATTAGTTGCTTCTGTTACGAACCTATCACATGAATCCCTTAACCCTGATATTGCCTCACCTCCACTCCTATAACCCCGTTGTTTGAGCCAGTGTCTTACGAGCATGCTTAGGGTTGTTTTGCTCGAGTCTGTTACCCGTTACTTTCTGTTACTATTTCATTATGTTCTGGGGGCTTGATGTTAAACAATGAATCATGCTAATGTTATTGTTAATAATAATTTGATGATAAGGCACCGGCAGGAGGCCCTTTGTGGTTTTGAGGCCTGCTAGTGTCGACCCTAATAGGAAAAGGGTCTTGTCTACTGATCCATGATGAGCGCACTAACCGCATGTGGGAAGCGAGTATGGGCGCCCCCCTCAATTTGATTCGATTCGCATCTCGTCCAAATCGCCTCATTTAGTTCGGGTTTTCCATTTGCTGCATGCATGATCTTGCGAGCCCTTGGTACCCGGGTGGAACTTTCGTAGTCGGCATATAGGGGGACACGTTCTTAGAGTGCTATGAGGGTCCATTTTCTTCTGGGCTCGATTAGCCGTGCGCCCAAGGTGCTTTGGGCTTGATGCGAAGAAGAGTTGAGTTGTGTTGAGTGCCCCGCTTGGTGGGAGGCATCCCATCTGGCGGGTTATTCATACGTGTACGGCCAAATTGGTGCAACCCTGCAGGGATAATCTTCTCGAGAAGCCGTGTTTTCCGCGGTTATGGATTACTTGGTGAAAGTACTGGCTAACAAGTACTCAGGACAACTTAAACCTAATGATTAACAACCTTACACCCAATGATTAACAACTTGACTAGTAATAGGCTTATTGACACCATAATCTGAACCATCATTAATCCAACGGTGTGAGTTATCCTCGGATTGCTTCTTTGGATAAGGGGCGAGGTCCAGGATGGGTTTGTTTGGTGGTTAGCTATAGTTGGTTACGATACACGATCTTATCTCCTTTCTGTTAGCCAGAAGTTGTAGTATGTTCTGTAGTTGGTTAGAGCAGCCAGTTGCAACATCTTTTATCCCCTTTCCTCCGTTGAACCCAAAGCATCTGTGCTTGGTGTTGACGGGTTACACTTTGGTGAACTGTGAGTCTTGCTTGCCAGTACGTTTATGTACTGACCCCTTTGGGGTTGTGGTTTCCGCAGACTACGATTCGAGGATCTACATGGTGGCTACTACGTGGAGTATGACGAGACTGCTGACGAGTAGATAGCGGACCCGGGCAGGATCCGAGACTTCGTGGATGGGCTCCGTCTTTTCGTTTCCGGCCTCTTAGGCCTATTTGGATCTTGTCTGTACTCAGACATGTTGAATGCTTCCGCTGTGATGTAATGATGAATTGTTGGGACATGTGTCCTCTGGATGATTGTATTTGCTATCTCTGCTCTAATGAGAGCTATTTGCAACTTATTTCAATCTTTTGTGTCGTAGAGATCTGTTGTGATATCACTTGTTCCAATGCCGTTGACGTACCATGTGTGTATGTTTTGAAGTACGTCAATGGAAGTATCCTGATTTCTATGGGATAGTTTACGTCGACGCTGAACAGATAGGGGTTGGTTGTCACACATACGTGTGTTGGCCTACTCGTAAGAGGATGCGGGTGCCGGTAAGCCCCGTAATCCAATCTACTACTGTTCAACGGAACGGCGAGTATCCTCTAGAAGTCCGGGTGCGACAAATGGTATCAGAGCCTGTCTGCCTGTAGGATCCCTTTTTACTGGTCGCAGTTGAGTCTAGAAACTATTTTGTAGCTATATAGGAAAAATGAAACGTGAGAGTAGGAATTCTGTTCTTTTTTCTTCTTTCCCCACCCACCCTCCCTTTTCTGGTAAGGAAGTGCAACGTTGTTTTCTATTCTCATCTAAATCTTCAAGTTAGGATTTCACGAATCCTGGTTTCTCTAGGATGGTTATATCTACTAGACCATAGGAATGGAGGTGGTTGTGACATGATTTATCATGTTGCCTACTCACGATTGAGAACGGAGGCGTGTAAGCCCCGGAAGCAGATCCTCTATTCCTTAAGCAGTAGATATTGATCCTTTAGAAGCCCGGATGGGTTTTCCGTAGTACCTCGGGAATCTTGTTCTCGTTTTCCCGGTGTTGCTTCGTTATCCTGTTCTTCTCAACATCCTTTTCGTCCGTTGAAATCTTGTTGTTGTTTTCCACTTCAGTTCTTCTACCGGCGTATAATCAAAACTTCCCAAATATCAAGTCTATCTGGCCAGAAAGGTTGTTGTTGTTGTCGTTGTTGATTCCAGGCTATGAGAGCTGGCATTCCTATCACCTGGGGTTGTTTCGAGGAAGCATTCCTGAATCACCACATTCCAGATAATCTATTCTCCAAATGAATCAAATTCTATCCAGCTATACACCCTCAATACAAAACCTCTTCCTTCAATTGAAAATCTTCCGGTGGTTTCCGAATTCCCTGACGTTTTTCCAGAAGAGTTGCCAGGGATGCTTATCGTTTTGAACCTCCAGAAAAACTATCTAAGGTGCACGATGTGTTTCACGTGTCACAGCTCAAGAGGATCTTCCCAAGAAGTATCCGGACCTTTTCCCTTCTCAGTAGGAATCTCGGGGCGCGATTCCTTCAAGGGGGGCGTTTTGTAACATCCCAAGTCTGAAAAATAGCCATTAGAATGTTTGCTCTCTGTTATTTTATGTTTTGCATCATGGCATCATGTTGATTGCAATTGTTTTGCTTGTTTTCCTTTTGTTTTCCTCTGTTTTCATTTGTTTTCCTTTGTTTTCTATTTGAATTTCAAACCAAAATTCAAACCTTTTGTTTCATCCTTGTGATGTTACAATTTCCAAGATGATATTTCAAATCAAAACAATCAATTGTTTCCATTAAAGTGTGATTTCAAAACTGTTGTTCTATTTCTATAAAAAATGCATCCAATAATCAAACCCTTTTCAAATTCAGTTATGATTTTCTTCCAAACAACAACCCTTGTTGAAAGTTATGAAAATTGCAAAACAAATCAATCATTTGTTTCCAATTAAAATCATTTGATCACCCTATTTTGATCTTGTTTTTCTATAACTCACTTAATAATCAAAAATTCATTCAAATTGCATTAAAAATTCAAATCACATTGTCCAAAACAGCAACCATGTTGATCTTATGAAAATTGCAACACAATTATTAATCATATGCTTCCAATCAAAATTATTTGATCACTCCATTTAAAATTGGTTTGCAATAATCAGTTAATCTCAAAATCATTTAAATTCAAATCAAAAACATCAAACAACACACAATTTCAAATTATGAAAAACACCAAAACAACTTTGATCATTTGTTCCATTTAAAACAATAGGGTTCACCCTATTAAAATTGTTGTTTTCAATAATAATCACCTCATAAGCAAATTCTTTCAAAATTTGAATTAAATCACAAATAACAATTTAGACTTGAACTTTTGAAAAACCAACTTGGCAAGTGATTGTTTTTGACTTAATAAACTCACCCAAAATTTCTCCAATTTTCCTAACACCCAAAACCCCTCTTTTCTTCTCTAATTCAATTCAGCAAAAAAAAATAAAACCAAAACAATTAATAAAAAGAAACCAGGGATAGAGAGAGCAGCAGGCCCATCTTTTCCCCCCCAAGCCCATTACTTCTAGCCCAATACCCCCTTCCCCTTTGTCTTCTTCCTCCCTGTACGACCTCCATCCATCACCTCCACGTATACAGAGCTGCAGCAACGGTGATCCTCCTCTCCCCCCTCCCTATAAGACCTAACCCTTGCCCTAGGGTTTCCCCCTTCTCCTCCTTCTCCCTCTCCCCCGCCACCTTCTTCCTCTTCCTCCCTCTGCTCTCTCTTTTCTCTCTGATAGTTCCTTCTGTAACTGAACCATGGAACCGAAAAAAAAGCTCCACTGCCGCCGGTGATCGCCGTGGCTAGGGGCTCCCTCCGCCGTGGCTAGGGGCGGGAATGGAAAGCCCCCGCCACGGGCTTCCTCTCCACGCCCTCGGCTTGGGCCGGGAGGCACCGGAGCTCCGCCGCCGTCCTCCCCATCGCTGCCCGTCGCCTCTGCTCGCTGCACCTGCAGCCCCGATCCGCCTCGCCTCCAACCGCTCGGGTGAGCCCTCCCCTCGCTTCCCCTCTACTCCCCTCCCTCATCTCCTCCATCTCCGGCCACCCCACGCCGCCCCATAGCGACCATCGCCACGGAGATGGCTGCCGGCGACCACCCATCTGTTTCTGTCCGCCCCAATGGTTCAGTACGTGCAGTTTTATGTTCAGAGAAAAAATCCCGCGGAACAGCAGCTTATACCCCCCGATCTGCCTCTCCTATCAACACACAGCAGCACTACCCCAATGGTTAGGCCCCCCTTTGCGCAGCCAGGAGGTGGGGGGATCGAATCCCACCCCCTGCAGAATAAAAACATCCTTTTTATTTTAATTCTCCAGATCCAGAACTTGATAGAAATCACTAATAGGCCCCTGGTAATTATTTCTAGCTCCTGCAAAATATTTTTTCTAGTCCCTAGTTACTAAAAGATGGCAGATTGCACCCCAAATTTGTAAAATGCATAATTAATTCCTCCCAACTCCAAATTCAACATTTTTAATATGTTTTCTGTACCAAATTAAATGCTCTATCCAAATATAAAATTTGTTTACTGTTTTGAATATTTTAAATTGGTGCAAAATTTGAAAACTTGTTAAATTCACTTAAACTTGCAAAAATCATAACTTGGGCATAAAAATTCCAAATTCCAGAAACTAAATATGTTTTCCAATCAACTTTTCATGTACTTTCCAAATATAAATTTTGTTTTCTGTTTTGAATAATTTAAATTGCTGAAAACAACTGTTTCTTGTTTATTGCATTTAAAATTGCCAAAATAATAACTTGCTCATTTTAAATCCAATTTCCACAAATGAAATATGTTTTCCATGCAAAATTAAACCACCTTTTCAAATATAAAATTTGTTTCATGATTTGAATAATTAAAATTGGTTAAATGATTTAAACCTTGTTTGAATCATTTAATATTGCTAAATTTATAACTTGATCAAAACAAATTCTTTTGGGACATATAAAATATGTTTTCCAACCCTAAAAGTATAAACCTTTCAAATATGAATTTGGTTTAATGCTTTGAACAAATAAAAATTCAAATAAGTTCATGTTTGAATTAAATTCATTTAATTCTTGTTTAACCTTGTTTAATTCCTAAATAAGTTATTTGAAATCCTTTTTCAACAAGTGAAACATGTAATCCACCTAAAATTTGGTGTTCTTTTCAAATATGAACTTTGTTATCTATTTTGAACAATTAAAATTGGTGAAAAAAACAAATGCTTGTGTGACACCTTTAAGGAACCAAAATTTCTTAACTTAATAAATGAATTTCCAAACTTGGTAAACCTTATTTCTATTTGCTCTATTGTTGTTATTTTGCTGTTTTCCTCATCCATGCATCATGCTAATTCACTTACACACTTTGATTAGTTGTAAGACAATTAATTCAACCATAATTCATGGGCTTTTCAGGTGCAACTCAAATTGCATGTGGGTCCATTTAATCCTGTTTCTATCTTGTCAACTAGTTTATTTCTATGCATCAATTAAATGGTCATGCATCATCCCATGTTTGTGCACTATGCCATGTTATTGATTGTTTATCTTTCTGCATTGTTTGTTTGCTTCTTCTCGGATACACGACGACGTTGAGACCGACGATACTTATGACACCCCTTCTAAGGAGTTAGCTCAGTACCAGGCTACTGGGTTTGCAGGCAAGTATTCACTCACATGAACCATCGTGTTCCTTTGAACATTGGTTACCGATACTTTCCGTTGTCTATTCTGCTAGCCCTATGATTAGTTGCTTCTGTTACGAACCTATCACATGAATCCCTTAACCCTGATATTGCCTCACCTCCACTCCTATAACCCCGTTGTTTGAGCCAGTGTCTTACGAGCATGCTTAGGGTTGTTTTGCTCGAGTCTGTTACCCGTTACTTTCTGTTACTATTTCATTATGTTCTGGGGGCTCGATGTTAAACAATGAATCATGCTAATGTTATTGTTAATAATAATTTGATGATAAGGCACCGGCAGGAGGCCCTTTGTGGTTTTGAGGCCTGCTAGTGTCGACCCTAATAGGAAAAGGGTCTTGTCTACTGATCCATGATGAGCGCACTAACCGCATGTGGGAAGCGAGTATGGGCGCCCCCCTCAATTTGATTCGATTCGCATCTCGTCCAAATCGCCTCATTTAGTTCGGGTTTTCCATTTGCTGCATGCATGATCTTGCGAGCCCTTGGTACCCGGGTGGAACTTTCGTAGTCGGCATATAGGGGGACACGTTCTTAGAGTGCTATGAGGGTCCATTTTCTTCTGGGCTCGATTAGCCGTGCGCCCAAGGTGCTTTGGGCTTGATGCAAAGAAGAGTTGAGTTGTGTTGAGTGCCCCGCTTGGTGGGAGGCATCCCATCTGGCGGGTTATTCATACGTGTACGGCCAAATTGGTGCAACCCTGCAGGGATAATCTTCTCGAGAAGCCGTGTTTTCCGCGGTTATGGATTACTTGGTGAAAGTACTGGCTAACAAGTACTCAGGACAACTTAAACCTAATGATTAACAACCTTACACCCAATGATTAACAACTTGACTAGTAATAGGCTTATTGACACCATAATCTGAACCATCATTAATCCAACGGTGTGAGTTATCCTCGGATTGCTTCTTTGGATAAGGGGCGAGGTCCAGGATGGGTTTGTTTGGTGGTTAGCTATAGTTGGTTCTGATACACGATCTTATCTCCTTTCTGTTAGCCGGAAGTTGTAGTATGTTCTGTAGTTGGTTAGAGCAGCCAGTTGCAGCATCTTTTATCCCCTTTCCTCCGTTGAACCCAAAGCATCTGTGCTTGGTGTTGACGGGTTACACTTTGGTGAACTGTGAGTCTTGCTTGCCAGTACGTTTATGTACTGACCCCTTTGGGCCTGTGGTTTCCGCAGACTACGATTCGAGGATCTACATGGTGGCTACTACGTGGAGTATGACGAGACTGCTGACGAGTAGATAGCGGACCCGGGCAGGATCCGAGACTTCGTGGATGGGCTCCGTCTTTTCGTTTCCGGCCTCTTAGGCCTATTTGGATCTTGTCTGTACTCAGACATGTTGAATGCTTCCGCTGTGATGTAATGATGAATTGTTGGGACATGTGTCCTCTGGATGATTGTATTTGCTATCTCTGCTCTAATGAGAGCTATTTGCAACTTATTTCAATCTTTTGTGTCGTAGAGATCTGTTGTGATATCACTTGTTCCAATGCCGTTGACGTACCATGTGTGTATGTTTTGAAGTACGTCAATGGAAGTATCCTGATTTCTATGGGATAGTTTACGTCGACGCTGAACAGATAGGGGTTGGTTGTCACACATACGTGTGTTGGCCTACTCGTAAGAGGACGCGGGTTCCGGTAAGCCCCGTAATCCAATCTACTACTGTTCAACGGAACGGCGAGTATCCTCTAGAAGTCCGGGTGCGACACGCGACACGTGCCCAGTTGCAGCGCGGAAAGCCGAATTGTGCTCTGCCACACAGAGATTTCGATTCAAGATTTCACCAAGTCCTTTTACTCGGCTACAGAGAAGAGAAGTGGCTCTATTCGGAAGAGAAGAAACAAGATCAAGGGCTACTCGGAGGTTTTCACTCGGTATCCCAAGGTTCAAGGGCAAGACTGTCAAGGTTGGTTTTTAAGCTGGCAGGGCCCAGTGAACGAATTCGCAAGGCTCTACCAGCTTCGGGGACTGCTGTCGGGGGGTTACCCCCGAGTAGGGTAAAGGCAAGTGCTAAAGGCAAGATCAGAAGGGATGTTTGGCCGAGTAGCCGGCTACCTGGTACTCGCTACCCGGTCGACTGCTACCCGGTCTTGCACCTAGACGGCAGAAGGATGAATCAAGAGAGTTATGCTCCTCCGAATAGAAGAGCTGGTCCGAGTAGAAATGGCGGGAACCTACTCGGGCCAGAAGTCAAAGGAGTCGTTCTGACACCGAATCCCGCGTATCCCGGGTCCGTACTTGACACTGTTCACAGCACTGTTCATCTGGGGACGGCGTGCCTGACAGCGACAGTGTGTCAGCAGGGCGTCGCAGGATAGGGGGGACCTACTCTGTGTTCGCCACAGTGATAACAGACTGAACACTTGGTTTTGCCCAACGACTTTCCGCACCGGGACAAATCTAGAAGCCAAAGCTGTCAGCGGGAACTCGGAAGAAGGACGGTGTGCACACAATGTCGACATCTGTTTGTATTTGGCTGTATCCGGCAGGGCATCGAGTATATAAGGTGCCCTGCCCCCTCCTGCACGGGGGATGCTTGACCTAGATCCTGGAGTGGTTCACGTTCTTGACCTAGTTCATCTAGTAGAGAGAAGAGTGGCTACTCGGTAGCAAGAACCATTGTACTGTGGCTACTCGGTGAGACATCCAAATACAGAGAGAAAGGAGGAGTAGGGGTTTTACCTCCTCACGAGGGCCATGAACCTGGGTAGATCGTGTTGTTTGCAGTGCTTGTTTCATCCTTCACGCGTCTACTCGCCGCGTGATCCCTCCCCGAGCGCCTCCAGCGTCCTTCGTCCCCACATCTTTAGCCATCCTATGGCATCTGCCGTGACACCACCACGACAATTCGAGAAGAACCTCTCCACTAGCATTCGAACAAGATCCGACTACAACTCTCTCAACTCCATTGGTGTGCTTAGTGAGTTCATAGCCATATCTTTATCTCACAAGAGCGTGGATGATGCCCTTGCTCGCTCAAGAGGACATGGAAAGTCTCCTAACCTCGCCTTGAAGTCTAAAGCAATGACCAAGATAGAAGAAGTGGATGATGATGATGATGAGGAGGAGGAGGACTATGAAGATACATACAAGGGTGCCCATAAATGTATTGCTCTTGCCATGCAAGGGTATTGGAAGAGATGGGAGGCTCACAAGGCCGGTGCTCCTAGACCTTCAAGGAACAAGATCTTTAGGAAGAAAGGGGAGCGGCCAAGGACATGCTACAATTGTGGAAGTGCAAACCACTTTGTGAAAGAGTGTCCCTTTGAGCCACGAGAAGAGAATGAAGGGAAGCTTGTTCACAAGGACAAGAACAAAGCTCCACAAAACAAGAACCTCGCTAGAAGAGTCCCAAGGGCTCTATATGTTCAAGAAGGCCCCACATTGGAAACATACTACTCCGGAGATGAAGGAGAAGATGAAGTCGTAGGTGTTGCCCACGTCGCCATAGCTACGACTTCCTCTTCATCGGTCTCTCTATTTGAATCTCCCAATGAGAAGGCATCGATTCGACCTACATGTCTCATGGCAAAAGCCACCGCGGTAATATCTTCCACCTCCAAGTCTATTATCACTAGCTCTCCCTCATTATTGGATTGTGTTGAAAACATTGTTGATGATGAGGAGGCCAAGAATCTAGGATCTTGGTTGTGTAGTCTTGAAGGTGAAACTAAAGAAAAGGTAAAAGCTCTCCTAAGGCAACTTGATGATGCTAACTCCCTCATAGATGAGAAGGAGGAGATCATCATGACCTTGGAGAACCATGGCGGTAGCAATGAGAATCACGATGACGAACTCGTCAAGGCTCTTGAAAAGGAGAGATCCATGAGAGCCTCTCTCGAAGAGAAACTATCTAGTCTACAAGAGACTTATGCTATTAGTGTTTCAAAGCTTAGAAAAGATAACGAAAAATCTCTTTCCAAGCTTAAGAAAGAACATGCCAAATCTCTTGTTTTACTTAAAGAATTTGAAGAGGAAGAGTTGAAGCTAGGAATATCTCACCAAAAACTTGACGAGGAGCATGGCAAACTAAAAAAAGGAGTTTAAATCTCTTAAAGAAATTCATGACAAACTTGCCAAGTCTCGAATCAAGCTTCTAGCTCAACAATCTAATAAGCATGTTGCATCTTCATCAAATAGCATTGTTATTGTGCCTACCTCTTCTACTACGACTAACATTGTAGGGAAGGAAAGAATTCTCAATGATGCAATAAGCTCTCAAGGTGCCAAGAAAGGGAAAGAGGGACTTGGCTTTGTTTCCAAGTCAAAGAAGATATCCAAGAATGTCACCTCTCCCTCCCAAAATGTTGTCTTTGTAAAAGAGGGTGAGGTGACCAAAGAGAAGGAGACCAACGCCATTATGGGTGGTGATACCTCTATGGGGAGCATCACTCATATGATTTCGCCGGAAAATATAACCCATCTTATGTTCTTATGAAATCTAGAGATGGACATGTTTATGCTAAATACGTTGGTACTTCTTATGGTGATGATTATCATTGGACTATTTGGGCTCCTAAGACCTTTGTGACTAACAAAAGAGGACCCACTGAAGGATGGGTACCTAAATCAAGAAATTGATCTCTTGTAGGGCAATGCTTCCAGGTCTAATAGATGGACAGTGGATAGTGGTGCATCCCAACACATGACCGGAAGCCATGACGCAATAAGTGATCTTGAACCTCCTTTACCTCATCTCAATTGCGTTACTATTGGCGATAAGTCCGAGCTTAAGGTATTGGGACGAGGTAAGGTGGCGATCTCAAATGATTTATCAATTGAGAATGTTCTCCTTGTTGAGTCCCTTGGCTATAATTTGATGTCAGTTCTTCAACTTGCGAATTGTGGTTTTACCTCGTTCTTTAATAAAGAGAGTGTGATTTTCACTTGGGAGACATCTCTTAAAGTAGCCTTTGTTGGGTTTGTCGAGAACGTCATGTATGTAGTGGACTTCTCTAAAGAAGACACGTGTGTCGCGACATGCCTAATGACTAAAGTTGATGTGGGATGGCTTTGGCATCACCGGCTAGCACACACCAATATGAGAATGTTACATGACCTCCAAAGTGGCAATCATGTTCTAGGACTAACCAAAGCTAAGTTTGCTAAAGATCGTGTGTGTAGCTCTTGTACCTTTGGGAAGCAACATGGAGAACAACACCCAACCAAGACAACTATCTCCACCACAAGAATTCTCGAGCTCATTCACTTAGATCTCTTTGGTACACTATCCTATGATAGCCTCGGAGGAAAGAAGTATTGCTTGGTGATTGTGGATGACTATTCAAGATATTGTTGGGTGTATTTCTTCAAGAGGAAAAGTGAAAATCAAAAGAGGGTCATCGAGTTCATCACTCTAGTGGAGCGCCAACACAGTGCTACCATATTGGCCATTCGGAGTGATAATGGCTCGGAATTCAAGAACTACACCGTTGAGGGTTTCCTTAGTGAAGAAGGCATTGCTCATAAATATTCCACTCCTTATACCCCTCAACAAAATGGTGTTGCGGAGAGAAAGAACTGGACTTTGATGGATGCGGCTAGAACTATGATTGCGGAGTTCTCTTCTCCCTATAACTTTTGGGCCGAAGCCGTCTCCACCACATGTCATGCTACCAACCGGTTATATCTTCGCAAGATCTTGAACAAGGCTCCCTATGAGATTCTCACGGGCAAGAAACCGGATGTATCTTATTTCAAGGTCTTCGGTTGCAAGTGCTTCATTCGCAAGAAAGGTAAACGGTTGTCAAAATTTGAGACTATATCTTATGAGGGTATCTTTGTTGGCTATGCCACAAATGCTCATGCCTATAGAGTCTACAACAAGTCCACCGGACAAGTTGAAGAAGCTATAGACGTGGTGTTTGATGAGGATAACGGCTCCCAAGGGGGGCGTATAGATCATGGTGTTGTAGGAGATGCAATTCCTCCCATCTTCATAAGAAGAATGGGGATTGGTGAAATAATTTCCATTGAGGGTTACCGGATGACGGAGGGAGAAGGACTATGCCCCACTCAAGTGGAGCCATTGACTACACCCATTGATGATCAAGCTACTCAACAAGATGCACCAAGCCCTCAAGATAACAATCAAGGCCAAGCTAATGACCAAGGCCAAGCAACTCATCTCAATCACGATGAAGGTTACATCATTGTTGAGAATGCTCAACGTAGGGGTGATTCATCACCCATTATTGATCAAGGACAAAATGAAGATGGACATGTCTCCGATGAAGAAGGTGATTCTCAATCCATATCCAAAGAATCTTTGGAGGAAATACTAGCACGAAGAGCAAAGAGAAGGCTATAGAATCTTGAACGAGCGGGTCATACGGAGGACAAGATTCTTGGACAAGTTCATGGAAGAGTGGTCACTAGAAGGCAATTGGCGGATTTTAGCAAAGCTCATGCTTTTGTCTCTTTCATTGAACCCAAGAAGGTATATGAAGCTCTCGAAGATCAAGATTGGCTTGAAGCCATGCATGATGAACTCAATAACTTCGAGCGCAACAAAGTGTGGAAATTAGCGCCAAGACCCAAGGATTGCAAAAATGTCATTGGCACCAAATGGGTGTTCAAGAACAAAGAAGACAAAGATGGCATTGTCATTCGCAACAAGGCAAGATTGGTAGCCCAAGGTTTTTATCAATTCGAAGGTATCGATTTCGGTGAAACCTTTGCTCCCGTAGCTCGCCTTGAATCCATTCACATCTTACTTGCCTATGCATCTCATAATAACTTAAAGTTACAACAAATGGATGTTAAGAGTGCTTTCCTTAATGGTCCCATTAATGAGTTAGTATATGTCAAGCAACCTCCGGGTTTCGAGGATCCCAACCACCCCGATCATGTCTATAAACTTGATAAGGCGCTCTATGGACTTAAACAAGCTCCACGTGTGTGGTATGAGCACCTTAAAGAGTTTCTAGTAGATCGCGGGTTTAATGTTGGTTTAATCGATCCCACCCTCTTTACCAAGACGGTTGGAGGTGACTTGTTCATATGCCAACTCTATGTGGATGACATCATTTTTGGGTCTACTAACACTTTGTTCAATGAGGAGTTTTGCAAGCTTATGACCGATAGGTTTGAAATGTCTATGATGGGAGAGTTGGAGTTCTTCCTTGGCTTTGAAGTGAATCAATATTATGAAGGGACTTTCATCAAACAAGCCAAATACACTCAAGACATGCTCAAGAGATTTAATATGAATGATGCCAAACCTATGAAGACTCCTATGTCCACGACCACCGACTTGAAACCCGACCCCAACGGTAAAGAGGTAGATCAAAAGGTATACCGCTCCATGATTGGTTCGTTGCTCTACCTTTGTGCATCTCGACCCGATATTATGTATAGCGTAGGTAAATGTGCAAGGTTTCAAGACTCTCCAAGGCAAAGTCATTTGGAAGCCGTGAAACGAATCTTTCGATATTTAGTTCATACCCCAAACTTCGGTCTTGGGTACCCCAAGGGTTCAAGCTTTCAACTCATTGGATACTCGGATGCGGATTATGCGGGAGAGAAGACGGATATGAAGTCCACATCCGGGGGTTGTCAATTTCTTGGCCGCTCCTTGGTATGTTGGTCTTCTAAGAGGCAAAATTGCATTGCTCTCTCCATCACCGAGGCCGAGTATATCTCCGCGGCAAGTTGTTGTGCCCAATTGCTATGGATGAGGCAAACCTTGAAGGATTATGGTATTCATTTTGACAAGGTGCCTCTTCTTTGTGACAATGAGAGTGCTATCAAGATCGCCTACAACTCGGTTCTTCACTCCAAGACGAAGCACATTGACATCCGTCATCATTTCATTCGGGATCATGTTGAGAAAGGTGATATTGATCTCTCATATGTCTCCACAACGGATCAACTTGCCGATATCTTCACGAAGGACCTTGATGAACCAAGATTCCGAGCTTTGAGGAATGAACTAAATGTCATAGATTCTTCCAACTTCACTTGAAACCTTGCATATGTACCTTCATTATGCATGCTATTAGGTCTAGGTGTAGGCATGGAAATAGGGGGAGCGCTACTCAACTCATGAGTATGCACTCCTTTTATTATGCGAAAATCAATTAATCATTGCATATCTAGTCAATTTGTGACTTATTGTGCTTAATTGTGAGTAGTATTTTTGGACCCAAGATATATCTTCGCGGTGCCAAAGTACACACTCAAACATGGTGGCTTAAGCCACCGACATTTGGTATGTTTTTGGATCTTTCTCGCGTATCATATTTCTTCCTTGACAACTCGTACGGGTTCGGTTTTTCACCTCTTTGTGATTCTTGCGAACCCCTCCGAGTAACGTCTCTCGTACATACGTGACTATTTTCCATCCCAAGCCTCCTTTGCCCAAAACAATGTTTCTATCGTAATGCTCTTGTTTTTACAATCTTGGCGCGCGAAAACTTGGCTGGGCGGAGGCTCCGATGAAAACACCGGAGGCTCCGCTGCCCCTGTCCACCGGTACACCACCGGAGGCTCCGCTGGCACACATTTGATCAGCGGGCCTAAAATTAGCTGTTTTGTGGACAAGGGGCGGCGGCTCCGGTGAAACCACCGGAGGCTCCGCTGGGGGGAGCGGAGGCTCCGGTGAAACCACCGGAGGCTCCGCCCGTGGCAGTTTTGCGGATAAGAGCTAGGGCGTGCGGGGGCAAGTGAGATCCAATCTCATTTTCCCCCACCCGCCCTCCTTCTTCCTCCTCACGAACAGCCGCCGCCCCCAAGCCATTCGCCGCCGGATTAGGGAGCTCCACCGCGGGGAGACCTCCTCCTTGCCTTGGGCCACCCCGGGATCCTTCCTCTCCTTCCTTTTTCACCATGGACGACGCGGGTATGTGCTCTCTCTCTCTCTCTCATCTAGTTGATGGATGGGATGCATAGGAGTTCATGTTCTTGCTCTCTAGATTTGTGGATTTGGAGTCTTAGTAGTAGAAGTTCTCGAGTACAAACCCTAGCAACCTAGATAATGCGTGTTAGGCTTGAATCGTTGTGGTTGTAGGGAAGATTCGTTTGCCCTAACCCTAGTTATTCAACCCTAACACCATGTGTATCTTGGTTTCTTGGATTTGTGCGTGCTTTATCAACTCGAGCATTACTCTTTCTACATGATCTCGTTGCTTTTTCCTCTTAGATGCTTCCGGTTCCAAGGGAAAGGGGGTCCGTTACAAGAGCACCGGTCGCCGCAAGACTACCCAAGTTGATGAGATTGAAGAAGAGCTTGACAACGCTCAAACCAAGCGCAAGCGGTTCCCGTCTACCGAGAAGAAATTGCCTCGCAAGAACACGGCAAAGACCGCTTCCAAGATGTCTGAGGCACTATTTCTGAAGGAACGCCGTGAAAACCCCTATGTGATTGCTCGAGAAAGGTTGATGCCGCAATTCCGGGGTAAGGATGCCCGCTTCCACACCGTCTTCCAAGGGGCAATCTATCATGAGATCTTGATGAGGAAACCAAAGGACAACGTTGCTCCTCAACACGCCATCAACTTTGGGAACATGGAAAGGAAGCATCAGTATTTTGGGGAGGATCTTGAGCTCATTGATAGGTTTGGTCTTGCTCCCATTATCAGTCTCAAACAAGACTACGATGAAGACCTCGTCTGTCAGTTTCTAGCCACCGTTCATCTCTCCAATGAGACCGAACGCAATCTTATTTGGATGACACAGGGGAGCCAACTTGACATCAAGTGGTCTGACGTCGGCACTCTTCTTGGTGGATACCCAGATTTTGGTCCTTTTGCTGAGGGTGAGGAGTTTGCTAATGGATGGTTCCGGGTTCACGTCATCAACACTTCGTCACTTTCCAAGGATCAACTCACTCCTCTTTATCATTGGAAGAAGTTCGCCGTTGGGTTCGTCAAGGGTCTCTACCCCACCTATGATATCATGTTGCGCATCTATAGAGAGACTATCAACCCAAAGGCGGGGAACGTGGATGAGATCCAGGGATTCTTGAAGAACCTCATGTTTCTAACTCATCAACAACGGATGGCCGACACCCCTCGCAAGCTTGATGTGCTTGACTATATTTGGAATGAGTTGTGGCACGCCGTGATCTACCGCAAGAATGCTTTCTTTGGGCCGTTCATAATGAAGATCATCTTACACGTGTGGAATGACAAATTTCCCGATGAACCATTTGAGGATGATAATTGGATCCCCCACATGGAAAGGAGACTTCTCATCAAGGATCACACCGAGCCCCCTGAGCATCCAACTTCGGCCGTTCGCAAGCACAAGGCCAAGCCTCGCATCATAGTTGATGAGGAAGAAGACGAAGAAGCCGGTACATCTCACCCTCCTACCTCTAGCAATGCCTTCAAATGGATGGCAAGGGCCCTCAAGAAGGTGTTTTGTTTGAACAAGAAGATCGAGCAACATCAATGGGAATCTCATTATGATAAGTAGCTCAAGAACCGCAACAAAGCTCAAGCCTCTCGTCAGCGTCTTCGTGAGGAAGGTCTATCAGTGGATTCTCCGGTTCTTCCTAGCATCACGGATTGGGACAAGTGGCAAGTAAAGGACTCCAAGGGCAATTTGATTGAGTGGTCCGAGGAAGAAGGAGAATAAGCTACTAGCTCTCACCGCCGCGCCCCCTCTCCGGGAATGGATGTCTCCTCCGAGTAATCTTCAGGACGTTAGCATCATTTTCTCCCTCTTTTGGTATCTTGATGCCAAAGGGGGAGAGATATATATATTAGGAGCGGGGATTTGCATGGTGTCTCCCTCGAGCAAAGCGTCTTCATTTTCATCTTTCTTTTGCTTGAGGGAGTTGGCTCTTTCATTTGGTTTTCGTTTGGTTTGGTCACTTGAAACTTCGGTTTGTTTACATTATTCCTATGTGTCGTGAACCTCGTTATATTATGCTTATGTGAACCTCGTATCATATTATTTATGTGTTATGTGCTATATCATTGTCATATTGCTCATATGTATATCATACCTAGTTGCTCTCAACATGAAGGGAGCATACCTTTAGGGGGAGCTCCGTTCATGTTGTGATTTCTATTATGCAAATAGGGATGTTGTCATCAATTACCAAAAAGGGGGAGAATGAAAGATCATCGTCCGTTTTCATAATTATATGACAACATATCTATTTGATCTAATGTTTGTTTGATATATGAAAATTCCCAGGTTAATCAAGTTCACTAAACTTTATGGGCAAGTGTTCGGTGTAAATGAAAAGAGCTAGGAGAAAGAAATCCAAGGAGCAGTTTCTGCACAGGAGCGGAGGCTCCGATAAATCCACCGGAGGCTCCGCCCAGGCTCCGGTGCGGGTCCGGTGCAGGCTCCGCCCAAACCTCCCTATGGTGCATAAGAGCGGAGGCCAGGGCGGAACCTCCGGTGGAGCGGAACCTCCGCTGTATCCACCGGAGCCTCCGCCATCTTCATCACAGGGCATGTACGCAAATGGTATCCGGTGGACCTCCGGTGGAGGCTCCGCCAAAACCATGTTCTGTTAGATAACAGCGGAGGCTCCACCGGAGCCTCCGGTGGACATCCGGTGGTCCCACCTGGCCCCTGTGCAAATTGGCTCCGGTGCGCCTCCGGTGGGGGCTCCGCCAAAACTTGCTTCTGTTGCATAAGGGCGGAGGCTCCACCGGAGCCTCCGGTGGGCGGAACCTCCGCTACCGCCACCGGAACCTCCGCCCCATGGCGCCACAAGAATGAGCTGGTGCGCTGCACCACTGCGCATATGGAAAGAAGCCCACCGGAGCCTCCGGTGAAAACACCGGAGCCTCCGGTGCTCCTGGACTGCAATGACCATTAAATGAAGGGGTATAAATACCCCTTCCCCTACCTCTTAAATGCCAAGCTTTTCCCCATTCTCTCTCCTAGCCATTAATGAAAGCTTCATCCGCCTAGATCTCCCACTCCGTCCACCCAATCACTCCCATACTTGGTGGAGAGCTAGAGGAGGCCTAGATCCACACTTCCACCAAAGGAATATCAAATCCATCCACTACAACCTAGTAGATCTAGAATCCTACTTGAGGCCTAGAAACCTTAGTAGATCTTGTGCTTGTAGTTTCCACCTTGTTGCAAGAAGCTACGGATTGCTTGAGAGCCTCCATCCATCTTGTGGAGTGACCTCGAGCCCTTGTAAAGGTTTGGTCAACGCCTTCAAGTCGACCTCATAGTGGAAACGAGAATCTCCCTCACCGGAGAAGCTCAAGGAGAACAAGGTGTGCACAACCGTGCTATTGAGGAGCGCCTAGGTGGCTCCCCACCTCTCCAACGTAGACGTACTTCTCTTTGAGAAGGAACTACGGGAATCATATCCTTGTCTCTTGTTTACACTTGTTGTTTGCCTTACTACCTTACGCTTTACTTCCGTTGCGCATATTATCTTGTCCACATAGGTTGCTCACCTAGATGCACATCTAGAGAACATTATCTTATCTTGCTTAGCCCCACTAAAAGGAAAAGAAAAGAAAAATTGGTAGTCAACCTATTCACCCCCCTCTAATTGACCATAGTGCACTTTCAGCGATGTCTGACCGTGCGTTGTATCCAGGCTCGTCGCGGTTAACCTCCTTCCGCGGTTCCTTGCTGCGGTGTCACGAGCGGCTGCTATGACGCCGTGGAATGCGATCCCGCTCTCTCGGGCTGTCGTCGCTGATACTCGGGCTATCGCCGCGTCGCCGGGCTTCTTTTCCTCGGGCGCGACGAGGTGACTTATCTCTTCTGGGCGATGTACTCCCGCGTCCGTGGTGTGTTCCTTTGTCTTTCCGAGGGGTTTTCTCGGCCTCCTTTTCAGTCGCGTTCTTGCGGTTTTGGGCCGCGAGTCTCGCAGATGCCACGCCCAACCCCTTCTGGACTTGTCTGTATTGCTCCGCGCGGGGGTCGTTCTCCCCTGGCTGGTTCGCCTGCAGGTAATTGGCTGCTGCTAGAACTGCGGCGGCGGGAGTCGTCGGGTGTACGTTGTCGTCGTCGTCGTTGACGCGCATAAGGGAAGTTTCGAGTGTTCTGCTGACCCCGCTTAGAGACTCGCCATCCATGGCCGTGGTCTTCGAGACGTATCTCTTCCTCGGGGGATGGTTCCCTACCGAGGGTGTTTTGGAGAGGGCCGTGCGACGCTGACTTGATTGGTCCGCCAGCTTTTTTTGCTCGTCTAGATCCTTGCGAGCTTCTTTGATCAGGGCCGCCGCTTTCACTAGATGGTAGTGGTATGCGGTTAGGTCTTCCTGTGGGGCTCCTTCTTCAATCGGCTGGGCGGAGTGTACGGCCGCCTTTGCCTTGACCCAGGCCGCCCGCGATACTTGAATGAGCTCTTGCTCTGTCGCGCTCTCTTCCCTTTCCTCGGGTGGATCGTTCGATCGTGCCATGCATACCTGAGCCAGGTATGGCCCGTGAGTCCTAGGCGTGGATCGGCGGGTTTCTTCGACCCGAGAAGGCTCCTCTGAAGCGATGGTGTGGAAGTCGCGAGTGCTGGGGCGCACGGATCCGCCGCTGGTTGCTATGTCGTGTCCAGCGTTGTTGGGCAGCGAGTCGAGAGTTTCCGAGCTCGAGATCGACTCAGAGTCAGATACTTCGAGATCGGTTTGCTTGGTGAAGTGCAGGATTCCTGCTTTGTTGGCGTGGAAGCGGAAGCTCCCAAACGTCAGGGTGACGCTTTTCTCCAATCCGCTGAATGCCGGGTGTGATTCCGGCGAGTGGGGCGCGACGATGATCGACCTGAAACGGATCGGATCTGCTGAAGTCGAGGCTCCGGGGCTCCAGCTGAAGGTTGGCGATGATGAGGCCGAAGATGTCGTGGATCCAGCGCCCGCTGTTCCCACAGACGGTGCCAATTGTCGAATATGCATCTCAACAGGTCCCTTAGGTGAATCGATAGGGTTTCGATTAGGAGAACGTGTAGGCGCTGGTGACAATCGTCGGCAAACATGGGGGCACGATTTACCCAGGTTCGGGGCCCTCGTAGAGGTTAAACCCTTACTCCTGCTTCTGTCGATCTGTATTAGCAATAGACCGGTTACAGTGGGGGGGTGCTCGAGTCGAGAGTTAGATCTCAATCCCCTGGCCTTATATAGATGGCCAGGTCTCAAACCGCCCCCGGGGGGGATACAAACCCTAACTTTAAGTCGGTTATAAGTTTCCTTTCTTGACCATCAAGGCCTTGAGGGTGGGCCTTGATTCAGCCTTCTATAACTGTCTATGGCGTCTCCCTTTGGGCGTAGGTCTTGGGCCTTGGACCGGGTAGCCTCACCCGATAGGTCCAGGACTCGTTCCCTCGTCAGTAGGATGAAGGGGATGGTAGGGATTGGATGAGATCGTTCATGTAATAATGCCGTGATTGTTAGGGCATAGTGCCTAGTATCCTCTATTAGTGCTATTGACATTGTTGCAACATGTTATGCTTAATGCTTGCCACTTTGGGCTCGAGTGCCATGATCTCAGATCTGAACATGTTACTGAATCACGATGACAATTATTGTTTCTTGATCATACATATAAGTTGTTTACACGCATTGTTGTCCGAAACCCGAGGCCTCAAAGTGACATAAATTGGGACAACCGGAGGGGATGGCTGTGATGTGAGGATCACATGTGTTCACGGAGTGTTAATGCTTTTCTTCGGTGTTCTATTAAAAGAACACCTTAATTACCAGTAGTTCCCTTGAGGCCCCGCTGAAAACGGGCCGGTAGGACAAAAGATGTTGTGCAAGTTCTCATTGCGAGCACGTACAACTATTTACGGAACACATGCCTATGGTTACTTAGAGCTTGGATGCTTTATCATATTTATCTGCAATGCCCATGACTTGATCATTATTTGAACTATCTTATCCATGCAACACCCGTTCATCCATCCCTATGCCTACATTACTTAATCCCGTTGTTTACTTCAAACACTACTGCTGATGTTGTTTTCATCTCACTGTTGCTATTATTTCACTATTGTTGCTGCTATAAAAATGTTACTACTGATACACCACTGCGAACAAAAGTACTTTCAGATGCAGGTGAATTGACAACTCACTTGTTAAGGCTCACAAATATTCTTTGGCTCCCCTTGTGTCGAATCAATAAATTTGGGTTTTACTTCCCTCGAAGACTGTTGCGATCCCCTATACTTGTGGGTCATCATCTGTCTAAAATGACTTGTTCTTTGTAGATATGATGCCTCTTGTACGTATTTTATTTTATCGACACCTCACTCCATAAAGCTGTGGTCATGTTTACTGAGTTCAGTTTCACTTGGGGACAAGCGAGGTCTAAGCTTGGGGGGAGTTGATACGTCCATTTTGCATCATTGTTTTATATTTTCATCGATATGTTTCATGTTATGATGCATCCCTTATGTTATTTTATCTTATTTTGCATGTTTCATAATTTTTGGAGAATAAATACCGGGACCAGAATTCTGATGGAAAAAGCACCATCGGGATACCCTATTTCAGAAGATCATAAGAAGAGGGGGGACACTAGAGGTATCTTAGAAGTTCAGGAGAGGGAGCCAGCCACGAGGATAGACGGATGGGGCCACCAGGGGCCCACACCATGGGGTGGCGCCCCCCTTGGTCGCGCCACCACATCGTGTGGCCACCATGGCCCACCTCTGGTGGAGATTTTTGGCGTACTTGACCCCGAGGGAACCCTAAGCCCCATACCATCATCGAAGAATTATTCCGCCGCAGCCTCGGGGCGGAAAACACCCGAGAGAGAAAAGCTCTCTGGCAGGGAGAAATCTGCCGGGAAAATTCCTCTCTCGAGAGGGGAAATCACCGCCATCGTTACCGTCATCGCTCCGGGCATCATCAAGATCGTCGTCATCATCACCACCAGCACCATCACCCTCATCATCCACCGTCATCCTGCTGTAACAATTAGGGGCCTCTATCGTTGTTTTACATTAGATCTCTCTCCCGGTGTGGATTACTTGTTAGTAGTTGATGCTTGTGAGATTTATCGGTGTTAGCACTTTATGAACAGATTGTTACCATCCATTATATCACCTGTAATTATGATCCATGTGATTTTTTGTGAGTAGTTTGTTTAGTTCTCGAGGACATGGGAGAAGTCATGATGTTAGTAGTGAAGTTATATTGAAGTAATATCTCGTGGTTCGGTATTTAAGTTGTGGTGGTATTCTTCTAGTGGTGTCATGTGAACGTCGACTACATGATACTTCACCTTTACGGGCCTAGGAGGATGCATTGTGTATTTGGCTACTAATTGTGGGGTTGCCGGAGTGACAGAAACCTAAACTCCCGTTAGGAAACCAATGCACGAGGGAGCGTAGAATCCCGAAGTTTTAAGGCCGTGGTTAGTTTTATCTTAATTACTTTCTTGTATTTGCGGATGCTTACGAGGGGTATAATCCCAAGTATGTATTAGTCCTAGTTGGGCGGTGCATTAGCATAGGTTCACCCACACAACACTTCACGAACCAATGGATATTAATCAACCGTAACGAAGCGAAAGCACTTGACGAAATTTCCATGTGTCCTCGAGAACTTTTGGTAGTCATAAGGAATACAACCGGCTTGTCCTTTGCACTAAAAAGGATTGGGCTACTCACTACAATATTATTTACCGCACTTTATTTACTCGCACTTTATTTATGTGCTATATAAAAACCTCCAAAAACCCGTTTGCTAGTGTTTATAGTGAATCCTCTATCCAACCTGCTTGTCAACACCTTCTGTTCCTCATTGGGTTCGACACTCTTATTTATCAAAATTACTACGATACACCCCCTATACTTGTGGGTCATAAGTTCCCTTTCTTGCGGTGTTGCCAGTATGCGCCTGCTCTGCAGCACTCTTTCCAAATCAATGAATGCCTTTTTTGCTTCTGGCGTCCACTCGAACTTATCCGTTTTCTTCAGTAGTTTGTTGAAGGGGAGCGCCTGCTCGCCCAATCTTGCGATGAACCTGCTGAGGGCTATCAGTCGCCCTGCCAGCTGTTGGACTCCGCGGAGATTTGTCGGTTCTTTCATCATCAAGATTGTTTGAATTTTCTCCGGGTTGGCCTCAATTCCTCGGGCGGAGACCAGATAGCCGAGGAGTTGGCCAGCGGGAACCCCGAAGACGCATTTTGTCGGGTTGAGCTTGATTATGTATGCGTTGAGGGCGTCGAATGTCTCCCTTATGTCCTTGAGGAGCGTGTCCTCTACTCGAGTCTTGATGACGATATCGTCAACGTACACCTGTACGCTCTTGCCAATGAGCTTGGCGAGGCATTTTTGCATGCGGCGCGGATATGTTGCGCCTGCGTTTTTAAGCACGAAAGGCATTGTCGTGTAGCAGTATACACCATGAGGTGTGATGAATGATGTCTTTTCCTTGTCCTCCTGCTTCATCCTGATCTGGTTGTATCTCAAGTAGGCATCCATGAAGGAGAGGCGTTGACAGCCTGTTGTGGAGTCGATAATCTCGTCGATCCGCGGGAGCGGGAAGTTATCCTTGGGGCAGTGTTTGTTCAGCGACATGTAGTCGATGCACACGCGAAGGATGTCTGTGTTTTTCTTCGGGACCAGCACCGGGTTTGCTAACCATGTGGAAATCTTGATCTCCCTGATGAATTTGGCGGCTAGGAGCCTGTTCACCTCTTCTCCGAGTGCTCTCTGTTTTAGATCAGAGAAGCGTCGAGTGGTCTGTTTGACCGACTTTGTATGTTTATACACTTCCAATGAGTGCTCGGCGAACTCCTTGGGTATTCCTAGCATGTCTGAAGGCTTCCAGGCGAAAATCTCCTAGTACTCACGGAGGAGTTCGACGAGCGCGCTTTCCTATGCGGGTGATAGAGTGGTGGACACAATCGCCGTCTTCGCGGATTCTGTCGGGTGCACTTGATGCTTTCGAGTTTCGCTGCTCGGGCTGAACTCGAGATCTAGGGCGTTCTTCTTGGTTAGTGGCATCACATAGTTATCCGTGGTTTTTGCCAATTCCTCTAGCTCCTCTTGCATCCCGAAATATTTCACGATCTCATGGAATTCGTTGTCGCACTTGTCTGATTTCTACAAGTCGCCGTTTATGGTGTTTGTACCATATTCTCCCAGGAGTTTCAACTTTAGGTAGGCGTAATGGGGTACTGCCATGAATCTCGCGAACGTTGTTCGGCCGAGAATGGTGTGGTACCGAGATGGCCAATCGACTACCTCGAAGTCGAGGAATTCTCTCCTGTAATTGCGCGGGTCTTCGAGGATCACTTCCAAGTTGATTGTTCCGAGTGGTCGGACCGCTTTACCCGGTACTATCCCGTGGAAGGATGTTTCTGATGCTGCGAGTCCCTCTAAGTTCTTGTTCATTTTACGGAGTGTATCCGCGTATACGATGTTGATTCCGCTGTCGCCGTCCATGAACACCTGGGCTAGGTCGTAGTTGCCTATTTGCGCCTGGAGGACGAGCCCCGCATTCCCCGGTCGATGCCCCCATGGCGGGTGGTCCTCTCGTGAGAAGGTTATCGGGTGCTCGGACATGTTCAGGTATTCGGGCTTGGACGGTGGTGCTTGCACTGCCATGTTAACGTGGCGAGTGTTGGTCTTTAGAACTCGTCGGGACGGGCAAACCTTCTGTATCATGCCTAGGAGCTCGTGGGGGTTTGGGTAGCCGTTTCCTCCTTGGTTTTCTATGGCTGGATTAGCTGGTGCAGGAAGGGCGGCTAGAGCCATGTTGTGGTGACCTGCAGGCGGAGGCAGGGGTGGTGGTAGGTATGCTCTTGGCAGTTGCGGGTATCCCTGGCTGACGGCTGCCCTCTGCTTCTTCGTGTACGCCTCGTGGATGTCTTGGAACTTTCTACAGTCCTTAAGGAGGTGAGTGGCCTTGGTTTTGCCCGTGCGCTTATCTGTAAACAGATGCAAAGAGCAGTATCCATCAAGGTCTTCTTCGGGAGTTTTATCGTCTGGTTTTGGCTTCCACTCGCGATTTCCACGGGATCCACTGTCGCGGTTTCTTGTGAACTCGGCCGCTACCAGTTCTGATTGATCATCTTGGTCGTAGTGTTTTCTCTTCCTCTTCCGGCGGTCGCCGTTGCGGTCCTCGTCGTGCGCGGGTGAGGAAGCTTTCTCGTTGCGCAGGGATTCTTCGCCATTCGCCCATCTGTTCGCTATCATCATTAATTCCCGATTGATTTGGGTGCGGATCGCCCCAGTTCTTCTCGGAAGGCGGCGCACCGAGCACCTTGGTGAAAGCTTCGACCGCGATTTCCTCTAATATGTTCCCCGCCGTGTTCTTGAGTGTGGTCCATCTCTGGATGTACTCGCGGGTAGACTCGCTGCTTTTCCGCCTGCAGGCTCGCAGTTCCTCGATAGATGTTGGCCTCTTGTATGTCGCATGGAAGTTCTTCTCGAAGTCACGGGTGAGATCGTCCTAGGATATGTAGTACGCACATGGTCTTCCTTCGAGCCAACTTCGGGCAGCGCCTATGAGGCGCAGGTTTAGGTACTGCATGGCTGTTGTCTTGTTCCTGCGCTAGCATATTACCGCGGTCAGATAATCTGAAATCCATGACTTGGGCTCTTGCGAGCCGTCGTACTTTGGGACCTTCGTTGTGAGCTTGAATCTCTTGGGCATTCGTGCCTCATGGATGCTGCTGCTGAAGCACATTGCGCTGCAAGCTTCCTCGTCAGAGGAGGTGGATAGCGATCGGGCACGGTTCCTGCGCGCTCGAGCTCTGTCGACCTTGCTTTGCACGATGTCTGTAACGCCCGGGGTTCCCCAAATAGATTGTTTGCTCTTTTCTGTTCTCTCGCATCGCATGGCATTGCGCATCCTCATGCAAACAATTTTAAAAATCATCCAAACTTATTTTCTGGAATATTCTGAAAATTATATGCTGCATTGAGCCATGTTAATATTTGCTAAACAGTTTCTGGGAAAAAAAAACAAATGTGTTTTGGGCAAGCCCAACCAACCAGGCCAGCCCACCACCCAAGCCCTAACCCTAAACGCAGAACACAACACACGCACACACGCACAGCACACAACGCACGCACACCGACCCCCTGCACGCACACGCACGCGCCGCCAGGGAGGGGATCGATCGATCCCCTCGATCCCCTGCCCGCGATCCTCTCCCCGTCCCCTTCCTCGCTCCTTCTCCCATCGACCAAGTACCGCCCTCGCTGCTCTCTGCTCGCCCCGCTGCTGATTCCCTCGTCCTCCTCTCCTGCCACGGCCGGCCGCCGCCTCCCTCTCCCTGTCCTGGCCGGCGAGCCTTCCCCGAGCTCTGCCCCGTCGCCGGCATCCTCTCCTCCCCATCCCCGAGCTCTGCACAGCGGCGCCGCCATGGTCGGTCTCCACCTCGTCGAGCCCACTCCCGACCACCAGTGGCTGCGGTGTGTGCGCTCCTGTATGCTTCTCGCTCTCCCCCTAGATGCCCCTGAGGTTCTAGAAACAGAGATCGAAGATGGCGTACATGGCGCCAAGGTGGTGGTGGTGCCTGCTGGCCTTGGCCGCGGTGCTGTCGGCCGCGGGCGGTGCCGGGGCGCAGGAGACGTGCTCTGGGACGGTGCCAGAGCCGCCCACGCGCGGGGCGTGGATGTCGCTTGCCAGCTTCGGCGGCGTGGGTGACGGCCGGACGCTCAACACCGACGCGTTCGCGGCTGCCGTCGCCAGAATCGAGCGCCGCCGCGCGCGGGGCGGGGCGCTGCTCTACGTGCCGCCCGGGGTCTGGCTCAAGGGACCCTTCAGCCTAACCTCGCACATGACCCTCTTCCTCGCCCGCGGCGCCGTCATCCGTGCCACCCAGGACACGTCGAGCTGGCCGCTGATCGACCCGCTGCCGTCATATGGGAGAGGGCGTGAGCTGCCTGGCAAGAGATACATGAGTTGATCCATGGCAATGGTCTTCAGGATGTTTTCATCACATGTGAGAACGGCACTATCGATGGCCAAGGTAGTGTATGGTGGGACATGTGGAAGAAGGGTACACTGCCTTTCACAAGACCCCATCTACTCGAGCTGATGGGCTCATCCGATGCTATTGTCTCCAATGTGGTCTTCCAGGATTCGCCATTTTGGAATATCCATCCAGTTTACTGCAGCAATGTGGTGATCAGAAATGTCACTATACTGGCTCCACACGACTCTCCCAACACTGATGGAATTGATCCAGCGGTGGCCTCTTGTTGGTCTCCCATGGTTTCAGGTACTATATCGCCAACGCACGAACGACCGCCGACAAGATCTCCGTTCCGTGGAAAATACGACGACTGTGCAAAGGTCGACCCCGACCCGTACCTCGACGACAAGGCCTTCATCGAAAAGTTCCACAACGACTGGGTGGACATCTTCCATTGCCGTGTCCGTTTCGTCGTTGCTTGTTTGTGTTGGCCGCCTTCGTGCGCGCCCGAAGACCGGGACCGCCAGGTTCGCCTCCGACCCCGAAGACGATGTTGTTACGGTTCGGCCACGACTACGACGACACGAGAACAATTATCTCCTCGACGCCCCGAAGACGATGATGCGGTGGTGCAATTACGACTACTTCCTCGACGTCGACTACTTCCCCTACTACAACGACGTCGACTACTTCCTCTTCTTCGTCTACTTCCTCCACGTCCTGAAGACACCGGCGTTGCCCCGAAGATCTCCTCTTTCCGGCGTCGAACACAAAGATCCTCTCCACACGTGCGAACCCAAACCCTAAAACCCCTATACCTATGCCCTATTTTCTATAACATATCAACTATATTTAAAATGTCATCGCATCATGTTTGCATTGCATTTTGTGGGTGCGGGTAATAATAATATCATCTAACAATTAAATATGGAATGAGTTGGGATAATTAACTATTGTTCCGGTTCCATTTAAAATTGCATAGCTCATCTTTATATCATCTCGCCGTGTTAAACAACATTTAATTTTGATGGGTAGATAAATATTGTGAACCTACTAAATTAAATGTTGGGCTTCCGGCTCAATTTAAATTGATTTAATTGCATAAATCATAACTAATTCATTTTAACTCCAAATTTGAAAAAAAAAATATGTTTTCGAATCAAAATTCTCTAAACTTTGCAAATATAAACTTTGTTTTCTATTTTGAATAATTTAAATTGCTGAAAACAACTATTTCTTAATTCATGCATTAAAATTGCTAATTTGATAACTTGCTCATTTTAATTCCAAATCCAACAAATAAAATATGTTTTCATACCAGAAAAATGCACTTAATCTGTTCATGCCATCCATGTTCATGTTTGCACCTTGCATTTTGCATTTGTAGTAGTGTTATGTATGCTCACCTAATAAATAAATATGGAATGTGTTGGGGTATTTAATTCAATTGTTGCCCTATTCCATTTAATATTGCTTAACTCACCTATTTACTGTTTTCCATGCTAAACAACATTTAACTTGATGGTTAGCTAAACAACTTGAACCAATTCCTATTTCTCCGGACTCCGGTTCCGATTAAATTGCTTACGTTGTTTCCCCTGTTGCATCTTGCCATGCCATGCATATAAAATAGGATCATGCTGGATCTTTTGTCGTAGAAGTAATTGTTGCATCCGGTGTTTGTTCGAGGTTCGTTGCTTCTTCCCGGATAGGACGTTGAGATGATGTGAGCAACGACAAGTTCTTCGGATGTACCTCTACTTGCTGGATCTCAGGCAAGTATACTCACTTGCTGCCAAATGGCTGCCTCTCAATCACTTGTTACCGATTCTTTCCGTTGTTCTTATTCTAGCCTGTTGATACGATGCTTGTGTCTCGATCCTATCATATTGTTTACCTTGCAGCCATGATATAGCCTTTTCCTTCCACTTCCCATCAACTGTTGTTTGTTTACCTTGTTGGCCCTCGTGTCGTAGTTGCATGCTTAGTGTTGTTTGCGCTCAAGTCTTGTTGTTCCTTTCGTATCACCTGTTTAGTTGATAGTTGGGTTTCAATTCAATCAACAACATGTTAATGTTTTGGGTAATAATAATTTGCTGATAAGGCACCGGCAGGAGGCCCGGCGTGGTTTTGAAGCCTGCTAGTGTCGACCCTAATTAGGAAAAGGGTCTTGTCTACTGATCCATGATGAGCGCACTAACCGCATGTGGGAAGCGAGTATGGGCGCCCCCCTCAATTTGATTCGATTCGCATCTCGTCCAAATCATCACACTTAGTTCGGGCTTTCCATTTGATGCACGCATATGCAGGTACGAACCCGAGGCCAGGGTGGAACTTTTGTAGTCGGCATTTAGGGCGGCGTGGTCTTCCAGTGCTATGAGGGTCCCCCTTTTCTTCGTGGGGGCTCGATTAGCCGCGCACGCACAACACGTGGTGCTTTGGGTTTGATGCGAAGCAGAGTTGGGTTGTGTTGAGTACCTCGCTTGGTGGGTTGATCCCCCGTCTGGCGGGTTATTCTTACGTGTACGGCCAAATTGGTGCACCCCTGCTGGGTTAAATCTTCTCGAGAAGCCGTGTTTTCCGCGGTTATGGTTAACTTGGTGAAAGTACTAGCTAACAAGTACTCAGAACAACTTACACCTAACTAATGATACTTGACTAGTAATAGTCTTATTGACACAACAACTTGATCCATCCTTAATCCAACAGTGTGAGTTATCCTTGGGTTGCTTCCTTAGTAGGGGGTGACATTGGATGGGTTTGCTTGGTGGTTAGTAATAGTTGGTTACGATACGCTATCTTTCCCCCCTCTTTTAGCCGGATGTTATAGTGAGTCTCTGTAGTTGGTTAGTGCAGCCCGCTGCCGCTTATTTGCAATAATCCCTTCCTTTCCGTTGAACCCAAAGTATTTGTATCTTGTGATGACTGGCTACGCCGGTATCTTGTGAGTATGGTTTATCCACTTGCCAGTACTTAGCCGTACTGACCCACGAATCTCTTTCGTGGCTGCATATTCAATATTGCAGTCAACAGGTTTGAAGTCTGACGACGTTAGCTTGGGAATCCCTCCGGCTTGGCCTGGGCAGGGATTGTACGCTCTCGGTTATCTTCAGGACTCTTAGTCCAATTTGTATCTTGTCCGTAGACGGACGATATGTTGTTTCTTCCGCTGTTATTTGGATCTTTGTATTGTATCAGTTGTATCCTTGACTCGTTTTAGTCCTCTTGTATATATCTCATTCTGTTGTTGTTGTGGATTATTCGTGAACTGTTGTACTGTTATCACAAGTGGCAACCTGGAATCGGTTATTATGTGGATTTTGGCGGGAATGCTGAAATCTGCATAGTGCCCGATCTCGGGGCGTCACAATGTCTCCACGTGCGTCGTATTGAGTTCGATCGCGATTATCCTCCTGCCGCGGTTCCCTGTTGCGATGTCGCGAGCAGCTTTGGTGCCGTGGGCTGCTGTCACGGTTTTGCGGGCTATCGTCATCGTTGTGCGGGCTGTCGTCGCGGCGCCTGGCCTCTTTGCCCCTAGGGCGACGAGGTGATCCCTTGTCTCCTCTTTTTGGTGACGTACTCTCGTGTTTGCGAGGTGTTCTGTCCACCCGAGGTGTTTTATCATCTTTAGGGGGTGTTGTGTTTTTGCCGTTCTGGGCGGCGATTGCCGCTCTGGTCATGCCTAGTCCCCTCTGGACCTGTCGGTGTTGCTTTGCGCGGGGTTCGTTTTTGGGTGGCTGGTTCGCCTGCAAGTACGTAGCTGCGGCCAGGACTGTGGCGGCGGGAGTCGTCGGGTGCATGTTACCCTCATCGTCAACATGCATGAGGGAAGTCTCGAGGGTCTTGCTGACCTCGCTGAGGGACCCTTGGTCCATGCAAGCGGTTTTTGAGACGTACTTTCCCTTCTTTGGGGGCTGGTTCCCCGTTGAGTGAGTCCTGGAAAGCGCCGCGCAGCGCGCACTTGAGGCTTCCGTCGCTTCCTTCCGTGCTTCTAGTTCCTTGCGGGCTTCTGCCAACTGTCGGCCTTTCAGCAACAGGTGGTAGTGGTACACCGTTAGGTCTTCTTGAGAGGATCCAGGTTCTATCGGCTGGCCTGACTGTACCGCTGCTTTCGCTTTGAGCCAAGAGGCTCGCAAGACCTTGATGCATTCCCGTGCTGCTTGGTTCTCCTCCTTTTTTTCAGGTTGTTCGGCTGAATCTGCCATGCAGACTTGGGCCAGATATGGCGCGTGAGTTCTAGGCGTAGGCCGGTGGTTTTTTGCCAAATTTGGAGGGTTCTTCAGTCGCAATGGTATGGAAGTTGCGCGTGTTGTGGCGGATGGATCCATCGCTGGGCGCTAAGTCGCGACTAGCGTCACCAGATCGCGATTTGAGAGCCGCTGGGCTTGAGACAGACTCAGAGTCTGATCCTCGGGCTCGATCTGGTCGGGGAAGCGTAGAATTCCCGTCTTGCTGGAGCATAAGCGGAGGTCGCCGAATGTCAGGCTGATGCCCTCCTGAAGTCCGCTGAATGCTGGACGTGATTCCGGCGAGTGGGGCGTGTAGATGAACGACCCGAAGCAGATCGACTCCGTTGGAGTCGATGATCCCGGGCTCCAGCTGAAGCTCGGTGAGGATGAGGCCAAAGATGGCGTGGATCCAGCGCCCGCCATTCCCACAGACGGCGCCAATTGTCGATTAGTCATATCGGCAATTCCCTCGGATGATCTAGTAGGGTTTTGGGTAAGAGAACAAAATAGGCGCTGGTAACGTCGTCGGCCAACAGGGGCACGATTTACCCAGGTTCGGGGCCCGCGTGGAGGTAAAACCCTTACTCCTGCTCTTCTGATCTGTATTACGAGTAGATCGATTACAAAGGTGGGTGCGCAAGCTGAGAGATAGATCTCGATCTATGGCTATGGTGATGGAAAATAGATTGGATCCCCCCTCGGTGGTTCTCCCAACCTTTAAATAGGTAGCTGGGTCTCAAATCGTACCCGAGGGGGTTACAAACCCTAGATCTAAGGCGGTGGAGAATTTCCATCTTGACCCGCAAGTCTTGCGGGTGGGCTTCCACTGGGCCTTCTAGAGCTGCGGGGTGGCGCCTTGCGTTGGGCTTTAGTCTTGGGCCTTGGACCAAGTAGGCCCACTCGACAGGTCCTGGAGTCATCCCCACGTCAGTTTTCAGCCTCCAACGGAAGAAATTCGGTTCATGAGATAGAGATACGCTCGTTAATCTCTCGACAATATACGACCAATGATTTCTCTTGTCCCCGACAATCAACCTCCTAAACTAAATGTTTACCGGAGTATTTGACAACACACTTGCTAATGTAACGTTCTTACGCATAGCAACATTGTAAAGAGATGGATACATGGCAGATAAGGGTTCATCTCCTAACCATCTATCCTTCCAAAACCGAACTTGTTCCACATTTCCCAAATCAAAAGCCCCGCGAGAAAAGAACTTGTGCTTAACTCTCATAATACCTTTCTAAAAAGGTGAATATGACAGTTTCGCCGTAACTTGAGACAACGTTTTATCTCCTAAATATTTGTTGGATAATAACCCATGCCAAACACCGTCCTCATGCAGCATTTTAAATAACCATTTGCTCAAAAGACACGTATTTTTAATGTCCAAAACCTCAATGCCCAATCCTCCTTGATCCTATGGGCGACAAACTATATTCCACTTAGTTAGACTGTATTTTTCCTTTTTTATTATCACTTTGCCAAAAGAATCTAGAATGAAGAAATCCAGTCTTTTTAGAACTTCTTTCAGAATTCAGAAAAATGATAAGAGAAACATTGGGAGGATCGTCAGAACAGAGTTAATTAGTATGAGGCGGTCCCCATATGAAAACAATTGACCCACCCAAGATCCCAATTTTTTCTCAAACCTATCTTCAGCTGGTTTCCATTCTTTGTTTAACAATTTTCTATGATGAATAGGAATGCCTAGATATTTAAATGGTAAATTACCAATCTCACATCCGAATATATGAAGGTAATCATATTGTACATCCGTTGCTTTTCCAAAACAATAAATCTCACTCTTATTAAAATTAATATTTAGCCCTGAGAGCTTCTCAAACATCGCAAGTATGAGCTTCATATTAAGAGACTTTTGGAGTCATGCTCTAGAAAGATAATTGTATCATCTGCGTACTGCAAAATGGATACTCCACCATCAACTAGCTGCGGAATCAACCCTCCTACCCGACCATCCTATTTTGCTCTCTCGATGAGGATGGCAAGCATATCAGCTACATGATTAAATAGGATAGGAGGCATATAATCTCCTTGACGTAATCCTTTAAGCATATGAAAATAATGATCGATGTCATCATCAACCTTTATTCCTACACTTCCTCACTGAACAAATCGCGGCACCCATTCACACCAAACTGGAGAAAAGGCCTTCATCCTTAAAACTTGTTGCAGGAAAGACCAATTTACTTTGTCATACGTTTTCTCAATATCAATCTTGAATAACACACCGTTCATGAATCGTTCCATGCAGAACTACTAGCCCTTCAAGGATATTTCGGCCTCGAAGAAAAGACGATTGGGATGGCCTGATAACTTTACTCGCAATAGAAGTACCCGGTTAGTGCCCACCTTAGTGAATATTTTTAAGCTCACATTGAACAAACATATCATGTTGTATTGCTCTATTCGGCTTGCATCTTTTTTGGATAACAACGTAATGGCCCCAAAATTAAGTTTAAACAACGGCAAATCAACGTAATATAACTGAGCAAACAAACTCATCAGGTCCGATTTAATGGCTTCCCATAAACGTTGGTAAAATTCAGCAGGAAACCCATCCGGTCCTGGCGCTTTACTATGCTCCATTCGAAAAATCGCATCACAAACTCTTTTTATGTAAACGGAGCAGTGAGAATATAATTTTCCTTGGTGGAAATTTGAGGCAAGTCCTCAGTCATACTCTCCACTAATGTAACTGAACTCGGAACCGATACCTCCAATAATTTTTTGTACTAATCAGAAATGAAAACCCGAAGGTTCTCCTGTCCTACTATTGTTCCCTCGTCTTGTTCTAACTGAAAGATAGGCTTCTTTCGATGCTTACCATTGGCTATGATGTGAAAGTACTTCATATTACCCCCCCCCCTTGTGAATAAACTTAACATTGGCCCGATGAGCCCATTTTCTTTATTTATCCTTTCTAAGATTCGCCAAACAGTCATTGCTTCCTTCTCTGCAGCTCGTTCAGCCACACTTAATGGAACTGTTTTTGCTTTTATATCTAATTGGTCAATTAACATTGTTAATATTTCTTTCAGCTGTTTATACTCTCCACTTAGATTCTTTTCCCAACCCGTAATAATTGTTGCAAATGACGAATCTTATTTTGCCAACATTCTATTGGTGAACTACCAGTTTGAATCGAGATCCATTCCCGACGAACCATTTCATAGAAACCATCATGGTGCACCAACGAAAGTTTGAAAGAGAGATGATTTTTATTACCAATATGAGACTGCGCATCAGAATATAAAAGGGGAGGCGTATGATCTGACCCCGTTCAGGTTAGAGCACGAATCATAACAAGAGGGTATTTTTGTTCCCATGCCACGCTGGCTAAGAAACAATCCAACTTTTCATAAGTTGGTATATCCCTCCTACTAACCCAAGTATATTTCCGACCTCATAATCTTATCTCTTTTAAATCCAGGCTCTCTATAATAGCATTGAAGATAAACGGCCAACACGCATTAAATTTGTCGTTGTTCTTCTCTTCTTGTCCCCTAATAATATTATAATCTTCTCCGATCAGCATAAGGAGGGACACATTGTCGCAAATGCGAACCAATTCTGCTAAGAAATCTGGTTTCTTTGAGTCTTGTGCAACTCCGTAAACTACAACTAGGGACCATAGAAAACCATCCTCTTTGGTCTTAACATGAAATTTAGCGCAAAAGTCTCGTGACACAATGTTTTGTGCAGAGAGAGTTGCATTATTAAAACCAATAATCATACCCCCAGAACGACCATGAGGAGGTAAACAATACCATGTAAAGTCTCTACCCCCGTCAGGAATCACAAAAAATGGGTAGAAAAAGAAGATCTACCGATTTCCAATAAAGCAACAAAATCCAAATGATGTTCCTTCACAAATTCATTAACCGCTAAATGTTTCGCATGATCCCCAAACCATCGATGTTCCAAATCATCCCTTTAATTGTTACTTTTTTAGTTTTAATCTAGCACTTCTTCTAGGCTTTGTGAAAGCATACTCTCCGATCCTACAATTACGTTTAATCCTAAGACCATGAGGTGAGAGATCCGTATGATCTCCCACGAAATCATGATCAACATCTTGAAGGCCCTCACTCAAGTTTGGGGCCCTCTTGATTACGAGGCTACCTGTTTACTCATCATTAAGTAAGGAAACATTATTTTTAAGAAAAACTAGAGATCTATCATGCTCTTGCTCCATCACTCCTAAAATTGAAGAAGTCATTTGCTCCTTTGTTTTTCCCAAAGATATACCCAATCTATCGGCTCTACATTTAATTTTGGCAGACGAAAATGAAAGTAAAGAAAGGTTGGATCGAGGGTTTGTACCTGATCCAAAGCCGCATTCTTGCGAGCAACCAATGCCATGGCATACTCAGCCTGCGGCAGATCCGCGTCAGGCTTAGCACGCAGCCTTGGACGGGGGCACACCTCCATATCCGCCCCACCGAGTCCCCCATACGCCATCACCTCCGCCTCCGTAGGTCGCCGAGTCATCCTCGGTGCATCCCCCAACCCCCACCTGCCTGGTGGAGGTGAATGAGAAGCCACAGACACTTAAGGCCCCGACCCCAACCCGCCTGGTTGAGGTAGATCATTTGCGATCGTCATGGAGAAAGCCTCCCCAAGACTCCGAGGCTCCAAGCAATCCGAAACCAGCCCCACTCCAGTGGTACTCGAAGAACAACCAATTCCCCTAGTCATAGATGGACATGAGCCCCCATTGAGCACCTCGGGTTGATGCACATCCTCTCCAGAAGGAGACAGCTGCCACCCGGACGAACCATCATGAGACAACCCATCACCTCGGTGGATTTATTGGCAGCAACATGGACCCCGCAAGAAGAAGTGTCAACACCTCCCATCATCTCGCACTTCTCCGACACAAGCTCGGTTGGAGTTTAGGTTTTATTTGCCACCAATGAGGCCAAGCGCAGCCTAGCCCGCCTCACCGAATTCTCCACTAGGGTTGAGAAAACCACCTCGGGTGAGAACACCTTTTGTACCCCTTGATTTTCAGAAGCATCCCCCGGATCAATTGGTAACGAAGAGTTGGTGGCTTCAGAGTCACCCGTCTTACTCTTATCTTTACCATCTTATTCAACACCTCTTGATTTAGAATTCCCATTACTCAGTGAGGCCAAGCGCAACCTAGCCCGCCTCACCGAATTCTCCACTAGGGTTGAGAAAACCACCTCGGGTGAGAACACCTTTTGTACCCCTTGATTTTCAGAAGCATCCCCCGGATCAATTGGTAACGGAGAGTTGGTGGCTTCAGAGTCACCTGTCTTACTCTTATCTTTACCATCTTATTCAACACCTCTTGATTTAGAATTCCCATTACTCTTATCAAGTTCTCATCGTCATCCAGACTCTCATATTTCTTGTCCACCACCATGTCATCCTCCACATCAGAATGGAATCTATACTTCTTATAAAGCAAAACCCCACTAACATGTATTTATGATTTTTCTATCTCAACATGCAAGCTATCCACATCATTCATTCTTCTAGCCAATCAATTGTCCATGTCATCTCCACTAATATTTATTAATCACTACATGCAACCTACACCTCATCTATTTCATAAACCATCCTATTATTCGTATTAATACTTTAAAATATTTACTATGATAAATTGAATTTTGCATATTTATTTAAAAAACATAATGTATCATATCTTTTATATTTTTTTTACAATATACCGTAGTTTCTAAGGCGATCCTTGCAGCAACGCGCGGGGTATCCTTCTTGTTATTAATAATGGGTAATAACCTACTGTTTAGCCATGCATGGGATGCATGGGATGTTCTGAGGAAAACAACAAGTACACATTGGCACAATGGAATTGATATGTTTACCATTAGCTATCACAAGAAAAGTAGGCTCATAACATGTCTAATTTAAACATACCATTATAGTTTTAACATCATCTGGCAGAAATACGTCTAACATCCTATTCTTGCATCCGGTATAGCCACAATCCTCATACATAGTCATTTGCTGCATATTATACATGATATATAATCAATTGAGTAACCGCTGAACAATGCAATCAACAACACTAAATCTAATTATCTAACTAGATGTAAAATCATCAGCATTGCCATAAAAAGACCAAACTAAAATATGCAACAATTTTGTGCCTCATATTTACATTGAACACACAAATTACAAGATGGTGTGAGTGAGCTATGCACAAGATGTGTATTCGTGTATATCACAAGGCTCACTCGCACCACCCCAAGATCACGTAGTGTCACAATCTTTTAATCATTGGCACTCAAACAAAAAAGACCAAATTCTACATACCTAATATATAGGTCTAATAGCTACACATGTAAAGTGTATAACTAATTCTACACAAATTTGAATACTACGTATCTAAATCAACTAACTATTTACACATCTAGCACTACACATGTAAATAAACTAATTACATATCTAAATCAACTATAAACACACGGAGAGGGGACGGCGAGGCAGGGACAACGATGTGGCTCGGGGACGGTGAGACCGACACAAAGAGGGTGAAAGAACATTTCTTAATGCCTTGTTTGATTTTGTGTGTTAGTTAACAACACTAGTGATTATCTAATATGGTGATGAAATTGGTGTAGATATTATGTTAATAATCGTGAAAGCATCGAACCCCAAATGATAAAAGAAGAGGGAACAAAATTTGTTCTGAATTTGGTCTGTGAGGAAAACCGGATAATCCGGCCCCTGAGGGGGGGCAGATTTTCCAGCTTGGAAGTTTTCTCCTAGGATTACGGCTAAGGAATTTCTGCGACACAATGGCGCGAGCAACTCGACAGGGTCGGATATTTCGCTGTAGATTTGTGGAAACCGGATATTTATGTCGAGGCCATAATTTTTCTAAGGCACAAGTTGTGAGAGCCGCCGAATTATTGGCCGGAGATTCTTACTGAAACCGTAGATTTCAATAAAACCAGAATATCCGCCCCCACTCAAGCCGGATAATCCGACCCCTGATTACTGCAATGGCTCTAAACGTCTATTTTGGTGGAGGGGTATATATAAACGTGTCTTTTTCAACCTTGGTCAGCTTGAACACTTCAAGAAGAACACCCACATTTGAGCCACCAAAATCAAGATATCTCTCCCCTCCCACTCAAACTTGTTGATCTTTGGAGGATTGAAGGAGAAGGCCGAGATCTACATTCTCACCAAGGTGATTTGCATTTCCCTCTCATTTACTTGAGGGATCCGAGCCTAGGGATTCCTTGAGAAAAACCTAGGCATCTTGTTACCTACTCTTGTCTTTTGCGACAAATTTGTGGTGATTTGGGAGCCCCAATTCAGTTATGGGTGTGTGCCCCGAACTAATTGTAAAGACTCCAGATTTCACCTTGAAGGATTCCGATAGTGAAAAGTGAACCAAGCCTTTTGTGGCAAGGTTCACCGGAGAATAGGGTGATGCATTTGTGGCGTTAACAAGCCCGTTGTGGCGAATTCTAAAACCCTCTAATGAGACGAACTCCCTGATGCGTGCCTTGATGGGAAACTAACGTTGGTAAACCCCAAGAGAAAGGTTGTGAAGAGTGCAGCGGCAAGTTTCCCTCAGAAAAGAAACAAAGGTTGAATCGACCAGTAGGAGGACAAGCAATCTCTGAAAGTTGATGCATCTGAGGTGGCAGGGTGCACTACCGGTTCAACAACAACATGGAACCTACACAACACAATCAAATCACTTTGCCTCAACGAGGCAGTGAGGTTGTCAATCTCACCGGTTTTGCTGAACACAAAGAGGTTAAACGTATGGTGTGGAAAACAATATGAGAACAATATAAAAGCAGTGCAAGCAGTGTGAAAACAGTGGAAGCAGTGTGTGTATTATCAGTATGAGAAAATTGACCGGGGTCCACAGTTCACTAGTGGTGTCTCTCCGTGAAAGATAATAACATGTGTGGCGAACAAATTACAGCTGGGCAATTGACATAAATGAAGGCTACACCGTAGTGCATATGCAAGACATAAAGATTACTATATGATTCATGCGGGCATTACAACAAAATACATAGACCGTCATCCAACCATGTCTATGATTAATAATCCACCCTCCGAATATCATCCGAACAAACGTTGGGTATTAAGTTGCAAGCAACAGATTATCACAGTAAGCAAAGTGTGTAATGTAAACAATGTAAACTAAGTAAACACCGTTGTTTCCTCCCTAATGGCAACAACACACACTCCATCCATCACATTTCTGTCACTCGAGCACAATGCAAAGGAGGCATGAACCCACTATTGAGCATAAATACTCCCTCTTGGAGTTACTAGCATCTACTTGGCCAGAACATCTACTAATAACGGAGAGCATGCAAGATCATAAATAACATATGCATGAAGATAACATGATAGATTGATATTCAGAAGACATAACATTCAACATTCATCGGATCCCAGCAAATACAACATGTACCATTACATAAAGATGATCTCGATCATGTAGGGCAGCTCACGAGATCTAAACATGAGGTACAAAGTGGAGAAGACAACCATCTAGCTACTGCTATGGACCCGTAGTCCAGGGATGGACTACTCATGCATCACTTCGGAGGTGGGCATGGTGGTGTAGACCGCTCCGATGATGAATTTCCTTCCCGGCAGGGTGCCGGGGAGAGCTCCAGAACCTTCCCGATCTCGGGATGACGATGACAACGGCCTCAGGTGTTTGTCGGGATAAAGTGGTATATTTTTAGGGTTCACGTATCAGGGGGGTTATATAGGCGAAAGGGCGATGGCGGTGGACGCCGAGGGGCCCACTCCACCCCCAGGCGCAGCCAGGGGCGCCGCCCTATGGTGTGGCCCCCCTATGGCCCCTCTCCGGGCCTCTTCGGGACTCCGTGGAACCTTCGGGAATTCTAAGACTTCCGGGCTTCAAATTTTCCAATTCCGAGCATTATAGCAATATCAAAACAAGATAATTGGTCACTCTTAAAAGGTATAGGACACATTATAGCAATCCTATTTTTAGTAGCATTATAATTTATAACATCAAGTAACATAGGACCATCATGAAGAGCATTATCATCAAATTTATCCAAGTAGCATGGATTATCATAAATAACAGTAGCCATATCATTCTCACAAGTTTCATTCATAGTACTATCAAGGTCACAAGTATAGCAAGTATCAATTTCATCAAATAATGTATGAGTTAAAGAGTTAATATCATTGGGAGGTAGACATGGGTAGCTCCATTCTTACTCCTCCTGATCATCACTCTCCTCCTCTTTTTCATCCAATGAGCTTCCAGATTCAGCAGTTTCTTTTTTCGTAAGTTCCTGCAAGGCATTAATCTCTCCCTTTGTGGGAGAGAATTGGTCAACATATTGAAGTATGTAGTAATTATAATCCTTGTAATGATCAAAGCAATATTCAAGTATATCATAAATCTCATATTTATAAGGTGCATCATCAATACTTTCAAGCAAATAGGCAATTTCAAATGCACCCTTCCAAGCAATAAATTTCTCAATTTGTTCGACATCATCAAAGTCATAATTTCCCTTAACATAAGAAGATATGGTAACATTATCATTATACTCACATTGAAAAGGGAGGTGTTTATACCTCCTACATCAACAAGATTTATCAAAGCAATAAGTATCATTATAAGTAGAGCACAAGTTTTTAGCATAGTCGTGAAATTTATTAATTTTCTCCCATAAGTTTATCCCTTTTTGTGACAAGTAGTATTCCTTATAATATTTCTGTTGTTCATCCGTGAACCCACCATGTCAATAAGATCTAGTTTCAAATGCATCAAACATTTATAGCAAGCATAATAAAGCAAGTAACAAGCAAAACAATAACAAAGTAAGAATGACTGGAGGTGAGAGACTCCCCTTGCAGAAATCTCTTCCTCCCTGGCAACGGCGCCAGAAAACTTGATGCGTGCCTTGACGGGAGGCTAACGTTGGTAAACCCCAAGATAAAGGTTGTGAAGAGTGCAGCGGCAGTTTCCCTTAGAATAGAAACCAAGGTTGAATCGACCAGTAGGAGGACAAGCAATCTCTGAAGGTTGATGCAGCTGAGGTGGCAGGGCGCACTACCGGTTCAGCAGCAACGTGGAACCTATACAACACAATGAAATCACTTTGCCCCACGAAGCAGTGAGGTTGTCAATCTCACCGGTTTTGCTAAACACAAAGAGGTTAAACATATGGTGTGGAAAACAATATGAGAACAATATGAAAGCAGTGGAAGCAGTGTGTGTGTGTTATCAGTATGAGAAAATGGACCGGAATCCACGGTTCACTAGAGGCGTCTCTCCGTGAAAGATAAATAACATGTGTGGCGAACAAATTACAGCTGGGCAATTGATAGAAATGAAGGCTGCACCATAGTGCATATGCAAGACATAAAGATTACTATGTGATTCATGCGGGCATTACAATAAAATACATCGACCGTCATCCAACTGCGTCTATGACTAATAATCCACCCTCTGAATATCATCCCAACAAACGTTGGGTATTAAGTTTCAAGCAACATATTATCACAGTAAGCAAAGTGTGTAATGTAAACAACGTAAACTAAGTAAACACCGTTGTTTCCTCCCTAATGGCAACAACACATCCTCCATCCGTCACGTTTCTGTCACTCGAGCACATATGCAAAGGAGGCATGAACCCACTATCGAGCATAAATCTCCCTCTTGGAGTTACTAGAATCTACTTGGCCAGATCATCTACTAATAACGGAGAGCATGCAAGATCATAAACAACATATGCATGAAGATAACATGATAGATTGATAATCAGAAGACATAACATTCAACATTCATCGGATCCCAGCAAACACAACATGTAGCATTACATAAAGATGATCTCGATCATTTAGGGAAGCTCATGAGATCTAACATGAGGTACAAAGTGGAGAAGACAACCATCTAGCTACTGCTATGGACCCGTAGTCCAGGGATGAACTACTCACGAATCACTTCGAAGGAGGGCATGGTGGTGTAGACCCCTCCGGTGATGAACTTCCCTCCTGGCATGGTGCCGGGGAGAGCTCCAGAACCTTCCCGGTCTCGGGATGACGATGACGGCGGCCTCGGGTGTTTCTCGGGAAAAAGTGGTATATTTTTAGGGTTCACGTATCGGGGGGATTATATAGGCGAAAGGGCGATGGCGGTGGACGCTCGAGGGGCCCACACCACCCGAAGGAGCGACCAAGGGGCGCCGTCCTATGGTGTGGCCCCTCTCCGGGCCTCTTCGGGACTCCATGGAACCTTCGGGAATTCTAAGACTTTCGAGCTTCAAATTTTCCAATTCCGAGAATATTTCCATAACAACTTTTATGAAACTAAAAACAACAGAAAACAGGGAACTGGCTCTGTGGCATCTTGTCAATAAGTTAGTCCCGGAAATCGATAAAAATGACATAAAGTGCATAAGAAACATATAGGAAATAACATGAAAACAACATGGAACATCAGAAATTAAGGACACATTTATGACGTATCACTCCCCTTAAAAAGAGAAACTTGAGAATACATCATTATCTCCACGTACTTCCAATTCGGTTACTCCTATCCTTTAGCTTTTACTTGTATCTTATATCTTTCTTAGTGTTAACTTTTCATATAGGTAAATTCATCTTAGTTGCATATCTAGAGAATTTACCTTTGTGTAAAGCCTTAAATCGAAAAGGTATTAAAAACTGGAGTAGCACCTATTCACCCTTCCCCCTCTAGGTTTCCATACGATCATTTCAATTGGTATTAGAGCGTCGTCTCTTTATTTTGGTCTTAACCGCCTAAGAGAGTATGGGTACTAATGAGGAGACGACTTGTGTCTGACACTTAGACTACCATGGAGGATCTTAAGAACATGGAAACATCCTCGAATTCTTCCATGGAAGCCCGAATGAATGAGTTGCGTGAAACGATAGTGCAACTCATGAAAGGCAAGGACACCGTTCCCTCTCCTACTCCGGAGGAATCCACCTCGGAGGACAAAGAAGGGGGTGAACAACTTTAAAAAGATGTCTCCCCTAAAACTAAGAATGTAAAGGGGGGAGTCCCATGAGGTCCCTTATTGGTACTCTCCCAATCCACCAATCCCCCATCCTCCTATTAATCTTAGAGTACCTCCACCTAAGCTAAACGCATCTTTGTTTTCTAATTGGAAATTTTTAATGAGATCTCATGTGAACATTGTCCCCATCGAGCTTTGGAGAATAATTGAAGTTGGATACCACCCCGTGGATCCAAGCAACTTGACAAGAAGAGAAGTGGTTGATAGTCAACTAAATGTCACCGCTCTTCACATGATGTGCCCAACCGTGGGAGAAAAAGATTTGACCCACATTAATGTAACACCTGGGGTGTTACCTGTTTGTTTTCTTTTTGTTTGCATCACCTGCATCCCATAAGCATTGCATCATGTTTTCCAAACCACTCAAAACTTCAAAACAATTTAAATTGTTCAAAAACCCTAATGGTAAATGCAAACAACACATTCAAATCAAATCAACTCCTACTTGGCAATATTTCAAATGGGAGTTTTAAAATTAAAATCTTGCAAATAAATTAAAGCTAATAATGTTTTTCCTAATTGCTTGAACCTATTAAATAACATTTGTTTATTTCCAAAATTCCAACCTCAAACCCTATTTGAACATTCCAACTAACAACTTATAATCAATTAAAATGTCCAACCTGTGAAAGTAATGTTAGCATCTGCTTTTATTTTATGTTTTGTAAATCAATACAAAAAATGTTGCATAACAATTTAAACACCCCAACACCCCAAGCCATTCTATCTCCCTTCCTATTCTTTTCTTACAAGCAAAAAAAATGAGAAGGAAAAAAAATGGAAAGAGGGGTGTGGAGAGAGACAGACCAAGCCCACCCCTTACCTTTTCTTTCCCCAGCCCAATTCTTTTTCTCCCCCAGGCCCATTGCTCTGGCCCAGTACCCCTTCAGCGTTTGGCGTCTTCTTCCTCGACGTCAGCATCGGTACGACTCCATCTGCACCGCCTGATCAACCTCCACCTCCACCCGATGTGCGCCGTACAAGCTCGCCCACCAGGATAAAACAAGCCCCACCTCTGCCCTAGCCTCGCAGCAACCCTAGCTAGCCCTCCTTCCACCGCCGCCATCCTCTCTACCTCGATCACCCTCTGCTCTGAAAACACCTCGACAGACAACACCACACCGAAACCGCCACCTTCCTTCCCAAGCCCCGGTCGCCACGATCCTCCTCAGACCGAGCCAACTCCGGGAATGGAACCGGGGTGGGTTCCTCGTCGACTTTCGTGAAGACGCGGAGGCGGGAGGAGGCCCGAGCCGCCGCCGCCGTGAAGCTTTGCCGCCGGCCAAGTTTCTGCCTGCAAGTCTGCTCCGCCTCCTCCTTTCTGTCGCGAGGTAAGCCTCCAATCGCATCTCCCTCATCTCCCTTCCTCCCTCCGCCACGAGCACCGCGTCGTGCGCCCACCCCACGGCCACCGCGGCCCGACGCACGGCGGCCACGGCGAGCGATCGCACCCCTGTCGAGTTCAGCCATCGCTGCTGATTGTTTCCCTGACGAGATACAGAACGGAACCGATCGGGTTCAGTTGAGATTCAGCTATCTCCCGCGCATCACCACCTCTTACCCCCCGAGAACCACTTCCCTTCAACAAAGGAAACACCAGCCCACTGGTTTGGGTCCCAGGCGCACAAGCCAGAGGGGGTGGGTTCGAATCCCACCCCCTGCAATTGGAAACCTCCTTTTTCTGTTTTATTTGTTCAGATACAGAACAACTGCAAATCACCATTAGGCCCTTACAATTTATTTTAGGCCCCTGCAGTTTTTTTTAAGGTCCCTAGCTGTGGAATTAAATAGAAGATTAATAACCAAACTTTAAAAATGCCTAACTAATTAATTACAACTCCAAATTTAACATTTTTAATATGTTTTCAATACCAAATTTAATTGTCTATCTATCTATAGCATTTGTTTCCTGTTTTGAATTTTCAAAATGCAATTTAAATTTGAATTCAAATAATTCAATTGTAATTTGCAACAATTCATAAATAATTCATACTAATTCCAAATAAGGCAAATAAAATATGTTTTCCATACCATTTTGAATAACCTTTTCAAATATAAATTTTGTTTCATGGTTTGAATAATTTAACTTGCCTAAATAATTTAATCCTTGTTTAATTCATTTACATTTAATAAAATCATAACTTGCTCAAAATAAAATATTTTTGAACATGCAAAATATGTTTTCAAACCATCAAAGTGTGAACTTTTCAAATATGAATTTGAATTTATGTTTTGAACAAATAAAATTCAACTAATATTCAAACTTGAATTAAATCCAATTAAAACTTGTTTAATATTGTTAAATTCATAATTAAATTATCCTAATATCAATTTCAATTTTTGAAACATGTAATCCAACTAAAATTTGATGTTCTTTTCAAATATAAACTTTGCTATCTGTTTTGAACAATTAAACTTGATGAAAACAACAATTGCTTGTGTGACACCTTTAAGTAACCAAAATTTCCAATCTTAACCAATAATTTCCAAACTTGTTAAACCTTATTTCCAATTGATTCTATTGTTGTTATTTTGTTGTTCTCCTCATCAATGCATCATGCTAATCCACTTTCACCTATTGGTTAGTTGGAAAACAATTGTTTCAACCATAATGCATGGGCTTTTCATATGCAACTCAAATTGCATATGGGTCCATTTAAAATTGTTTATCATGTCAACTAGTTTATTCTGATGCATCTTTAACCTGTCATGCATCCATATCTTGATCATGCTGGATCTTTTGCCGTAGTAGTAATTGTTGCATCCGGTGTTTGTTCGAGGTTCATTGCTTCTTCCCGGATAGGACGTTGAGATGATGTGAGCAACGACAAGTTCTGCTACCTTGCGGGATCTCAGGCAAGTATACTCACTTGCTGCCATATGGCTGCCTTTCATCACTTGTTACCGATACTTTCCGTTGTTCTTTTCTGCTAGCCTTAGTAGTAGTTGTTTCTGTTACGAACCTATCACATGAATCCCTTAACCTTGATATTGCCTCACCTCCACTCCTATCACCCCTTTGGTTGAGCCAGTGTCTTACTAGCATGCTTAGGTTGTTTTGCTCGAGTCTGTTACCCGTTACTTTCCGTTACTAGATTACTTTTATTGTTCTGGGGGCTCGATGTTAATCAATCAACCTGTTATTAATAATATGCTGATAAGGCACCGGCAGGAGGCCCTTTGTGGTTTTGAGGCCTGCTAGTGTCGAACTTAATTAGGAAAAGGGTCTTGTCTACTGATCCATGATGAGCGTGCTCACCGCATCCGGGTGGTAGTATGGGACCCCCCTCGACTTAGACCTGATCTGCAGCTTGTCCGAAGAGCCACACTTAGTTCGGGTGTTCCATTTGCTCCTTGCATAATGGGTGGATCCCCCATGGTTACTTATGATGATGTTGATGCATATAGGGCGAGGCCTGTGGTGCCGGGGGGTGTGGTTTTCACCCCTGCGCTTAGCGGACTGGCCGGGACCTTATAGCTCCGTGGCTCCTAGGATGGGTTGTAGAGATGGTTTGGGTCGTGTCAAGCCAACCTGAGTTTTAGTTGGTGGCTTGAGTGTGTACGGGTACTGGAGCACACCCTGCAGGGATAAATCTTCTCGAGAAGCCGTGTTTTCCGCGGTTATGGATTACTTGGTGAAAGTACTGGCTAACAAGTACTCAGACAACTTACACCTAATGATAATAACTTGACTAGTAATAGTCTTATTGACACCACAACCTGATCCATTATTCATTAACCCACCTGTGTGAGTTATCCTCGGATTGCTTCTTTGGATAAGGGGCGAGATCCAGGATGGGTTTTGTTTGGATTTACTTTCAGTTGGTTACAATACTCGATCTTATCTCCTTTCTGTTAGCCGGAAGTGGTAGTATCTCTCTGTAGTTGGTTAGTGCAGCCTGCTGTCGCTTATTTGCAATAACCCCTTCCTTTCCGTTGATCCTAAAGTATTTGTATCTTGTGATGACTGGCTACGCCGGTATGTTGTGAGTATGGGTTTTATCCCCCTTGCCAGTACTTAACCGTACTGACCCACGAATCTCTTTCGTGGCTGCACATTCAACATTGCAGTCAACAGGTTTGAAGTCTGACGACGTTAGCTTGGGAATCCCTCCGGCTTGGCCTGGGCAGGGATTGGACGCTCTCGGTTATCTTCAGGACTCTTAGTCCAATTTGGATCTTGTCCGTAGCCGGACGCTATGTTGTTTCTTCCGCTGTTATTTGGATCTTTGTATTGTATCAGTTGTATCCCTGGCTCGTCTGAGTCATCTTGTATCTATCTGTTTCTGTTGTAATTGTGGAATATTCGTGAACTATTGTAATGTTATCATAAATGGCAACCTGGAATCGGTTATTATGCGGATTTGGCGGGAATGCTGAAATCTGCATAGTGCCCGATCCCGGGGCGTCACAATTAATCACTTCACCACCGCCAACGAGGGACCTCGTGGGACGGGCTATTTTTTTTGGCTCGTCACGTCCCGCATATCAGGCCGTCCGGACAGTTTTTGCCGTGTCCACCATATCCCCCTCCTCGGCCGCTATATGTAGCGGCTCGGGGGGATTTAGGTTACCCATCCACCAAAAGCGCCACCACAAACTGCCCCTTCGCCACCCTTCCGCCGCTGTGAATTCCCACTCCGGCGGCAGATTCCGCGCCGACAATGGGCGGATCGGCGGTGCACGGTGCCTCTGGAGGCCGTGATAGAGGTTGAGATGGAGGCGGCGATGGAGGCTTCCCGTGGTCTCCGCCGCTAACTCCCGCCGAAGAGGAGGCCCGCCGCCGCCGCTCTGTCGCCTCGAGAAATGAGGCAAGATGAAGGCGCGGCGGTTCGCTGGCCTCATCCCCCGCGAGGACCACCCATGGTTTATACCACTCGGTGCTCCGGCAGCGGGGACGCACGACGCGCAAGCCGAGAGTTCGCAAATCGTCATCGAGGACGACGACGAAAGTGGCAAGCGGTGCCACTTCACCACTACGCAATACGTGCTGACGAAGGTGCTGTTCCCGACGCGCTGTCGCACGAAACTGGCCGACGAGGAGGTGGAGGCCGTAGAAAAGGCGATGGCAGATGGAGAAGAAGGTGCGGAGGCCCGCCTCGTCACCGCAAAGGAGGATGCCGAGATGGTTTGGGTAGTCCGCCGGTCCACAAGGCTTCACCACATCGGAATCGAGTGGTAAAGACGAAGACAAGAGGTGAAGAAGACCGCCACGGGCCTCTACGAACTCCGATGCTTAATTTTTAGTTTTACTTTATTTTAGGTGAACTCCAATGTTTTTCATTTTTAGTTTATCTTAGATGTACTCCAATGTTTTAGTTTCTAGTTTACCTGAACTTCGATGTGTGATCGTCAGAGAAAACTAGCGCGGAAGTTCTATTTAAACTTGGCGTACTGTTTCGGATCTGTTCCGCCGCGAGTTTTTCCATGTCGTAAAGTTTATTTTCCCGATTCCTGTATCTTATTTTTGGTGGACGGGAATCTAAACTACTTATAAAAGAGCAAACTTCGTAGATACAATTGATCTCAGCCATCCAACTAGGTAGATCAAACGGACCAGATCGGTCCAATGTTGAGTTCCTCAACACAGCTTAAAATTACAAAAGTTGCCACCACAAGCTACCCGAAGCGGTACAGGGTGTTATATTTTTGTTTCGAGCGACACGACACGACCAGAGGCGCTGTGCACAACGACATGATCGATGGAGAGGACAGAATCAGGAACGGCAGGCGGACATGAAGGCGTTCCGCCCGTCCGCTAGCTCGACGACCTTCCCGTACGCGCCCGTCCAACCTGTGTGTGACGTGGCGCCCGTTTGCCGGTCCGACCTCTGCACGAACACAACCAGAGGCGTTTCCGGCGAACACGGCCAGAGGCGCTCTGAACAGCGGCATGGTCGATGGAGAGGATAGGACCAGGAACCACACACGGCCGTGTGGAGGCGCTCGGCCGTTCTGCTCGCGCGATGACCTTCGTGTACGCGTCCGTCTAACCAGACGTGGAGGCGCTCGCCCTTCCGCACTTCTGCTCGCTCCACGACCTTCGCCTACGCGCCCGTCCAACTTGCACGCGGCGTGGCGCCTGTCCGCCCGTCCGCCTGCGTGTGCGCGACACCGGCACATCGAGGTCTTGGAGATCTCGGTGGACAGCTCCCCAGTGCGCGTCATGGACATTACAAGCTCAGGATGCAGGCGGCCTGGCGACACCGGCACATCGAGGTCTTGGAGATCTCGGTGGACAGCTCCCCAGTGCGCGTCATGGACATTACAAGCTCAGGATGCAGGCGGCCTGGCCGTTTCGTCCGCAAAGCCAAACCGCAGGATTAGCCGCGCCCGCGTCCGCTAATTGGGCTGGCCGCTGTCCGCTGGACGTACGCGACAGCTGGAAGAGTTGCAGCCGACGCCGCAGGTGTTCGCCGCCGCCATCGACAGCGCAAGAGGAGAGGGCAGAGCGCGGGAGTGAAACTGACCTAGGAATTTCAGACAGGGCTGCGTGTGGGTCCCACCATCGCCGTAACGTCCGTCTCGCCGCGCCGTGTCCGCTGTTCCACGCCACCAGGTACGGGTGGGTCCCATTGTCATATTCAGTGTCAATTCGCTGAACACGATTTGTGCGATTTGAGAAAATCTTAGCATATGCTGGTAGATTTCTGTCCAAAAACTTAAAGCGGTAGCATCTACATCTACTCCCTCCATCCACGAATAAGTGTACATGTAGCTTCTATACTAGTCAAACTTTTTAAAATTTGACCAACTTTATAGAAAATATTACCAACATATGTGAAATCAAAATGGTATATTTTAAAACTTCATGTCAAGACAAATCTATTGATGCTACTTTCGTGCCATAAATGCTATTGATTTTTGCAATAAAGTTGGTCAAAGTTCAGGAAAATGTACACTTATTCGCGGACGGAGGGAGTACACTCTAATCTAAAAAGAGCGAGAGGGTCCGATCCAACTAATCTTGGCCGTCAAACCAAAGTATCGAACGACCTGTAGCCCTTCCATGTTTGACGGCTCATCACGCTAGGGCAGACAACACCTTACGCGATAATCAATTTTTTCCCCGCTAAGAGCGAACAATTCACCCCGGAAACAGTCATTCCCATCGCCGCCGCAACCGTCCCGCCGTGGTCGCCGTAGCGTCGCTGCCTGCACGCCGTCATCGCCCTGCCCGCAGCCGAAGACCTACAACGCCACAGCCTCCACGCCGTCGTCGCCCTACCGCCGCTGAAGCTCTACCACGGCAGCCTGCACGCCAGCAACCAAGGTCGCCGATAGACAAGGCGGCGCCCTGCACGTCAGAACATCAAGGCCCTCATGCCGGCGCGGCCTGACCGCTGCCATAGCCGACACGGGATGCCCTAGCCCTGCACGTCGCCAAGCGAGGCCGCTCCCTACACGCCGGAATGTCGGACCAGCGCCTCACCTGTTAAGTCCCGCGACGCCCTCCATGTCTCCTACACCGGCCGACAACCAGCAATTCTACATCCTTCAGGTTCGACGGTTGCTCCTGCCTAGGTTCAACTCTACATCCTTCAGGTTTAGGTCAGAATCTTCAGGTTCAGCCGTTCAGGTTAGTTGTCTCTACGTGACAATCGGTTAACTGAACCTAAACTGCAAAATTTTCTCTACAAACCATCGCTCTCTTGCTATTTTGAGCTGGATTCAAGTCAACTGATTAATCTTAATATATGAACTTGAGGGGGCCTTCCTTTGGATGGATGCAGTGACCTGCATTTTAACGAAAGAACTGTACTCTCCCATTGGAACTATATTGTAGTCGACAATAGTTTGAAAGAGTACTACATAAGTAGTGTAGGCGACTGACAGGGTTGTTATCCAGCATCCAACAGATTTGAAGGCAAATAAATAATGTGTTGCTTCAACTTGGTTTGTGTAAGGTTAACTTCTTATTCAGTTCGAATTTGAAAGTTGTTTGCTGGTGCTGCATTTGGGACGCTAACAGCTGCACCTGCTGATGACAAGCATGCTCAACCATATGCACTTAGTTTAGCAAGAAAACATAGTGGCAATTTAATTCCGGCATTGCACAAAATGTGCATCGGCACGGGCTTAATTATAGGAAATAGAATACATCTGAAATCTCAATAAAAAGGTCTGACTCTTTGATCTTTTGAGAGGAAAAAACGTCATTTGTTTTGAGAGTTAAATAATAGTCTGCGTTGTATTTTGTTTTCAAGCGCAGGGTCACCTTTTATTTCTTCCTAGATATATCTTTTGGTAAACTATAACTATGTGATTTGATTTTTCTCGGTCGATAAATCTCTTGTAACTGATGAACAGTGCAATTTGATTTTCTGATTTGATGATTCTGTATGTTGCCATCTTTCAATTTTATGAATTATAGAAAAATAAAACAAATTATGGGTGGAAAGCGTTCGAGTTGTCAATCACCTAAATTTTAACGAAATCTCTACTATATAATTTCTGGTAAGGGCGGTCACGTAGGCGTACGGGTACGTTCGTCGTAGCTAGGTTTGGTTCAATTGATCGATCAATTTAAAAACGGTTGGGTACGTGGCAAGTCCGCTAACCATGGTTCCGTTCCTGTGGTCAATCCACGATCAGACCGGCCCAATAAAGAAAAAGCTTCTAGGTTGCTAGAGAAAAAAAACACCATAACGATCACTTCGATCATTGCAAGAAAAAAAATCATGAATAGAAATCTTGACCGGCCCATTAAACATACGTCGATGAGACTACTATACCAACACTGTTCCGAGATGGATTATGTCTGAGGCGAACGCATAAAAAGGTGGTTCCTTTTTTCGACATTGCCATGCTGTGCCACTGGTCGACATTGACGCTGAAGTAGCTCTTGGAGGAGACTGTTGCTGATCTCGCCTCGACACTTCAGCAAGCCTAAGGCATAAAAATGACCCTACCCTCGACAAATTTCAAATCAATTGCCAGTTTTCCTGCTTCACATTGTCGCGCTCCTCGCTGCCTCGTCGTACTTCATACTTTGTCGGGATATTGTCGCGCTCGCCGATGTCTCGCCATTCTTCATACTTCGTCGGGACTTGGTCCTCTCATGCCACCCGAGGGACATAAATACCTATGAAAATAGAACGGGACTAACTGTTATTCTACGTGGGAGAAAATAAAAACTACACATGATCTAAGTGTTCGTCATTCATTTCATACTTATTGGGGTATTATTTAATTTAATAGGTTATTGTGCTAGATGTATCGTCATTATTTTAGACCCTCTACCTATATCACTATTAAATAATCTGTATATTATTTTGGTTCATCTTCCTGTATCACCATTAATAGAGAAAAAAATCATTCGATCTCCCTCTTTCTATATTACAATTGTTAAATAAAAAATTATTTGATCTAGATAGCTGGTAGCAACGCACGGCATTTCAACCAGTATGTCGTAAAGTTTACACGTGCGTGGCACGTGTAAATTTGGCAGTGGTAGTTTTAGGCTATTATATGTCACACAGGGGCGTACGGCTTCAATCTGTCGAGAGAACTCTTCTTCCCCGTCCCCGCTCGAGACGACGCAGGCACCAGACCGCGGCGGCGCAGGTAAATCCAGCCAAACGCTTCTCCTCCGGATGCACGGCGCCGGTGGCATCCCGCCCCGCCGTTTTCCGTCCCGGCAGCCACTCCCTCTCCCTCCTCCTCTCCTTCCCATCTCATCCCTCACTTCGCTGTGCTGCAGGAACGGGCCGCCTCGACCCATCTCCAGCGTCCGGCGTCAGGCGCACTGCTTCCCGAGCTTCCCTCCCCTCAGCTCCGGTGCAGGTTCGTTGCCGCGCGCCGCCCCACTATTTCTAGTAACTTTTGCCATCTCCTATGTGTTGTATTGTCCTGAACAATTGAGTCGAAATTATATGTTCATGTTTGCAATGGAACCAAATTGTTTATGCCTTGACATACATTTTTAGTTTATAAGCGCTTAGTATTGTCCCGGGGCTTGCTCCAATCCTGACTCGGCCACTGGCAGCAGGTAGCCATCTACATGGGGAAGAAGCTGACCAATACTGGCCCTTCGTCGGCTTCCAGGTCCATGAACCAGGCCGTGTCGCTCCGCGAGGAGATCTCCGGGAAGACGCAGGCCGACGCGGCCTCCCTGCTGAGAATCCAGCACCTGCAGCGGCTGGCCGCGTGGGCGAGCCGGGAGGCGGCGGTTGGACCAATCGGAGCGCTGCTGGGCCACCGTCTCGCCACGAACGCCGAGATGGTGACCGGAATTACCATAGGCGCTTCCACCTTCCTTTGCCAGAGGTGCGTAAGAGTTACAACTTACTCTGTACTTCAAGTTTAACCATTCTTGTGTCTAATTGTTAGTACATATTACTGACTGTATCAATCTGCCTATCCTCTTCGCCTTTTTAACCTCTATTGTAATTATGTGTGTTTGGCTTATGTATATTATTACATTATTATAGGACAAATTCTTGTTTTAGCAAGTTGCCTGTCTGCATATTGTCTTGTAGCAACCTGAGACTTCAAGAAACGAAAGCATTATATGAGATTTCATATTGCAATAATAGTAAAGGTTTTCGCTGTTATATATGATGGCTGTATTGTTTGCCTGTTGCCGGTTATCTTTGATTGGCGTGAAATGCGAAAGTTTAAGGCCTTATTACCCGAGTTTGGTTCTATGATGCTAAACTCCTGCCACTCAAAAAACATCAGGATATTTTTGACTTACATTGATTAAGCGGTACCACTTTGTTTCAGTGATTTGTATTATGTTTACAGCATCCACCGTTGCTGGGATACTGTTCCCTTGTAGCTTTCAAAACAATGTTTTGAGAGAAATTTGTCATGTACAGATAACCTTTAGATGGCTGGTCTTAAGGCCAACAAAATTATCGACCATACAGAACTTCAGTGAAACATCTTGTGCTGGAAATATGAGTTACACAAAGGGAGAGAAAATATGGGAAGTTTATTGGCAGCATTCTGTAGGATTAACATGTTGCTATGTTCCATTGGCTCTTTAGTCTTTACTGTAATGCACCTTAGCTGATTCTTCTGGATCCTTGTGTTGTCAAAATGTTATCTTAGTATTACCTCTGTTCCAAAATGCAAGACGTTTTGGTAGGCTAAAATGGCCGATCAAAACATCTTACATTTTGGAACGGAGGTAGTACCATAGAAGAAATAAGAAGTCATGCGGGTAATGTTGTATGAATTCTAAATTAAGAACAAATCACCGCAAAGTTTGTCCGTCTTGCTTAATCATTAATCTCATATATATTATACTGTTATGTATCTATCATATTTATTTTTACACGCCTTATCTGTTAGAAGTCAGATTGAAGTAATGCTGATGAAAACTGTGGTGTCTGGGGAATATTGCGAAATTGTGTTTGGCTCACAGAAGCACATTCACATTTAACTCATTTAGCAAGTTTGCAAAAAGGCCCTTAAGATGATATTAACTCACAATACTAGCTCCTATGTTGTACTCCCTCCGACTCATATTAATTGTCTCAAAGTTGGACAAAAGTAGATGTCTGTGGAGTAAAAAAAGACATTTCCAGTCTGCAGTATGATGACATATGCTATCAGTGGCCAGGTTCTAAAGAAAGATTCTTCAAATATTGCAGGTGCGAATCAGTCTTACAACCAGGCTTCAACTGCACAATCCGCATAAAGAATAACAAAAAGAAAGCAAAGTGGTGCAAGAAGTCAAATTCTGGCCAAAATAGCGTTGTCTATGCATGCCATTTCTGTGGAGAACAAAACCTAATACGTGGTAGTGGAAAGGGTATCATGAAGGGCCTATTATCATCAAGAAAGCTTGCTAGCATGGACAGTATGAAGATGGAAACAGTAGCTACTAAAAATGGGATCGAGCATTCTGTAACAGCAGGCTCAGAACTGGAATCTTACAGGTTGAAAACATATGCTCTTGAAAATGATAATCATTCAAATGGGCCAAAATCTTATCTCCCTGAAGATTCTGAAATGGAGAAAGGGGCTGTTTTTCCAATGATGGATCAGCTAGCAGCTGCGGTTGTTCAGGAAGACTCCCCACAGAAAATTAAAGTAGAAAGCACCACACATGATAAATGCATGAACCGAATCGAGCCCGTGCCTGATATCACTCCTCAAGAAGGATTCCTAGTTGAGTCGACCTTTGTTACTCCTCAGAAGAACAAACTGGCAGATGTAACTGCACCTAAAAGTTCAGCAGAACCATTGAAGACAAGAAGTACACCGTACAACAAAGGGCAGAGTTGTGTTTTAGTTACTGGCAAGGCCCATAGAAGTTATAGTAAGTCAGCTTCGAGTTCTAAATCTGCACCAAATGATTCTACTCAGCTGGCTGGCAGTTCAAGGAAGCGGGCAAGAAAAGGGTGGACTACGATAAAGCAGATTGCTGAAAAGGACGAGCTTGAGAGAAAAGAGAAGATGAATAACTTTGTAATCCCGTTCTTCATGCAGTAAACTATCCTACAATGTGCACCAGTGGTACTCATTTGCCGGCAAGAATGGTTACATTTTTGTGTGGTATTATTAGCTACTAAATTTTGCATCAGTCATGTGGTAAGTATGAAATAAATACGAGTTATCAAGAGTTTAATCAAACCTGACCCAGTTTTGCATCAATCATGGTCAAGGTAATCGCAAAGGCCGTGAAAAACAGTTACATTTTTTTAGGTATTATTAATTGTCATTTTTTTTTTGCATCAGTCATGTAGGAAGTATGAAAGAAATATGAAGTTACCAAGAGATTGAAAATCTAATCTGAACCAGTTATTAATGGTCAAGGCAAAAGGCATGAATATTCATTAGTGTGGGTGCGCTTGGCTCGAGTTGCCAAGTTGAGGTAGGTTATAAATTCAGTTACTTTACACGGTTGCTTCAACAAACGCAAGTATGCCATAGAAGATCCATGGATGGTGTGGAGCTTCTTAATATAATGGGTCTCTGAGCAAACTGCCATTGCATTTTATGCATTAGGGCGGCAAAGATGATGCGGACGCCGTCATCCCAGCTTCCTTCTCCTCGCCGGAGACATGCCGCCGCAAGCCACGACCCGGATACTCCACGGACGTCCGGCCGCCCTCCATAGCACATAAATCCATCCCCTAGGTGCATACGCCCCCACCCCAGCTGTCCCTGCAGTTCAGCTTCGATGCCATGACTGAGCGCCGGGAGGCACGGTCGCCGCCGGCCGCGGGCCTGGTCCGCATCAGCTGCCGCCGGTCTCCCGTTGCCTCCTTGCCACGCACTGTCGTCGCCGCCGCAGACCTGGTTCTTCTTCTGCTTCTCCTCCTCCTACGGCTCCTCACCCCAAGCGGCGCACGATAGCGACAACAGCAGGTGAGTCTCCTTCGTTGCAGCCACTGGATTTCGTCGGGCCACTGGATTTCGTCTGGTTAAATATGTTTGACTTAATTCATTTTCATCAGATCAACCGATTTGTTCTCATGGGCCTTGGAAAGAGACCTAATCAGGCAAGTCGATTTAGTGCCATTCACCTACTTGCAGTTCTAGAGCTTATTTATAACATTACGAATCTACTTTTAGGTATATATGATTGAGTTTGGGCTGGCAAAGAAATACAGAGAAAGTTCAACACAGCAACATATTCCATACATGTAACATGTTTTCAATCAATTTGTATCTTGTCTGCTATTTGCTCCAGTTTACCATTTAGCTTCTACATTATTTTACTTTCAGTCTACTAACAGCCCTCTTTGTTACCGGCCTCCCGTGGCAGGGCCTAAACGCTGGCTAAGAAGCAGAATTTTGAGAAAATTTGCGAACGGAAGATCGCACCTTTGATTGAGGTGAATTGTTGTTCCTAGCTAATTCAGTCATGCCTAACCAGTTTGTATTTAGTAATTTGTTTTTCAATTTTAGGCTCTCAGTCGTGGCTCCCTTCTGAATTTGAGTCCTACTTCCATTACTGGCTGCTCACCGTGTTTTGAGGATAGTCCAGAATATCAATACTTGAAGAAATTGTCCGGATACCTTTTTATTCGAGAGGGTTGGTATTCTATTAATGTGCACTGCAATCTTTTATGAAGGAGCTGTGGCCATGGGAGGCTCGGTCCTCCTGTCGAGGTGCCCATCTGAAACCCCTGTCCCTCCCCTTCCCACAGAAAACAGTAGTTTGTGTTTTTTCTTTGTATTAGAGCTGCTCCAGGTTCTTATTACAGATATCGCCACCTCTGCGATTAGTTAATTAGTAGGTGAATGAACTCGGTGAATCAAGTATATCATCCTATCAACTGCAAAGGTTGAACCGTTCCTAAATCCTAAAAACTAAATTACTAGGCTGCTTGCACTTAATTAGTTTTAGCATGTGCATCACAATTGTAGTTTTTGGGAATGGTAGCTAAGATTAAGATATTCTCATGGGTGGAACTTGTAGGCCGTGATATTAGGTGTTTGGGAATTCGTAGCTATGAATAATTTCATCTGGTTGTGATTCAATTGTTGTTTTCAAATTGATTACATTAATCCTTTATTTCTCCCGAAGGAGAGTTCATGTTGTTATTTTAATCCTTTTAGTTTGCATTGTTTCCAGTAAGAAAAAACACTGATTGTTGCTCTGTTATTTACATTTCTGACCGTTAATATGAATTTTCATGTCATTTTTTCTGTTTCAACGGGCATAGACATGGATTGCCGAAGATTAATTGTGAGGATACCGGGCTTTCGCTGCTCGCATCATGGCCTTGGTGCATCGACGAATTTCGTTCAAGTGAGAGGCTCCTTCTTTTCCATTCAATTCTGAATGCTCCTTAACTTTTCTATTCGTTTGTTGCAGTGCCGTTGGATGTCGATGCTACTTGAGACCAGATCTACTGCATTCTTCATGCTCCAGACCAAGCCCTTCAGAAAGGTTTCAGTAATATCACTCTAGAGGAGATTGTGGTGAGTATTAAGCAATCGTGTAACTTTTTATATTGCTAACTGGGTTTGGAATTAGAATTTATTGCTTTTACTGATTGTATTTGTTTTCTTAGGATGTTGGTGGTTGATTTTCTGGCAATAGATGCTTCCCCTCTAAACTGAACAAGATTGAAATTTCCAGGTAATACATTTGCAATGGTGGATTGCAGCTGACCATTGGTATTTAACCACAATTGATCTTCAGATGCCTATGGGTTGTGATAAGTTGTGTTTTGGTTGTAGTTTGGCTTTCGGATCAAAACCCCCGTTTGGTTGCTCTGAGGTGAGCCCTTTCAACCCCTCCACTATTGGAGCTACTCAATTGAACCAGGACCTTCCATATGGTAAGAATTTACGTTCATGTAGTTTGTATTTTCTAGCTTGACTGATCTCACAAGTTGCAGAAAAGTTCCTGCATTAGTACCCAGCTTTTTTTGTGTGCTTATAGATAGTTTCACTCCTGTTATTATCAAGATCCTAATATTTACTTCATTTTTTGCCTTTGAATTGACATTTGTGTAAGGGACAATATATTTTCCATTTTCCTATTGTGATTCATGTGTATAAAGTATCCTCGAGAATAGAAACTGGGTTCTTTTGGGTTGGGGTAGTTTTGTAATTTTTCCTTTTATAGAAGAAACTGAGTTCTTTTGGATCGGGTTAGTTATTTTGCTTGGATTTGGGTCGATTTCGGCCTGTGGATTAGTTTACGCTCGCTTTGGGCAGGAAGTTGAGAGTGCAAAGGTTAGTCTAGGTTCAGAAACTGAGTTCATTTGGGTAGGTTCGCAGTTGGTGGTGTCGTGGTGGTGTCACGGCAGATGCCATAGGATGGCTAAAGTTGTGGGGACGATGGACGCTGGAGGCGCTCGGGGAGGGATCACGCGACGAGTGGCCGCGTGAAGTATGAAACAAGCACTGCAAACTACACGATCTACCCAGGTTCAGGGCCCTCGTGAGGAGGTAAAACCCCTACTCCTGCCTTTCTCTCTGTATATTAGTGTCTCACCGAGTAGCCACAGTACAAATGTTCTTGTTACCGAGTAGCCACTCTTCTCTCTACGTGTGGAACTAGGTCAAGAATGTGAACCCAGTGCGTGATCCCTCGCGCAGGAGGGGGCAGGGCACCTTATATACTCGGTGCCCAGCCGGATACAGCCAAATACAAACAGATGTCGACATTGTGTGCACACCGTCCTTCTTCCGAGTTCCCGCTGACAGCTTTGGCTTCTAAGTTTGTCCGGTGCGGAAAGTCGTTGGGCAAAACCAAGTAACCATCCTGTTATCACTGCCACGAACACAGAGTAGGTCCCCCCTATCCTGCAACGCCCTGCTGCCACACTGTCGCTGTCAGGCACGCCGTCCTCAGATGAACAGTGCCGTGAACAGTGCCAAGGTACGGACCCGGGATACGCGGGATTCTGTGTCAGAACGGCTCCTTTGACTTCTGGCCCGAGTAGGATCCCGCCATTTCTACTCGGGCCAGCTCTTCTATTCGGAGGAGCAAAACTCTCTTGATTCGTCCTTCTGGCTATCTATGTGTAGGACCGGGTAGCAGTCGACCGGGTAGCCGGCTACTCGGCCAAACATCCCTTCTGATCTTGCCTTTAGCACTTGCCTTTACCCTACTCGGGGGTAACCCCCCGACAGCAGTCCCCGAAGCTGGTAGAGTCCTGCGAACTCGTTCACTGGGCCCTGCCAGCTTAAAAACAACCTTGACAGTCTTGCCCTTGAACCTTGGGATACCGAGTAAAACCTCCGAGTAGCCCTTGATTTTGTCTTAAGCTTCTTCCGAATAGAGCCACTTCTCTTCTCTGTAGCCGAGTAAAAGGACTTGGTGAAATCTTGAATCGAAATCTCTGTGTGGCAGAGCACAATCCGGCTTTCCGCGCTGCAACTGGGCACGTGTCACGCGGACACGACCCCGACGCTTCGGTGCCCGGGAACTGACAGGCCACGCGCCCAGTTTTCACGGCCTGGGCCCACTAGCCTGTCATGTCCCATCAAGCGCAGTAATTGCCCACGATCTCGTCGTGGGATCTAATGCGGCCGTTACGCGCGCGTTCCACGCTATGTGCGTTTCTAACCGGCCCAGAGATCCCACGCCGCACGGTTTCTGCCACGATCGATCCCACTACCTCAATTCGTAACGGCAACCCGAGGAGCGGTATATATACCCCCTCGGTAACTCCTTCTTCCGCTCCCACTTTCCCCTCGTCTCCTCGTTTCTCCGCCGCCGCAGAGCATCTCGCCGCCGCGCATCTCACCGCGCCGCCGCGAGCTTCTCCACCCAAATTCCTTCAATCTTTCAGCCAACCTCTTCCCCACCGTGATGGCTCGTGACGACGACGCTCGCGCCGGCTGGGCTGGATCTGAGGTCACTGCCGAGGAGTGCCAATGGCTCGTGAACACCCGGAGAGTTCCTCCCGGTGTTCGCTGCCGGCAACCTGGCAGCGAGCTCGTCCCGGCCCCGCAGGAGGGCGAGCACGTCGTCTTCCTCGCGCACTTCGCGCGAGGATTCGGGCTCCCGGTCTCGAATTTCTTTCGGTCGTTCCTCGATCACTATGGCCTCCAGCCGCACCACCTCTCGCCGAACGCCGTCGTCATGCTCTCATACCACGCCGTGGTATGCGAGGCATTCCTGGGCGTTCGCCCCACTTCGGCAACTTGGTCCCGGTACTTCTTCTTCCGGATTCAGAATTGTTGGAAAGCGGGAGGAAATTGGGTTGCGCTGCTCGCGGCCAGACAAGGTGAGCTCAATTACCTTCGTCATCGTCCTCGGACCAATCCCGAACAGACGCGTCAACATGATGCTTCTCCGTCTGAGCGGCGTGAGGAATATTGAGTTTGTCCGCGGTCTCGTAGGAGACCTCATCATCCTCCTCCCGGTCCTCTTCCCAGTTAGCCTCGAAGCGCTCCGCGCTCTCGGCAAGCTGGCGGGCAAGGACCTGGAAAGTAGGCAAACATCACAAGTTAGTCGAGTAGCATAAAGGCATCCTACTCGACAAGGCGTGCAAACACAAAGCACAGTAAGCCTAGAGAGTGCTGCTAAGTGTGCTACTCGACAGGGCGTGCGAGCACAAAGCACATTAAGCCTAGAAAATACTGCTAAGTGCGCTATTCAGCAAGGCGTGCAAACACAAAGCACACAAAGCCTAAGCAAAACTGCGGAGTGTTCTACTCGGCATAGAGTGCGAATACTAGGCACAGCAAGTTAAGAAGGCTATCTATTCGGGATCTGTGTACAGGAAACAGGATGAGAAGCACTAACCCGCTCGATTGGTTTCGTGCGGCTGAACGGCACGAAGCCGTACTGCCAGTTGTCCCTAAGGCCAGTGCTCATGATGGAGCGCGCCCAAGTGGCAACGTCCGCGTTGCTGAGCTCGAACGTGGTTGTCCGAGTGCAGTCGCGGGGGCCGCCCATGTAGCACATGAGATGGACGCGGTGCTGGAGCGGCAGCACTCGCCTGGAGATCCAGCAGGCGATCGGGTCATCGCTCTTGAGCCCTTCCGAGATCAGGTTGGCGAGGCGCTCGTCCATCTGCTTCAGGTTGCTGTCGAGGGACGGCTTGGTCCGCCAGTTCTGCCCGGTGGGAGCTGTGTTGGTCCAGCGGGGCAGATTGATCCGTTCCTCCACTTTGGCTCCCTTCTCGGCGGGAATGTTCTTCACGTAGAGGAAGGTCCTCTGCCACTTGCGGACAGAGTCCAACCCCTTGATGCGCGGGTGATTGGTTCCACCGCGCTGCACCATCATGGCGCTGCCAGTCTCCGTCATCCCGCGGCTGGTCTCCGCGCCATCCTTCTTGCCCTTGCTTTGCTTCCGGAAGAAAAAGTACCGGCACCAAGTTGCCGAAGTGGGGCGAACGCCCAGGAATGCCTCGCATACCACGGCGTGGTATGAGAGCATGACGACGGCGTTCGGCGGGAGGTGGTGCGGCTGGAGGCCATAGTGATCGAGGAACGACCGAAAGAAATTCGAGACCGGGAGCCCGAATCCTCGCGCGAAGTGCGCGAGGAAGACGACGTGCTCGCCCTCCTGCGGGGCCGGGACGAGCTCGCTGACAGGTTGTCGGCAGCGAACACCGGGAGGAACTCTCCGGGTGTTCACGAGCCATTGGCACTCCTCGGCAGTGACCTCAGATCCAGCCCAGCCGGCGCGAGCGTCGTCGTCACGAGCCATCACGGTGGGGAAGAGGTTGGCTGAAAGATTGAAGGAATTTGGGTGGAGAAGCTCGCGGCGGCGAGATGCTCTGCGGCGGCGGAGAAACGAGGAGACGAGGGGAAAGTGGGAGCGGACGAAGAAGAAGGAGTTACCGAGGGGGTATATATACCGCTCCTCGGGTTGCCGTTACGAATTGAGGTAGTGGGATCGATCGTGGCAGAAACCGTGCGGCGTGGGATCTCTGGGCCGGTTAGAAACGCACATAGCGTGGAACGCGCGCGTAACGGCCGCATTAGATCCCACGACGAGATCGTGGGCAATTACTGCGCTTGATGGGACATGACAGGCTAGTGGGCCCAGGCCGTGAAAACTGGGCGCGTGGCCTGTCAGTTCCCGGGCACCGAGGCGTCGGGGTCGTGTCCGTGTGACACGTGCCCAGTTGCAGCGCGGAAAGCCGGATTGTGCTCTGCCACACAGAGATTTCGATTCAAGATTTCACCAAGTCCTTTTACTCGGCTACAGAGAAGAGAAGTGGCTCTATTCGGAAGAAGCTTAAGACAAAATCAAGGGCTACTCGGAGGTTTTACTCGGTATCCCAAGGTTCAAGGGCAAGACTGTCAAGGTTGTTTTTAAGCTGGCAGGGCCCAGTGAACGAGTTCGCATGACTCTACCAGCTTCGGGGACTGTTGTCGGGGGGTTACCCCCGAGTAGGGTAAAGGCAAGTGCTAAAGGCAAGATCAGAAGGGATGTTTGGCCGAGTAGCCGGCTACCCGGTACTTGCTACCCGGTCGACTGCTACCCGGTCCTACACATAGATAGCCAGAAGGACGAATCAAGAGAGTTTTGCTCCTCCGAATAGAAGAGCTGGCCCGAGTAGAAATGGCGGGATCCTACTCGGGCCAGAAGTCAAAGGAGCCGTTCTGACACAGAATCCTGCGTATCCCGGGTCCGTACCTTGGCACTGTTCACGGCACTGTTCATCTGAGGACGGCGTGCCTGACAGCGACAGTGTGGCAGCAGGGCGTCGCAGGATAGGGGGACCTACTCTGTGTTCGTGGCAGTGATAACAGGATGGTTACTTGGTTTTGCCCAACGACTTTCCGCACCGGACAAACTTAGAAGCCAAAGCTGTCAGCGGGAACTCGGAAGAAGGACGGTGTGCACACAATGTCGACATCTGTTTGTATTTGGCTGTATCCGGCTGGGCACCGAGTATATAAGGTGCCCTGCCACCTCCTGCGCGAGGGATCACGCACTGGATTCACATTCTTGACCTAGTTCCACACGTAGAGAGAAGAGTGGCTACTCGGTAACAAGAACATTTGTACCGTGGCTACTCGGTGAGACACTAATATACAGAGAGAAAGGCAGGAGTAGGGGTTTTACCTCCTCACGAGGGCCTGAACCTGGGTAGATCGTGTAGTTTGCAGTGCTTGTTTCATACTTCACGCGGCCACTCGTCGCGTGATCCCTCCCCGAGCGCCTCCAGCGTCCATCGTCCCCACAACTTTAGCCATCCTATGGCATCTGCCGTGACACCACCACGACAGGTGGTCATTTGGCTCCTGTTGTTTTCCTGTGTATTTAGGTCCTATCAAGAGATTTTAGACTGTTTTGCTCTCGTCTCTTATTACCTGTTTGTCCTTTTACAGGAAAGCTTGGATATTTGGCAGGATTTGCCCTTTGCGCTGCTGTCCTCCCTGTCCATCTCAAGGTGCTGGCTTGTTTCTTGAATACTATGGTTGTCGCTATAATTGAACTTGCTTGGGTCTGGTTTTAGGTGGTGCCTAGCAAGAGGTTTTTTCCCCTTGCTCTCGTGTTTGATGTGCTTACTTTTTTCTTCCGCAGGCAGCCTTGGGTATTTGCCAGTGTTGACCCTTCCCCGTTATGTCCTGCTCGTAGCGCTAAGGTTTGCTTCCTTTCTCCTGGTGTACATATGATGCTACTGCTATATAGAAAGCGGGTTCCTTTGTGTGCGTCTGGTTTTAGGTGGTGCCTAGCAAGAGTTTTTGTCCCCTGCTCTCGTGTCTGATGTGCTTTCTTTTCCCTTCTGCAGGCAGTCTTGGATACTTGGCAGGATTGATCCTTCCTCGTGCCGTCCTGCTCGTGTGGTACCAGAGTGTGGTAAAGCCCTCTCCTTCTGTAGGCTGTTTGGTTTTGGCAAGGAATATCCAGAGGTCATTGTGGTGGTGTCGTCTACCTCACATCCTCAGCTACTCTCTCAGGTGCAGCCCCCAATTTTGAGTTGGTTCATTTTGTTATTATTGGTCAGGTCTTGGGGCCGGAGGTGAAGACGACACAGCGGCGGGAGAAGCACGCAAGGTCAGCGGCCGTCCTCATCTGAGGGGCATCGCTCCTGTACCAATTGGCGTCCCCAAGCTGAGCTGTTATTCCTCATTGCAGATCTTAGTAGTAGCAGCGGCAGGTAATCAACATTTTTCTTCTCTCTATGGATTCATCTTGATCTAACAAATTACTTTCTGCTTTTCTTCTTTCTTTTTTTATCCTAGGTTACGCTTCTTATTACTAAGACTGATATTTCTGTGTATAGTTTTTAAATCTGTCCTTTAAAAGAGGCTAATGGAAGCTATTTAAATGATGAAATGTTCTTTATACAAATAATAAACTATGCAACTTTAGGTTCGATTTTCTAATTGAATTTGCTCTTACAGATGCAAGCCCATGTTTCTCAGTAAATTCATTTGTTTCAATTTTATAGGTCATGCAATACGTGTAATATGGCGCCACGACTTTGCGACTTTGCTCTTTCTTAGGAGGCGCACCACGTCCCTGCTCAAACGCCAAATTGGACAGGCTGAGGCTCGGCGTTGCCGCTCAGTGGCGGGCAGAGCTGAGCAAGAGTTGTGGCCAGATGGGCGCCGACCTGCGTGCACGTCCAGTCTATGAGCGAGGCCAAGGAGTTGCACCAGTGTGTTCGGCAGTGAGCGCAGCGAATCTTGATGAGACTAAGGTGAGTTTCTCCCCATCTTTCTTGCCCTCTTCTCCTGGTCTCAAAATATACGTGGGTTTGTAATATATGTGCAAGTGACACGTGCTCGATTTCTCACGCTTTATTCGCCATTATCAGAGGTCATCTTATACTTTCAGGCACATAAATATATGTTCCATAGCGGTTTTAAATGGAAGCTTAAATTTACTCTCTATTAATTATGCAGTGCATGTGGTGCATATGGTTTTCAGATATATATAATTTTCTATTAATAAGGTTACTGGGCAGGACGGAAGCCTGAGAATATTGGTTCAGAAACTAAACATCAAAGAATTGGTCTGTCGTCTGTTTTGTGTATTTCTGCTTTACCAGTTACATGATATGTTGTTGTTTTCAAGTTAATATAAATTCGATATTGCTCCTGCGGGATGAGAACATAGATTCGATGGGAGCCAAACGTGTGGGTATTTATTTAGAAATGGAAATCTTTATCACATGAATGGTTTCAACTGGTTACTACAAAATAAAATAAAAACTGCTAGGAATAATGTTAGTTCAAGGGATGGGAGATGGCCGTTCTTGTTTTACAGCTATGAGCAATTCTATGATAAATGATGTCTCTTGAGTTGCACTCATTACAGGATTGTTGTGCATAAGTACTCGTGCCTATCTTAGTTAATGTGTATAAATCAGCTGGGTTGAAGATTTCTGGGTAGTCATGAAAAACACTATCCGCTGTTTGTGTCCAAAACCATTTGCATGCCTTCTGGTCGGGTGATTATCTTCTCAATTTGTTAGCTTCGTGTTGAGAATTCTTGTATGTTCTGCTGTAGAATGCACATCACAATTGGTCACTGCATTTCTTTGTACAGATATGCCGGTGTTCTGCTTTAAATATATCCCAGTAAGAAAATATATACAACTAACCGTGAGCGAGGTTTATATTTTTTTTAGCATGTATCGTATTGGGTTATTGTCGTTCTAATACAGTTTGCGTTTTTAGATATATCTTGCATATATTTTTTTAGGCTTCTGTCCTCTGATATCGAATATGCTTGATTTTTTTCTCTGATGTACATGCCTATTCACCTGTTAATTATATGTAATTCTCTTATCCCTTCAAGAATTAATGTTGTAATTATACCGTGACAACCCCTAGAGTTTACTGTTTCCTTAGAGAATAATTAAGGAATATTGATTTACGGAATATTGATTTACGATATATAGTATATAGTAACATGGAATTTTTAGCACTTCAAATTTTGTCGTCATTTCTCAATTGCGCTTTATTTTGTTTATTATAAAGTGGCGATTCATTATCTGCATTTCTGCTCTTCAACCTGACAACTAACTTTCTGTACTTTCTTCTTGCAGTTTATTTGTATTCTTCATTGTGGTTGGATGTGAATGCTGGTGAAGTTGTTGTTGCGGGTGACAAATCTTAATCCATTAATGTGTTGGTACCTATTTAGGCATGCTGGTGCGCTCAACCCTGATGGAACCAGAGACTGGATCTTCTCGAGGCAAAGGAGGTGAGAGTAGTACCAATGTTGTTTGCTTCTTTAATTCATGTGAAGTTCTTTAGAGACTAGCTATGTCTCATTGCAATGTGCTTCATTCTACAGATTTTGTGGTAGGGGCATTAAGGAGAGACATGATTGACCTCACCATGCCCTCTAAAAGGAATCATCACAAATATTGGAGAAGGCCTCCTCATCGCACAACCCCGCGGGGCGCTGGCGCGACGTGGCAGCGAGAGACGTGGGTGGTTGAATCGGAGGCGCATGAGCTTGGCCTATCGCCGTCCTCTCCCTAGCCACTACCCTGATGTCTCCATCCCCTTCTCGACAAGGAGGAGGTTGCGCTTGATTCTTAGATAGCATCTAAGCAACATGACTATTTAAAGAACCTACAATACATGATGGAAGTGACATGCCTTTTTGCCCTGCTATTTTTCGTTCTAAATGAATTACCACACTTGAATATTCAGCTTGTGTCAGATGTGGATTTATGCTCTTCTCTGATATTGTAAAACAAAGATATTTTTTTGGTCTTTCTTTTGTATTTTTTAACATTTTGTGTTTTGCTGGATGTGCTTGACAATACAGGACTCCCAGCTCCTGTCCTCTTAATCTTTTCTGAGTGTAATCTTTTAACAAGTTACCACTTTTCCCATCCTGATAAGAGACACTTGCAATATTTGGATTGTTTTCACTCTGTTGTCGGTTTCAACTTGTTCGCTTGTCTACATTAAAGGTCTTAATCTCTATTTTATGCTGGTTCTATGGATTCAGGTCTGGTACAAAGAGGAATGGCGATGGCGTTCTTTAATTGTTTATCCAATGGGCATGATGAACCACCACCTTTGTCGGGGCAGGCTAATGATCATGATAAACCTGTCATTATTAGCACCGGTGCATTCCACCTGCCCCACGGGCACCTCCATCATCTTGTGTGCATATCTCCGCTCCGAGGGTAATGAATCAGTGCTCTGTTTAACTCCCCTGCTCAATTATATGTTACGTTTGGTGTATTTGGCCAAAGAAATCCATGTTTCAGTGTGTACATTATTAGGACCAGTTGGCTATATACATGACCTTCCTATTTTCCACATCTTCCATATGTCATTTAGAGAAAATTGGTTGAGTTAGTGTATTAATTCGTGTAGGTACATTGGTATGAGTTAGTTATGCTTTGCAAATGGTTCATGCGCTTACATTTGTTCGAGAATATCCCATCTCAACTTTCCGTTAGGTTCATTGATGCTTGGTTGCGTGAACTCCTGAAATATCATTGAATTCATTGATTTCTAGATTTTTTTTATCACCGTAGATGTAGAGATTATTTCATTTATTATTCCACACTTAATTAATTCATAAATGGAAGTGTACATAAAGAGAGCACACCTCATGATAACATGTGTCTCTGGTAAACAGAAGCACTAAACTTGAAGTTTGGTTTAGTTGTTGAGCAGATTGGAAACATTTTCATCCAAAGAACATTAGTCATTCAAGCACCATTATGCTTTAAACACATTCCATTCTTTTTATCACTAAAGTTAATCCACTAAATCCCCCATTTGGATATGTTGGGCTGGCACACAAAATAGAAGTGACAAACTATTTTGTTCCAAAATTTAGTTGTGCAAAATGTTGACGGTAATATAAAGCGGTCGATGTTCTCGTGAATAATTTCTTCTCATGGATCGAGTACTAAAATGGAACAATACTTGAATACCAAACTTGCTTCCAAAATTTCTCTACCCTGTAGACAACAGTGTTGCCGGACGGCACGGGTGGTGGCCTTGGCCTTGGCTCGGGCTGCCACACCCGACGACCTAGCCTGCGGGGCTGAGGTCGGCGAGGAGGATCGTGGCCCGGAAGACAGCAGCGGCGGACACACAGCTCGACAATGGCCTGGACAGCGATGGCCGCGGGCGCTCGGCTCGACGACCGGCGACGTGGCGGCGAGGAGGACGGCGAGGTGGTGTGGGATGCGGCCCAAAAGACAGCGGCGTCGGACGCACAGCTCGACGGCGGCCTGGACGGCGGTGGCCGCGGGCGCTCGGCTCGACGCCCGGCGACCTGGCGGCGAGGAGGAGGACAGTGAGGTGGCGTGGGACGGATCAATTTTTCCTCGAGAAGGCCATCTACTGCAGCTTGTGGCTCAATATCTTCTATGGCCGGCTGGGAATAGGGATTGGTCGCGGCTGTTGGAGTTGATGCGGTGGCGGAGGGGAGGAAGAGACATGGGCCGGCTTGGCCATGTTAGAGAGCAGCGCGGTGGCGACTCAGAATGGAAGGAGGAGATGGACGCACTAGGGGTCCAGTTCTAGAGCACCGAGGTCGGCTCCAACAACTTGTCGTGGACGCGCTTCGCCTCTGCACCCCGCCGTTCCTCAAGTTTGGGACATAGTGGTGGTGGATCCGACCAGACAAGGGGTCGTGAAGTCATCATCTCCACCCCAGGATGTTTCCTCGAGGCACTCGACATGGTGAGGACACGCTAAGAATCTCTCTGATGTTTTTCTTACGTTTTGCTATCGAGTGAATTGCTCTTTTCTTTGCTATTTAATCTGTTGTCAATGTTATTGTTCCTTGAAGGTTCCTCATTGATCAACATGGCAAACTATGTTATAATTCGTGAATTTTAGTTGTTTTTTTGCCATCAAATTTTTGTAGTAGTTTGTGTTAAAAATGACCTGATTCCAGCTATGCAACTTTATATAAAATTCGTAGCAACCTTATTAACATGATTACAATTAACACTTCATGTGTTTTTTGATATTGTTGACGGTCATGAGTGTGGTATATATACTCAAGAAGGCATGGGGCATCAGAGGCAAGCGGGCGAGCCTTCCCGGTGTCGTTGAGAGCTGCAGGCGGTATGCAACGACAGTGACGTTGAGCACAGCCTCCAATTCTCTTTTGGGTGTGGCACACCCTCCAAACATTTCTTGGCTCTGCCACTGCTTGGTGCATTGTTCTTAAATATTAATATTTCCAGTCGGAGTGACTAAGAACCCGACTAAGAACCCTGTTTGTGGATTTTGGATATGTGCTGTGTGTTTAAGACTAGGATGTTTCCGGTTTTTCACCGTTCTAACATATTTGATTTCTTAAACTTATGCGTATGTTGGGCCAAGGAGAAGCAGATTGTAGTGGATATATGAATGATATTCTTGCTCAAGTGAATGGTTCATATCTTTCTTTGGTTTCATAAAGGCTATACTGTCATTTATTTTCCATGCAAAGCATCACGATTTAGTTGATTGATTGCCTAGGTTAGTTTTGGAGCTCATCCTCGGAGTGCCTCTATGATATCTATGACCTTCCAAATTAATTTCCTTAGTTTCTTGGGCAACTACATATTTGTCAAGGCACCCGCAAAGTAACCATTACCGTACGAGAAAAAAAACTGTTAAAAACACAAGTTTTTCTTTTGCCTTCGTGGTATACTATTTAATTGGCATCTGTCTATATCAAATAAATTATTTAGCGGTCATTATTTATGCTTCATATTGATTCATTATCTTTTGTTTTCTATGATTTTTTCTGCTTCATATTCAAAACAACAGTCTGTAACGATGGTTAAAAAATTGTTGATTTTGGCTAAAATATCTTGTGAAGAGAAAATTCATTCACTATGGGGATGGTGATCTCTGATCAGTCCTGTCTTAGATATGGCTTACCATACTTTTCATATATGGATTAAATCTGGCATGCGCAGCCTATCCCAGCCCGAAAATCTCGGGCAAGGCTTGGGCTTATAGAAAAAATAAATTTAGTCATGGCTGGGCCAGGCATATCGGGCTTTGCATGGCTTTCCTAGGCTTGTGTCAGTCTTGGGCCTGAGTTTTCAGTATCGGGCTTTCTTCAGCTCGACCTGAAACCTGGCCCGACCCGGCATATGCCCATGTGTAATAGTGATGCACATTCTGGCATAATTTTGATTGTTGCACCAAATGGTAATGCTAGAAATATTGTTTCCCCCAAACCTCATTCGCGTTACGCCGAAAATTTACCATATACCGGTAATTTACCGCCTTCATATCCATGTATTTTTCCAGTTACTAGCTATTTATAATACTCACTTTTCAATTTTCCAAAGAGACGTTTGGGTCTGGGCTAAGAGAGTTTAAGAGAGGAAAGGGGGCTTTGAGATTCTACTCAGATAAATTACACCAGTGAAAAAACATAAAATGCCATGCTTGCCGCCATCCCGCCCAATTTAAAGCCCATAATCATATGCTCCATCAGATAGCTAACTATAACAATATACCATTTGAATTGATAAGGCGAAAATCTCTAGGTTAACTCATCATGCTTTTCTATGGAATAAAATTCCGGAAAAAATCCATTATTTGCGCCAGTGGCGCAATTAAATCTGGAAGTGGATCATAGTCCAAATCCAAAAAGCCGAAGTCCAAATAAGCGGCCAATACCAAGTAATCCACTCCATATCCGGTCCACATGTAACATTGTATTATCCAAGTCCATCCAAGTCCAAGTTGTATTATCCAAATCCATCCAAATCCAAATGGACTTCCACATACAGGTAAACCACGTACAACTTGTCGTAATAACTACTGCATCAACCGTGATAGATGAACAGAAAAAAAAGCCCAGTAATTCATGTGAGGATGGGTGGCCGTCGGTGAGCGGCGTGAATGGGATCGCCAGTGATCTGCGAGGACGGGGTGGCTGCTAGTGAGCGGCGGGGCAGGGTCACCTGCGAGGACGCGGTTTCTGCCGGCGGGGAGACAGGGACTGCAGCGTTGATCTGATGCGGGTGATTGTAGTTGAGGGATGGGGCGAAGGGCAGGAGAGTACTTGAAAGGCGAGGGATCCGAGGCGGCGGAGGGACTGCCGGCGGCGCAGAGGCGGCAGAGGGATCGCCGGCGGCGCAGAGGAAGCGCAACGATTCGGGGAAGAAGAGAGCAGTTCGAAGGGGATTCACACAGGTCCAGTTGACGATGGGTTATCCAACTTTCGCGTCCAAGTCCATCTAGTGAAATTGGACCCAATATCCTGTTGTGGTCCAAGTCCAGTAGAGCCCAATCCAAGTGGATCCAATTTATTTCCGGTCCAAAGTCCATGGACCTTAGAGATCCAATTCCAGATTTAGGCGCAATGGGTCATCTAGTAAGTAAACGTATGTGTGTGTTTACTCAAAAGCTACATGATGCTAATAGCCATCATGTAGTCTTCCTCTGGTGGTATTTTAGTCTGCACTGAAATAATACATTAAGTAATGAAATGTGCACGAACACATATCAACACCGACTCAAATGTAGCAGGATTAGCCTAACACTCAAAGTCAGGAATTAAGCCGAAGAGTTAAATAATTATTGCACACTCCAACCTAGAATTTCACTTGTACACCAAAGTAGCCGGAAAAAGGGTCGATGCCGCGTTCCACGACCCAGATCAAGGGTTGGGAACGACGACGGGTCGGGGTGGGCCGGTTGCGGGCACACCCCGTTTGATGCCTCTGATCCCTAATGACTACACAAGATAGCAAGAAGAAGAGAAAAGGTCACTCAAAACAGGCGTCCCGCCGTAGTCCGCCCGTGCGCCGCTATACGGGATGAGATCACTAGGGTAGATCGTCGGAGGCACAGTTGTACTGGATGAACAAATGAAGTAGGAGTATTTAGGGATCAATAGATGGAGGATTTGGGGGGGTAGGACCGAAGGGGTATTTTTTTTTGAGACAACCGTAGGAGGGAAAAAACACATTATGGTAATATTTCAAAGGAAGACAAGACCACGTAATTGGTGGAAAAATCTCAGATAAAATGTTGTAAATACCACGGTCCATTTTATGGAACCGGGATCGTCGACCCAAAATTAAGTGGATCCCCGTCCACGTCCCAGATTAGTGCCATGGAGATGTATACCTCTCGTCGAACCTCATTCCCTACGGTGGCCATTCTCGGCCCTCGACCCCGTTCCTCGACCCGAGCGACCCAAATTTCTGGCAACTATGTTGTATACACCTATTAGGAAAATCACACCTTCAATGATGGAATTTGAAGACTAATATCTGAATGCTGATTCAATTGGATAATGTGGATAAGAAAAGTTTGTCGAATATACAGTCAGAAATCTCTGTTGTATTGCCACTACACTTGCAGGGAAAAAGTAAAACTTGGTTTTGCTTGTTTCTTTGTCACTAGCTTTCTAAACGTGGGATGCTTCTTAAACTGAACTTAACTGAAGAAGAAAGATCATTCACACACTTGTATATCTGGTGGCCAACAAGTATAGGACAATGAGCATCCACATATGCTTGCAAATCACAGCAGTAACCGTAGGTTTCAAAGACTTAACTAAATGCTGACTCAATTGGATAAAGTAGGTGAAGACTAATTTGTCCAGCATACATCTTTTTAACCATTGCGCATAGGCGCAGCTACTGAATACAACTGCGTCAAATGTCAAATGCAGATTCTACTTTGTTGATACATGGCTCACCTCCCACTCTTACAAGGTGCCTAGGAGCACGTGCTGCAGCTAGCTCTTGCATGAGAGCTCACTCCTCTTCTCTCTCCTATTCTCTCTCTTCCATGTCATCACAAAAATATTATTCTAATCCTTATAGCCCGCTTACATAAGCTTATTGTACTTGCTCTAAGTGTTTGGGGCCTTGGACGAGTTGCAATTTGGTTTATGAAGACAGTAAATGAGATGTTGCTATACCTGTGTTGACATGCATTAGTGGTAGATTAATGCTGACTGTCTAGCCTGGAGTTCGTGGAAAGATGATCTTTAAGTGACCTTTGCTTATCTTTTTTTTCCTTTGAAGTAAACTATGAGCTCTATTAGGAACCAACATGGCCCAAATCGGTATGCTTGTTCACCGTTTGGTCGAAGTCGGCCAAACCGCCAACCTAACCCGCACCAGACGAGGCGAGGAGTTCAGCACGGGTTCACCGGTTTTAGGGCTCGCGGGTGAAAATGTGAAGGCGGTGCGGTTTTAGACGGTATGGAACACGCGAAACCGTCGACACTACTAAGATGAAAATCCACAATCACAAGGAAAAAGGCATGAGGGAACGCGAGGCTGGCGGCACTAACTTCCAATGCCCAGATGGAGATGGAGGACTACAGAATCTGACCACAACCACGCGAAAGCATGACTTGTTGTTATAAGAAACATTGCATTTTCTAGCCATGGAAAGAAAACACTACTTCTCCGTTCCACGTTTAGTTCAATTATTATATGGATTTGCTAAATTATGTCGTTCTGGTTGAGCCTATGTACATTGATTTTTCATAGCAATAGCCTCCTGTACAAATCATCAACATGAAAATACATTATTGCCTTTATTAACGGTCCTAAAGTCGGGCCACCCCAACACAATACGTTTATTTCATCCAAAAAAAAATATGTTTCAAGGTATCTCATTTCCAGCGATCCACTTCTCAACTAATTGTTCTCAACATGTCTCCTAATATTACATGTGCGTGCACGTGCAATTCTACTAGTACAGTGGAAGGTGAAGAACTGGGGCTAAGGGCATCTCCAGCCGTCCCCCCAGAGCCCCCCCAAGCGGCGTTTTTCGCGTCGTTTCGCACCAGTCGCCCCCCCAGGAACCGATTTAGCGCCGCTTTCCGCCGTTTTTCGCGCCGTTTGGCGCCGCCGAACCCAGGCCGAACCCAGTGCGCTGGGTTCGGCTTGGGAGGGGGGGACGAAATGCGCGCGTGGGCCACGCCTGTCGGCGACGGAAGACGATTTCCCTCCCTTTTTTCGGCGCTTCCCTCCACTTTCCCCCCACATGTACCCCTCCCCCCGGTCCATTCCCGCCATTTCCCCCCGCCCCCGAGATCTAGACGCCATGGCTCCCGCCCGATTTACAGGACCGCGCGCCGCCGCCACCGCCGTATCCGTTCCCGCGGCCTCCGAACCGGCCAAGAAACCGCGCAAGCCGAGAGCGCCGAAGGAGCGGCCGCCCGACATGTCGAACAAGGAGTGGATCGCCGAGAGGTCGCGCCTGGAAACGGCCAACATCAAGCGCCGGGGGAGGGAGGCGGCGCAGCGGCAGAGGCAGCTGATGGCGCAGCTGCAGGCGGAGGAGCAGGCCGCCGCCGAGGAAGCCGAGCTGGAGGACGAGGAGGAGGAGGCCGCGCCGGACGAGCCACCTACGCCGGTCGCAGCCGCGGCGCCGCTCGCCAAGAAGAAGAGCCCTTTCGGCCCCATGTTCGCCGGCTGGAAGCAGTCGCCGTCGCCACGCATGTCACCGCACCCGCCGCCTGCGTGGTTCGTCGAAGGCGATTCCCTGGGAGGCTTCAACCCCAACCTCACCTTCCCCTACCACCCGCCGATGATGTATGGCGCCGCGCCGGGCTACGCAGCTTCCCCGTCCCACCGCCGTGCAATTCTCGCCGGGCTTCAGCCCCAAGACAGCTACATGGAGGAGATCATCGCGTCCGGCTCGATGGCGCGGCGGCGAGCCCGGGCTTCCTCGAGCACAGCGGGGAGTTCTTCGCGCAGTGCGGTGACGACTACGTCGAAGGTGGCTCCGGCACGCAGGCGACGGAGGAGCAGGACGAAGACGACGAGGCGGACGAGACGCCGGTGGTGCCAGAGGGGACAGACCAGGCCGGCGATGGCCGAAAGCGCCGTGGTCCTGGCCGTCCCCGCAAGGAACCCAAGGTGCCCCTGCCCCCGCTGAGCCTCGCATCAAGTGGCTGAACAGGGAGGACGCCCTCCTCGCCGAGGCGTGGAAGACGATCATCTTGGACCCGATCGTCGGCGCGAACCAGCACGTCGACAGCTACTGGAAGCGGGTGAAGACGGCGTACGACGAGCGCCGCATGATCGACCCCTACTACGCCTGTTGCATCACCGACCGTGGCCAGAAGGCCATGGCGAACCATTGGGCGAACATCCAGGCGTCCTGCAACAAATGGCACGGCATCCAGGAGGAGATCTCGATGAGGCCGCAGAGCGGCGCCAACCGCGAGATGGAGATCGTCCGGATGCTGGAGGCGTACAAGAACGACGAGGGCTCCGACTTCAAGTTCCTCCACGTCTTCGTCCTCATCGAGAAGTGCGAGAAGTGGGCGGAGGTGCGGCGGTCGATCGGCAAGGGCAAGGAGTATGTTCCCGACGCGGTGGTTGCAGGTGCGTCCGAAGGGCGTCCGCTGATGGGCCACAAGAAAGCCAAGCTGGCTAGGGACGGCGCGCCGGCAGCGGCAAAGCTCCAGGCGTCCATCGAGACCTGCATCGCCGACGCCCAGGTCCAGGCCATCAAGAGGGAGGAGGTCTCCAAACAGCGATGGGCGGCGCTCATGGCCAACTCGCAGGTCAAGATCGACCTCCTCAGGACTGGCACCGCGGCGAAGAAGAGGAACAACGACCTCGCCTTCCTCACGGGCGGCGACCCGGCCGCGATGACCCCCGAGGTGAGAGCTTGGTTCCTGGCGTAGTGCAACCTCATCCTGACCGACATCAGCACGCCCCCGGCCCCGACTACGTCGTCTGGTGGCACCAGCTACACCACCGCGCCGACGAGCACGCACGTCGACATGGAGGATGCCGCGACCGTCGTCGACAAGGATGCCGAGCCCGTCGTCGACCTGGAGAATGACGCGCCCGTCGTCGACAAGGATGCCGCGCCCGCCGTCCACTCCGACGCCGTCATCGACCTGGAGGATGCTGGGCCGAGCTCGTCGCCTGCTCCGACGCCAGCCGACGCTTCTGCCTGATCGCCTACGTTTGCCCACGCCGCGCGCGCTCGTCTGTGTGATTCGATCTGGACTATATTTGATCGCTCACCTGTGGCGTTTTTGTAATATGATCGCCCGAAACCATGGCTGCTGATCGCCGAACTAGGGCTCTATTTTTTGGGGCGGGAAGATGAACTTTCAAATGATATCGCAGGTTTCTTTTCTGGGCCGCCGAACGGCTGGTGAAATCGCCCCCCAGGTTTTGGTGCGGCCCGGCGCTATCGATAAAAAGCGCCGATCTGAAACCTGGGGGGCCGAACGACTAGAGATGCCCTAATCGTGTGCGGGTAAGCTCTATAGAGGCCACCTATCGTGCTCTACATCATCATATATGGGCCAGCCCATCGCCTGGCTACGAAACTTGTCGTGACTCTTCTCTTTTTCCCCCAAAACATCGCTTCTCTAGGAAAAGCGAGCGAAAACCCCACCCGCTTCCCGCCCGAATCCCCCAAACTCGCCGCCGGCAGCCGCGCCTGTCGCCGGTGATGTCGGCGGCCGCCGCCGATGGCCCTCCCTCGTCGCAGGGCCCCCCACCGCCCACCGTAGAATCCGTCCTCGATCTCGCCTCCCGCGACCCCTCCGCCGCGGTACCCCTCCTACCTGCTCTCCCGACGCACGCCCTCGCCGACCTCCTCTGTTCCCTCTCCGCCGCCTCCCCCCCGAACCACCTCTCCCTCCTCCCAGCCCTGCTCTCCCTCTCTCCAAACCCCTCCGCCGCTTCCGCTGTCTTCTCCTCCCTCCTCAACGCGCCCAGCTGGCCCTCTCCGACCCTCCTCGCCGTCGCCTCCCTCCTGCGCGACCTCCCCGCCCCATTCCGGTCCCGCGTCCCCGACTGCCTCGCTAAGATTCTCTCCCTCCTTCCCAGCGCCGATGTCCAGGACCTCCCCGCACTCGCCTACCAGCTCCTCCTCCTCGCCTCCAAGCCGCTCCACCCCCGGGCCGTCCTCGCGGGCCTCCTCCGCTTCTTCGGTGGCCGCCGCGGCGCCCGTGCGCGCGCCCCGCCGTCCATCGCACGACAGGTCGAGGGAACCGTGCTGATGCACATCGCCTTCGCGGTTAAGCAGGACCCTGCACTGGCAAGGGAGGTAGTAGCCGCCGTCAAGGCCGATGCCGCGGGCGTGCTCAATGGGTTCGCCGTGGCGGTACTGCTCTCCGTGGCACGCGTGCGGAGGTTTAATGACGGTGCCGTGGGCGTGCTCCGGGACGCTGCCGCTACGTCACGCCGGGATTATCGGATGTCGAGGTGAGGGCATTGGCTAATTGGGATGCATTTAGGGTAGATATTTGTTCTGATTGGCTGGTTTCGTAATTGGTGTCATCCAGGCGCTGCAAGTGGTTGCCAGATTGCCTCAAAGAGGAAAGCACGCGGATCGCTCATTGCGTTGAGAAGGCATTACTGAAAGCCGTGAGGAATCTGTATTTTGATTCTGTGATGTGAACTGCTAACTGATCAGAATACCTAGGATTCATATTTCTCTTTTGAGATTGTAATTTGGGCCAAATATGCAGGTTGCTGAGAGCATTGGTGGGAGGGAGCAAGTTCTTCCAAGCATTGTTCAGGTAGGTTTTCTCCTGTTAGAAGTCTCAGATGGTGATCGAGGGGAGGAAGATGGTACGGGTGAAGGGGTTATGAGCACTGAAGAAGTAGGTGTTAATATGCTCAGGTCACTGTTTGAGATCCACGAAATGGCACGGACTGAGGTATGATCAAGGAAATCTGATCTTTTTGCTAGTGAATCAGTTATGCTTACCTGCTCGTTTCATGTAATATGACATAGTGTGTTTCCATTTCGTTTACTTGAGGTCAGATAATTGAGCAATGCAAGTTCCGGATTCTATCAGCAAAGCCTCAGCAAATTGCACCAGTTCTTCGGTAACAGAAGCTGGAAATCCCAATAATAGCTTGCTGAGTATATTTTCTTTTTAATAAAATCTATTTTTACCTACAGGTTGCTTGGATGCCTAGTTCGGAATCATCCATTTCCAATGGCAGAATACATTGCACACCTGAAGGAGTTGCTGGACTATTTCTCCTTCATGAATGACAAGATATCGACAGGTCTGATCAATTGCATCTTGCCACTCACAAAGTTCAACCGTGATCTCAAGGTCTGTGATCTTCACATTATTCCATGTTTTTGTGGTTGTTAAACAAGTATGATGATTGTTGTGGTATTTAATTTTCAGGATTACATAATATTGGTTGTACGGAAGGCCATGTTCAAGCGGGAGGATGCTGTTCGGATTGCTGCTACAAATGCTATAGTTGAGCTGATTGTTACAGAAAGCGAGTATAGGAAAAATGAAGCTAATCCTTTTCAAGACTCATCAAGTCAACCGAGCTCTAGCCAGCAACCTGAAATACACCGAGAGGTTGGTGGCGTCCTCTTTCAAGAATTAAGTGGATTGCTTCAGAGATGTCTCTCTCAGCAGGTATAACGTGCTATACAACTATACTGTGCCACCCATTAGTTCTACTTCTATCCTTCATCTCTAGAAATGATAATACTCCCTCCGTCCCAATAAGTTGTTATTACAATCAATGGGATGATTCCTAAACATCTCTATTCTGCTATTACAGGCTAGAGTCAAAATTGTCTTGTATGAGGGTCTTATTCGAATAGTTACCTCTGATCCAGTTGTTGCAGACAGTGTCCTTGATTTCCTGTGGCCCCACTTCTTAAATTATTACATAGAGGTAAAGCTGCCTAAGAGATTCTTGTGTCTACTTGTGTCTGCTCCGTTCTGTAGATTCTTTCGAGAACATTCTTTTAGCACCATATAAAGTTATTCTAATGGAATATTGTTGCCTGAATTTCTTCAGGGTGCAGAATGCCCCCTCAAAATGGATTCATGCTTTAAAGTCGAGGACGCCAAAGTGTGCATTGTGGAACCTTTGGATTGCCTACTGTCATGTGTCTCGTGTATTCTTCGTGTTCTGCAAAATAGTAAATGTCCGCGACCACGTGATGCATATTGGAACTGTTTTGGTTTTGCTCCTACGCAGGATAATGAGGTTTGCTCTTTCCTCATTTTGAAGTCCTTAACTAAAGGCTTTAAACAAATTATATTTCTAACCGGAGCTACTGTCAGGTTGGAAGATCCTCGTCAAAGGACTTGTTCATGAAAGGATTATCAAATATCCAAAAGTATTTGAGGAAATGTCTCACAGAAGGTTGTGACAAAGGCAGACCATTAGTGATTTTATTCCATATGACACCTATTTTTGTGCTTACAGTTTATTGATTTATAATAGATAAAAAAGGACAGACCCAAGAAGCTGGCTCTACTTCTTCATCTTCGGAGATAGTTCATTGTCATAACACTTTTATGCCCGGAATCATTGAGGTTTTTGTTGATTTTGCCGCTTCAAAACTAGCGGAAGCTGCTGACGAACCAAAGGAGAATTTAGAAAAAGAAATTCTGGAGCTGGTTCATGCTCACAGTGTCTTTGAGAGGAAAACAAGTAAGAACAGGGAGAAGGTTGCACGAGGAAGAGGGGATTCAAGAGGTGCTACAGATAGGCAGACTAATGAACCCAAGGAAAATTCAAATGCTTCTTTGCTGAAATTATATGAAAAGAGGGGGAAATTTACGAATTCAAGTTTATATGAACTCGTAGTGATGTGTGTCAAACTGTGCAATGCCGATAACTATGATAAATGCAGTCAGCGTCCTAGCCAATATAAATTGAACCAGTGTTCCAGTCTATTATCTTTTGTACTGAAAGCCTGTCTTGAAATGTTGACATCACTTACAGCTAAGGCAAGTGATGTGACCATTGGAAATCTGAGAAGAATGACGTATGAAGATGTCAAAAAGTTAGCGCAGCCAATTGTGAAGCTCATATGGTGGCTTATCTTAGATTCAGAGAATGGCGGTTTCAAGAAGAACACAACCCAAGGGAAGAAAACAGTTGAAAACAAAAGGGATCAATTATACCTGGCATTGGCATGCTTTAAAGAACTGTTTAAACTGAGTGTATCAGAAGATCGTTCAAGTGAAACTATTGATCTTCTGATATCTTCGGCTCCTTCACATATAGAGGATATGATGGATGCTGACCAGCCTGACAACGACGCCACTATGACTGAGAGTCCAGAAAAAAGAGGCACTCATGTGTTTCTGAACATACTGAAGATGTTATATGCTAGAGCGCTTTCCCAATCCCTTTTACGTGAATCTGAGGTAAGTCTAATGGTAATTTAAGCAGGAAATCAACGCATGATGGATTGTGTTTCACTGGATAACATTAGTATAATTATGATTATCATTCACACTAATTTAACAAAATAAGCATAATCCCACTAGATGCTTCTGCTTCTGCACCGTCCATTTCCTTGGATATATTCACACTCCTAGTGTTGCATTTTCCTTGTTGCCCAAACCTGCTGTTCTCAGTTTTCGAGAGATCTTTGTTTTAAGTCTGTACCAGTGTGACATGCCATGTACGTTGTTATGTAATACTTGTTGAAAATAGAAGTAAACAGTTTGATCTTAATAGTCTGCGTTGGTAGATAAACTAAAGTTCACACATTAAAAATAGCTAACATCCGTGTTCATTTCTGCAGGCTGTAACTGAATTGATTTTTGGCATATCAAGGATTCTGCATCCTGAACAAAGGCATCTTGCCGGACATTGGGCTGCAGGCTTATGTAGGAAGAAAACCGTCCAAAACCCAAGCACCGCCCAAGATGTGGTAAAAATTGCTTTCCATCTTATGACGGCTCCAGATGACATGATTCTTGTGCATGAGATGACAACAGAGTTGAAGAAATTAATAGCCACTGGAGACGAAGATTCTGTAGATTCTTCTGAGGCATTTCTTATTGTCAATTGCAAAACGAAAAATCACCTTGCTGCTGTCTTCCTTCATATGGTTGAGTCATCTCTTATTGAACTGGAATGGGGTTTTGGTAAGCTTAAGGCAATGCTTACATTAGGTTACGGTTCTTCTAACGTTGATGAGGATCAGCCAGCAGATGAAAGGACGCAAAGACTATATTGGGAGGAAGCACTCTACTCAAGATCAACATCAGTAGTCCATGTCCTTTCATCTTTTACACATATGAGCCTTAAAGGTAGGTTGAAAAGCTATCATAAAACTCGTTATTGTTCCATTCCCTGATGAACTCTGATTTTACCTTTGCATTTCTCAGACTCTCAAGCAGAACAGTTTCTAAAACTGACTGCGAAGTTCTACAAGCTCTTGGCCCGCATGTCAAAGTCTCAGATTGCCCCTAAGGGTTATAAGCAGTTCATACCAGGTCTGAAATTCCAGAAACTGGCAGAAGTGACTTGCAGGATGCTTACTGCTCCACTTTACAACTTTGTCTCAATACTTCAAGAGGTATGTGGCACTCTATAAACACACCATTGATGCTTATTGCTTATGTGACCTCAGTTTAAAAATTACTTGTTTTTTCTTTTCCTTTCTTCTGTGATTACAGAATCAGCAACCATGCAAAAAAGGGATCCTCGCCAAGATCAAAAGGGAGAGCAAATGCATTCCTGATCTTATTTTCCAGGTGGAGGATTATGAGAAGTACCTAATCCAGTTAAGCAAGCTCACAAAGGTGAACCTTTTGAGGCATGCCAAGCGTAGCGTAGCAAGAGATTTTCAGATACAACCAAAGGAGAAAGCTGAAGAAGAACAACCTGAAGGGAATTCTACTCCAGCCAGTGCCGCATCAGCTGAGAGTGACCCTGATGAGGATGCGGGAGAAGGTCCAGATGTTCCTGCTGATGAAAACCTGCAGTCCAGTGCACAACGTGATAATGTCGTCCAAGATTCTGAATCTGATGGAGATGGTGATGAGGAGGAAATATTAGCACAGCGGAACAGAGCTAAGACTAACCAAATGGTCCAAGATTCTGAATCTGATGGAGAAGAGGAGGAAATATTAGCACAAAGGAAGAGAGCCAAGACAAACCAAGCCGTCCAAGATTCTGAATCTGATGGAGAAGAGGAGGAAATATTAGCACAAAGGAAGAGAGCCAAGACAAACCAAGCCGTCCAAGATTCTGAATCTGATGGAGAAGAGGAGGAGATATTAGCACGAAGGAAGAGAGCTAAGACAAACCAAATCGTTGAAGACTCTGAATCTGATGAAGAGGAGTGAATCTTCTGTAGGCAGCAATTGCAAAGTACTATAAGTATATGTATGGCGCTAAGTCAGGAAATGTACAGCACAATTTGTAGATAGTCATGAACTGTCTTTGCAGGTTAACAAACATGTTGATTTTAGACGATATATTGATGTAGCGGTCGCTGCGCTCTTGCTCCTGGTTATGTTTTTCCTGTGAATTTTTACAGATATGACATCGTATCATATTTCTTTTGGAGCGAGACAGTGATACTATGTTGGCCATCTTTATCTTCCCTGTCGTATGAACTGCAACCTTGTACCTTTTTAGAACTACATGCAAAGTTGTACCTTATTTTACTGCAAGGACTAACTTCCTCCACAAAGAGCTGCTTTGATTCAAAGGAATTCTATATGATTTTTGGCGGATTCAATCCTATAGGGAAATTTCCTATCTTGGTAGTTTCATTCGTAGGATTGGATCCTATAGAAAAATTTCCTAAGGAATCATTTGTACTACTTCCTATAGGAAATCTAGTATTTATTCCAATCTCTTTTTACAATTCCTTTGATGGAAACAAACTTTGGTGCACACAAAATTCTATAGGATTGGAGTGAGCACGACATTGCAATCCTATATTTTTCTATTACTACATTTTTCATATCCTATGAATTAAGGAGCCCTTAAGCAAGTTCAGTTTTTTGTTGTTGTCGAGGAGGCAACTTCAGATATTGATTGGCTTGTTGGCCAGGTAGCATATCATCCCAGTTCATGTCTACAAGGCACTCCCTCCGTTCCAAAGTAGATGACTTTCATTTGTCCACATATGCATGTATCTAGACATGTTTTAGTGTTTAGATACACGCATCTATCTATACTTCTTATAAAGCAAAACCCCACTAACATGCATTAATTATTTTTCTATCTCAACATGCAACCTATCCACATCATCTATCATATTAGCCAATCAATTGTCCATGTCATCTTCACTAATATTTATTAATCATGCAAGCTACACATCATATATTTATTAAAACATTCAATTGTTCAAATTAACAATTTATAATACATAGTACTCATCACATGTATATTAATGTTTACTATCTCGAGATAAACTGATGTTTACATGTTTCTTTAGACAACATGATGTGTCATGCATGTGTTTTTAGAAAAGAATGTTGAGACCCTATCCTCTGCATCGAAATTATGCATATGAAATTTATTATAATTCCTAAATGGATCCCGCTGCAACGCGCGGGGACGATCTTTCTGATGTGGAACAGGGGAATCCCATTCTACTCGACCGCACCAAGCCACCGAACCGGACGGACCCAACGAAACCCGACCTGGTGGGCGCAAACCCATTCGACTCGACCGCACCAACGCCAAGCCTATATAAGCCTCACTCTCTCGACCCGCCCGGAAAACCCTAGAACCCGCCCCTCCTCCGCCGCCGCCGCTCCAGCCGCGTCACCGCCGCACGCCGCCATGGTAACGTATCTCTTGGCCCTTCGGTCCCTCATCTCTGTAACCGTGGACCCGAGCTCAACCATCTCCCCTCCTCTCCTGGCAGGGTATCGACCTCGTCGCCGGCGGCAGGAACAAGAGGACCAAGCGCGTCGCGCCAAAGTCGGATGATGTCTACCTCAAGCTTCTGGTGAAGGTAACTCCGGCGTCCATCTCGACCACCTTCCCATTTCCTGCCCGAATTTCGGATTTCTGAGTGTCCCGATCTGTGCGCGCAGCTCTACCGCTTCCTGGTGCGGAGGACCAAGAGCCACTTCAATGCCGTGATCCTGAAGCGTCTTTTCATGAGCAAGACCAACCGCCCGCCGCTCTCGATGCGCCGCCTCGTCAAGTTCATGGAGGGCAAGGTCTCTGTTTCCTCCCTGTTCGTTTCGTTTGGAGTATATTGATGCAACTTTCCTTACTTTTGTATGGCCCTCTTCGTGTTTGTAATCGTGGGGTCGCAGGATAACCAGATCGCTGTGGTCGTGGGCACCATTACCGACGACAAGAGAGTCTACGAGGTGCCGGCGATCAAGGTGGCCGCGCTCAGGTTCACCGAGACGGCCAGGGCCCGCATTGTGAATGCTGGTGGAGAGTGCCTCACCTTTGACCAACTGGCGCTACGAGCTCCTCTTGGTCAGAACACGGTAATTTCTGCTGCTCACCTTATATTCTCATTCTCGTTAGTCACTATAAGCTGGTGTTTGTATGAGCATTGATATTGAAGTTCAGGGTGGTTAATAGTGCCAAACTGGCGAACCATAGGAATGAATTCACTATATTCCTGTCCTGTGGTAGGTTCTGTATTTGCTAATATTTCTTATCCTTTCCGCATCTAATGCATTTGAAATTTGTACTGTTTAACTGAACTTAGGCATCCCAGACATGAAAAACATCCCCACCTCACTAGTTCCTACATTTGAATCGTCTTCCCTTGATCCTTCTAAGGTGGAAGTACCTGTATCTTCATTGTGTTAGAATTTTACAGTATTCACAAGTAGTAGATAGAAGGATGCGTCAAGTAATCTTCCCTTTACTTTGTTAGTCGTTTCCTGTTCATACTGGTGTCTGCATGGTGCTAACCCCGGGCTTGTTGGATTACAATCCTATGAAGAAGGAAGCCCCAATGCCTGTGCTAAATCCATGATACCATTCAGTGTTGCAGGTCATGACACTTCTTGTGATTGAGTGGTCCGTGTCAAAGTAATGGATACATTCACATCTCATCTCTTGTCCTTACAAACAGAAATTGAATTGGTTTGATTGATGGCAGTGAGATATTACCCGCGCTTCTGATAAATCCATGAAGCACAAGGGAAATAATGGTTGGATTTCTTAATATGAGCCATACAGCCATCACCCTTCTTCGTTTTATCCTTCTAGTTTTCTCTTCTTGGCTAACGTGTGTGGTGTGCTCTGGTTTGCCATGACCGATGATTCAAACCTTCAGCATTTATGCCAGTTCTGCTTCTGAGAATTCATGACTGAGAAAGCTGTGATAGATCTGAGCCTTGTACCTGGCTACGTGCACATCTTTCTAGGATAATTAATGACTTTGAGTGTACACTTGGATTAGTTATATTCTGGTTTGGCATGACTGATGATTCAAACCTTCAGCTTACATGCTTCTGAGAATTCATGACTGGGAAAGCTGAGATAGATCTGAGCCTTGTACCTGCACATCTTTCTAGGATAATTAATGATTTTGAGTGTACACTTGCATTAGTTATATTCTTCTTGGGAACCTGCACGGGCCAAGGAAGTTTAGCTGATGCATAAATTTATATGGTTGTCTTACCAGCCCATTGCTTACTATGGTTGCTTTGGTGCCAAATATTCTAACCAAAATTCCGCTCTTTCATCTCAGTACATAGTGGTTAGAATATTTTTAAGCTTATTGTCTGATGCCACCAGCTGACTACCTTTATTTTTATATAATCTTTTTATTTCTTGAACTGCTTACTGGTTTTGTGTTTGACTGTTTAGTATTGGAATAATGACAGACGATGCTTAATTTTATGCTACACTGAATCTGATGTGTGCAGAAATAGTCCTCACATTGTCTGATGCCACTACTGTGATTTTATTGTACAGTTTTTTTTTCCTGAGTGGCTTGTTTTATATTGGACCAAATGTTATTCGAAAAATGTCGTATGGTGCATTTTATGCTATGCTAGTGCAATTTGTGGACAGATACTTCGGTTATTGTCTCTTCCATTCATAGCTATTGATGCATGCAAAGTCTAAAAGTAGGATATTGAAAAGGCCATCTTTTTGGGTATTGGGATATAATGTTTCAGTTTTAGTCTTTGAAAACCTCCTTTTTACTGGCCCAGTACACTGTTATTGACTGTACAGGAGCAAATCCTCACAATTTAACATTTTATACCAGGTTCTCCTGAGGGGTCCTAAGAACGCTCGCGAGGCCGTGAGGCACTTCGGCAAGGCTCCTGGTGTACCGCACAGCCACACCAAGCCTTACGTCCGCTCCAAGGGAAGGAAGTTTGAGAAGGCAAGAGGAAGGAGGAACAGCAGAGGCTTCAAGGTCTAGGTTATTGGAACCGTATCCGTGTGCTATACAGCCACACCAGCTCATGTTTATGTCTGAGACTTGTGTTATTACTGAAGCGCCAGGATCCTCTAAATTTTGTTCGATTGCCATGCACTGTGCAAGAAATTTACGTGTGTCTTGTCTAGACACTGGGATTTGTGCTTTGGATCCGTGCTTCTCTCTGGTTTTTGGGACTGATTGGAGCTCTGGAAATATCTATGCTTAACGCTCCTGAAGACTTTAGCATCTCCAACAGACGCCCAAAGAAAGGGCGTGCTAAAATAGGTTTACAGTGCGAGTTTTAGCGTGGGATGCCAATATCACTTTATAAGATGCTAAATACAGCGGGCAATCGTGCAGCGGTTTACTGGTCGCACTAAAAACTATGGGCTGCCAATATCACTTTACAAGATGCAAAATACAGCGCGCAATCCTGCAGCGGTTTACCAGTCGCACTAAAAACTAAAAAAAGTACAGCACCCAAACATGTTTCTTCAAAAAACAGGTTCATAATGTTTGAAAAACGCAATCCGGTGGAACGCGGCCAGGCTGCTGCAGGGCCGGCGAGCTTGCCGCCACCGTCCGGATCGAGGAGGAATGCACGCCATGGAACGTGGCCAGGTCGCTGCAGGGACGGCTAGCTCGCCGCGCCGCCACCGTTTAGGTCGAGGAGAACGCCTAGACCATGACGGCGGGAAGACCCTCGTAGTCCTGTTCCATGCGGCCGACGTCGTCGTTGCCTCCGGTGGTCTAGGCGTTCTACCCGCTCAACCACGTGCTCGGCCCGGAGGCCACCATGGGCTCTCGCTGCCCGTGCTGTCGGTACAGGTACCAGTGAACGCGGAGGGCTCCGCGTTCAGGCCTGCTCCGGAAGCCCGAGGTGGCCTGCTCCGTGTTCAGTCCGTCGAGGACCGAACATAAAGACACGCAGGCGAGCGGTGGGCGGTGGCGGAGATGGAGGCGCTGGGGCCGTGGGAGCTCGACGGTAGCAGCCATGGAGGCGCCGTGGCCGTGGCCAACTTCTGTCCTCGGTCTTCCCTGTGTGTGCGTGAGGTGAACTTTCGGCAGTTGGTCGTAGGATACCGCATTGGGCGCGGCGCTGGACAAAAAAAAAAAAAAAAAAGGGACGTGGCCAATTTTTCGGCGTCCCCGCGCTAAAATGACGGTTTTTTGGGCGCGGCGCTAATTTACGACTACGGTTGGAGATCCTCTTATGGAGGTCCCATACTACACGCCACCGTGAGGCCATCCCCTCTCTGCCAGCGTTGTACCTTACTGATTGATGTAGCCCATCGTATTCCACCAAGCACAACATCGATACGCAACAAGGTGAACTTGTTGGAACGCGTAGAGATAAACAAAAACTTTTCCTACGCGATGCTTCCAAGATCTAGCCGAGGTAGAAGGCCACGAGTATTACCACTAGACGCGCAGGTGCGGATTATCGATGCAGCGCGTCGGGGCAGTGCAGTCCCGCGATCCGGTCCGGCCGATCCAATCCCTCGAACGTCGAAGTGCTGAACGTACAGCACCTCTGCCGGTATCCACACGTACGAGGAGGAGCTCCGACGTCGGACTGGTAGGTCCGGTGCGGCGGCTGGACTGAGTGGGCTAGGGTTCCCAACGCATAGGAGAGTGGACTAATGTGCCCGTTGGGCAACCTGCGCCCCTCTTTATATAGCGTATGGTAATGGGCTGCACAACACTTGTGGCCCATTCCCTCTGTGAGTCCGACTCACTAACTCAGTCCATTTCCGGTTCGGGTCCAACCCAACCAATAATTGCTCCCGCTCTTAAGTGTGCGACCCTGCAGGCTCATGGCGACTTGGACACGATTGGAGTCCAACTCCCAATCGATCAATCGGTAGCGGCTCCTAGCAGAACGTGCCGACTCCCAAGTACCATTGAGTCATGACGACATACCTTTCAATGTGATATTCATCTTAGTCCTTTTTGCCTCACGATATACCTTGTCGAGCTATAGGCGATTTATCGTCATCCCTTAAATAGCTCAACTCTCTTCTCGATCCGTGATATGTGATTCATCTGACTAACTCTTAGTCAATTGACACAGTTAACACTTAACTGAGTCGCGCATGGCCATGCTTCCTGAATCATATCTGTAAGGACCCCAGACCGGCAGTCTGAAACCCTACGTATGCATACATTCACGATCCCAGAAAGATCAGTCGTGAACAACATACACAGTTGGCACACAGAAATACATCATCCATTACACGAATACATAAAGGTATTACACAAATGATCACATGATCAAGTTTAAAGCAACTGCCACAAGGGCAGGCAACTTAACAAACACAGCGGAAGACAATTAAAACACAACGTAGTTGAGCCCAAGTCACGCCTTAACCTACAGGCTGCTGACCCGGAGACGATCCTAGTTCGCAAAACCGTCAACTCCGTACTTCTCTTCATAGGTATCCTTTGGAGGCTCCTTCTCCAAATCTGATAAGTAGATACCAGGGGCGAAACCATAATGAGTACATTTGAATGTACTCAGCAAGACATCCATCATGTCACTTACCAAACATGCAAATATGCTTATATGGTGGAATAGGTAGGCTGTAAATAGGGTTCACTACCAATGGTGTTCATATATGACGACACCACAGTTGCAGTCAGTTTAATCTGTATCTTCGTTGGAGAAGATACTTCAGAAGAAAATAATATAGTTTTATTTCTCTTGTAGATATCACATGTACAAGAGTTTTTGTAAAACTTTGTTAAAGAATATTTTCTCTTTGCAAAACTTCTTGGAATCAGTTTCCAGAAATTCTTGCTTAGAGTAGAAAAGGTTTTCTTTGCAAAACATTTTGTTTTGTATAACATCATCTGGCTTTTCATCATCCACGATACCTCCACGGTATAAGTTTCCATTCCTTTCCGAACTTCCCAAGTTCAATACATCCTTTCCAAAAATTCCCTTTCAAAAACTTCCTTTTTGAAAACATTGACACAATGCTAGCTACATGGCCATTCAACCGTCCATATCCGAGGACGCGGCTATCTCGAAATAGTTTTACTCTGCAGAGGTGTACACATTTCCACCAGATCCAGAATCCGCCATGAAACACCCATGGACTGTTCCCAACCTATGAGAACATCAGATAACTGATCTTGACTATCCACTATGTACAAGCTAGAACATGTCTATCTCTTCAATTGGGTTTCCCCCTCCCCGGCAAGCCGTGTCGCACACCGCCCAGACAGGAGGCCCAACTGCTGCATCCGGAGGGAAAATTAATCCCCCACTTTAGATGTCCCGTCTGCTCACTCCTAGCGACACTTCGGTTCGGAGGATCCAATCCTCTATAGCACTTTGAGATAGCTCACATACTAACCATAACAAGTTTTTAATCAAGCCCCTACCCATATTGGGGTAAAGTGGCAGTACGGTAAAGGTTGTCCAGCGAAGACTAGGTTATGTGTCATTTTTGAAAACACCACTTTCTCAAAAATGACCACTTCCACATTCCTCCGGAGAACAAGGATCCGCCTTTTCTCCGGGTTTTTCCGTAAAGCCTTTGTTTTGTAGAATCACAATTTTAGGGTGTCCACTTAGGGACTAGTATATTTGATGGCAATAAATACCATATGGTGGCTTATGGGCTTGGTATTACCAAGTTTAACTATTGGCATGATAGTAACCTATATATAGTATAGTAGTAAATTCCACATCAAAAAATAGTTTTGATAATCAAGTTTTTGTAAAACTTCAAAGGTAAAACATGCATGATATATAATGATAAGGATTGTATCAGCAAGCAATCAAGATGCTTGCCTGGTATCTCCTTGTGTCCCTGGTTTTGGAGTGACTGGAACTTGAAACAGATCTTCACGACACTTCCTTCCTCTTCGTTTTCTAACGTCGTAAAAGGAATAAAGGACACACATTCAGAACCAATCAAGGCAAGCAACCATACATAACAATACATACAGCAAGGAAATCTAATAATAACAAAATCACTCAATTATTAATTGAGACAAACAATCAAACAAAACTACTTGGCAGAAATGCCATTTAATAAGACAACTTAAGGTTGGAGGAACATATCTCACAACCTCAATATCATGGATTCAGTGGGTGTGCCACTCTCATACCAAGATATTAATAAGCCCATAATACACTTAGTTTCACAAGGGTGAGACTACTAAAAGTGTATAAAACATGCACAAAAATAATCATGGCAATGGGTCTGTCAACCCAACCACAAAAATAAAAGGGTAGCCAATCTGCTATGCCTAAATTTACACCAAGAATAAATAAGACACATGATTTGCAAAAGTTACCTTTACAAATCAGTGAGCCTACACAAATGTAACAAAGTAATAGACTCATCACAAAACACACAATTTCTCATAGTGAGAACAATAGAAACAATGGCTAAAAAGGAGGAATCCTATAGACATGTTTCTACTAAAAGTTTGCTATGCAAGCATGCATAATATGTAAAGTACTAAAATGCAAACAAGGAACCATGTTATCATTATGGTAAATGAAAACATGTCTTTATGCAAGGATACATAAACATCTACCAAAACACAAGTTGGCAGGAAAATTTATTCAACACAAAAACTGCTAAGGAAACTAGTACTACTTAAACATGAAGAATCAATGGATGAATTTCAATCAAGTAATTGAAATACAACCAGAGGGTCCATGTCATAAAAACAGTAGTGAAAAACATCTATACTTGCTATAACAAAAATATCCCATTTAATAAAACAATGCATCAATTTGCAGGGCAACTCCTACATACTAGTGGTAATAAACAGGGCATTACTAGAGGAATCAATCAACGCTCCAAAGATGGATTTTTCCTAGAAAGCCACACATGATTACAACCACTTACAAACATAAGCATACCCATTTTTGTTTAGCACAAAAATTCCCAAAGCAAAAATACTAGGCACTCATTAGTTATGAAACTACATAAGAGAAATGCATCTAGTTTGGGGAAATAATGTTTCCACCAAAAATGCAATGAAACCAGTGGGTGTTCCACTAGCATAACAAAGCATTAAGAGGTCACAAAGCCTCTGGTCACACTTGACAACAATTAGCAAAAACCTAAACTAGCACCTAGTGCAAATAACAATACTAGTAGAAAATAATAGGGTGCAAAAATAAGCAAGGCAATGCTACTCATGCTATTGTTTTCACACATGTGAAAACTTTAGGGGTTAAGTACTCATAACAAACTTATCAAAATGCTACTGGACCTATGGATACAACCCAAAAATATGTGGTCACAAAACCACAAATGATTATGTCAAAATTCCACACATGAGGGAATTTTTCCATACCCATTCTCATAGTCACCACAAAGCTATTAATGATTTTCTACCAACTCAAATGCAATCTATCAGAGGTGATAACAACCCAAAATAAGTACCAATATGGTACTGGATCCAATCAAGACTCCAAGTGCTTGCACATAATTTTATCACTCAAAAATATTATGCAAATATTAACTAGAGAATAATCATATGTTAATAACCAAAATCATATTTCTTCTCAAATCAAGTCCACACATTCTAACATGCTAAAATAGAAAAGTAACACTTAGAAAACAAGTTCACACATATTATACATGCTAGAAAACAATATTGCAATACAAAAATATAATCATACAATTTAATTACTTAAAATGCCAAAATGGCAGAAACATGCAAAACAAAGATCTGTCCACCAAATTTTATAGGATGCTCTAAAAATTAAACCCTTCTAGGTTTGGATAGTCCTAAACATATAAAAGACCATCCAATTTGGTTTGCATCAAAATTCATCTTTAATTAATTTATAAAAATCACCAAAGTGCTCTCTGGTGTTTTACCAAATTGCATGCCATTTCAAAAATACAAAGAATTTGGAAACGAGGTTAAATTCTACTGTTAGGAAATTTCAAGGGCTTTCCAATGCAATTGGCCTCACTTCATTCTGAGTTGTAAAATAAAAATGGTGCTCATTTTGGTTTTTCTGGTACCTGTTGCCAAATCATTTTTCATTTCAAAAATATTCATCCAAATGTAGATCTACAAGTTGGAGGTGGTTAAGATTTAGTTGCTTTACATCTGTGAATTTTGGTTTGGTCAGATTCATATTTTAAGGTGCCTTTTTGAGCCAAAAGTAAACATGCTAGTTTTCTGTCAAAAATTAAAATGGAAAACAAAGTTGTTGGGCCGGATCTGCCAACGGGCCGGCCAGAACGATTTGCACCGCGGGGGAACCCAGCCACAAGTCGCTGACGCGCGGGCCATTCGCCACGCGGGCAGCCACGCGGCAAGCGCGGGCTCCACCCGCCAGTTCAATCCCACGCGCGCGGGCAAGGGCTGCTGACGTCGTCAGGACGTCATAGCGACGTCACCCGCCGGCGGGGAACTGCTCCGGCGAGCAAATACCGGCGCAACCGGCCACCAAAACGCGGATAAAAACCATCTACGCAAAGCTCACGTTGCGGGGAACCACACGGGGGATGCCTCGTTTCCAGGGATGCAGTGGAGTGCGGCCGGCGACGAGGGCACGGCGGCGGTCGGACACAAGGACGACACGGACACGATTTAGGGCGAGAGGGAGAGGGGAAAGGGTACCGGGGGACTCCCACGCTTACCATGATCGTGATGGAAGGATCTGCTAGGGCGGAGGAAGCTCGAGGCGGCCGGAATCCCTCGACGGAGTCGCCGGTCTCGGAGAAGAGAGGTGGATGGCGCGGCCACCACACGGCATTTTGGCTTGATTCCATTGGCAGGGAGGACCACCACGACACGGCGGATACAATGAGCAACACGGCGGCCGGCGGCGAGCTCGGGATCAACCGAATCGACGGCGACCTCCACCTAGGGTTTCGAGTTGGGTTCTTTTTGTACAGAGAGGGAGAGAGAGCTTGGGGGGAAGAGAGAGGGGGCATGTGGGAGACATACCACATGGGGGGCCTCTTTATCCCCTCGAATTGCTTCCAATCGAAGAAATGGGCATAGGTCTCCTGTACTCTACAGAGAGGCTAGAGGTTGAAGATGGTGTGACTCGGATTACACATTGGTCCCTGAAAATTTACAACTAGGTCCTTCTCTTCTCTGAAAAAGGATGTTTTCACTAAGCAAACAAGGTTTAAATTTTAAATCCTTTTGCCCAAAATTCTAATTAGTTAAGATACACAACCTATGTGAAAATTGGCTCAATTAGATAAACTTGATAATTCAAAGTTGTTCAAATTTGAATTCTTACACAAATGGACATTGAATTTATTAACCTACTTAGGAGCTTCCAAAAATGATAATTTTTGGCACACATTCCTTATTTGATGTGTTCCTTATGTGGTAGAAAATTCAAGTCATTTTGAGTTACTTCATAGAACAAACTTGTTCAAATTTCTAAAAGGTGCTGTCAAGAAAACAGGGGTTTTTGGCAACTTAAATTATTCAAAAACTTGTGCCCTTTTGGTTTTCATCCTTATTTATGATATAGATCATGTGGTATTTATTTCATGGAATTTGGAAAAAGTTTGTAGAACAAACTTGTTCAAAATCCCAAATGTTGCTGTGGAGAAAACCCATGTTTTCAGGACTTTAATGGATTCAATTTTTGGTCTCCTCTTGTGTGTGTTCCTTATTTGATATAAGGAAACAATGTTATGAATTTCAAATCATTTGAGGAAAGTTTCCAATAGTAACTTGTTTGAGTTTTCTGTTTCTGGAAATATTGGAATTTCTATTTAATAAGGCACTTGGCTTTTCTTTAACAATGCTTTGCCAAAATATTTATGTGACTAGAGATAGCAAGTCAATGCTCTCCAATACCTTTGTTTTTAATCTTGCAAGGTTGGAAAAACATTTGATAATATTTTGGTGAAGCATTTAAGAATGCCTCTTTTTCTGATAATCTTTTAGGGAAATTTTATTAAGTGTTTCCTCTTTCTTAATTTAGGTCTTGGAATAATATTCAACATGTATGGGACTCATAAGATAGTTTTGGAAAACTCTTTGATCAATATTTGCTTTAGAAAATATTGCCAAACTCATTGGAACAATATGTTGAATATTTTGTTTTCAATTTCTTAGCCATGTAAGTTTATATAATTATTTTGTTTAGTTGCACTCAAACAAATACAACCAAAGTTTAATTGTCAAGCAATTAGCAAAACAACTGTGTTAACAGGTATTCCAAAATTGGGATGTGACAGGTCTTCCCCCCTTAAAAAGAATCTCGTCCCCGAGATTCACAAGCGAGGACTAAGGGAGGGCCAACAAACACAATGTTAGTGTTGGAGTGCAGGTGCTTCCACCCTTTGACTTTTCTTGGGAGGTGGGGTACATCCCTAAATTAGTGAATTCACTATTAAAAGAAGTACACCAGTACTTGTTTTAGGTCCAAAACTTTTGTTTCATAGTTTGACAAAAATTAAGGTTAGTGCAGAACTACCTGGAAATGTACCGTCAATTTTTTTACATGAGTTCCTAGCTATAACCCACATCTTACATAACACATATGGAGTGGTGTACCACTCACATAACATGGTACATAATAAGCTAAAAAAATATAGCTTGTGGGTGCAAAGGTTAGGTTGCTAAGGTAAAATAAACAGACAGAATAATACCCATGGCAGTGGGTATTACTCACCACAAGCAACTATCACTTAATGTGTTCATGATTTTAGTTGGATGTTTTAGTTTCATAAGATGCTCTTAAGCACAATCATAACACAAGTATAAACTCATGCTAAGTTTTAAAACATTTAAACAAAATCCAATAAGCAAGCAAACAACACCACAGATGAATAGACTATTTATTCACTAGGTTATTGTTTATTAGAGGTTTTGGAATCCATCAATCATGAACAATTAGCAAACAACCAGTAGCTAAAAACCAATGAATACAATCATAAAGATACTCTAAAACACCATCTTTACACAAGGTAAAACTCCTATTACACAGGCATAAAAAAAGGTCTGCACAAATAACACACTAGTATGAAAAATCTGCCCCAGCATGCTATACGAGATAATCATATCCTATAACCATAGAACATGAAACTAAATAATTCATGGTATGATAACAGAAGTAATAACTTCCTAAACATGCTATATCAACACATATACCCATAAAAATAAAAAGGGTACTACTAGAGCAAAAATCACCATTTTCTAGTGGTGAAACTAGTTTTCACGCTAGAGAAGCAAACAATGCTATCATGATGTTTAAATCTAAACAAGCAAGACATGAACTTAAATGTACCTAATAGCAGTACATAAAACTTACTCATGTTAGTAAGCACAAGCACCAAAGTAATTCTATGAATCAACCATTAAGCATGCAGAAATTTCTTCTAGCAATTTCTGCTTTTCTTTAACCAATTACTAGCAAACAAGCAAGGTATAACTCACACAACCAGTAGCTATGCAATTAATGAAAAGTTATCTAAACCTTTTCAAAAATCCATACACTCAATTTAAAATCATTCACAAACAATCTACCAATCAAGAGGAATTTATTTTATTTGCGAACAATTTAATTTTAGCACACGATAGTGAAACATTTATTAACATGATACCCCTAAGGAATATTATGCTAACAAAAGTATCAAACCTAAACATATTAGTATTTACTAATAAGAAATAAACTTCTCACTTGCATAAGTGAAAAGAAACAATTATATTTTTCCATGGTGGAAAATAGAAATCAATCACATAGTGAAACATACTATTTTTACACATGTGTATGGTTGGGGATTTTTATCCTCAAGCCAAAATGCAATGGGACCAGTGGGCTATGGCCTACTAATACCAAGTAAAAATAGGTGCTAAGCCTCTGGTTACTCATGAAAAACTTTGCATAAAAAGATAAAAATATAAGGCTATTTAATCTAGTGAAACAATACTATTTGCATATTAATAGCAAATTCTTACACATGCTTTACTATTAAGAGACATGCAAGCTAACATAGGTACAAGCATTAAAATAACAGTACCTAAAGGGTACTGGACTCAAAGAAAACATAGCACAAAATCCACTAAGAAAGTATACCCAGATCTAGTTCTCACAATACTTCCAAATAATAAACTAGAACGTAACAAATGTTATTTTATTTTTATTCGAGTTTTCAATCATGCACACACTTTCTAGGGTAGATTTATTGTAAGAGAACAACATAATAACAAGTCCTAACAACTCCAAATAAGTTAGGAAGCAAGATTGAATAATACACAAATTTATTTCAATCAAGAGCACACAAAGAAACAAACACCGGAAAACTGCTGTTTTCTAGATCTATCATATCCATTCCATCGTTCACTTAATTTCTAAATCTCGAATTTCATAGTACTTACAACGCCTACTAAGATTTGGTTTCCAAAATAGATACACCCGATATCGTATTGGCTAGTAAACGAATAGGTCATCATTTTATTTTCTCGTGACTTCTCCTTTTTACCAACTATATTAAAAGGTGTCTTAAGTCACTTAATTCCTTGGTTTAGAAAGAATTGTCAGTAGTTTGCATGCTTTGGTTAGGTGTCAACCTAAGATTAGACAAAGCATGTTAGTCTTGTTAGCTTTCTATTAAATAAGGTTTGTCCGACAAGATACGACTGGCGTCATCGTACGTCGAATATTTAATCGTGTTCTTTTGATTAGCTTTTTAGGGGGTTGCGCATCATGGCATGTGAAGACTTATTTTGCACCTTTCTCCAGAGGAGGGAGGTATATAACTTTTAAAAGGGGATTTCTCTTGTTTGGTCTTTTAAAAGGGACATAAAAAGGTGCGACATTTAGTCAACAGGGTAAAAAGAGTCTTTTTCAAACAGACAAAACACAGAGGTTTTGGTCAGTAGTGGTTGGTGCAGTCACGCCTTTTCTTCTTTGAGGGTTGTCGTTGTTGGAGCTTTATCTGTTGGAGTGCATCACCGGTAGCAATGCTATCAGCTCGTGTGGCTTGATGGTCCTCTATTATTAGGCACAAAGGTGCTTTCATTAATTGTGGGGGAGATGGTGGTGGTTCACGACGGGTCGCATTACAAAGCGAAACAAGTATAAGTCTAAGCAACAAATTCTTGTTTTTGAATACTATACAACATTTTTGCTTGCAAAAATTTAACACTAGGCGATTCAAAAACAAGAGCGGGGCAATCACAAATCTGCAAATTTTGAGCACCCCACAAACATATAGAAGCCTAGATGAACCAAATTCTACACCACACAATAGCACAAAGTCCTACGGATACACATAAACAAGCCAAAACACACAAGCAAGGCTCCATTGGAGCTACGTCGGGGGATGATCCAAAATCCTAGAAGTGGCTGAAGAACTATATCTACTTCTGACCATCATCACTGTAGAGCTAGGCAATTATTTTGGTCTCTCGGGACATCGGCAAGTATAAAAGTTTTTGTATGGAAACAAGATAATAGAAGTAAAGTTTCGAGAGAACTTTATGCAACAAATTGTTTTTGAAACTCCAACTATTTTCTGGACAGAAAACTTCAAATACGAGAGATGTTTCAAAAACAGAGCGGAGCAGTTGCAAACAAGTAAGAAATAAACTCTTAACCGAGAGAGATACCAATTCTATAAGGCCCGCCCTTCGAACCACTGTTCAAGGACGCCCTTGATATGCATTTAGAATCTTTTGAAAAGATCAGAAGGAGGGAAAATATACCAAAATTCCCTTAGATAAAAATAATGTAGATAGTAAATAGGTTTTTACTCAAAAATACTTTTCTTTCCTATCTGACGTCCATGCTAACTAAGGTCTCCTAAGGTCAGGATGGCTCTGATACCAACTCTGTAAGGACCCCAGACCGGCAGTCTGAAACCCTACGTATGCATACATTCACGATCCCAGAAAGATCAGTCGTGAACAACATACACAGTTGGCACACAGAAATACATCATCCATTACACGAATACATAAAGGTATTACACAAATGATCACATGATCAAGTTTAAAGCAACTGCCACAAGGGCAGGCAACTTAACAAACACAGCGGAAGACAATTAAAACACAACGTAGTTGAGCCCAAGTCACGCCTTAACCTACAGGCTGCTGACCCGGAGACGATCCTAGTTCGCAAAACCGTCAACTCCGTACTTCTCTTCATAGGTATCCTTTGGAGGCTCCTTCTCCAAATCTGATAAGTAGATACCAGGGGCGAAACCATAATGAGTACATTTGAATGTACTCAGCAAGACATCCATCATGTCACTTACCAAACATGCAAATATGCTTATATGGTGGAATAGGTAGGCTGTAAATAGGGTTCACTACCAATGGTGTTCATATATGACGACACCACAGTTGCAGTCAGTTTAATCTGTATCTTCGTTGGAGAAGATACTTCAGAAGAAAATAATATAGTTTTATTTCTCTTGTAGATATCACATGTACAAGAGTTTTTGTAAAACTTTGTTAAAGAATATTTTCTCTTTGCAAAACTTCTTGGAATCAGTTTCCAGAAATTCTTGCTTAGAGTAGAAAAGGTTTTCTTTGCAAAACATTTTGTTTTGTATAACATCATCTGGCTTTTCATCATCCACGATACCTCCACGGTATAAGTTTCCATTCCTTTCCGAACTTCCCAAGTTCAATACATCCTTTCCAAAAATTCCCTTTCAAAAACTTCCTTTTTGAAAACATTGACACAATGCTAGCTACATGGCCATTCAACCGTCCATATCCGAGGACGCGGCTATCTCGAAATAGTTTTACTCTGCAGAGGTGTACACATTTCCACCAGATCCAGAATCCGCCATGAAACACCCATGGACTGTTCCCAACCTATGAGAACATCAGATAACTGATCTTGACTATCCACTATGTACAAGCTAGAACATGTCTATCTCTTCAATTGGGTTTCCCCCTCCCCGGCAAGCCGTGTCGCACACCGCCCAGACAGGAGGCCCAACTGCTGCATCCGGAGGGAAAATTAATCCCCCACTTTAGATGTCCCGTCTGCTCACTCCTAGCGACACTTCGGTTCGGAGGATCCAATCCTCTATAGCACTTTGAGATAGCTCACATACTAACCATAACAAGTTTTTAATCAAGCCCCTACCCATATTGGGGTAAAGTGGCAGTACGGTAAAGGTTGTCCAGCGAAGACTAGGTTATGTGTCATTTTTGAAAACACCACTTTCTCAAAAATGACCACTTCCACATTCCTCCGGAGAACAAGGATCCGCCTTTTCTCCGGGTTTTTCCGTAAAGCCTTTGTTTTGTAGAATCACAATTTTAGGGTGTCCACTTAGGGACTAGTATATTTGATGGCAATAAATACCATATGGTGGCTTATGGGCTTGGTATTACCAAGTTTAACTATTGGCATGATAGTAACCTATATATAGTATAGTAGTAAATTCCACATCAAAAAATAGTTTTGATAATCAAGTTTTTGTAAAACTTCAAAGGTAAAACATGCATGATATATAATGATAAGGATTGTATCAGCAAGCAATCAAGATGCTTGCCTGGTATCTCCTTGTGTCCCTGGTTTTGGAGTGACTGGAACTTGAAACAGATCTTCACGACACTTCCTTCCTCTTCGTTTTCTAACGTCGTAAAAGGAATAAAGGACACACATTCAGAACCAATCAAGGCAAGCAACCATACATAACAATACATACAGCAAGGAAATCTAATAATAACAAAATCACTCAATTATTAATTGAGACAAACAATCAAACAAAACTACTTGGCAGAAATGCCATTTAATAAGACAACTTAAGGTTGGAGGAACATATCTCACAACCTCAATATCATGGATTCAGTGGGTGTGCCACTCTCATACCAAGATATTAATAAGCCCATAATACACTTAGTTTCACAAGGGTGAGACTACTAAAAGTGTATAAAACATGCACAAAAATAATCATGGCAATGGGTCTGTCAACCCAACCACAAAAATAAAAGGGTAGCCAATCTGCTATGCCTAAATTTACACCAAGAATAAATAAGACACGTGATTTGCAAAAGTTACCTTTACAAATCAGTGATCCTACACAAATGTAACAAAGTAATAGACTCATCACAAAACACACAATTTCTCATAGTGAGAACAATAGAAACAATGGCTAAAAAGGAGGAATCCTATAGACATGTTTCTACTAAAAGTTTGCTATGCAAGCATGCATAATATGTAAAGTACTAAAATTCAAACAAGGAACCATGTTATCATTATGGTAAATGAAAACATGTCTTTATGCAAGGATACATAAACATCTACCAAAACACAAGTTGGCAGGAAAATTTATTCAACACAAAAACTGCTAAGGAAACTAGTACTACTTAAACATGAAGAATCAATGGATGAATTTCAATCAAGTAATTGAAATACAACCAGAGGGTCCATGTCATAAAAACAGTAGTGAAAAACATCTATACTTGCTATAACAAAAATATCCCATTTAATAAAACAATGCATCAATTTGCAGGGCAACTCCTACATACTAGTGGTAATAAACAGGGCATTACTAGAGGAATCAATCAACGCTCCAAAGATGGATTTTTCCTAGAAAGCCACACATGATTACAACCACTTACAAACAGAAGCATACCCATTTTTGTTTAGCACAAAAATTCCCAAAGCAAAAATACTAGGCACTCATTAGTTATGAAACTACATAAGAGAAATGCATCTAGTTTGGGGAAATAATGTTTCCACCAAAAATGCAATGAAACCAGTGGGTGTTCCACTAGCATAACAAAGCATTAAGAGGTCACAAAGCCTCTGGTCACACTTGACAACAATTAGCAAAAACCTAAACTAGCACCTAGTGCAAATAACAATACTAGTAGAAAATAATAGGGTGCAAAAATAAGCAAGGCAATGCTACTCATGCTATTGTTTTCACACATGTGAAAACTTTAGGGGTTAAGTACTCATAACAAACTTATCAAAATGCTACTGGACCTATGGATACAACCCAAAAATATGTGGTCACAAAACCACAAATGATTATGTCAAAATTCCACACATGAGGGAATTTTTCCATACCCATTCTCATAGTCACCACAAAGCTATTAATGATTTTCTACCAACTCAAATGCAATCTATCAGAGGTGATAACAACCCAAAATAAGTACCAATATGGTACTGGATCCAATCAAGACTCCAAGTGCTTGCACATAATTTTATCACTCAAAAATATTATGCAAATATTAACTAGAGAATAATCATATGTTAATAACCAAAATCATATTTCTTCTCAAATCAAGTCCACACATTCTAACATGCTAAAATAGAAAAGTAACACTTAGAAAACAAGTTCACACATCTTATACATGCTAGAAAACAATATTGCAATACAAAAATATAATCATACAATTTAATTACTTAAAATGCCAAAATGGCAGAAACATGCAAAACAAAGATCTGTCCACCAAATTTTATAGGATGCTCTAAAAATTAAACCCTTCTAGGTTTGGATAGTCCTAAACATATAAAAGACCATACAATTTGGTTTGCATCAAAATTCATCTTTAATTAATTTATAAAAATCACCAAAGTGCTCTCTGGTGTTTTACCAAATTGCATGCCATTTCAAAAATACAAAGAATTTGGAAACGAGGTTAAATGCTACTGTTAGGAAATTTCAAGGGCTTTCCAATGCAATTGGCCTCACTTCATTCTGAGTTGTAAAATAAAAATGGTGCTCATTTTGGTTTTTCTGGTACCTGTTGCCAAATCATTTTTCATTTCAAAAATATTCATCCAAATGTAGATCTACAAGTTGGAGGTGGTTAATATTTAGTTGCTTTACATCTGTGAATTTTGGTTTGGTCAGATTCATATTTTAAGGTGCCTTTTTGAGCCAAAAGTAAACATGCTAGTTTTCTGTCAAAAATTAAAATGGAAAACAAAGTTGTTGGGCCGGATCTGCCAACGGGCCGGCCAGAACGATTTGCACCGCGGGGGAACCCAGCCACAAGTCGCTGACGCGCGGGCCATTCGCCACGCGGGCAGCCACGCGGCAAGCGCGGGCTCCACCCGCCAGTTCAATCCCACGCGCGCGGGCAAGGGCTGCTGACGTCGTCAGGACGTCATAGCGACGTCACCCGCCGGCGGGGAACTGCTCCGGCGAGCAAATACCGGCGCAACCGGCCACCAAAACGCGGATAAAAACCATCTACGCAAAGCTCACGTTGCGGGGAACCACACGGGGGATGCCTCGTTTCCAGGGATGCAGTGGAGTGCGGCCGGCGACGAGGGCACGGCGGCGGTCGGACACAAGGACGACACGGACACGATTTAGGGCGAGAGGGAGAGGGGAAAGGGTACCGGGGGACTCCCACGCTTACCATGATCGTGATGGAAGGATCTGCTAGGGCGGAGGAAGCTCGAGGCGGCCGGAATCCCTCGACGGAGTCGCCGGTCTCGGAGAAGAGAGGTGGATGGCGCGGCCACCACACGGCGTTTTGGCTTGATTCCATTGGCAGGGAGGACCACCACGACACGGCGGATACAATGAGCAACACGGCGGCCGGCGGCGAGCTCGGGATCAACCGAATCGACGGCGACCTCCACCTAGGGTTTCGAGTTGGGTTCTTTTTGTACAGAGAGGGAGAGAGAGCTTGGGGGGAAGAGAGAGGGGGCATGTGGGAGACATACCACATGGGGGGCCTCTTTATCCCCTCGAATTGCTTCCAATCGAAGCAATGGGCATAGGTCTCCTGTACTCTACAGAGAGGCTAGAGGTTGAAGATGGTGTGACTCGGATTACACATTGGTCCCTGAAAATTTACAACTAGGTCCTTCTCTTCTCTGAAAAAGGATGTTTTCACTAAGCAAACAAGGTTTAAATTTTAAATCCTTTTGCCCAAAATTCTAATTAGTTAATATACACAACCTATGTGAAAATTGGCTCAATTAGATAAACTTGATAATTCAAAGTTGTTCAAATTTGAATTCTTACACAAATGGACATTGAATTTATTAACCTACTTAGGAGCTTCCAAAAATGATAATTTTTGGCACACATTCCTTATTTGATGTGTTCCTTATGTGGTAGAAAATTCAAGTCATTTTGAGTTACTTCATAGAACAAACTTGTTCAAATTTCTAAAAGGTGCTGTCAAGAAAACAGGGGTTTTTGGCAACTTAAATTATTCAAAAACTTGTGCCCTTTTGGTTTTCATCCTTATTTATGATATAGATCATGTGGTATTTATTTCATGGAATTTGGAAAAAGTTTGTAGAACAAACTTGTTCAAAATCCCAAATGTTGCTGTGGAGAAAACCCATGTTTTCAGGACTTTAATGGATTCAATTTTTGGTCTCCTCTTGTGTGTGTTCCTTATTTGATATAAGGAAACAATGTTATGAATTTCAAATCATTTGAGGAAAGTTTCCAATAGTAACTTGTTTGAGTTTTCTGTTTCTGGAAATATTGGAATTTCTATTTAATAAGGCACTTGGCTTTTCTTTAACAATGCTTTGCCAAAATATTTATGTGACTAGAGATAGCAAGTCAATGCTCTCCAATACCTTTGTTTTTAATCTTGCAAGGTTGGAAAAACATTTGATAATATTTTGGTGAAGCATTTAAGAATGCCTCTTTTTCTGATAATCTTTTAGGGAAATTTTATTAAGTGTTTCCTCTTTCTTAATTTAGGTCTTGGAATAATATTCAACATGTATGGGACTCATAAGATAGTTTTGGAAAACTCTTTGATCAATATTTGCTTTAGAAAATATTGCCAAACTCATTGGAACAATATGTTGAATATTTTGTTTTCAATTTCTTAGCCATGTAAGTTTATATAATTATTTTGTTTAGTTGCACTCAAACAAATACAACCAAAGTTTAATTGTCAAGCAATTAGCAAAACAACTGTGTTAACAGGTATTCCAAAATTGGGATGTGACAGGTCTTCCCCCCTTAAAAAGAATCTCGTCCCCGAGATTCACAAGCGAGGACTAAGGGAGGGCCAACAAACACAATGTTAGTGTTGGAGTGCAGGTGCTTCCCCCCTTTGACTTTTCTTGGGAGGTGGGGTACATCCCTAAATTAGTGAATTCACTATTAAAAGAAGTACACCAGTACTTGTTTTAGGTCCAAAACTTTTATCACTCGAGAGGGCCCAGAGAATATCTCTCCATTCGGATGGGCAAAATCCCATCTTGATTATCCACATCACGCAGCTTGCTTCTCATTCGACCCGAACTCTGCCTTTATAGTTGCCTTGTCACAGAACAACGTTTGACAGAACCTAAGTCGGTGATCCACAACTCGGATTGTGCGACAACCTCAGGTCTAAGGATTACATTGATTGAGACATGCAAATGACGACTTGATCGTTGCATCTCAATGTGGGTCAGTCCGACTTGCTAAACTCTTTAGCCAAGTCCGTGAATGTTGGAATGGCATCACCATGCCCATGACAAGTGGAACCGTGTCATCAGCCAACACTCACATTAGTCTAGGGTGTGTGTCCAGCACAACCTTAACGACCAAGGACAATTAGTATGAACAACATGAATACATAGTTCCACAATCGAATCACATATTCAATGACATATATCAGATGTTCAAACCAAAGGACAACTTAATAACTTTATGAATACATTGGGAATTACATCATCTATGATTGCCTCTAGGGCATATTCCCAACAGAACTCACTCCTACCTCCGTACGTTTTCGGTGACTTGGTGAACGGTGCTCTACCTCATGAAATACCCCTCTACATGCATAGGTGGGATCACCACATGGAGACCCAAGATGGTGCCCAAGATGCTCAAGAACACATCCAAGAAGGTGCGCATGAAGCTAGGAAGAACGTGGGTGAAGACGACGTCAAGATCGGAGTTCCGAGGTGGAAGAACGGAGGGAAAAGGGGGCTCCCGGCCTCACCCTGGCCCCAGGCCGGGCTAGCCTGGCCCCAGGCCGGCCTACCCTGGCCCCAGGCCGCCCTCCTCATCCCACCCTGGCCCCAGGCCGGGCACCAGCCCGAGGGGGCCGGCCTCCCACCCTGGCCCCAGGCCGGGCACCAGGCCTCTGCGCCCCACCCTGGCCCCAGGCCGGGCACCAGGCCTCTGCGCCCCACCCTGGCCCCAGGCCGGGTTCCAGGCCGGCCAGGCCGGCTCCCAGGCCGGGGTGGCCCCGAAATGCACGGGAATTGACCGTTTTGGCACCGTTTCGACCCCGACTATATAAAGGACTCCGGTGGCTAGATCTAGGGTTAGGAATAGTTTTGAGCATTGTTTTCGAGAGTTTAGGGCTTTGCCCTTGTATCCCTCTTTTGAGGTGACTCCTCTTACGAGGCTACTCCTATGTTGATGATGTTCATCTAGGATTGTATCAAGATCTCTCCAAGGAGCTACTCTCTCACATACTGATTCTAGTAGCGCTTGCCAACCTTCCCCTTTTGGGCTTCTGTTGGATCGGTGGACCGGCCGGTAAGAGAAACGGTTTCAATTAGCGTGTTGTTGACTTGGGTTTGCTATCCCTCGTAGGCTTCACGAGTTATCTTCCCCCTTTTGTGTTTCCGCGCGTTTGCCCTCGATTTCCCCTCGATTCCCCCTCTCGTGTTCATCGTGTTCATCGCGTTCTTCGTGCGTTCTTCGTTCGTTCTTGTCGATTCGTGAAGATCGGGCCAACTTAGAGGTCAACACCTCATCATCTGGTATCAAGATCTAGATTGACACGAATCCGACACCCCACCCCTACCACCAATTTTTCTTCTATCCACCATAAATTCGAAAATTTGACCAAAAATAGCCGAAAGGGATTTGGACCGATCTCTTGATTCGTTGAGTTTTTCGTGGTTTTGTTTCATAGATTTGTTGCCAAAAACCATTCCCCATCTTTCTATTCAGCCACAATTATTGAATTTGTCCAAAATTTTTCTTGATTTGGGAGAAATTTCGAATTTGAGCAAAAATTTCAGAAAAATCCTGCTCTTCGATTCTTGGACAGATTTTGAAACTTGTTTTTCTTTGTCGTTTTTGATCCGAATTGAGTGCAACAAAGTGCTACGCGACGCCCACGACATCACCTACGTTTCCACATCAACGGATCGCCACGACATCGACTCCCCACGGCCGCAAGTCCGTGATCATCAATAAGAGAGGTATAACTTGCTTCCGGTTGAACCACCCCATCCTTTGTGTACCTTACCTACTTGGACTAGTTCTTTTACACCGCTTGGCATCGCATTGTGGCACCGAGAGTGCGAGTTTTGCGCTTGTGAGAGAATAGCTACGAGTATGCATTGGCATTTGGGAATCATCTCCGCATCATCCGTCAAAAAGCAAAAATCAAAAAAAAAAAAGAGCGAGAAAGGAGAAAGAGCAAAAGAAGCAAAAAGAGCCAAAAGAAGCAAAGATCGATGTCAATTGCTATCATTTGTAGGAACGCCTAGCTTCGAGTTGCAAGAGAGAAGAGAGTGACCGGTTGCCACATTGCGAATCTTGTTGCCTCTTGTTAATTGCGGTTCGAGCTAGCGTCCTCCTTGCGTTGGTGTGGCATTGAGCTTAGTCTTCGATAGGTACATTTCGTCTCCGCTCGTCCATTGGCCGCACTAACCCCATTTATCATTTGTGTGTGTGTGTTTTTCGTTTCCACCATATCTTTTTCCTCCACTAGGTTTGGTTTTCGTCCTAACTTTTCTTTGATTCTTCTCCACGTTTTACAATAAACTTTTCTTTGGATTTGTCGTTTTCTCGTCGCATTTCTAACCCATTTGCCATCCACCAATAAGCCGTGTGTGTTTTGGAGCGTGTTTTCGGGATCTTTCGAACTCAAGTCACTTCATTCTTTTTTCTATCGGTTTCTCTTGGCTTGGTCCACTAGTTTCCAACATTTGCTAAAAGGTGAGGTTTGAGCTCTTAGGTCCTCACACTCTATATATACACTTGCGCTTATTGACTAACCATGTATAGCGAGAGCGAAGAGTTTGGAGGCCATGATGATCATGATGAGTCCATGATGGACCACTACGACTACAACGAGCTAGACATGGACCTCCACTCCTATGAGCACGACGTGGTGGACGACCACTACTCCGAGCACGACATCGTGGATGACCACTACTACGAGCATGACATGGTGGACCACCACCACTACTACGACCACGACGTCGAGCTCTACACCGACTACTCCTCCCCAAGCATCATCGACATGGAGGAGTACCACAACCACCACGCCGACTTCGACTCCACGAGCTCCACCGACATGAACCACTACTACAACTACGACATCGCAAGCTTGGATGTCGAGATGGAGCCATGCTACACCGACAACGCATCCACAACCATGACGGAGTACGACACCAACAACGACTCCCCAAGCTACTTCGACTCCGACATGGATGAGCTCACTTACAAGAAATTCCTCGCCAAGCTTCGATTGTCAAGAAACTCCGATGGTTCATGCTCGCCCCCAAGGAACTCCTTGGAGATTGCCAAGGCCAAGACACGACAACGACCTTCAACCTCAAGATGGCGCCACGACAAGAAATCCGACAAGTTGGCAACATCAAGATGGTCTCCTTCAACATCAAGACGGCGCCACAAGAAGGACATCATCGAGGCTCCATCAAGCGAGAAGGCCAAGAAGCCAAGGCATCCGAATGACTTGCGGAGTCATCCCACACATGAAGTGCGGGAGCGCCGCAAGCTTCGTCATCAACCACGCCATCATCACCAAGCTCATCACCAAGATCGCCGCCATGATCATCATCGACATATGGAAGAGAGTGGTACACCCACCTCACCGCATCTTCCGCCACAAGTTCCGCGACGACATTGGTTTGAGCATCGCTCGCCATCACCACTACCTCGACCTCGACACCGACAAGGCCGTGGTGACCCTCTTCAAGATCACCCTCTACGACCGGATATTCTTCATCATCCACCTTCTCCACGCTCGACTCATGACATTGGTCTAAATGGCTTCATGGATGGTGCTTGCCCACATTCAAGGCTTCTAAGGCAAAATGTGTGTCACCACCACAATGACCACCAAGACCAAGGCCATTCTCAAGAAGGTGCCTCGACATGGCTTCTAGTGAATGCCTCCCTCGACTCCACCACAATGACCACCGGCGCCATCCTCTCCATCATGATCGCCATCACCAAACCAATGAGGATGACCCATTTGAGATTCCACCGCCTATCTTTGATGAAGACCCACATGAGAGAACTTCTCAACATCAAGCGAGTGTGAATGCTCCCTATGGCTTGTTTTTCCCCATCTTCGAGGAAGACCCCATTGAGCGCCACCATCATCAACAACCAAGTGGGCTTGCTACAAATGATCTCTCACTTCCTCTCTTTGATGAAGACCCTTATGAGCGCCCACTTCGACCACCACTAGGCACGGATGCTATGAGCCTACTTTCCCCTCTCCTTCAAGATGAAGACCTCTTATGCCCCATTTGCAAGGGCCATGGTCACATAATGTGGGATTGCCAAGGCGGCGACCAAGATGGTGCGTCAAATGGAGATGCCATCCATGATTCTTCTCCTACCATATTGGATGAAGCACCGCATCACCTTGACCACGGACTTCCATCGCATCATCAAGGCCATGAAGACAACGACTTGAGCGCCGTTGGCCTCAATGTTACAAGGTGCAAGGACCATAAGCGTCATCATCCATATGAGGAATGGGAGCCGCCACCTCATCTTCATCAAGATTGTGCTTTCTATTCGCACCCCACCTTAGACAAGGATCCTCCTCCTTCTTCATCACATGAGGCGAGATTCACTTCATCATCACCACTACATCTACATCATGTGCGGCATTCTTTGAGGATGAACAATGACCTCCATGATCAAGAGCATGAGCTTCCATCATCGCCACAAGCACAACAACAACATCAAGAGTGCGAAGCTATTCCTCCCATGACACAAGATCAACATCACCATATGCATGAGGAGACCACTCTACCACTCTATGATGAAGACGTTGATGCATGTGACATTGTCAATGAGGCTCATCCCTTGCCATCCTCTCTAAGGCATTCTTCTTCTTCGTCTCCAATGACACAAGTGACAACTGCGACCATCGACAAGAGAGCTCCCAATGCTACCAATGAGATGATCTTGGTTGCCAACCAAAATGGTGACCATGCATACATGAGTGAAGGCCAATACTATGCCTTGCACCAACTAGCTCTCAATTCCTTGGACATGCCGGCCAATGGTGACGAAAGCGTCTATTGCAATGAGGCCGCGAACTCATCGCGAGTGTTGACACGAGTTCTTCAAGCCTATCCTCAAGATAAGGACCAACGATGCAACCTCTCTAGAGCCGGCGTCAATGGCCCATCTATCATTGATGGAGATAATGACGAATTGGGTGACACTCTCCGCTTGACTTCAAAGCATCTCATGGCAACCTCCACAAGGCCACGCTCAAGCCACCAATCTAGCCAAGGAAATCTTCATCATCATCATCATCGACCATTTGAGGATGCTACAATGCATGGCTTACACTACCACATCACGGAAATGATGGAGCTTCCTTCGACACAAGCCATGACCCTACCTCCTCCTCCAAGAAAGCCACCCTTTCAACACTTGGAGATCAATCCAAGAGATGAGATGCTCGAGTCCTCCTCGCCACATGCTATGACACTACCGACTCCAAGCAATGCAACGACTTCGACAAACCCGCACACCTCTTGTGCCAAGACTATGGAGCCTTCTAGTGTCCCCTCTCAAGCTTCTAGTGAGATGAGTGGTGAGAGAGAGATCCACCATCACGTGAGTGAGAGCCACAAGCCCATAATGAGTGGAAAAAGCATGAGTGTTCGTAGAGGCCTCGCCTTGTTAGCCACCAAAAGTGAGATGAGAGTTGAGAGCAAAACCCCATTTGTGCTTATTGACACTAACGGCTTGCCAACTTTCTCTCCATCTTTGTTGTCTATTTTGCAGAGATTTGGTGACCCTATCAAGCATCCTCGACATCATCGCCTTCTCCACATACAAGGCTCTCCACATCGCATGAACATCGACACCGACTTGAAGGGTTGGAAGGAGCACTTTCCGCTCATCATGATCCACATGGAGATTGACAAGAGCTTCTACGACAAAGCATCCTCCATCCACATTCCTCAAGTCAAGATCTACACGGCGCGTAACAAGAACTTCGACATCAACGCCTTCGACGCCTACATTCCACATGTCAAGAGGTGCATGGAGTACGACAAGCACGTCAACGACAATGCCTTCTACGCCTACATACCACATGTCAAGATGTGCATGGAGTTCAACAAGCACCTCCACGACAACGACTTCTCCATCTACATCCCCTACGTCAAGATGTACTTGGAGTTCGACAAGCGCGTCAACGACAATGACTACCACGTCTACATCCCCTTCGTCGAGATGCACTTGGAGTTCGACAAGCGCGTCAACGACAATGATCGCCACGACTACACTCTACCGCTTCCGCAAGCTCATCCTCATCCACCCATGGAGGATCATGTCAAGATCGTCATCGTCTTTGGACTACACCCTCCACGAGCATACCTTGGCATGATCTTCGATAAGAGGCTCAACTTCAACGACTACACCGCCTCGCAAGATCTTCCTCAACCATCCACGGGGGGCCATTTCATGATCTTCATCACCTTTGGACCGCCCCCACTACGAGCCTATCGTCACATGGACTTCGACAAGCGGCTCAACTTCAACGACATCTTCGTCGTCAAGATTCCTGTCGTGGGATAATCACGGCAGACGTTACCGGGGGTAACTGATCTTGGGGCAAGACGACACAGGCGTTTGGGAGAGGGTTTAGCTCAGAGGAAAACATGGTGCAACTCGATCTGGTAGCCGGCAATCAAAGTCGCCGAGTCTCCGATCTTGATATAATAACTCAACTCTGGGATTACACTAGATGCTCGATATCAAGCGATATTGCTAGGGTTCTTAGATCTCTGTCTAAACTAAACCTGGGGGTCGGTTTATAAAGCACCCGTACCCCCTGGCTTACCCTCCAAGGCGCATCCTGGATCCTACCCGGACACGACGCACAAACCCTAACTTTCCTTTACCATGACCCACAATCCGGGTTACTGGGCCTACAAGCTTGGGCCTTCCACAAGTTTCCTTATCCTTAGCCGGATCCTGCGCAGCGTCCTTTGGGCCGGGTTACTCCTTGGAGTTTGGCCTACCGGGTTATCATCCCCCCATCAGTAGTCCCCAGAATAGCCTGGGCTTCACGGATCCTTCCTTGAAGCGCTCGCTATTCCCTGCAAGGATATCAAACACACGAGTATGTGGAGGCCGGGTTAAGGTGCCTCAATAGGTGGCTAGGCCTTACTCCATGGTGGCCATATAGTAACCCGGCTCTTCCCCAATCACCTAACTTACTTTCCCAGGTAAAACCCCAAAATGTCAAGATTCTATATTTGATAATTGACCTGATATCACGGGATGGATCTCTTTCTCCTTTTCGCTCAGATCCCCTGCTCAACATTTAAAGCGCATCTCGCCAAAACTCAAATAAATAGCCGTTTATTTCCGCAACTCCCGGCTCCCGCTCGTTGAACCGGGCTTATCCACTCGCGCTATAAATAGGCTCCTTGGGGGTAACCCGAACCCTAACGGCTCATTTCCCCCACTCTGCTCCCTTTCTTCCTCCGCGCTCATCCTCACTGAGCGCCACCACGGAAATCCCGCGCGCATCATCGGAGCCCATTGGCCGGAGGCTGCGCTCCGCCACAGCTCGCCCCGCGCCGCCGCCAAGATCCACCGGCAAATCTCCATCCGGCCCGTCAGGAACCGCGAAAGGACACCAGGCTTGCACCATCTGCCTCCGCAAGGCTTCACTCAGATCTCCTCCGGTAAGCCTCTTGCACCCATTAATTTGCCCTCGCAATTTTTGATTTCACCTTAGATTAGATCCAAATCGACCCGCCAATGATTTCTCGGCCATGCCGAATTAGGTTGCTAGTATTCTTTCTAGCTCGCCCAATAGATAAATTATGGATTCCAATCCACTCTCCTACTACCTGCAATTATTAATTTCGCCACAAATCTGAAGATAGAATTCCCAATCTGGGCCCGAACCAGTCAAAATTTCCGCCTTGGCCTCAATCACCCGGCTAGTCCTCCCCTTTCCAGTTCCTTTTATTCGCGCTAAGTACCCGTGCAGCCATCCATCGTCCTCAAAAGTTCCTTCAACGCTTAGACCCCCATAATTTTCGCTATAATACTTGATACCCGGACAGCTCGAACTCCACTCTGCACACTGACACCCGGATAATATCCAATTTTCATGCCTCAATATTACTTGCCGATACTTGGCCGGCTCACAGCTTCCGTGTCGTAGTCCTCTTATCCTTTTACCTTGTACTTTGCAGGTCAACCACATGGCTCCCAAAAAGCAGGGGAAAACTCCAACCAAAGCTAAAGCCACCAATTCCATATCCGCCAACTGGGCGCGGTCTACGGTCACCAAGGCCAAGTTGGAGGAGCTGGTGGAGCTGGGAGTTCTTCCTCCTCAAGAGGATATCCAGTGGAGGGTGCCGGGCAAGGAGACCCGGCCCACCCCGACAAAAGGCGAGGTAATTTGCTTCGTGGAACACGTGACCCGGGGCTTCCGCCCACCGGGTCACCCTTTTTTCCGTGATGTTCTAAGCCATTACGGCCTTCGCGTTTTTGATATCGGGCCTAATTCTGTATTAAACATCTCCCACTTCATCGTCCTTTCCGAGTCATACTTGTGCACTTCGCCAAGTCTAGATCTTTTCATTGAGCTTTTTCAGTGCAAACCGTGCCGCGAGAGCGGTGACGGGGCGCTTCTCGCTTGCGGCGGGGTTTCCATCCAGCGCCGCAAGAATTCTTTGATGCCACCCCTCACCCTTAACTCCCATGTCAATCACTGGCAGCTCTCATACTTTTACTGCCAAGACACCTCCCCACCCGGCCAAAAGAAGCTGCCGGGTTATTCAGAGGGTCTTCTTGACATCTCCGATAAATTTAGTGCCTTCGCCCCTGACTCGGACAGGGAGGCAATTCAACCTCTACTAGCCAAAATCACCACTCTCACGGCCCAAGGCCTCATCGGGCTCAACCTGGTGAAGACTTGGGTCGACTTCCGGATTCAACCCAATTCCATCCGCACAAAGTTGATGTGCGAGTATTCGGGGCAATCTACAGACCCGCTCCGGTACTCTGACAACATCTTCGCGGCTGGCGACACTCACAAAACCATCAAGGGTTTTCTGACAGAAAAGCTTGAGGTAATCCGGAACATATCTGGATTGGAGCCCTTCACACTCGAGAACCCAGCCCCCAAGGTGAAAACCCGATCTTGATGCCTTTACCTTTGCTCTTTCCACTCGATACAATTGATAACCCTTGTACTGACACTTTTCAGGCTGATGATGATTTTTGGAAAATCAACACCTCTCCTAGCTCCGAAAGTCCAGAGGAGCAAGAAGAGGCCGTTAACTCGGACGAAGGTACTCTCCGGATTTTATTTGGTTCCTTTAAGCTCATCATAACCCCTTCATTTCCAACTATAACTTTGATGATATCCAGAACGAGAAGATGACGAGGAAGAAAACTCCGACGGCAAAGTAGAACCCGCCAGCGACGAGGAGGAACTGGAACCGACAATCAAAGTCGGATCAAAAAGAAAAACTCAAGAGGCCACCTCCAAGGTTTCATATCTCCTCCTCGCATTCAATTCGTATTCCTTTAATGATATACATGAGCTACCTTGACGTTGTTCCTGTAAGGACCCCAGACCGGCAGTCTGAAACCCTACGTATGCATACATTCACGATCCCAGAAAGATCAGTCGTGAACAACATACACAGTTGGCACACAGAAATACATCATCCATTACACGAATACATAAAGGTATTACATAAAAGATCACATGATCAAGTTTAACGCAACTGCCACATGGGCAGGGAACTTAACAAACACAGCGGAAGACAAATAAAAAACACAACGTAGTTGAGCCCAAGTCACGCCTTAACCTACAGGCTGCTGACCCGGAGACGATCCTAGTTCGCAAAGCCGTCAACTCCGTACTTCTCTTCATAGATATCCTTTGGAGGCTCCTTCTCCAAATCTGATAAGTAGATACCAGGGGCGAAACCATAATGAGTACATTTGAATGTACTCAGCAAGACATCCATCATGTCACTTACCAACATGCAAATATGCTTATATGGTGGAATAGGTAGGATATAAATAGGGTTCACTATCAATGGTGTTCATATATGATGACACCACAGTTGCAGTCAGGTTAATCTGTATCTTCGTTGAAGAAGATACTTCAGAAGAAAATAATATAGTTTTATTTCTCTTGTAGATATCACATGTACAAGAGTTTTTGTAAAACTTTGTTAAAGAATATTTTCTCTTTGCAAAACTTCTTGGAATCAGTTTCCAGAATTCTTGTTTAGAGTAGAAAAGGTTTTCTTTGCAAAACATTTTGTTTTGTATATCAGCATCTGGCTTTTTATCATCGACGATACCTCCACGGTATATGTTTTCCTTCCTTTCCGAACTTCACAAGGTCAACACTTCCTTTCCAAAAATTTCCCTTTCAAAAACATCCTTTTTGAAAACATTGACACAATGCTAGCTACATGGCCATTCAACTGTCCATATCCGAGGACGCGGCTTCTTCGAAAAAGTTGTACTCTGCAGAGGTGTACACATCCACCAGATTCAGTACACCTCCCGTGAACAATCACGGACTGTAACAACAGTATGTAAACATCAGGTATCTGATCATAACCATCCACTATGTTCAAGCTAGTATAAGCCTATCTCTCAGTTGAGTTTTACCACATCCCCGGCACCGAGCTAATCCCCGCCAAGCCAGGATGCCTCAACTGATGCATCCGGAGGGAAAATTAATCCCACACTTTATATGTCTCCACGACATTCGGTTCAGAGGATCGCATCCCCTATAGCACATTGAGATAGCACACACTAATAAGAACAAACTTCAAGTTAAGCCCCTTGCCCATGTTGGGGTAGGGTGGCAGTACGGTAAAGGTTGTCCGACGAAGACTAGGTTATGTGTCATTTTTGAAAACACCACTTTCTCAAAAATGACCACTTCCACATTCCTCCGGAGAACAAGGATCCGCCTTTTCTCCGGGTTTTTCCGTAAAGCCTTTGTTTTGTAGAATCACAATTTTGGAGTGTCCACTTAGGGACTAGTATATTTGATGGTAATAAATACCATAGGGTGGCTTATGGGCTTGGTATTACCAAGTTTAACTACTGGCATGATAGTAACCTATATAATAGTATAGTAGTAATTTCCACCTCAAAAATAGTTTTGATAATCAAGTTTTTGGTAAAACTTCAGAGGTAAAGCATGCATGATAGATAATGATAAGTATTGTATCAGCAAGCATCAGGATGGCTTGCCTGGTATCTCCTTGTGTCCCTGGTTTTGGAGCGACTGGAACATGAACCACAACTTTCTGACACTTCCTTCCTCTTCGTTTTCTAACGTCGTAAAAGGAATAAAGGACACACATTCAGAACCAATCAAGGCAAGCAACCATATATAACAATACATACAGCAATGAAATCTAATAATAACCAATCACACAATTATTAATTGAGGCAAACAATCAAACCAACCTACTTGGCAGAAATGCCATTTAATAAGACATCTCAAAGTTGGAGGGACATATCTCACAACCTTAATATCATGGATTCAGTGGGTGTGCCACTCTCATACCAAGATATTAATAAACCCAAAATACACTTAGTTTCACAAGGGTGAGACTACTAAAAGTATATAGAACATGCACAATATTAATCATGACAATGGGTCTATCAACCAAACCACAAAAATAAAAGGGTAGCCATTCTACTGAGTCTAATTTGACATCAAGAATAAATGAACCACATGATTTGTAAAAGTTACTTTTGCAAATCAGTGAGCCTACACAAATGTAACAAAGCAATAGACTCATCACAAAACACACAATTTCTCATAGTGAGAACAATAGAAACAATGGCTAAAAAGGAGGAATCCTTATAGACATGTTTCTACTAAAAATTTGCTATGCAAGCAAGCATAATAAATAAAGTACTAAAATGCAAACAAGGAACCATGTTATCAAAATGGGAATGAAAACATGTCCTCATGCAAGGATACACAAATATCTACCAAACACAAGTTGGCAGGAAAATAATTCAATACAGAAACTGCTAAGGAAACTAGTACTACTCACACATGAAGAATCAATGGATGAATTTCAATCAAGTAATTGAAATACAACCAGAGGGTCCATGTCACAAAAACAGTAGTGAAAAATTATCTATACTTTCTATAACAAAAATATCCCATTTAATAAAACAATGCATCAATTTGCAGGGCAACTCCTGCATACTAGTAGTAATAAAAAGGGCATTACTAGAGGAATCAAACAACCCTTCAAGAATGTATTTTTCCTAGCAATCCACACATGATTACAACCACTTACAAACAGAAGCATACCCATTTTTGTTTAGCACAAAAATTCCCAAAGCAAAAATACTAGGCACTCATTAGTTATGAAACTATATAAAAGAAACACATTTAGTGTGGGGGAAATAATGTTTCCACCAAAAATGCAATGAAACCAGTGGGTGTTCCACTATCATAACAAAGCATTAAGAGGTCACAAAGCCTCTGGTCATACTTGCTAAAAATTAACAAAAGACTAAACTAGCATCTAGTGCAATAACAATACTAGCAGAAAATAATAGGGTGCAAAAATAAGCAAGGCAATGCTACTCATGCTATTGTTTTCACACATGTGAAAACTTTAGGGGTCAAGTACTCATAACAACCTTATCAAAATGCTACTGGTCCTATGAACACAATACAAAAATATGTGGCTACACAACCACAAAAACTTATGTCAAAAATTCCACACATGAGGGAATTTTTCCATAACAATTTCATAGCCATCACAAAGCTACTCATGCTTTTATACCAACTCAAATGCAAGATAGCAGAGGTGATAACAACACAAAATAAGTACTAACATGGCACTGGATCCAATCAAAAATCCAAGTGCTAGCACATCAATTCATCACTCAAAAATTATATGCAACTATACACTAGAGATAAACATATGCTACTAACAAATATCATATTTCTTCTCCACTCAAGTCCACACAATATAACATGATAAAATAGCTAAGTAACACTTAGAAAACAAGTTCACACCACTTATACATGCTATAAAACAATATTGCAACACAAAAATAACTCACACAAATTAATTATCTAAAAATGCCAAAATGGCAGAAACAAGCAAATCAAAGATCTGTCCACCAAATTTTCTAGGATGCTCTAAAAATTAAACCCTTCTATGTTTGGATATCCCTAAACATATACAAGACCATACAGTTGAGTTTGCATCAAAAATCATTTTTAATTATTTTATAAAAATCACCAAAGTGCTCTCTGGTGTTTTACCAAATTGCATGCCATTTCAAAAATACAACGAATTTGGAAACGAGGTTAAATTCTCCTGTTAGGAAATTTCAAGGGCTTTCCAATGCAATTGGCCTCACTTCATTCTGAGTTGTGAAATTAAAATGGTGCTCATTTTGGTGTTTCTGGTACCTGTTACCAAACCATTTTTCATTTCAAAATCTTTCATCCAAAAGTAGATCTACAAGATGGAGGTGGTTCAGATTTTGTTTCTGTACAACTGTGATTTTTGGTTTGGCCAAAATCATCTTTTAGATTAGTTTTTAAGCTCAAAAGTGATCATGCAACATTCTTTGGAAATAAAATTGGAAAAAGACTTGACATGGGCCAGATCTAACGTGGGCCGGCCGGATCTAAAGATACCGCGGTGGGATCTAGCCCCTGCCGCTGACTGGCGGGCCAGATGCCACGCAGGCAGCCACGCAAGCCAAGCCAGGCCCACGGGCCAGTTTGACCGTACAGCGCGCGGCAAAGGGACAAGACGTGAGCGTGACGTCGTGGTGATGTCACTCGCCGGCGGGAGGTTCTCCGGCGAGGTCGCAATCGATGATTTTGTGCATGGTTTCGCGATTGGAGGGCATCTACTCGTTGCTTAGGACACGGGGAAGCAACTAGGAGCTGTTTCGTTTCCAGGGAGGGTGCCGGAGACCGGCGGCAACGGCGCGCGGCGGCGGCCGGACGACTCGCACGGCACGGCGACGACCTAGGGGGAGAGGGAGAGGGGAAAATGGTCGGGGGGATTCCCCTGCTCACCACGAACGTGAGGGACGGCTCGGAGAGGACGGAGGAGGGACGAGTCGGCGTCAATGCCTCGCCGGAGCGCCGTCGAGCTCGGGGAAGAAGAAGGACGGCGCGGCCTCCTCGATGCATTCCGGTCCGATTCCTTCAGCAGGGAGGAGTACCACGACGAGGCGGAGCGAATGGTTCAAGAGGCGACCGGCGGCGAGGTCACCCGTGGCCAAATCGACGGTGAGCTCTAATGGCTAGGGTTTCGGTTTGGGTTTTTTGGAGAGAGAGAGAGGGGGTGAGCTCTAGGGGAGAGAGAGGGGGCATGAGCAGACAAGGGCACATGGGGGCCCTCTTTATCCCCAAGGGTTCCTTCCCTTCGAAGCCATGGGTAGGGGTGCTGTTCTCTACAGGGAGCTAGAGGTTGAAGATGACTCGGATTACAATTTGATCCCTGGATAATTACAAATAGGTCCCTGTACTCTTTGAAAAATATTGTTTTCACCAAGCAAACAAAGTCAAAATTTGAAATCCTTTTTCCCAAAATTCTTATTGGTTAAGATACACAACATATGTGAAAATTGGCTCCATTAGATAAACTTGATAATTCAAAGTTGTTCAAATTTGAATTCTTACAGAAATGGACATTGAATTTATTAACCTACTTAGGAGCTTCCAAAAATGATAATTTTTGGCACACATTCCTTATTTGATGTGTTCCTTATGTGGTAGAAAATTCAAGTCATTTAGAGTTATTTCATAGAACAAACTTGTTCAAATTTCTAAAAGGTGCTGTCAAGAAAACAGGGTTTTTTGGCAACTTAAACAATTCAAAAACTTGTGCCCTTTTGGTTTTCATCCTTATTTATGATATAGAGCATGTGGTATTTATTCCATGGCATTTTGAAAAAATTTGTAGAACAAACTTGTTCAAAATCCCAAATGTTGCTGTGGAGAAAATTCATGTTTTCAGGGCTTTAAAGGAATCAATTTTTGGTCTCCTCTTGTGTGTGTTCCTTATTTGATATAAGGAAGCAATGGTATGAATTTCAGATCATTTTAATAAAGTTCCCAATAGTAACTTGTTTTAGTTTTCTGTTTCTGGAAATATTGGAATTTCTATTTAATAAGGCACTTGGCTTTTCTTTAACAATGCTTTGCCAAAATATTTATGTGACTAGAGATAGCAAGTCAATGCTCTCCAATACCTTTGTTTTTAAGCTTGCAAGGTTGGAAAAACATTTGATAAGATTTTGGTGAAGCATTTAAGAATGCCTCTTTTTCTGATAATCTTTTTAGGGAAATTTATTAAGTGTTTCCTCTTTCTTAATTTAGGTCTTGGAATAATATTCAACAAGTATGAGATTCATAAGATGTTTTTGGAAAACTCTTTGATCAATATTTACTTTATAAAATATTGTCAAAGTCATTGGAACAATATGTTGAATATTTTTTTGGATTACTGCCTTGCAATCTTTTTAAGTTTGTTTTCAATTTCTTAGCCATGTAAGATTATATAATTAGTTTGTTTAGTTGCACCTAAACAAACACAACCAAAGTTTAATTGTCAAGCAATTAGCAAAACAACTGTGTTAACAAGTATTCCAAAATTGGGATGTGACAGGTCTTCCCCCCTTAAAAAGAATCTCGTCCCCGAGATTCACAAGCGAGGACTAAGGGAGGGCCAACAAACACAATGTTAGTGTTGGAGTGCAGGTGCTTCCCCCCTTTGACTTTTCTTGGGAGGCGGGGTACTTCCCTAAATTAGCAAATTCACTTTAAAAAAGTACACCAGTACTGTTTTAGGTCCAAAACTTTTGTTTCCTGGTTTGAACAAATTTTTAAGGTTAGTACATAACTACCTGGAAATGTACCGTCACTTATTACAAGAGTTCTTAGCTATATCCCACATATTACATACCACATATGGAGTGGTCTACCACTCTCATAACAAGGTATATAAGAAGCTAAAAATATAGCTTGTGGGTGCAAGAGGTTAGGTTGCTAAGGTAAAACAAACAGACAGAACAATACCCATGGCAGTGGGTATTACTTACCACAAGCAACTATCACTTATTATGTTCATGATTTTAGTTGGATATTTTAGTTTCATAAGATACTCTTAAGCACAATCATAACACCAGTATAAACTCATGCTAAGGTAAAACATTTAAACAAAATCCAATAAGCAAGCAAACAACACCACAGATGAATAGACTATTTATTCACTAGGTTATTGTTTATTAGAGGTTTTGGAATCCATCAATCATGAACAATTAGCAAACAACCAGTAGCTAAAAACCAATTAATTCAATCATAAAGATACTCTAAAACACCATCTTTACACAAGATGAAACTCCTATTTCACAGGCATAAAAACAGGACTGCACAAATAACATACTAGTATGAAAAATCTACACCAGCATGCTATAAGAGATAATCATATCCTATAACCATAGAACATGAAACTAAAATAATTCATGGAATGATAACAGAATTAATAACTTCCTAAACATGCTATATCAACATATATACTTATAAAATAACAAGAGGGTAATACTAGAGCAAAAATCACCATTTTCTAGTGGTGAAACTAGCTTCACCCTAGAGAAGCAAACAATGCTATCATGATGTTTAAACTTAAACAAGCAAGTCATGAACATAAATGTACCTAATAACAGTACCCAAAACTTACTCATGTTAGTAAGCACAACATCAAAACAATCCCATGATACAACTATTAAACATGCAGAAAATTCTTCTAGCAATTTATGTTTTTCTTAAACAATTACTAGCAAACAAACAAGGTATAACTCACACAACCAGTAGCTATGCAAGTAATGAAAAGTTATCTAAACCTTTTCAAAAATCCATACACTCAATTTAAAATTATTCACAAACAATCTACCAATCAAGAGGAATTTATTTTATTTGCGAACAATTTAATTTTAGCGCATGATAGTGAAACATTTCTTAACATGATACCCCTAAGGAACATTATGCTAACAAAAGGATCACACCTAAACACATTAGTATTTACTAATAAGAAATAAACTTCTCACTTGCATAGGTGAGAACAAACAATTATATTTTCCATGGTGGAAAATAGAAATCAATCACATAGTGAAACATGCTATTTTCACACATGTGTATGGTTGGGGATTTTCATCCTCAAGCCAAAATGCAATGGGACCAGTGGGCTATGGCCTACTAATACCAAGTAAAAATAGGTACTAAGCCTCTGGTTACTCATGAAAAACTTTGCTTACAAGATAAAAATATAAGGCTATTTAATCTAGTGAAGCAATACTAGTGCATATTGATAGCAATGCTTACACATGCTTTATTATTAAGAGACATGCAAGCTAATAGAGGTACAAGCATAAAAATAACAGTACCTAAATGGTACTGGACTCAAAGGAAGCATAGCACAAAAATCTACTAAGAAAGTATACACAGATCTAGCTCTCACAAAACTTCCAGATAATAAACTAGAAGGTGACAAATGCCATTTCATTTTTATTCGAGTTTTCAATCATGCACACACTTTCAAGGGTAGATTTATTGTAATAAAACAACATATTAACAAGTCCTAACAACTCCATATATGTTAGGAAGCAAGATTTAACAAAGCACAAATTTATTTCAATCAAGAGCACACAAAGAGACAACAACAGGAAAACTGATGTTTTCTATAGATCTATCATAATCATTCCATCGTTCCCTTAATTTCTAAACCCCGAATTTTATAGTACTTACAACGTCTACTAATATTTGGTTTCCAAAGTAGATACACATGATATCCTATTGACTAGTAAACGAATAGTCATCATCTTATTTTCTCGTGACTTCTCCTTTTTACCAGCTAGATTAAAAGGTGTCTTAAGTCACTTAATTTCTTTGGTTTAGAAAGAGTTGTCAGTAGTTCGCATGCTTTGGTTAGGTGTCAACCTAAGATTAGACCAAGCATGTTAGTCTTGTTAACTTTCTATATAATCATGTTTGTCCGACAAGATACGACTAGCGTCATCGTACGTCGAATATTGAATCGTGCTCTTTGATTGGCTTTTGAGGGGGTTGCGCATCATAAATTGTGGAGACTTCTTTTGCACCTTTCTCCAGATGAGGGAGGTATATAATTCTTAAAAAGGGGATCTCTCTTGTTTGGTCTTTTTAAAAGGGAACATAAAAAGGAAAACAACGTTTAGCCAACAGGGCAAAACGAGTCTTTTTTTTTAAAACAGACAAACATAGAGGTTTTGGTCAGTATTGGTTGGTTTTCTTCACGCCTTTTCTTCTTTGAGATTGTCGTTGTTGGAGATTTATCTGTTGGAGTGCATCACTGGTAGCAATGCTATCAGCTCGTGTGGCTTGAGGGTCCTCTATTATTAGGCCCAATGGTGCTTTCATTGATTGTGGGGGAGATGGTGGTGGTTCACGACGAGTGGCATTATGAAGCGAACACAAGTATAAGCCTAAGCAACAAATTCTTGTTTTTGAATGCTATACAAACATTTTTTTGCTTGCAAAAATTTTAACAGGAGGCGATTCAAAAACAAGAGCGGGGCAAGCACAAATCTGCAAATTTTGAGCACTCCGCAAACATATAGTAGCCTAGATGAACCAAAATCTACACCACACAATAGCACAAAGCCTTACGGGCACACATAAGCAAGCCAAAACACACCAGCAAGGCTCCATTGGAGCTACGTCGGGGGATGATCCAAAATCCTAGAAGTGGCTGAAGAACTATATCTACTTCTGACCATCATCACTGTAGAGCTAGGAAATTATTTTGGTCTTCTCGGGACATCGGCAAGTATACAAGTTTCTGGATAGAAACAAGATAATAGAAGTAAAGTTTTGATAAAACTTTTAACTGAGAGAGGTAATACTACGCAACAAATTTGTTTTTGAAACTCCAACTATTTTCTGTACAGAAAACTTCAAATACGAGAGATGTTTCAAAAACAGAGCGGAGCAGTTACAAACAAGTAAGAAATAACCTCTTAACCGAGAGAGATACCAATTCTGTAAGGCCCGCCCTTCGAACCACTGTTCAAGGACGCCCTTCATATGCATTTAGAATCTTTTGAAAAGATAATAAGGAGGGGAAAATATACTAAAATTCCCTTAGACAAAAATGATTTAGATTGTAAATATGTTTTTACTCAAAAATATTTTTCTTTCCTATCTGACGTCCATGCTAACTAAGGTCTCCTAAGGTCAGGATGGCTCTGATACCAACTCTGTAAGGACCCCAGACCGGCAGTCTGAAACCCTACGTATGCATACATTCACGATCCCAGAAAGATCAGTCGTGAACAACATACACAGTTGGCACACAGAAATACATCATCCATTACACGAATACATAAAGGTATTACATAAAAGATCACATGATCAAGTTTAACGCAACTGCCACATGGGCAGGGAACTTAACAAACACAGCGGAAGACAAATAAAAAACACAACGTAGTTGAGCCCAAGTCACGCCTTAACCTACAGGCTGCTGACCCGGAGACGATCCTAGTTCGCAAAGCCGTCAACTCCGTACTTCTCTTCATAGATATCCTTTGGAGGCTCCTTCTCCAAATCTGATAAGTAGATACCAGGGGCGAAACCATAATGAGTACATTTGAATGTACTCAGCAAGACATCCATCATGTCACTTACCAACATGCAAATATGCTTATATGGTGGAATAGGTAGGATATAAATAGGGTTCACTATCAATGGTGTTCATATATGATGACACCACAGTTGCAGTCAGGTTAATCTGTATCTTCGTTGAAGAAGATACTTCAGAAGAAAATAATATAGTTTTATTTCTCTTGTAGATATCACATGTACAAGAGTTTTTGTAAAACTTTGTTAAAGAATATTTTCTCTTTGCAAAACTTCTTGGAATCAGTTTCCAGAATTCTTGTTTAGAGTAGAAAAGGTTTTCTTTGCAAAACATTTTGTTTTGTATATCAGCATCTGGCTTTTTATCATCGACGATACCTCCACGGTATATGTTTTCCTTCCTTTCCGAACTTCACAAGTTCAACACTTCCTTTCCAAAAATTTCCCTTTCAAAAACATCCTTTTTGAAAACATTGACACAATGCTAGCTACATGGCCATTCAACTGTCCATATCCGAGGACGCGGCTTCTTCGAAAAAGTTGTACTCTGCAGAGGTGTACACATCCACCAGATTCAGTACACCTCCCGTGAACAATCACGGACTGTAACAACAGTATGTAAACATCAGGTATCTGATCATAACCATCCACTATGTTCAAGCTAGTATAAGCCTATCTCTCAGTTGAGTTTTACCACATCCCCGGCACCGAGCTAATCCCCGCCAAGCCAGGATGCCTCAACTGATGCATCCGGAGGGAAAATTAATCCCACACTTTATATGTCTCCACGACATTCGGTTCAGAGGATCGCATCCCCTATAGCACATTGAGATAGCACACACTAATAAGAACAAACTTCAAGTTAAGCCCCTTGCCCATGTTGGGGTAGGGTGGCAGTACGGTAAAGGTTGTCCGACGAAGACTAGGTTATGTGTCATTTTTGAAAACACCACTTTCTCAAAAATGACCACTTCCACATTCCTCCGGAGAACAAGGATCCGCCTTTTCTCCGGGTTTTTCCGTAAAGCCTTTGTTTTGTAGAATCACAATTTTGGAGTGTCCACTTAGGGACTAGTATATTTGATGGTAATAAATACCATAGGGTGGCTTATGGGCTTGGTATTACCAAGTTTAACTACTGGCATGATAGTAACCTATATAATAGTATAGTAGTAATTTCCACCTCAAAAATAGTTTTGATAATCAAGTTTTTGGTAAAACTTCAGAGGTAAAGCATGCATGATAGATAATGATAAGTATTGTATCAGCAAGCATCAGGATGGCTTGCCTGGTATCTCCTTGTGTCCCTGGTTTTGGAGCGACTGGAACATGAACCACAACTTTCTGACACTTCCTTCCTCTTCGTTTTCTAACGTCGTAAAAGGAATAAAGGACACACATTCAGAACCAATCAAGGCAAGCAACCATATATAACAATACATACAGCAATGAAATCTAATAATAACCAATCACACAATTATTAATTGAGGCAAACAATCAAACCAACCTACTTGGCAGAAATGCCATTTAATAAGACATCTCAAAGTTGGAGGGACATATCTCACAACCTTAATATCATGGATTCAGTGGGTGTGCCACTCTCATACCAAGATATTAATAAACCCAAAATACACTTAGTTTCACAAGGGTGAGACTACTAAAAGTATATAGAACATGCACAATATTAATCATGACAATGGGTCTATCAACCAAACCACAAAAATAAAAGGGTAGCCATTCTACTGAGTCTAATTTGACATCAAGAATAAATGAACCACATGATTTGTAAAAGTTACTTTTGCAAATCAGTGAGCCTACACAAATGTAACAAAGCAATAGACTCATCACAAAACACACAATTTCTCATAGTGAGAACAATAGAAACAATGGCTAAAAAGGAGGAATCCTTATAGACATGTTTCTACTAAAAATTTGCTATGCAAGCAAGCATAATAAATAAAGTACTAAAATGCAAACAAGGAACCATGTTATCAAAATGGGAATGAAAACATGTCCTCATGCAAGGATACACAAATATCTACCAAACACAAGTTGGCAGGAAAATAATTCAATACAGAAACTGCTAAGGAAACTAGTACTACTCACACATGAAGAATCAATGGATGAATTTCAATCAAGTAATTGAAATACAACCAGAGGGTCCATGTCACAAAAACAGTAGTGAAAAATTATCTATACTTTCTATAACAAAAATATCCCATTTAATAAAACAATGCATCAATTTGCAGGGCAACTCCTGCATACTAGTAGTAATAAAAAGGGCATTACTAGAGGAATCAAACAACCCTTCAAGAATGTATTTTTCCTAGCAATCCACACATGATTACAACCACTTACAAACAGAAGCATACCCATTTTTGTTTAGCACAAAAATTCCCAAAGCAAAAATACTAGGCACTCATTAGTTATGAAACTATATAAAAGAAACACATTTAGTGTGGGGGAAATAATGTTTCCACCAAAAATGCAATGAAACCAGTGGGTGTTCCACTATCATAACAAAGCATTAAGAGGTCACAAAGCCTCTGGTCATACTTGCTAAAAATTAACAAAAGACTAAACTAGCATCTAGTGCAATAACAATACTAGCAGAAAATAATAGGGCGCAAAAATAAGCAAGGCAATGCTACTCATGCTATTGTTTTCACACATGTGAAAACTTTAGGGGTCAAGTACTCATAACAACCTTATCAAAATGCTACTGGTCCTATGAACACAATACAAAAATATGTGGCTACACAACCACAAAAACTTATGTCAAAAATTCCACACATGAGGGAATTTTTCCATAACAATTTCATAGCCATCACAAAGCTACTCATGCTTTTCTACCAACTCAAATGCAAGATAGCAGAGGTGATAACAACACAAAATAAGTACTAACATGGCACTGGATCCAATCAAAAATCCAAGTGCTAGCACATCAATTCATCACTCAAAAATTATATGCAACTATACACTAGAGATAAACATATGCTACTAACAAATATCATATTTCTTCTCCACTCAAGTCCACACAATATAACATGATAAAATAGCTAAGTAACACTTAGAAAACAAGTTCACACCACTTATACATGCTATAAAACAATATTGCAACACAAAAATAACTCACACAAATTAATTATCTAAAAATGCCAAAATGGCAGAAACAAGCAAATCAAAGATCTGTCCACCAAATTTTCTAGGATGCTCTAAAAATTAAACCCTTCTATGTTTGGATAGCCCTAAACATATACAAGACCATCCAGTTGAGTTTGCATCAAAAATCATTTTTAATTATTTTATAAAAATCACCAAAGTGCTCTCTGGTGTTTTACCAAATTGCATGCCATTTCAAAAATACAACGAATTTGGAAACGAGGTTAAATTCTCCTGTTAGGAAATTTCAAGGGCTTTCCAATGCAATTGGCCTCACTTCATTCTGAGTTGTGAAATTAAAATGGTGCTCATTTTGGTGTTTCTGGTACCTGTTACCAAACCATTTTTCATTTCAAAATCTTTCATCCAAAAGTAGATCTACAAGCTGGAGGTGGTTCAGATTTTGTTTCTGTACAACTGTGATTTTTGGTTTGGCCAAAATCATCTTTTAGATTAGTTTTTAAGCTCAAAAGTGATCATGCAACATTCTTTGGAAATAAAATTGGAAAAAGACTTGACATGGGCCAGATCTAACGTGGGCCGGCCGGATCTAAAGATACCGCGGTGGGATCTAGCCCCTGCCGCTGACTGGCGGGCCAGATGCCACGCAGGCAGCCACGCAAGCCAAGCCAGGCCCACGGGCCAGTTTGACCGTACAGCGCGCGGCAAAGGGACAAGACGTGAGCGTGACGTCGTGGTGATGTCACTCGCCGGCGGGAGGTTCTCCGGCGAGGTCGCAATCGATGATTTTGTGCATGGTTTCGCGATTGGAGGGCATCTACTCGTTGCTTAGGACACGGGGAAGCAACTAGGAGCTGTTTCGTTTCCAGGGAGGGTGCCGGAGACCGGCGGCAACGGCGCGCGGCGGCGGCCGGACGACTCGCACGGCACGGCGACGACCTAGGGGGAGAGGGAGAGGGGAAAATGGTCGGGGGGATTCCCCTGCTCACCACGAACGTGAGGGACGGCTCGGAGAGGACGGAGGAGGGACGAGTCGGCGTCAATGCCTCGCCGGAGCGCCGTCGAGCTCGGGGAAGAAGAAGGACGGCGCGGCCTCCTCGATGCATTCCGGTCCGATTCCTTCAGCAGGGAGGAGTACCACGACGAGGCGGAGCGAATGGTTCAAGAGGCGACCGGCGGCGAGGTCACCCGTGGCCAAATCGACGGTGAGCTCTAATGGCTAGGGTTTCGGTTTGGGTTTTTTGGAGAGAGAGAGAGGGGGTGAGCTCTAGGGGAGAGAGAGGGGGCATGAGCAGACAAGGGCACATGGGGGCCCTCTTTATCCCCAAGGGTTCCTTCCCTTCGAAGCCATGGGTAGGGGTGCTGTTCTCTACAGGGAGCTAGAGGTTGAAGATGACTCGGATTACAATTTGATCCCTGGATAATTACAAATAGGTCCCTGTACTCTTTGAAAAATGTTGTTTTCACCAAGCAAACAAAGTCAAAATTTGAAATCCTTTTTCCCAAAATTCTTATTGGTTAAGATACACAACATATGTGAAAATTGGCTCCATTAGATAAACTTGATAATTCAAAGTTGTTCAAATTTGAATTCTTACAGAAATGGACATTGAATTTATTAACCTACTTAGGAGCTTCCAAAAATGATAATTTTTGGCACACATTCCTTATTTGATGTGTTCCTTATGTGGTAGAAAATTCAAGTCATTTAGAGTTATTTCATAGAACAAACTTGTTCAAATTTCTAAAAGGTGCTGTCAAGAAAACAGGGTTTTTTGGCAACTTAAACAATTCAAAAACTTGTGCCCTTTTGGTTTTCATCCTTATTTATGATATAGAGCATGTGGTATTTATTCCATGGCATTTTGAAAAAATTTGTAGAACAAACTTGTTCAAAATCCCAAATGTTGCTGTGGAGAAAATTCATGTTTTCAGGGCTTTAAAGGAATCAATTTTTGGTCTCCTCTTGTGTGTGTTCCTTATTTGATATAAGGAAGCAATGGTATGAATTTCAGATCATTTTAATAAAGTTCCCAATAGTAACTTGTTTTAGTTTTCTGTTTCTGGAAATATTGGAATTTCTATTTAATAAGGCACTTGGCTTTTCTTTAACAATGCTTTGCCAAAATATTTATGTGACTAGAGATAGCAAGTCAATGCTCTCCAATACCTTTGTTTTTAAGCTTGCAAGGTTGGAAAAACATTTGATAAGATTTTGGTGAAGCATTTAAGAATGCCTCTTTTTCTGATAATCTTTTTAGGGAAATTTATTAAGTGTTTCCTCTTTCTTAATTTAGGTCTTGGAATAATATTCAACAAGTATGAGATTCATAAGATGTTTTTGGAAAACTCTTTGATCAATATTTACTTTATAAAATATTGTCAAAGTCATTGGAACAATATGTTGAATATTTTTTTGGATTACTGCCTTGCAATCTTTTTAAGTTTGTTTTCAATTTCTTAGCCATGTAAGATTATATAATTAGTTTGTTTAGTTGCACCTAAACAAACACAACCAAAGTTTAATTGTCAAGCAATTAGCAAAACAACTGTGTTAACAAGTATTCCAAAATTGGGATGTGACAGGTCTTCCCCCCTTAAAAAGAATCTCGTCCCCGAGATTCACAAGCGAGGACTAAGGGAGGGCCAACAAACACAATGTTAGTGTTGGAGTGCAGGTGCTTCCCCCCTTTGACTTTTCTTGGGAGGCGGGGTACTTCCCTAAATTAGCAAATTCACTTTAAAAAAGTACACCAGTACTGTTTTAGGTCCAAAACTTTTGTTTCCTGGTTTGAACAAATTTTTAAGGTTAGTACATAACTACCTGGAAATGTACCGTCACTTATTACAAGAGTTCTTAGCTATATCCCACATATTACATACCACATATGGAGTGGTCTACCACTCTCATAACAAGGTATATAAGAAGCTAAAAATATAGCTTGTGGGTGCAAGAGGTTAGGTTGCTAAGGTAAAACAAACAGACAGAACAATACCCATGGCAGTGGGTATTACTTACCACAAGCAACTATCACTTATTATGTTCATGATTTTAGTTGGATATTTTAGTTTCATAAGATACTCTTAAGCACAATCATAACACCAGTATAAACTCATGCTAAGGTAAAACATTTAAACAAAATCCAATAAGCAAGCAAACAACACCACAGATGAATAGACTATTTATTCACTAGGTTATTGTTTATTAGAGGTTTTGGAATCCATCAATCATGAACAATTAGCAAACAACCAGTAGCTAAAAACCAATTAATTCAATCATAAAGATACTCTAAAACACCATCTTTACACAAGATGAAACTCCTATTTCACAGGCATAAAAACAGGACTGCACAAATAACATACTAGTATGAAAAATCTACACCAGCATGCTATAAGAGATAATCATATCCTATAACCATAGAACATGAAACTAAAATAATTCATGGAATGATAACAGAATTAATAACTTCCTAAACATGCTATATCAACATATATACTTATAAAATAACAAGAGGGTAATACTAGAGCAAAAATCACCATTTTCTAGTGGTGAAACTAGCTTCACCCTAGAGAAGCAAACAATGCTATCATGATGTTTAAACTTAAACAAGCAAGTCATGAACATAAATGTACCTAATAACAGTACCCAAAACTTACTCATGTTAGTAAGCACAACATCAAAACAATCCCATGATACAACTATTAAACATGCAGAAAATTCTTCTAGCAATTTATGTTTTTCTTAAACAATTACTAGCAAACAAACAAGGTATAACTCACACAACCAGTAGCTATGCAAGTAATGAAAAGTTATCTAAACCTTTTCAAAAATCCATACACTCAATTTAAAATTATTCACAAACAATCTACCAATCAAGAGGAATTTATTTTATTTGCGAACAATTTAATTTTAGCGCATGATAGTGAAACATTTCTTAACATGATACCCCTAAGGAACATTATGCTAACAAAAGGATCACACCTAAACACATTAGTATTTACTAATAAGAAATAAACTTCTCACTTGCATAGGTGAGAACAAACAATTATATTTTCCATGGTGGAAAATAGAAATCAATCACATAGTGAAACATGCTATTTTCACACATGTGTATGGTTGGGGATTTTCATCCTCAAGCCAAAATGCAATGGGACCAGTGGGCTATGGCCTACTAATACCAAGTAAAAATAGGTACTAAGCCTCTGGTTACTCATGAAAAACTTTGCTTACAAGATAAAAATATAAGGCTATTTAATCTAGTGAAGCAATACTAGTGCATATTGATAGCAATGCTTACACATGCTTTATTATTAAGAGACATGCAAGCTAATAGAGGTACAAGCATAAAAATAACAGTACCTAAATGGTACTGGACTCAAAGGAAGCATAGCACAAAAATCTACTAAGAAAGTATACACAGATCTAGCTCTCACAAAACTTCCAGATAATAAACTAGAAGGTGACAAATGCCATTTCATTTTTATTCGAGTTTTCAATCATGCACACACTTTCAAGGGTAGATTTATTGTAATAAAACAACATATTAACAAGTCCTAACAACTCCATATATGTTAGGAAGCAAGATTTAACAAAGCACAAATTTATTTCAATCAAGAGCACACAAAGAGACAACAACAGGAAAACTGATGTTTTCTATAGATCTATCATAATCATTCCATCGTTCCCTTAATTTCTAAACCCCGAATTTTATAGTACTTACAACGTCTACTAATATTTGGTTTCCAAAGTAGATACACATGATATCCTATTGACTAGTAAACGAATAGTCATCATCTTATTTTCTCGTGACTTCTCCTTTTTACCAGCTAGATTAAAAGGTGTCTTAAGTCACTTAATTTCTTTGGTTTAGAAAGAGTTGTCAGTAGTTCGCATGCTTTGGTTAGGTGTCAACCTAAGATTAGACCAAGCATGTTAGTCTTGTTAACTTTCTATATAATCATGTTTGTCCGACAAGATACGACTAGCGTCATCGTACGTCGAATATTGAATCGTGCTCTTTGATTGGCTTTTGAGGGGGTTGCGCATCATAAATTGTGGAGACTTCTTTTGCACCTTTCTCCAGATGAGGGAGGTATATAATTCTTAAAAAGGGGATCTCTCTTGTTTGGTCTTTTTAAAAGGGAACATAAAAAGGAAAACAACGTTTAGCCAACAGGGCAAAACGAGTCTTTTTTTTTTAAAACAGACAAACATAGAGGTTTTGGTCAGTATTGGTTGGTTTTCTTCACGCCTTTTCTTCTTTGAGATTGTCGTTGTTGGAGATTTATCTGTTGGAGTGCATCACTGGTAGCAATGCTATCAGCTCGTGTGGCTTGAGGGTCCTCTATTATTAGGCCCAATGGTGCTTTCATTGATTGTGGGGGAGATGGTGGTGGTTCACGACGAGTGGCATTATGAAGCGAACACAAGTATAAGCCTAAGCAACAAATTCTTGTTTTTGAATGCTATACAAACATTTTTTTGCTTGCAAAAATTTTAACAGGAGGCGATTCAAAAACAAGAGCGGGGCAAGCACAAATCTGCAAATTTTGAGCACTCCGCAAACATATAGTAGCCTAGATGAACCAAAATCTACACCACACAATAGCACAAAGCCTTACGGGCACACATAAGCAAGCCAAAACACACCAGCAAGGCTCCATTGGAGCTACGTCGGGGGATGATCCAAAATCCTAGAAGTGGCTGAAGAACTATATCTACTTCTGACCATCATCACTGTAGAGCTAGGAAATTATTTTGGTCTTCTCGGGACATCGGCAAGTATACAAGTTTCTGGATAGAAACAAGATAATAGAAGTAAAGTTTTGATAAAACTTTTAACTGAGAGAGGTAATACTACGCAACAAATTTGTTTTTGAAACTCCAACTATTTTCTGTACAGAAAACTTCAAATACGAGAGATGTTTCAAAAACAGAGCGGAGCAGTTACAAACAAGTAAGAAATAACCTCTTAACCGAGAGAGATACCAATTCTGTAAGGCCCGCCCTTCGAACCACTGTTCAAGGACGCCCTTCATATGCATTTAGAATCTTTTGAAAAGATAATAAGGAGGGGAAAATATACTAAAATTCCCTTAGACAAAAATGATTTAGATTGTAAATATGTTTTTACTCAAAAATATTTTTCTTTCCTATCTGACGTCCATGCTAACTAAGGTCTCCTAAGGTCAGGATGGCTCTGATACCAACTCTGTAAGGACCCCAGACCGGCAGTCTGAAACCCTACGTATGCATACATTCACGATCCCAGAAAGATCAGTCGTGAACAACATACACAGTTGGCACACAGAAATACATCATCCATTACACGAATACATAAAGGTATTACATAAAAGATCACATGATCAAGTTTAACGCAACTGCCACATGGGCAGGGAACTTAACAAACACAGCGGAAGACAAATAAAAAACACAACGTAGTTGAGCCCAAGTCACGCCTTAACCTACAGGCTGCTGACCCGGAGACGATCCTAGTTCGCAAAGCCGTCAACTCCGTACTTCTCTTCATAGATATCCTTTGGAGGCTCCTTCTCCAAATCTGATAAGTAGATACCAGGGGCGAAACCATAATGAGTACATTTGAATGTACTCAGCAAGACATCCATCATGTCACTTACCAACATGCAAATATGCTTATATGGTGGAATAGGTAGGATATAAATAGGGTTCACTATCAATGGTGTTCATATATGATGACACCACAGTTGCAGTCAGGTTAATCTGTATCTTCGTTGAAGAAGATACTTCAGAAGAAAATAATATAGTTTTATTTCTCTTGTAGATATCACATGTACAAGAGTTTTTGTAAAACTTTGTTAAAGAATATTTTCTCTTTGCAAAACTTCTTGGAATCAGTTTCCAGAATTCTTGTTTAGAGTAGAAAAGGTTTTCTTTGCAAAACATTTTGTTTTGTATATCAGCATCTGGCTTTTTATCATCGACGATACCTCCACGGTATATGTTTTCCTTCCTTTCCGAACTTCACAAGTTCAACACTTCCTTTCCAAAAATTTCCCTTTCAAAAACATCCTTTTTGAAAACATTGACACAATGCTAGCTACATGGCCATTCAACTGTCCATATCCGAGGACGCGGCTTCTTCGAAAAAGTTGTACTCTGCAGAGGTGTACACATCCACCAGATTCAGTACACCTCCCGTGAACAATCACGGACTGTAACAACAGTATGTAAACATCAGGTATCTGATCATAACCATCCACTATGTTCAAGCTAGTATAAGCCTATCTCTCAGTTGAGTTTTACCACATCCCCGGCACCGAGCTAATCCCCGCCAAGCCAGGATGCCTCAACTGATGCATCCGGAGGGAAAATTAATCCCACACTTTATATGTCTCCACGACATTCGGTTCAGAGGATCGCATCCCCTATAGCACATTGAGATAGCACACACTAATAAGAACAAACTTCAAGTTAAGCCCCTTGCCCATGTTGGGGTAGGGTGGCAGTACGGTAAAGGTTGTCCGGCGAAGACTAGGTTATGTGTCATTTTTGAAAACACCACTTTCTCAAAAATGACCACTTCCACATTCCTCCGGAGAACAAGGATCCGCCTTTTCTCCGGGTTTTTCCGTAAAGCCTTTGTTTTGTAGAATCACAATTTTGGAGTGTCCACTTAGGGACTAGTATATTTGATGGTAATAAATACCATAGGGTGGCTTATGGGCTTGGTATTACCAAGTTTAACTACTGGCATGATAGTAACCTATATAATAGTATAGTAGTAATTTCCACCTCAAAAATAGTTTTGATAATCAAGTTTTTGGTAAAACTTCAGAGGTAAAGCATGCATGATAGATAATGATAAGTATTGTATCAGCAAGCATCAGGATGGCTTGCCTGGTATCTCCTTGTGTCCCTGGTTTTGGAGTGACTGGAACATGAACCACAGCTTTCTGACACTTCCTTCCTCTTCGTTTTCTAACGTCGTAAAAGGAATAAAGGACACACATTCAGAACCAATCAAGGCAAGCAACCATATATAACAATACATACAGCAATGAAATCTAATAATAACCAATCACACAATTATTAATTGAGGCAAACAATCAAACCAACCTACTTGGCAGAAATGCCATTTAATAAGACAGCTCAAAGTTGGAGGGACATATCTCACAACCTTAATATCATGGATTCAGTGGGTGTGCCACTCTCATACCAAGATATTAATAAACCCAAAATACACTTAGTTTCACAAGGGTGAGACTACTAAAAGTATATAGAACATGCACAATATTAATCATGACAATGGGTCTATCAACCAAACCAGAAAAATAAAAGGGTAGCCATTCTACTGAGTCTAATTTGACATCAAGAATAAATGAACCACATGATTTGTAAAAGTTACTTTTGCAAATCAGTGAGCCTACACAAATGTAACAAAGCAATAGACTCATCACAAAACACACAATTTCTCATAGTGAGAACAATAGAAACAATGGCTAAAAAGGAGGAATCCTTATAGACATGTTTCTACTAAAAATTTGCTATGCAAGCAAGCATAATAAATAAAGTACTAAAATGCAAACAAGGAACCATGTTATCATAATGGGAATGAAAACATGTCCTCATGCAAGGATACACAAATATCTACCAAACACAAGTTGGCAGGAAAATAATTCAATACAGAAACTGCTAAGGAAACTAGTACTACTCACACATGAAGAATCAATGGATGAATTTCAATTAAGTAATTGAAATACAACCAGAGGGTCCATGTCACAAAAACAGTAGTGAAAAATTATCTATACTTGCTATAACAAAAATATCCCATTTAATAAAACAATGCATCAATTTGCAGGGCAACTCCTGCATACTAGTAGTAATAAAAAGGGCATTACTAGAGGAATCAAACAACCCTTCAAGAATGTATTTTTCCTAGCAAGCCACACATGATTACAACCACTTACAAACAGAAGCATACCCATTTTTGTTTAGCACAAAAATTCCCAAAGCAAAAATACTAGGCACTCATTAGTTATGAAACTATATAAAAGAAACACATTTAGTGTGGGGGAAATAATGTTTCCACCAAAAATGCAATGAAACCAGTGGGTGTTCCACTATCATAACAAAGCATTAAGAGGTCACAAAGCCTCTGGTCATACTTGCTAAAAATTAACAAAAGACTAAACTAGCATCTAGTGCAATAACAATACTAGCAGAAAATAATAGGGTGCAAAAATAAGCAAGGCAATGCTACTCATGCTATTGTTTTCACACATGTGAAAACTTTAGGGGTCAAGTACTCATAACAACCTTATCAAAATGCTACTGGTCCTATGAACACAATACAAAAATATGTGGCTACACAACCACAAAAACTTATGTCAAAAATTCCACACATGAGGGAATTTTTCCATAACAATTTCATAGCCATCACAAAGCTACTCATGCTTTTCTACCAACTCAAATGCAAGATAGCAGAGGTGATAACAACACAAAATAAGTACTAACATGGCACTGGATCCAATCAAAAATCCAAGTGCTAGCACATCAATTCATCACTCAAAAATTATATGCAACTATACACTAGAGATAAACATATGCTACTAACAAATATCATATTTCTTCTCCACTCAAGTCCACACAATATAACATGATAAAATAGCTAAGTAACACTTAGAAAACAAGTTCACACCACTTATACATGCTATAAAACAATATTGCAACACAAAAATAACTCACACAAATTAATTATCTAAAAATGCCAAAATGGCAGAAACAAGCAAATCAAAGATCTGTCCACCAAATTTTCTAGGATGCTCTAAAAATTAAACCCTTCTATGTTTGGATAGCCCTAAACATATACAAGACCATCCAGTTGAGTTTGCATCAAAAATCATTTTTAATTATTTTATAAAAATCACCAAAGTGCTCTTTGGTGTTTTACCAAATTGCATGCCATTTCAGAAATTAAATGAATTTGGAAACGAGGTTAAATTCTCCTGTTAGGAAATTTCAAGGGTTTTCCAATGCAATTGGCCTCACTTCATTCTGTGTTGTGAAATTAAAATGGTGCTCATTTTGGTGTTTCTGGTACCTGTTACCAAACCATTTTTCATTTCAAAATCATTCATCCAAAAGTAGATCTACAAGCTGGAGGTGGTTCAGATTTTGTTGCTGTACAACTGTGATTTTTGGTTTGGCCAAAATCATCTTTTAGATTAGTTTTTAAGCTCAAAAGTGATCATGCAACATTCTTTGGAAATAAAATTGGAAAAAGACTTGACATGGGCCAGATCTAACGTGGGCCGGCCGGATCTAAAGATACCGCGGTGGGATCTAGCCCCTGCCGCTGACTGGCGGCCCAGATGCCACGCAGGCAGCCACGCAAGCCAAGCCAGGCCCACGGGCCAGTTTGACCGTACAGCGCGCGGCAAAGGGACAGGACGTGAGCGTGACGTCGTGGTGATGTCACTCGCCGGCGGGAGGTTCTCCGGCGAGGTCGCAATCGATGATTTTGTGCATGGTTTCGCGATTGGAGGGCATCTACTCGTTGCTTAGGACACGGGGAAGCAACTAGGAGCTGTTTCGTTTCCAGGGAGGGTGCCGGAGATCGGCGGCAACGGCGCGCGGCGGCGGCCGGACGACTCGCACGGCACGGCGACGACCTAGGGGGAGAGGGAGAGGGGAAAATGGTCGGGGGGATTCCCCTGCTCACCACGAACGTGAGGGACGGCTCGGAGAGGACGGAGGAGGGACGAGTCGGCGTCAATGCCTCGCCGGAGCGCCGTCGAGCTCGGGGAAGAAGAAGGACGGCGCGGCCTCCTCGATGCATTCCGGTCCGATTCCTTCAGCAGGGAGGAGTACCACGACGAGGCGGAGCGAATGGTTCAAGAGGCGACCGGCGGCGAGGTCACCCGTGGCCAAATCGACGGTGAGCTCTAATGGCTAGGGTTTCGGTTTGGGTTTTTTGGAGAGAGAGAGGGGGGGTGAGCTCTAGGGGAGAGAGAGGGGGCATGAGCAGACAAGGGCACATGGGGCCCTCTTTATCCCCAAGGGTTCCTTCCCTTCGAAGCCATGGGTAGGGGTGCTGTTCTCTACAGGGAGCTAGAGGTTGAAGATGACTCGGATTACAATTTGATCCCTGGATAATTACAAATAGGTCCCTGTACTCTCTGAAAAATGTTGTTTTCACCAAGCAAACAAAGTCAAAATTTGAAATCCTTTTTCCCAAAGTTCTTATTGGTTAAGATACACAACATATGTGAAAATTGGCTCCATTAGATAAACTTGATAATTCAAAGTTGTTCAAATTTGAATTCTTACAGAAATGGACATTGAATTTATTAACCTACTTAAGAGCTTCCAAAAATGATATTTTTTGGCACACATTCCTTATTTGATGTGTTCCTTATGTGGTAGAAAATTCAAGTCATTTAGAGTTATTTCATAGAACAAACTTGTTCAAATTTCAAAAAGGTGCTGTCAAGAAAACAGGGTTTTTTGGCAACTTAAACAATTCAAAAACTTGTGCCCTTTTGGTTTTCATCCTTATTTATGATATAGAGCATGTGGTATTTATTCCATGGCATTTGGAAAAAATTTGTAGAACAAACTTGTTCAAAATCCCAAATGTTGCTGTGGAGAAAATTCATGTTTTCAGGGCTTTAAATGAATCAATTTTTGGTCTCCTCTTGTGTGTGTTCCTTATTTGATATAAGGAAGCAATGGTATGAATTTCAGATCATTTTAATAAAGTTCCCAATAGTAACTTGTTTTAGTTTTCTGTTTCTGGAAATATTGGAATTTCTATTTAATAAGGCACTTGGCTTTTCTTTAACAATGCTTTGCCAAAATATTTATGTGACTAGAGATAGCAAGTCAATGCTCTCCAATACCTTTGTTTTTAAGCTTGCAAGGTTGGAAAAACATTTGATAAGATTTTGGTGAAGCATTTAAGAATGCCTCTTTTTCTGATAATCTTTTTAGGGAAATTTATTAAGTGTTTCCTCTTTCTTAATTTAGGTCTTGGAATAATATTCAACAAGTATGAGATTCATAAGATGTTTTTGGAAAACTCTTTGATCAATATTTACTTTATAAAATATTGTCAAAGTCATTGGAACAATATGTTGAATATTTTTTTGGATTACTGCCTTGCAATCTTTTTAAGTTTGTTTTCAATTTCTTAGCCATGTAAGATTATATAATTAGTTTGTTTAGTTGCACCTAAACAAACACAACCAAAGTTTAATTGTCAAGCAATTAGCAAAACAACTGTGTTAACAAGTATTCCAAAATTGGGATGTGACAGTTCCACTGGCCATGCTCGAAGGAGTCGCCCATGACCAAGCGCAGGTCAACTCGAAATCACCCGGGTGATGATGCCCTTAACCCGGGTATTTCATCGACTCCGACTCGGCGGGCTGGTACTTACCCTATCTTTTCTCGGTCGAAACATTCTCCTTGAACCATTCCCACATGACATCTGACTTGATAACTTCCAGCCTCTCCCGAGTCCAGCGACGGATTTCCTTTGGACTTTGCGGTGAATACCGGGTAAAATCCCCTTCCTGATGCTCCACCACATTTCATCACCCTTTCCTGACTGTGTATTTAGCTGCTCACTGACAACATCTATAGGGCCACGGTCGTTATCAGCGACCAAGAGGATATGGAGACCGAGGGCCCGGGTAAGGGGAGCCCGGCTGATAAGACTACAACCGCGTCTAGCGGCGAAAAGCAAGCGTCTCCGACAAACCCGGACACACAAGAAGCCGAGTATCCGATTGCTTCCCATGCAAGCAAGAAGAACAGAGCCACAACCTTGGGTGCAGAAGAAGGAGTATCGGGTTCCGACATACAAATGACCCGGGTGCCGCCTCCCACTAAGAAGAAAGCTCCTTCTCGGAATTTCCAAGGCCCCGGGTCCTCTGATACGGGTAAAGACACTTTTGATCAATTGATGAACACTCTCCTCACTATGAAGACTTCGGAGAGCAAGATCTTGGAGCGCATGGCTGCAGAGCACCAGGTAATGACACTTGGTATCTCATATTGCGTACCTAGTCCCCAAGTTCCGAGTATGACTTGCGAAAGTTATGCTTGGTACTTTACACTATATTCAGCTTACCATAATATCCAACTGATACTTGCGTTCCTTGCTACTTACAGGCGCAGATAACCCGGTCTGATGAAACTTTACGTAAGACCGAACAACTTCTTCTTGCCGAGGTAAAACGAAGGGAAACCCTTGAGGATGACATGAAAACTTTGAAGAAGGATGTTTCCAAATACAAGAAGAAGTGCAATGCCGCTCAGACCACACTGAAGAAACTATCGGACCAAGTCGCCGATACTTATCAGATCTTGCTTAGTAAGTTTTCGCTGCCGATTGGCTTCATGTCTTTGCTTTATTATATGATACTCGGGATTACTGATACGTTCTTTCTTTTGTTACAACTGTAGGTGCCAACCTTGCGGCCCCAGAGGAGGATGCCATTGTCAAGGCTAGAACCCTAAAGACCGTGCTCCGGACTTTCTTTGCCGGCACAAAATTTATACTGGATGCCGTGAAGTGGCCTACGGAAGTATATCCGGGTGAAGAAAATCTCATTCAAGCCTGCTCCACTGTGCCTGGCTGGATTGAAATCTGGAAACGCTCGTCATGCCGGATTGGTATGACCCGGGCTTTTACCCTGGCCAAGGCTTTCTTTCCGAAGCTTGACCCGGCAAAGGTAATATCCGGGTTTCCCGAATTCAAGGCGGACGGTTCCAAATTTACACCCAAGGATTTCAAGGCCATACAAGCCGCAGTGCGCCCCTCGGCTACCACTTTGGCCGACAGTTTGGATCTAAACACGATTATGAGTGCATACGACGCTGATGGCAAAGTTGTTACGGAGGAAGCACCCCCGCCCTTTGATATCTTGGAGAAGTGGGTTTCTAACTCGGCCAGGAAGAGGGAGGCAACTGCGAAGAGAGAGGCCGAGTTAGGATCAGGGCCGGCTGCCTCTACACCAGCCGTCCCTCCACCTGTCCGCCCTGGTGCGGTGAGTCCGGGTAATGCCGCCGGGAAAGCTAAGCAGCAAGCCCAGGATCAAGATCCGGAAGACCGTACCCAGGAGGCTGAATAGGGCAGTACCATCATGATACCTTGGTCACGCGATGCTTTGTTTTCAAACTATTATGCTTTTGACGGTGCGCCTGTGCACCCCTGATACTGATGTCGTAACTTGTAACGTACTTTTAGTCCGTGACATACTTTGCGGCTTTCCTGGCCTTTTGATAATCGTGCTACTTGTCCATTCTTTGAACTTGTTCTCGATATCTGATTCTCTTTTTGGCTCCCTTCGTAAGACTCGGTTTTCCGAGTGCCAGGGGCTTTGATAAGTGGACTTTTCTTTAAGTCCCCAAGACTCGGATGGTAGGGTCTTTCGAACTTCGATAGCCAAGTAGTTTGTTTCTGTTTCGAAGTCCCCAGTCCCCATGACCCAAAGTCCGAGTCATGGGGGTGTGGCCTTTCTCAGAGAACAAATTGTTTTTATCGAGTCGAAAACCTAAAGCCATTCCGTGTAGGTACTGAAGTTATGCTTGATAGTCGTTGAGTTTCCGGCTATTAGCCTTGTACTCTGCATAAACTTGTGGTTTAGATGACCCTTTTGACTATCTTGTACTGTAAGCCGGCTTTCGCGTGGATACCATGTTGTTACATCTATACGAAAACAGGGTCAGGCAAGTCCCATTGGGCTTCATGGCTGATTGTAATCGTAAGCGAACAAATCATGCCACTTTAGTGCGAGTCACATCGAGCTTAAGTAAGAAAAGTCAAGAAAATTTGGCTCCTTTGTCCAGTTATAAGATTGCAGCCGTACTCGTTTGCGAATAATCGGCCCTTACAACTTATAGGCATCAAGGCCGGGTCTTTCGGGTTTGTGGCTGGGCTACTTGAGCAACCAGCCCCCGAGACCTATATATACTCAACGTTCTTAATGATACTGAAATATTGATGTCACATGGATACTACTTACTTGTAATCAGGCTGTAACGAAATAAGATTTGATAACCATCTCTTTATTGATGCGAGAAAGTTTGGATCAACAGGCCGCCTCATTAAAAACCTTCCAGTCCCCTTAGGTACCCTGGGTAGGAAAAGAGCGCGTCTGAAACCTGCTGCCCGTTACATTGTTTAGTTCTTCATGGGGACCGATCCCGGACTGGCGTGACCGACGCACATTCTCCACATGTTGGACTTTTTCATGATGAGTACCGGGTTTACTAGCCGACCCGGGTGAGGTGTTTCCATGACGCAGCTGGTTGTGAGCGGCCGTGCAGTTTCTTCCTTTATAGCGGATTGCTTGGAGGAGCCATCCTCGATAAAAGCAACCATTTTAGCATCTTGTGCTACTTTGGATTTTGCTCTTTCGCCTTCAGTACTCGGCCTTTTTGATGTGGTTCTATCCTCCGGGTCTGCTTGAGACCGGTAATGCTTGAGTTCTTCTTTTCTACAGGCCTGCTCGGCCATTGCTGCGTCTCCTTCGTCGCATTCAGCTGCTATGTCTCGATTTCCATGTATGGTAATGGTCTTCTTGGGGCCCGGGATTTTTAGCTGTAGATACACGTAACACGGCCTAGCCATGAATTTGGCGTAAGCCGGCCTTCCAAATAACGCGTGATAAGGGCTGCGCAGTTTGACTACCTCAAAGGTAAGCCACTCAACTCGATAGTTATCCTTTGACTCCCCAAAGGCTACCTCCAATGCGATTTTTCCCTCGGGGCACGCTGAATGACCCGGCACTATCCCATGGAAAACTGTTGAGCTTTTTTGTAGCTGAGACTCCTTGAGGCCCATGCGTAGGAAGGTTTCCCAGTACAGTATATTGATGCTGCTTCCACCATCCATCAAAACCTTTTTCAGCTCATACCCATTGACCTGTGGTGCGACTACTAATGCCAGGACTCCCGGGTGTTCTACTCTTTCTGGGTGATCCCTTCTGCTCCATGTTACCTCCTGTTCTGACCATCTTAAGTATCTCAGGACAGCTGACGAAACTGAGTTGACCGCTTGCTTCAGCATCTTTTTGTCCTTGCTAGAGCCTCCTGTGGTATGCACATGATATTGACCCAATTGTTTGGGGTTAGCCTGGAAACCTCCTGCCCCCTTGGTTATTTCCTTGATTTCCAGCCGCCGGGTTACCAGCTGGGGGTGGGCCGTTGCCCGGGTTTCCCCCTGGACCCGGTCCTCGTCCCCGTCCTGCACTTCACATAGCTGAGACTCCTTGAGGCCCATGCGTAGGAAGGTTTCCCAGTACAGTATATTGATGCTGCTTCCACCATCCATCAAAACCTTTTTCAGCTCATACCCATTGACCTGTGGTGCGACTACTAATGCCAGGACTCCCGGGTGTTCTACTCTTTCTGGGTGATCCCTTCTGCTCCATGTTACCTCCTGTTCTGACCATCTTAAGTATCTCAGGACAGCTGACGAAACTGAGTTGACCGCTTGCTTCAGCATCTTTTTGTCCTTGCTAGAGCCTCCTGTGGTATGCACATGATATTGACCCAATTGTTTGGGGGTTAGCCTGGAAACCTCCTGCCCCCTTGGTTATTTCCTTGATTTCCAGCCGCCGGGTTACCAGCTGGGGGTGGGCCGTTGCCCGGGTTTCCCCCTGGACCCGGTCCTCGTCCCCGTCCTGCACTTCACATAGCTCTGTTCACTTCCTCATTTTTCCATCTTTGTAAGTCGGCGCACTGCTCCAGAGAGTGGTTAGCTGGCCTGCCGTTCCTGCTGTGCTTCGGGCATGCCATCCTGAATATGTCCCAATTGTTACCCGGCCTTGGCGGTCCTTGATAGTTTCCTCCATTGTGATTACCTCCGTTGAAATTTCCTTCTGCTCTGGGCCTCGAAGACCCGGCTTCTGTGCTGGCGACAAACTCGGAGCCTCCTTCAAACGGGCGCTTGTTCTGACTATTTCCGTTATTACCCGGTGCTGATCCATTGCCGGTTCTTCCGTTATTACTTGTGTTTGCTTTTACCTTCTTGTCATCAACTTCCTCTTCTGTAGTATCTGTCGCAGCGTGTTTGTTGCACGCATCCATCAATTCTCCCATTGTAACTTCCGACGCATTTCGACTAGACTTCATGCGAGTTAACTTTTGCACTAAGGGTATATACTTGCATGTTTTTGCCATGGCCTTTAGTGCATCGTTGGGCTGAATATCCGTGGACGAGTGAAGTATCTCCATAACCCGGCGCACCCAACTGCGCGCCGATTCTCCCTTCTTCTGGACGCATCGCTCTAGATCATCAATAGTGAACAATTTCCTGCACGTCCCGTGAAAGTGCTTGACAAACGCGGTCTTCAATTCCTCCCAGGACTTGATCGATCCTTCCGGCAAATTGGTGAACCACAACTTTGCTGCTCCTTCTGACATCATCAAGTACATGAACTTGGCTTGGAGATTCTCGGATGCGTTGCGAATCGACATTGCCATCTCATAACTACTTAGCCATGTTTCTGGATCCATAGTTGGCTCATAATTCACTACTTTCCCTGGCTCTTTGAACTTTTCCGGGTAAGGTTCAGCTCTGATATTGTCCGAGAGACAGTTGGGTCCCGCAAGAACGGTTGAGGCCGGCCTTGCTCTAGAAACGTGTGATACCGCGGGGGGTGCGGCTGGGCGCGATGCTGCGGGAAGTCCATGCGCTGCAGACCCGGCCGCGGCCCTCCGGGCTCTGGAACTGTCCACGACAGCCTGTGCTGCTGATGCTGCCTGAACGCGGGGAGGAGGCGGCATTTGCTGCTGCTCTTCCCTCCGCCGTGCTGAACTTGTTTGGATATTCCCTTGCTGTTGACTGACGTATGGCGTCCCGTGCATACCGCTTCTATGATCCGGATAATTGGCTTGCTGTGCCACCGCAGTGTGCAACAGATCGATGGCTTGCCGAGTCTTCTCTGCATGGGGCGACTCTCCCACAGGGATTTGATTTAACGCGAGTGTCGCCGCATACACATTGTCCATGGGGTTATTGTAGTGACCGGCTGGTGTGCGGAATCGTGATGGTGGCGGTGGTGGTAGATCGTTGCCGGTTGTGACTCTAGTCTGTGGTGGGGGTAACCCGGCCCGTTCATTTGCCGGATGTGTCCCTGCTGTCGCCGGTTGGGGTGCAGTTCCCTGGTTCGCCACTGGTATCGGCTGATCCTGAGGTGTGACAAATAAATTGGCCGGATTAATAACCCCGCCCGTTGCTGGTAACCTGGTTTGATGCCTTTGATGTACTCTAGATGTTTCCTCTCGGAGCCGAGTTTCCAGCGCATCCAGCTCACGCTGCCGCGTGGCCATCCCTTGCCTTTCTGCTTCTACCTGCCTTCTTTGATGTTCCAGCGCACGACGAGCCACATCCAGATCCCTGACACGTTCCGCTGCGTTTTCCGGAGTGATAACCGTTGCAAGAACCGTGGGGTCTAGAATCATATTATTATCGAATAAGGCCAGGTGGCGCGGGTTCGAAGGACCCGCCCCTGGTGTCCGGTTTCCCAGGAATCCGAACGTATTTGCATGCAACTCCTCATCTGCTGCACGGCTGGTTACTGATGCCGACTCTCCATCAACCCGGGCCAAAACCGGGTCTCCGTTAGCCGCGCCCTGCTGCTGGGCCAATGCCTGAGCCGCCCCGACTGATGCCGCGGTTGCGTTCCCTTGGTTGAGATTGGCCGCGGGAGCCGCATAGACTGCAACTCGGCGTACGATACCCGGTGTAAATTCATGCTGTTCTTCCTCGCCGTTCTCCTCCTCATACCGGTTTTCCAGCAGATCCAGGATAGACCCGATATCATCTTCTCTTTCGACCCGGTCGCGCGGGGTCCATGCCGGCTCCTCCGGCTGTTCCCACTCCGCGATGGGTTCTTCTGCCGGATGTGTCGTTCCAATCGATTCTTCATCATCCGATCGGATAGAAGTGGCTTCTCCTGGCACAGAATCAGATCCAATATTGTCAGGGATCGAACTGGAAGTACGTACCATACCAATGAAGACGCTGATCCGGCCGATTGTCACGACGGATCCGGATTCGAGGTGATCCGACTCTGGCCCCCAGCCGGAATCGTCCACCATCTTTTCTCCTTTGTGGTCGGTGTAGATTTCGCCGACGACAAGATTCTCCATGCTCTTCCGAGCTTCTCCCGTGATGTAAACACCTTTGGACGCAGGCCCCACGGTGGGCGCCAACTGTCGTGGGATAATCACGGCAGACGTTACCGGGGGTAACTGATCTTGGGGCAAGACGACACAGGCGTTTGGGAGAGGGTTTAGCTCAGAGGAAAACATGGTGCAACTCGATCTGGTAGCCGGCAATCAAAGTCGCCGAGTCTCCGATCTTGATATAATAACTCAACTCTGGGATTACACTAGATGCTCGATATCAAGCGATATTGCTAGGGTTCTTAGATCTCTGTCTAAACTAAACCTGGGGGTCGGTTTATAAAACACCCGTACCCCCTGGCTTACCCTCCAAGCCGCATCCTGGATCCTACCCGGACACGGCGCACAAACCCTAACTTTCCTTTACCATGACCCACAATCCGGGTTACTGGGCCTACAAGCTTGGGCCTTCCACAAGTTTCCTTATCCTTAGCCGGATCCTGCGCAGCGTCCTTTGGGACGGGTTACTCCTTGGAGTTTGGCCTACCGGGTTATCATCCCCCCATCAATTCCTTCTCCCGCTCACATATGGATGGAACGAGAGTCGAGGACGACTCTTTTTCAAGGGGGGGGGAGATGATGTAGCCCACCGTATTCCACCAAGCACAACATCGATACGCAACAAGGTGAACTCACTCCTACCTCCGTACGTTTCCGGTGACTTGGTGAACGGTGCTCTACCTCATTAAATACCCCTCTACATGCCACATGGAGACCCAAGATGGTGCCCAAGATGCTCAAGAACACATCCAAGAAGGTGCGCATGAAGCTAGGAAGAACGTGGGTGAAGACGGCGTCAAGATCGGAGTTCCGAGGTGGAAGAACGGAGGGAAAAGGGGGCTCCCGGCCTCACCCTGGCCCCAGGCCGGGCTAGCCTGGCCCCAGGCCGGCCTCCTCATCCCACCCTGGCACCAGGCCGGGCACCATCCCGAGGGGGCCGGCCTCCCACCCTGGCCCCAGGCCGGGCACCAGGCCTCTGCGCCCACCCTGGCCCCAGGCCGGGCACCAGGCCTCTGCGCCCCACCCTGGCCCCAGGCCGGGTTCCAGGCCGGCCAGGCCGGCTCCCAGGCCGGGGTCGCCCCGAAATGCACGGGAATTGACCGTTTTGGCACCGTTTCGACCCCCGTTTCGACCCCGACTATATAAAGGACTCCGGTGGCTAGATCTAGGGTTAGGAATAGTTTTGAGCATTGTTTTCGAGAGTTTAGGGCTTTGCCCTTGTATCCCTCTTTTGAGGTGACTCCTCTTACGAGGCTACTCCTATGTTGATGATGTTCATCTAGGATTGTATCAAGATCTCTCCAAGGAGCTACTCTCTCACATAGTGATTCTAGTAGCGCTTGCCAACCTTCCCCTTTTGGGCTTTTGTTGGATCGGTGGACCGGCCGGTAAGAGAAACGGTTTCAATTAGCGTGTTGTTGACTTGGGTTTGCGATCCCTCGTAGGCTTCACGAGTTATCTTCCCCCTTTTGTGTTTCCGCGCGTTTGCCCTCGATTTCCCCTCGATTCCCCCTCTCGTGTTCATCGCGTTCTTCGTGCGTTCTTCGTTCGTTCTTGTCGATTCGTGAAGATCGGGCCAACTTAGAGGTCAACACCTCATCACTGATCTTGCTCAGAAGCTTCCGGTAGCTCCTCGAGCATGGACGTGGCCAACTTGTGAAAACCCATAAAATTAACCCTAGCTCGAGATGCAAACTTCAACAAAAAAAAATTACTCCCTTAAGATGCTCCAGCATTTTCTAGAAAAGGCGCATCTAGACACATTTTAGTGTCTATAAAATGGTAAAAGTGTTTTCTAGTAGAAACGACTCGTATTTAGACACATTTTTAGTGTGTCTAGAAAATGATAAAACATCTTATATTTCGTATTTCGATATAGAGGGAGTAGCAAAGTTCAACACAAACTAACCCTGTTTTGAAATATTTTTGGAACTAACCTATTCGCATAGTGCCCTTAAGAACTAACTGTAACGCCCGGGGATTTTCCCCAATTAGCTTGTTTGTTTTTCTTTTGTGCATCTCATGTCATCATGCATTGCATCTCATTCATCAACATAGAATTCTTGTTCCTAAATAACTTTAATCACAAAAGTAATTCTATTTTTTGTTTGAGCTCCTCTATTTTTTTCTCAAACCTTGTTTTCTGAAAATAATAAAACAAAAGAAAGAAAAAAATGTTTTGGAAGAGGGCAGGCCAGCCCACCACGGCCAATTGGCCCATTCAACTCCACAACGACGACACCTTTGTCGTCTTCCTAGGAGAACACGCACCAGGGGTGGAACCACCACCGGACGTCACCATCAGACCACCTCTCCACCACACCCTTACCCTCCATATCTACCCCCCTCCTCTCCTGATCCACCAGGAACCCTAGCCCCTCTTCCTTCTTCCTCCTAGCTGCCGCCCCCTTTCTCCTCTCCTCTTCTTCTGTTACTTTTTTCTTTCCCACCACCCCACCTCCATGACCGGAGTTGGAAGCTCAAGGAGGCGAGGACATGGTCGCCGGCAAGGGCGTCCGAGGATGGGAATAGAATCGCCTCGCCGTCCTCATCCTCCACGCCGAAGATCGGCACCCGAGGACGTTCCGAACAGCCCCGCTATGGCCATCTTCCTCCTCCGTCCACAAGCACGTCATGGCCACGGTCGTCGTCGTCTTCCTCATCTACAGCGCCTTCGGCCGCCCCCAGCCTTCCCCACGGTGAGGAAACCTTCTCGGGCCTCTCCTCTCCCCTCCCCTTTGCTCTGGTGGGCGCCTTCGAGCGCCACGGCCGCGCCGCCCGGTCATGGTCGTCGTTGTTCGCGTTCTGTCCCCGTCCATCTTCAGATTCGTCAGATAACAGCGCCTGTATACACTTTATTTTCCTCAGACCTGTACCCAATCACGAACGTAGCAGCAGCCCAGTGGCAGCCCATCCGATCCGCACCCCAGGAGGTCCCGGGTTCGATCCCTTCCCCGCACGGAATAAAACCCACATTTTTCTGTTCTTTTTTCCACCGCGCGCCTCGGGGCTATCCTTCACCTTGCGCGAGGTCCAGATCCTATCACAAGCAGCGCCATAGCCCAGTGGCTAAGGCCTTGATCCATCGTCCCTGAGATCCCAAGTTCGAATCCTGGGAAGACCAATTCCCCACATTTTTCTTCTTTTGCAAGCATGGCACTGTGGGCCCATCTGTCATACTCGGTGGCTAACTACTCTCCTGTAATAAAAGTTCCACAGTTATTTTCGTATTAAATATTAATCTGTAATTCCAGAAAAATGTGTTAAACTTGCTAAATTCATATCTTTTGATTTATGCATCCAAATAACACAAATTTTATGTCTATTTTTATCAGAAAAATGCAAGGAATATTAATATGCCATCCATATCCCTTTTTGCATCTTGTATCTTGCATGTGTAGTAGTGTTATGCATGTCACCTAATATTTAAACATGGAATGTGTTGGGGTATTAAATTCAAATCATGCCCTATTCCATTTAATATTGAATAGATCACCTCTACCTTGTTTAAACCTGTTAATCAACACTTAATATTGATGGTTAGCTAAACAACTTGAACCAATACTTATTTGTCCGGCTTCCGGTGCCCGGATTAAATTGCTTATGTTGCATCCTGTGTTGCATCTTGCCATGTCATGCATATAAAATAGGAACATGCTGGATCTTTTGTCGTAGAAGTAATTTGTGCATCCGGTGTTTCTTTTAGCTCTTTGCTTCTTCGCGGATAGGACGTTGATATGATGTGAGCAACGACAAGTTCTTCGGATGTACCTCTACTTGCTGGATCTCAGGCAAGTATACTCACTTGCTACCTATGGCTGCCTTTCATCACTTGTTACCGATTCTTTCCGTTGTCTTTATGCTAGCCTTATGATTCGATGCTTGTGTCTCGATCCTATCATATGTTTACCTTGCAGCCATGATATAGCCTTCCTTCCACTTCCTATTAACTGTTGTTTGTTTACCTTGTTGGCCCTCGTGTCGTAGTTGCATGCTTAGTGTTGTTTGCGCTCGAGTCTTGTTGTCCTTTTTCATATCACCTGTTTAGTTGATAGTTGGGTTTCAATTTAATCAACAACATGTTAATGTTTGGGGTAATAATAATTTGATGATAAGGCACCGGCAGGAGGCCCGGCGTGGTTTTGGAGCCTGCTAGTGTCGAACTTAGGAAAAGAGTCTTGTCCATTGATCCATGATGAGCGCGCTAACCGCATCCGGGAGGTAGTATGGGACCCCCCTCGACTTAGACCTGACTTGCAGCTTGTCCGAAGAGCCACACTTAGTTCGGATGTTCCATTTGCTCATACGCATGAATGGGTGGGCCCCCCATGGTTACTGTTGATGATGATGATGATGCATATAGGGCGAGGCCTATGGTGCCGGGGGGGGGTGTGGTTTTCACCCTTGCGCTTAGGTTAGGTCGGACTGGCCGGGACCTTATAGCTCCGTGGCTCCTAGGATGGGTTGTAGAGACGGTTTGGGTCGTGTCGAGCCAACCTGAGTTTTAGTTGGTGGCTTGAGTGTGTACGGGTACTGTAGCGCACCCTGCAGGAATGAATCTTCTCGAGAAGCCGTGTTGTCCGCGGTTATGTGATGACTTGGTGAAAGTGCTGGCTAACAAGTACTCAGACAACTGACACCTAATGATAATAACTTGACTAGTAATATAGTATTACCTTCACCATAAAAATGAATGTCACCTTAATCAACAGTGTGAGTTTCCTTGGGTTGCTTCCTTAGTAGAGAGTAACACTGGATGGGTATTGTTTGGTGAGTAGCTGTAGTTGGTTCTGATACGCTCTCTTATCCCTTTCTATTAGCCGGAAGTTGTAGCGCGTCTCTGTAGTTTGTTAGTGCTGCCCGCTGCTGCTTCTTTGCAATAATCACTTCCTTTCCATTCTACCCAAAGTATTTGTATCTTGTGATGATTGGTTACGCTGGTATCTTGTGAGTATGGTTTATCCACTTGCCAGTACTTAACAGTACTGACCCATGAATCCATTTTCGTGGCTGCATATTCCACATTGCAGTCAACAGGTTTGAAGTTTGACGACGTTAGCTTGGGAATCCCTCCGGCTTGGCCTGGGCAGGGATTGGACGCCATCGGTTATCTTCAGGACTCTTAGTCCAATTTGTATCTTGTCCGTAGTCGGACACTATGTTGTTTTCTTCCGCTGTTATTTGGATCTTTGTATCGTATCAGTTGTATCCTTGACTCGTTTGAGTCGTCTTGTATATATCTTTTCTGTTGTTGTTGCGGAATATTCGTGGACTGTTGTAACGTTATCACAAGTGGCAACCTGGAATCGGTTATTATGCGGATTTGGATGAAAATGCCGAAATCTGCATAGTGTCCGATCCCGGGGCGTCACACTAACCTATTTCCTCTTTAGCATCACACGAGTTTTGGGGAGCTAGCGCCATGCCTAATACCATAGCGCAATCGCCATAAACCACAGAACCCTGCAACTTTTGATCTAGAAAGCTAAATGACATAATTCTTTTTTCCAGGGGTTATAAATTAAATTATCTTTCCAATGCTATTGATCTCGTGATGGTTGGTTATTTTTTAATGTTTATATAATTTTATAAACGACCGTATGAACGAGGATTTCGTCAAAATCTATACCAAGGGAAGTAAGATGCATAGCTAGGAAATCATCCACTTTGACCATGATTCACCCATATTTTCAAATATACATGTTTACGAGTAATTTATAGGTCGCATGTTAGTTGAAATTAATTTGATGTGAGAAAATGAGGGTGAAGAAAACCGGGGACAAGAAAGGTAAACAATTTTATCTTTTTTTTACGAGTTTACTCTCTTTTTGGGCGGTACCTAGCCAATTAAAGAAAAAACGTTGACCAAAGGGGGACGGGTCCCTCCCTTAGCTGTCCGTTGTTAGGTAGAAGATGAGACTCTTCAGCAAAAGATTTTCCGTGCTAGATAATACACACGTCACTGGGACTTGAATCTGGGTGGGCTAGACGCGCACTCGCTGCCTCTGGCACTGAGCTAGCACTCGGCTAATTACAGAAAAAAAGCTACTTCTACAACTTATATAATCCTTTTAGATAGCACCTACAGGGGCGATGAGTGATGGTGCAGCAAATCCTCTTGGTAGGTCGCCCATCTGTGCGATCAACGGGAGAGCGATCTCTTTTTGGTTCATGACACTGCGGTACACATTCTATTGTTGTGTTGTTCTCGGGTTCCCGCTCATTCCCCTCACTGACTCGGGACGCAAAGACGAGAGGCGAGAGTAGGGTAGGACGGTAACCCCCATAGAAGTTGAATCCTTTGGACGGTGACCCCCAGAGCCGCAGCTTTTGGTTCCAAGGCAGCGAACCAAAGTTGGAGGCCGGCATGTACCTTGTGGTGTCATACTTGTACAGGTCGTCCCCCAGCCTGTAGCATAGCATCTCGTCGCCGTCGAGCCATGCGGCCCTTTGCAGGTCGTCGCTGCAAGGACGATCACGAAACAAGTCGGGCTCCGTGGAGTTGGGGGCGTCTAGGTAGAAGCTGTAGCGCCGATCCCAGTAGTCCAGGCCGTCGTCGTCATCCTTGGTGGTGGTCGGAAGCCTATCCCATGGCGGAAAGAGCCAGACCTGGAGCTGGGGCTGCTTCCAGTCGAGGATGTTGACGGCGACGGATAGCTGCCCGTGCAGCTCGAAGGCGTTCACCCGCACGTCCACCGGGCCCGGGCCGAGACCCGCCCTGTAGTTCGGTAGTCGGTACGTGCGGCACGTCTCGCTCGCCACGTCCATCACTAGGATTCCATCGGGCCGCCCATCGCGTGGGTTCCGCTCGTTGGTCACCATGCAGAGCTTGCCGTCGATGAGCACCGGCGGCGCCGGGCCGTATACTGGGCAGTGCTGGAGGATGTGTGGGTGTTGGCGCCACCCGGCGTCTTCGTCGCCGAGCGTGTACACGTGCACGTGGCTGTCCGTGTTAGCCGTCGAGGAGGAGACGCGGAACAGCTTGTACTCCTTGGTGGAGGCGCTGAATCCTAAGGCGAAATTCTGTCGTCGCCGTGGCTGATCCGGCGGAGGCGCCTTGGGGAGCTCCAGCTTGTCGCCGCTGACGGGGTTGCAGATGATCGCCGGTGCTTCGCCGTCGGTGCAGGACGCGAAGCAGAGGAGTCCATTGCAGATGTTGGTGAGGCCGTAACCGCTCGGGTTGGTGACGCGGCACATGGGCTTGGCCGAAGAAGAAACGCGCAAGACTCTGGAGGTGGCCTCCGCGGAGACGACGACCAAAGCCTCGACGTCGCGGAGCGCGGGCATGGCGACATGGTTGGCCTGGGCGTGGAGGCCGGAGAAAGAAGGGTCCCTGACGATGCTGCACCACAGCCTGGAGACGCAGCAGCAGCGGGTGACGTCCTTGGTCGGTAGCTTCACAAGGATCTCGTACAGCAGTTCCGTTGGGATCTCCATCGTCACCTCTCGCCTTGCCACGACGCTAGCTCCAAACTCTTTTGCTCTAGAGTCGTCCACCCTTGGGTTGGGCCCTTTCCTTTTCGGGGGTATTTGCAACTTGCAACTTTGCACCGGATTCGGTTCGAACGCCACAATTGCTGCCTCTATCACACGGGATTAAATCAACCCACCTAGCCTTTTCTTTTCCGTTTCTTTTCAGGGGAACACCAACCGGTTATTTGTCTTCAGTTGGAGTATTTTTCATGCTAACCAACGATTACAAAAGTTCACATGGCTAGCCTACACAAATTATGTTAGCGTTTCTTTCTCTCCGCTCAATATGATAAGATCTGCTCTGATATTGATCATAAAATCCGGTTCATTTTCAGTTTCAGGAAAATCAACCGACCTAGCATTTTCTTTTTATTTTAGGGAAAATCATCCGACTACTATTTGGTTGGAGTATTCTTTATCCGATTTATTCCCGTACCATGCTACTCACAGCACCGCATATCTTTATACCAATACTTATGGCCGCACCAACGATGCGGTACTAATCCATGCGGTTAGGCCTTCTGTAATGTATTTTAGCGAGTTATCCTAGTTAGAAGTGCAGTATAAGAAAGGACCTTCCTAATGCACTACTTACTCCGTCCTCAAATAAGGCTGGTGCCAATGGGGGCTATAGGCCGGGCGATAGCGCCCGAGGCGAGGCGAGAGGCGGGTGATAGGCGGGCGAGAAGGCAGCGGCGGGCGACGGATCCACCGCTCGGCGGTAGCGCCCGCTACCGCCCCGCTGCCGCCCGCACTGGAGGCGAGAGGGAGGCGATAGGCGGGCGAGAGCGGGGCGAGAGTGCATTGGCACCGTGGGGCGAGAGGGAGGCGAGAGCGGGGCTACAACCCGTGCACTGACACCGTGGGGTGAGAGTGGGGTGAGAGTGAGGATAAAAACTGACATGACGAGACTATAACGAGTGATGCATTGGCACCAGCCTAAGTGTACTCTTTCCTTTTATGGAAGTCAAGGATTTTAAAATTTGACCAATTTTATAGGAAAACGTAACAACATTTATGACACTCAATTAGTACCACTAGATCCGTTTTGAAATGTAGTTTCGTAATAGACGGATTTCATCTCATATTCATTTAAAAATGGCTATCATATTTTCTGAAGCAAGTTATGCAGCTACAGCCTGGAGATGCATGTTTACCATTCAATTTAATTTTTTTTGGGTGCAAAGCTATCAAAATCTAATGGAGTGGCTAGGTCCTAGGACTAGTGTAGCCAGACATAGAGGGGGCGAAACGACGATGATAATCCATGAAGTACAATGTATGAAAATATCATGTGAAAAATGAACACCATATTATCACAGATTTGGCTTATACTAATTTTTAAGAATCATCAACCTTTTCATTGATAAATAAATTGATATTTTTTTATAAAAGAAAGCTAATTTTCCAAAGTTGTAGATGTCGGTTCTACTATTGCCAACAATTTGATCAAGATTAGGAACTAGGTTAGATTCAGATCGAAGCTATAGGCAGATAAAGTTCCATTATTATCAATTATTTGATTCAAATATGGCGCTAGGTCAGATTCAAAATCTAAGCAATTGGCATGAAGAAGTAATGAGTATAGTATTGTTGTCGCTCTATCTAATTACTGGATAATGGCCAAACTCAAACAAAAGGGGCTTAGATTTGACTAGCTCTAAGTATAAATACACTCTGTACCATATTAGACAAAAGAAACTATTGGGCAAACCAGTTGATGGAGATCCGCGACAAGCGGCGATCTACCGTCAGCGCACTCGCGGAAAATCGGCTGGATAGAAAAGACGTACATGGACGGTGGCTCCCGATCAGGAGCAACTGGGAGGCGGCAGGTATCCCAGCAATCTTGGTACTAGATCGATCGGGGAGGGAGGTTAGACGGACGGGCATAAAGCCTACCATCAAATGATCAATTGCCGATTTCTTAGACAGTACCGCTCATGGGCTGTTTTGTTTTGTTGCTCTTTTGGGATTTGGTGTGTGCAGATCTCCGTGGATTAGTATGTGCTGCATCCTTAAACGTTAATTAGGACGTGTATTCATAATGTGTATAGGTATTAAGTGATATAAAACGTTGGGGGGGACGAGCCATTAGGGGGGGTCTGACCCCTGCTAGCCCCCCTTGTCTCCGCCCCTGTGTGCAATACAACATAATAAGCTCGGGGAGGTACTGTAGCAACATGCAGCAAGGTGATACGCTTCAAACGTATCTATATTTTGTGATACTCCCTGCTTTGTTTTCTACATGTTTTTTCATGTTTTACTATGTTTTCTATCATTTATTGGAATAATCTATTAATCATGTGCCTAGTGCCAGTTTCTGTTTATTTTGTCTGTGTATCGCAGAAAAGGTCCAAACGATGAAAGTGGTCGGAATGAGCTGAAAATTTACGAGGATTTGTTATTCACAGGAAGACTCCTGTAGTCAGAAGGTGTAACATCCCAAGTCTGAAAAATAGCCTTTAGAATGTTTTGCTCTCTGTTATTTTATGTTTTGCATCATGGCATCATGTTGGTTGCATTTGTTTTGTTTGTTTTCCATTTGTTTTCCTCTGTTTTCAGTTGTTTTCCAACTGTTTTCATTTGTTTTCCTTTGTTTTCTATTTGAATTTCAAACCAAAATTCAAACCCTTTGTTTCATCCTTGTGATGTTACAATTTCCAAAATGTTATTTCAAATAAAAACAACCAAATTGTTTTCTTTTCTTCCATAATGTTCACCTATGAAATTGTTGGTTTTATTCAATCAATCAAATCCCAAATCACCTTCAATTTCAAATCAAATGCATCAAACAGAACAACTTTGAACTTGTGAACAGCCTCTAATCAAATCAACTACTTTAATCAAATTTAACATAGGGTTCACCCTATTAAGACATTTGTTTTCAATATTAATCAATCACTTCCCAAATTGCTTTCAAATTCAAACCAACTCACTAAACATCACCTCTTTTGAAATTATAAAAATCCAAACCTTTTTGTGCTCTTTGTTTCCAACTAAATGCTTTGATCACCCTATTCCTAAAACAATATTGTCAATAACCCTTTAATAATAAAATTCAATCACATAATCCAAGTTCAAACAGCACCAACTTCCAAGTCCTGAAAACTAACAAACTATTCTAACAATTTTAATCACTTTAATAATAGGGTTCACCCTATTATCCTTGTTGTTTTCTTTATTACTCAATTAAGTTGCAAGTTATTTCAATTCAAACCCAATGACAAAACAGCAAATAGTTTTTAAAATTTCCAAAAACCAAGTGACATGGGGTAGATGTTGAGCTAACAAAACCCCCTGATTTTTTCTCCCTAAATTTTAAAGCTCAAAATCTTATCTTTTCTTCCATTTGGTTCCCTACAAAAAAAAAATATAACACAAACCGAATTGTAAAAAGAAATGGTTTAGAGGGAGGAGAAAACCCAGCCCATCATCAACCTGTCCAGCCCACCTCCTGTTCGGGCCCAGTACCTCTTTCTTCCTCCTCCCACGTCATCACAGTACGAACACACCCCGCACCACTCGATCGAACCATGCCCTCCCGATGCCATGCCGTACACCTCCTCATCCCCTATATCTAACCTACCTGCTGCTAACCTAGCCCTAGTTCTTCTCCGCCTGCGCCGCCATCCCTCTCTCCCCCCTCGATCTCATCTCCAAGTTGCTATTTCTTCGTTGTCTGAACCTCGACACCCCTCGTCGCCGTCAGTACCCACCGTCACCATCCGGTCGCCATCCACCTCGAGGGGCTCCGCTCCCCGGGAATGGAAACGGCGCAGTCACGGGAGTCGCCCCGTCCCCTCGCCTCGAGCTGGGATCGACCGAGGGCGCCGCGCCGTCGCCGGAGTTCCTCCACTGCTCCTGTTCTGAACGACGACATCGACGCACGGTGAGCAGCGCCTCCTTCCTTCCCTCTCCCTCCCGATCCGTCCGCGCCACACCTTCTGCTCCCCTGCACCGCGAGCCCGCGGCCACCAAGCACCGCAGCACCCGCCGCCCTAGGCCGCCCCGCACCGCAGCCATCGCGGCCACCGCGGCGAGTCACTGCCGTCGCCGTTGTTCTTCTCTGCCAGCGAACTGAATCTTCATTCAGTTAATGTTCAGTTAAACTGTCGTCGCTTACCATATCTTCGTCAGTCTTCCGTTGTATCACAAACAGCTGAAGCACCGCAGTGGTAGCCACCTCTGCGCGCGCCCAGGAGGGCTCGGGTTCGATCCCCCTCCTGCACTTTAAAACCAACCTTTTTATTTAGTTGATTGGTTACAGAAACTTCACAGTTTTGCAACCCAGTCCCTGCCAGTTCTAATCTAGGTCCCTACAAATTAATTCTAAGTCCCTGCTATTAATTTCTATATCCCTGGATATTAATTAAAATGGCAGATCTGCACTATATTTTGGAAATTGCATAAATAAATCATTCTAACTCCAATTCCAACATTTTTTATATGTTTTCAATACCAAATTAAATGCTCTACCCAAATATAAAATTTGTTTACTGTTTTGAATATTTTAAATTGGTGCAAAATTTGAAAACTTGTCAAATTCACTTAAATTTGCAAAATTCATAACTTGCTCATAAAAATTCCAAATTCAACAACCAAATATGTTTTCCAATCAATTTTTCATGTACTTTCCAAATATAAATTTTGTTTGCTGTTTTGAATAATTTAAATTGCTGAAAACAACTGTTTCTTGTTTATTGCATTTAAAATTGCCAAAATAATAACTTGCTCATTTTAAATCCAATTTCCACAAATGAAATATGTTTTCCATGCAAAATTAAACCCTCTTTCCAAATATAAAATTTGTTTCATGTTTTGAATAATTAAAATTGGTTAAATAATTTAATCCTTGTTTAATTCATTTAAAATTGTTAATTTCATAACTTGATCAAAACAAATTCTTTTGGGACATATAAAATATGTTTTCCAACCACAAAAGTATAAAATTTTCAAATATGAATCTCACTTAATGTTTTGAACCAATAAAAATTCAAATAAGTTCATGTTTGAATTAAATTCATTTAATTCTTGCTTAAACTTGTTTAATTCATAAATAATGTATTTGAAATCCTTTTTCAACAAGTGAAACATGTATTCCAACTAAAATCTTGTTTTCTTTTCAAATATAAACTTTGTTATCTATTTTGAACAATTAAAATTGGTGAAAACAACAAATGCTTGTGTGACACCTTTAAGTAACCAAAATTTCCTAAATTAATAAATGAATTTCTAAACTTGTTGAACCTTATTTCCATTTGGTTCTATTGTTGTTATTTTGTTGTTTTCCTCATCCATGCATCATGATAACTCACTTACACAATTTGATTAGTTGTAAAACAATTAATTCCACCATAATTCATGGGCTTTTCATATGCAATCCAATTGCATATGAGTCCATTTAATCATGTTTCTATCTTGTCAACTAGTTTATTTTGTTGCATCAATTAAATGGTCATGCATCATCCCATTGTTTGTGCACTATGCCATGTTATTGATTGTTTATCTTTCTGCCTTGTTTGTTTGCTTCTTCTCGGATATACGACGACGTTGAGACCGACGATACTTACGACACCCCTTCTAAGGAGTTAGCTCAGTACCAGGCTACTGGGTTTTGCAGGCAAGTTATCACTCACATGAACCATCGTGTTCCTTTCAACATTGATTACCGATACTTTCCGTTGTTCCTTTCTGCTAGCCTTAGTAGTAGTTGTTTCTGTTTCGAACCCATCACATGAATCCCTTAACCTTGATATCGCCTCACCTCCACTCCTACAACCCCATTGTTTGAGCCCGTGTCTTACTAGCATGCTTAGGTTGTTTTGCTCGAGTCTATTACCCGTTACTTTCTGTTACTATTTCTATTACGTTGTGGGGGCTCGATGTTTAATCAATCAATCATGCTAATGTTACTATTAATAATAAATTTGATGATAAGGCACCGGCAAGAGGCCCTGTGTGGTTTTGAGGCCTGCTAGTGTCGACCCTAATAGGAAAAGGGTCTTGTCTACTGATCCATGATGAGCGCACTACCCGCATTTGGGAAGCGAGTATGGGCGCCCCCCTCAACTTGACCTGATTCGCATCTCGTCCAAATCGCCTCATTTAGTTCGTGTTTTCCATTTGCCGCATGCATGTTTTTGCGAGCCCAGGCCAGGGTGGAACTTTTGTAGTCGGCATATAGGGGGACACGGTCTTAGAGTGCTATGAGGGTCCCTTTTCTTCGGGGCTTGATTAGCCGTGCGCCCAAGGTTCTTTGGGCTTGATGCGAAGAATGGTTGGTTGTGTAGAGTACCTCGCTTGGTGGGTTTGATTCCCGTCTGGCGGGTTATTCTTGAGTGTACGGCCAAATTGGTGCAACCCTGCAGGGATAATCTTCTCGAGAAGCCGTGTTTTCCGCGGTTATGGATTACTTGGTGAAAGTACTGGCTAACAAGTACTCAGGACAACTTAAACATAATGATCAAACCTGTTACACCCAATGATTAACAACTTGACTAGTAATAGGTTGATGACACAATAACTTGATTCACCTTTAATACAACTGTGTGAGTTATCCTCGGATCGCTTCTTTGGATAAGGGGCGAGATCCAGGATGGGTTTTGTTTGAAGTTATCTTTCAGTTGGTTACAATCCTCGATCTTATCTCCTTTCTGATAGCCGGAAGTGGTAGAATCTCTGTAGTTGGTTAGTGCAGCCAGTTGCAGCATCTTTTATATCCCCTCTCTTCCGTTGAACCCAAGGCATCTGTGCTTGGTGTTGACGGGTTACACTTTGGTGAACTGTGAGTCTTGCTTGCCAGTACGTTTATGTACTGACCCCTTTGGGGCTGTGGTTTCCGCAGACCTACGTTTCCGAGGATCTACATGGTGGCTACTACGTGGATCATGACGAGACTGCTGACGAGTAGATAGCGGACCCGGGCAGGATCCGAGACTTCGTGGATGGGCTCCGTCTGTTTGTTTCCGGCCTCTTAGGCCTATTTGGTTCTTGTCTGTACTCAGACATGTTGAATGCTTCCGCTGTATGATAATGATGTATTGTTGGGACATGTGTCCTCTGAATGATTGTATTTGCTATCTCTGCTCTAATGAGAGCCATTTGCAAGTTATTTCAATCTTTTGTGTCGTAGAGATCTGTTGTGATGTCACTTGTTAAACGCCGTTGACGTACCATGTGTGTATGGTTTGAAGTACGTCGACGGAAGTGCCTTTGATCTCTAGTGGATAGTTTACATCGACGATGGAATAGTAGAGCTTGTGTTGTCGCGCATAAGCGCAGGCCTACCAGGAAGCTGGGACGTGGGAGCAGTTATGCCCCATAATCCAAGCATCTGCTATCCAGTTCGTACGGTGAGTATCCCTTAGAAATCAGGGTGCGACAAATGGTATCAGAGCCTGTCTGCCTGTAGGATCCCTTTTTACTAGTCGCAGTTGAGTCTAGAAACTATTTTGTAGCTATATAGGAAAAATGAAACGTGAGAGTAGGAATTCTGTTCTTTTTCTTCTTTCCCCACCCACCCTCCCTTTTCTGGTAAGGAAGTGCAACGTTGTTTTCCCTTCTCATCTAAACATTCAAGTTAGGATTTCACGAATTCTGGTTTCTCTAGGATGGTTATATCTACTAGACCATAGGAATGGAGGTGGCTGTGACATGAATTATCATGTTGCCTACTCATGATTGAGAACGGAGGCGTGTAAGCCCCGGAAGCAGATCCTCTATTCCTTAAGCAGTAGATATTGATCCTTTAGAAGCCCGGATGGGTTTTCCATAGTACCTCAGGAGTTTTGTTCTCGTTTTCCCCGATGTTGATATTCTGTTCTTCTCAACATCCTTTTCGTCCGTTGAAATCTTGTTGTTGTTTTCCATTTCAGTTATTCTACCGGCGTCTAATCAAAGTTTCCCCGTTCATCTCCTAAACTCTATTCCAGCTAAAGTGTTATTTGATACCGGAGCATCACATTCCTTTGTGTCAAAAATCTTTCCACAACATACAACCCAGTTCTGGTTCCACTAAGCAATCAAAACTCTGTTCACTCCCCGGGATCTCAAATGTTGACTTCCAAGATAAGTAAGAACAATCCAATTCTAATGGGAGGCCACATATTCCTCGTTACTCTCATGTTGATGATTCTGACATTGATATTATTCTTGGTGTTCCATTGATGTCAATAACTCTGTTCCAACCTTATTACAGATAGTCTATTCTCCAAATGAAACACTCTACTCAGCTTTACACCCTCAATACAAAAACCTCTCCCTTTACTTGAAAATGTTCCGGTGGTTTCCAAATTCCCTGACGTCTATCCAAGGTGCACGATGTGTTTCACGTGTCACAGCTCAACAGGATCTTCCCAATAAGTATCCGGACCTTTTCTTTTCTCAGTAGGAATCTCGGGGCGCGATTCCTTCAAGGGGGGGCGTTTTGTAACATCCCAAGTCTGAAAAATAGCCTTTAGAATGTTTTGCTCTCTGTTATTTTATGTTTTGCATCATGGCATCATGTTGGTTGCATTTGTTTTGTTTGTTTTCCATTTGTTTTCCTCTGTTTTCAGTTGTTTTCCAACTGTTTTCATTTGTTTTCCTTTGTTTTCTATTTGAATTTCAAACCAAAATTCAAACCCTTTGTTTCATCCTTGTGATGTTACAATTTCCAAAATGTTATTTCAAATAAAAACAACCAAATTGTTTTCTTTTCTTCCATAATGTTCACCTATGAAATTGTTGGTTTTATTCAATCAATCAAATCCCAAATCACCTTCAATTTCAAATCAAATGCATCAAACAGAACAACTTTGAACTTGTGAACATCCTCTAATCAAATCAACTACTTTAATCAAATTTAACATAGGGTTCACCCTATTAAGACCTTTGTTTTCAATATTAATCAATCACTTCCCAAATTGCTTTCAAATTCAAACCAACTCACTAAACATCACCTCTTTTGAAATTATAAAAATCCAAACCTTTTTGTGCTCTTTGTTTCCAACTAAATGCTTTGATCACCCTATTCCTAAAACAATATTGTCAATAACCCTTTAATAATAAAATTCAATCACATAATCCAAGTTCAAACAGCACCAACTTCCAAGTCCTGAAAACTAACAAACTATTCTAACAATTTTAATCACTTTAATAATAGGGTTCACCCTATTATCCTTGTTGTTTTCTTTATTACTCAATTAAGTTGCAAGTTATTTCAATTCAAACCCAATGACAAAACAGCAAATAGTTTTTAAAATTTCCAAAAACCAAGTGACATGGGGTAGATGTTGAGCTAACAAAACCCCCTGATTTTTTCTCCCTAAATTTTAAAGCTCAAAATCTTATCTTTTCTTCCATTTGGTTCCCTACAAAAAAAAAAAAAAAAACACAAACCGAATTGTAAAAAGAAATGGTTTAGAGGGAGGAGAAAACCCAGCCCATCATCAACCTGTCCAGCCCACCTCCTGTTCGGGCCCAGTACCTCTTTCTTCCTCCTCCCACGTCATCACAGTACGAACACACCCCGCACCACTCGATCGAACCATGCCCTCCCGATGCCATGCCGTACACCTCCTCATCCCCTATATCTAACCTACCTGCTGCTAACCTAGCCCTAGTTCTTCTCCGCCTGCGCCGCCATCCCTCTCTCCCCCCTCGATCTCATCTCCAAGTTGCTATTTCTTCGTTGTCTGAACCTCGACACCCCTCGTCGCCGTCAGTACCCACCGTCACCATCCGGTCGCCATCCACCTCGAGGGGCTCCGCTCCCCGGGAATGGAAACGGCGCAGTCCCGGGAGTCGCCCCGTCCCCTCGCCTCGAGCTGGGATCGACCGAGGGCGCCGCGCCGTCGCCGGAGTTCCTCCACTGCTCCTGTTCTGAACGACGACATCGACGCACGGTGAGCAGCGCCTCCTTCCTTCCCTCTCCCTCCCGATCCGTCCGCGCCACACCTTCTGCTCCCCTGCACCGCGAGCCCGCGGCCACCAAGCACCGCAGCACCCGCCGCCCTAGGCCGCCCCGCACCGCAGCCATCGCGGCCACCGCGGCGAGTCACTGCCGTCGCCGTTGTTCTTCTCTGCCAGCGAACTGAATCTTCATTCAGTTAATGTTCAGTTAAACTGTCGTCGCTTACCATATCTTCGTCAGTCTTCCGTTGTATCACAAACAGCTGAAGCACCGCAGTGGTAGCCACCTCTGCGCGCGCCCAGGAGGGCTCGGGTTCGATCCCCCTCCTGCACTTTAAAACCAACCTTTTTATTTAGTTGATTGGTTACAGAAACTTCACAGTTTTGCAACCCAGTCCCTGCCAGTTCTAATCTAGGTCCCTACAAATTAATTCTAAGTCCCTGCTATTAATTTCTATATCCCTGGATATTAATTAAAATGGCAGATCTGCACTATATTTTGGAAATTGCATAAATAAATCATTCTAACTCCAATTCCAACATTTTTTATATGTTTTCAATACCAAATTAAATGCTCTACCCAAATATAAAATTTGTTTACTGTTTTGAATATTTTAAATTGGTGCAAAATTTGAAAACTTGTCAAATTCACTTAAATTTGCAAAATTCATAACTTGCTCATAAAAATTCCAAATTCAACAAACCAAATATGTTTTCCAATCAATTTTTCATGTACTTTCCAAATATAAATTTTGTTTGCTGTTTTGAATAATTTAAATTGCTGAAAACAACTGTTTCTTGTTTATTGCATTTAAAATTGCCAAAATAATAACTTGCTCATTTTAAATCCAATTTCCACAAATGAAATATGTTTTCCATGCAAAATTAAACCCTCTTTCCAAATATAAAATTTGTTTCATGTTTTGAATAATTAAAATTGGTTAAATAATTTAATCCTTGTTTAATTCATTTAAAATTGTTAATTTCATAACTTGATCAAAACAAATTCTTTTGGGACATATAAAATATGTTTTCCAACCACAAAAGTATAAAATTTTCAAATATGAATCTCACTTAATGTTTTGAACCAATAAAAATTCAAATAAGTTCATGTTTGAATTAAATTCATTTAATTCTTTCTTAAACTTGTTTAATTCATAAATAATGTATTTGAAATCCTTTTTCAACAAGTGAAACATGTATTCCAACTAAAATCTTGTTTTCTTTTCAAATATAAACTTTGTTATCTATTTTGAACAATTAAAATTGGTGAAAACAACAAATGCTTGTGTGACACCTTTAAGTAACCAAAATTTCCTAAATTAATAAATGAATTTCTAAACTTGTTGAACCTTATTTCCATTTGGTTCTATTGTTGTTATTTTGTTGTTTTCCTCATCCATGCATCATGATAACTCACTTACACAATTTGATTAGTTGTAAAACAATTAATTCCACCATAATTCATGGGCTTTTCATATGCAATCCAATTGCATATGAGTCCATTTAATCATGTTTCTATCTTGTCAACTAGTTTATTTTGTTGCATCAATTAAATGGTCATGCATCATCCCATTGTTTGTGCACTATGCCATGTTATTGATTGTTTATCTTTCTGCCTTGTTTGTTTGCTTCTTCTCGGATATACGACGATGTTGAGACCGACGATACTTACGACACCCCTTCTAAGGAGTTAGCTCAGTACCAGGCTACTGGGTTTTGCAGGCAAGTTATCACTCACATGAACCATCGTGTTCCTTTCAACATTGATTACCGATACTTTCCGTTGTTCCTTTCTGCTAGCCTTAGTAGTAGTTGTTTCTGTTTCGAACCCATCACATGAATCCCTTAACCTTGATATCGCCTCACCTCCACTCCTACAACCCCATTGTTTGAGCCCGTGTCTTACTAGCATGCTTAGGTTGTTTTGCTCGAGTCTATTACCCGTTACTTTCTGTTACTATTTCTATTACGTTGTGGGGGCTCGATGTTTAATCAATCAATCATGCTAATGTTACTATTAATAATAAATTTGATGATAAGGCACCGGCAGGAGGCCCTGTGTGGTTTTGAGGCCTGCTAGTGTCGACCCTAATAGGAAAAGGGTCTTGTCTACTGATCCATGATGAGCGCACTACCCGCATTTGGGAAGCGAGTATGGGCGCCCCCCTCAACTTGACCTGATTCGCATCTCGTCCAAATCGCCTCATTTAGTTCGTGTTTTCCATTTGCCGCATGCATGTTTTTGCGAGCCCAGGCCAGGGTGGAACTTTTGTAGTCGGCATATAGGGGGACACGGTCTTAGAGTGCTATGAGGGTCCCTTTTCTTCGGGGCTTGATTAGCCGTGCGCCCAAGGTTCTTTGGGCTTGATGCGAAGAATGGTTGGTTGTGTAGAGTACCTCGCTTGGTGGGTTTGATTCCCGTCTGGCGGGTTATTCTTGAGTGTACGGCCAAATTGGTGCAACCCTGCAGGGATAATCTTCTCGAGAAGCCGTGTTTTCCGCGGTTATGGATTACTTGGTGAAAGTACTGGCTAACAAGTACTCAGGACAACTTAAACATAATGATCAAACCTGTTACACCCAATGATTAACAACTTGACTAGTAATAGGTTGATGACACAATAACTTGATTCACCTTTAATACAACTGTGTGAGTTATCCTCGGATCGCTTCTTTGGATAAGGGGCGAGATCCAGGATGGGTTTTGTTTGAAGTTATCTTTCAGTTGGTTACAATCCTCGATCTTATCTCCTTTCTGATAGCCGGAAGTGGTAGAATCTCTGTAGTTGGTTAGTGCAGCCAGTTGCAGCATCTTTTATATCCCCTCTCTTCCGTTGAACCCAAGGCATCTGTGCTTGGTGTTGACGGGTTACACTTTGGTGAACTGTGAGTCTTGCTTGCCAGTACGTTTATGTACTGACCCCTTTGGGGCTGTGGTTTCCGCAGACCTACGTTTCCGAGGATCTACATGGTGGCTACTACGTGGATCATGACGAGACTGCTGACGAGTAGATAGCGGACCCGGGCAGGATCCGAGACTTCGTGGATGGGCTCCGTCTGTTTGTTTCCGGCCTCTTAGGCCTATTTGGTTCTTGTTTGTACTCAGACATGTTGAATGCTTCCGCTGTATGATAATGATGTATTGTTGGGACATGTGTCCTCTGAATGATTGTATTTGCTATCTCTGCTCTAATGAGAGCCATTTGCAAGTTATTTCAATCTTTTGTGTCATAGAGATCTGTTGTGATGTCACTTGTTAAACGCCGTTGACGTACCATGTGTGTATGGTTTGAAGTACGTCGACGGAAGTGCCTTTGATCTCTAGTGGATAGTTTACATCGACGATGGAATAGTAGAGCTTGTGTTGTCGCGCATAAGCGCAGGCCTACCAGGAAGCTGGGACGTGGGAGCAGTTATGCCCCATAATCCAAGCATCTGCTATCCAGTTCGTACGGTGAGTATCCCTTAGAAATCAGGGTGCGACAGAAGGAGAGCCCTAGGCGGGCTCCACGGCAATGAGCGGGGGGGGGGGTGTGCCAGGCACGACTTGCCTTGACCCACGCCCGAGTGTCATCCCGTGCCCTCGGGCACCGCCTCCTGTCGTCTCTTCGCCCATAAATACCCCCTTGACCTAAAACTGATGCATACCGAAGGATTTTCTAGAAACGCGTCCGAGCTTCGCCACCATCAAACCCTAGTTTTGGGGGTCTGCAGACTCTGTTCCGGCTCTGTTGGGACGAGGATTGTCCCCTGGAGCCATCTTCATCGACCATTCTGCCTCCATGATGCTTCATGAGTAGTTCTTCCATGGACAATGGGTTCATAGAAATAGCTAGGTTGTACTCTTTCCCCATTGATATCAATACAATGTTCTCATGAGCTGCCTTACATGACTGAGATCCATCTGATGTAATGTTATGTGTTGTGTTTTCTGTGATCCGATGAACCATGGAATTATGATTATTTTGTTCATGTCATTATATGAGAAGCTTCACTTATATCTTTAGAGTGTTTTAATGTGTTCTTGCAATACTCTCCGATGTATGTGGTTACCTTAACCATGTAATTGTATGCATCTCCAAGAGGGCGTTTATATGCTAGATAGTGGGTTGATGCCTCCTTTTCATCTGTGCTCGAGTGACAGAAACATGATGGGTGGGGGATCTATTGTTGCCACTAGGGAGAAAACAACGGCGTTCTTGTTTACGGATGCGAATTATTGCTTACATTACATATTATTCTTAATGCATTTGTCTGTTGCACACAAAGTAATCACTTTGTTGCTGCAACTTAGTACCAAGGGCTTTGCTGGATAACTTTCTTGAGGTGGACTTTTAGATATGGATGCATCCGGATAGCGGTCCATATGACTTGATATAATGCCTACCATGTTACTACCCGTGAACTATATCTCATCATAATAGCATTGTTATGCGATTTGTCAATTGCCTAGCTGTAATTTGTTTTCCGAACACTTGTTGTGTTGTTTGAAGAGTTATCGCTAGTGAAACTATGAACCCCGGTCCATCTATGACTATTATTGCTACTATTTTCACAAGCTTTTGTCACATGTTACCTTGCTGCCATTATTATTCACATCACACAAATCACCTATTCCACTCCATATTACACCACTTCCACCGTCTCTTCGCCGAATAAGTGCATCTATGGAATTACCATTGTATTAGGTTTGTTGAGGACGCAATAGAATCATTACATCACCACTCCATCCATTATTTCCTTGCACCTTGTGTTACTAATATGTTTTGCTAAGTGCTTCTCCGGTGTGGCTGAATCAATGACTCAGCCGCTAAGGCTTATATGTATTCGTTGGCTCCCCTTGTGTAGAATCAATAAATTGGGTTACACTTACCCCCGAAGAGTGTTGCGATTCCCTACATTTGTGAGTTATCAAGAATATTTTCTGGTACCGTTGCCGGGGAGCATAGATTTATCTATAAGTTCACTTGTGAAGCACACTCTTTCTTGTTTACTTGCTTCTTGTTTTTATTTTGCTAGTTAGGCTTAATGTAAACAACAAAAATATGAGAGAACTTTATAGTATTTATCTAGAACTAGGACATGGAGTGTTTAAACAGAAAATTAAAAAACCTATGAAAATTTTACTTGCATGATGGTAGCAATGTTATTAATATGAATTCTTTGAACACCATTATTGTTAATGCTATGGAAAACTTTTAGCTTGGGGATGCCCCTATGTATGATGCTTGTGAAAATGATTTTGCTATTGTTATTTATGATAATCCATACTACTTTGATAAATCTTATGATAATCCTCTATTTGTTCCTACTATTGATATGCATGATAGTGAGGAAGTTTACTTCAAAATTTTATATGATAATGATCTAGATGATGGTCATGTGTTTCTTGATGATATTAATTATAATGGTACTAAAAATGGGATTGAAGATGTCTTGACTTTGGCTAGAAGGAGTCCTCTACCTTTGGAGAGTGATCAATCATCTTGTTATAATATTGCTAAAAGTGGATTTGAAGATGTCATGATTTTTAAAATTGATCCCACTATCTTGGAGCTTGATATGAATTATGTGCTTATAGATCATAAAAACATGCTTGGTGTGATAGTTATATTGTTGAGTTTGTTTATGATACAACTGATAATTATTATGAGAGAGAAAAATATGCTTGTAGGAATTTTCATGTTGCTAAAACACCTCTCTTTTTGAAGTTGCTCTTGTTTTACCTTCCTATGCTTGCTACTATGTGCTTCTTTGATTTATTTCTTTACAAGATTCCCATGCATAGGAAGTAGGTTAGACTTAAATGTGTTTCATACTTGCTTCTTTTATTATTACTCAGCCTTTCTTAATGGCTATAAAGAAAGAGCTTTTGGGAGACAACCCTTGCTATTATTGCTTTCAGTTTTGAGTTGTTTTCTATCCTCACGAATTAGAAAAATAATCAGTTGTGCTTTTTATCTTAAAACTTTTCAAAAAGGAAGTGATTAAGAAGGTGGGCATTGATGAAGTAGGGGTCCACCTTGAACACTTGTGTTCATGCCTATGAAAATAATGTAAATATTCTTATCGAAGCTTCTCAGCTAAAAATATGTTTTTATTGTGTTTTATTCCATTGTATTATAAAAATAATGTGCCTTAATTTAACATGCCTAGATAAAAGGCGTTAAAGAAAAGCGCATGTGGGAAACAACCGACCTTGTTTTCTTTATGTTTTCTTATGTTTTTATTTTGTTTTCTTTGTGTCTTCTATTTTTTTTTGTGCCAAGAATTATCTCTATTTGAAAGGAAGTGCAATTTGTTGTTTTCTGTCTAGATTTTTGCGCCTCAACATAAAATTTGTATCTCTCAACCAGAATGCGAGAAAATTCTGAAAAATGGGCACCCCCCGGTTGTTATCAAACTTTCATTAGTTGACCAATTTTTTATTTGAGTTACAGAAGTGCCTCGAAAAAAATCATCTTTACGGTCAGATCTGTTTTGACAGATTTCTTCATTTGTTTGCATTTGCCTTTTAATATTTTTCCCTTTTGTGTTCTCCTGAGGGGGAGACATTTTAAAATAAGTTGTGGTAGTAGATGATGTTTAAATTGAGTGTTTGTCTTGCGTTAAAACTGAACCAAGTGGATTCATTTATTTAATGCACTAACCCCGCTATGAAGATTGTACAAAGTTTTGTGTGGAGGAAGTTTTCAAGTGTAAGGAGTGGAGGATAATATGAGAAGATGAAGTATGGACAAAAGCTCAAGCTTGGGGATGCCCATGTCACCTCCAAGAAATATCCAAGAAGTACAAGCGCCAAAGCTTGGGGATTTCCAAGGCATCCCCTTCTTCATCAGCAAAATTATCAGGTCACCTTTCAAGACACTATATGTTATTGCTTCACATACTATGTGTTATTATTGGGGCGTAATTTTATTTTGCTTTAAGTTTTTTTTTTGCTTTCTAGTAATAAATGGTTGGATCCTAGCATTATTATTTTTGGAGAGAGACACACTCCATTATATTGTTTAGAACATTGTAGTTTTCACTCTTATTGCTTTGTGAGTGTTCAATTTTTGCTGCTATTGTTTTTAGCTCTTGCTTTCCTTATTTATTTTGTTCAACGATTTTTATTTTGATATATTTATGTATGATGAGATATCTGGTCTTTAATGAATACTCGTTAAGAGATCTATTTCAAATAAGTTTATTGTTGTTGGATGGGAGAAAATATTTCATGCCTATAGTGTTGCAAAGGAAGCTTACCTAGACTGTGGCTAGGCTTTGACATGTCATGTTAAATGTTATTTTAATTGGTGTGCTAAGTAATGTATGATGCATCATGACTAGTCTTAAGTAATTGAGAGTGCTTAATGTTATATTGAAATTAAATCATGTGTTGTTCTTGATCATAATGAAACATGTTATTGTGGTATTCTCCTTTGACGATTTATTTGGATTGCCTTGGCGCATGCTCACACCATGTTATGACTATAAACAAAGTCACCTTTAGCCTTAATGATAATTTATTTTTAGAATCGTAATATCACTTTATGCTTTGATTAATGCTGTTTTGTCACTATGCATGATTATGCCATTATTGCTCTCTTAGTTGGTCGCTCCCAGTCTCTTGCTAGCTTTCACCTATACTGACTATGAGCTCTGCTCGTGCATCCAACTCTCTTAAAACAAAGTTATTCTAGTGTGTCCACCATACCTACCCATACATGGTATTTTATAGCCATTCCAAGTAAATTTCTCATGTGCTACCTTTAAAACCTTCAAAATTATTAAACCTCGTTCTGTGTTTCTGTTTTAGCTCATGAGGAAGTATTAAATGATTTATTATTTATTCATGTTGAATGGCTTCACGTCTTGAATTGCATCCATAATGTGCGTGTCCCTAATACTGCAAAAAGAGCTGGCAAACGGGTGCCAGCCAACAAAAAATAAATTACAACAATAACAATTAATCTCCTCACACTTTCTTCCTGAGAAATCAGTTCAAACATAGCTTGTGTAAATAAAGGAAAATAGGAATGTTGTCGTTCCTTAATGGGGTCCGCTCTTAGAAGCTATTTGACATTAAAGATAATAAACATTTATTATCATTCGTTGACATAGACATACACCTCCCTCAAAATTATATTTTCAATATGCTTTGTTTTATAAAATAAAAATCTCTAGCACATGAGTGATTCCTACTTCCCTCTGCGAAGGACCTTTCTTCTGGATATATGATGAGTCTTCATATTCTTACTTTATGCACCAATTAGGGGAGAATAATTGTCATTCTGAGTATAATGTGCATAGTCCCAAAATTTATTATTGATTGGAATATGATTATGGTATTGCTTGTTCTAAACTAATTTGTATCTAGTCACCACTTGAACTTTGGAGGTATCCTAGCATTTATGTTTTTCTATTCCATGAAGGACAAGCGAGATACCACTTTACCATGCTTTTATTATGATCGAACAAATGTATCACTTTCAACGCATTATTTCTTATTGTCAATTATTGGTGTTAATTTTCCTGTTGCAATATAGTTGCGAAGTTTTCATTGCTCAAATAACATGTAGCATGCCTTTGTTAAAGTGTTTAGATCTTATCTTACAATGATCAAATTTGTGTTGGCATCATGTCACCTAAAAAATTATCTTTGTTATCACTTACCTACTTGAGGACGAGCATGAGTTAAGCTTTAGGATGTTGATACTGTTGGATGTATGAACAAAAGGCAATAATATTTATACGTCTATTTCATAATTATGATTCATATTACTATGCTATAACTGACGTGGTTCCTGAGTAATAGATTCACAGGAAAACTCACGCTCACGTGTAGTAACATGAACACAGACATAAACCCTACTCTTGCCTTTTACGACTAATTCATTGGATGTTTGATGACTATGTTTTCCTGGTGATGGACATTGCTTATGTCAACATCAATGAATAACATATTGTTGGAAGGGAACAATATGGCTGGGTATGCCCTAAGTAGATTTATATGCTAAGAGATTCCACTAAGACATTTCTGTCCTTAGAATAATATCACATCACAGTTATATTACAATGCATCCTCTGAACATGAGGTTATCGGCATAATATATTCAATAGGTTTTACTTTGGTACTATCAAGAGTCACACATAAACTGGGTGAACATAAAGGTAGCCACTAGGTAATTCTAAAGGAGTATATTACCTCGATGTTCTCAGATGGGAATTACTCCTCTGTAAAAAAAGAGATACATGCCTGTGCCCACTCGGTATTCTTGATATTCCTAGGTTCTGCAGACAATGCATGATGAGGACACATCATGTGGAATATCATAATACAGTAATGAAAAAGAGGAAAATGACCGGATAACGAGACAAGACAAAGGTATAAGTGAACTAGAGATTGTTTCATGGCAATACCGGAATCCATAGTCTCGCGTAAGTTCGGTATCGTGAGTAATGGGAGAATTGTACAATAACCAACATGTTAAGAAGTTTATTCGTACAGTATGTGGGAGTCAATATGGGCATTCATGGTCCCGCTATTAATTATTGAAAAGGAAAGAGTTTCCAGTTTCATGTCCACACGCTATCGAACCTGTAGGGGAAACACACTTATGTTTGGGATTATTTTTGTGTATATCGGTAGGTTCAGATTAACTAGGAGTATCATCGTAATGGTTTTTCCTGCGTGATAGATATATTTTATATATCAGAGAGAATTTATAATAAGGGCATTAGATGTCCCAGAGTAGTAGAAACAATTTCTATTACTACCAGGAATTTATTCCGGAGTTGTTCTGAGCGAGAAATTGAGGCCGCACGCTTTATAGACAAAATGCAAGGGGGCATGCGATCACTTGGGATGTCATAAATATATTTCTGACATTGTTGTATAATATCGATGATTTTATCTAAATGGGGTCATAGGGTTTTGGAGGAGTTTTGGGGACTTTCCATATAAGGGGGGAATGTCGGAGGGGGCAACTTTTCCCCTCATGGCCACACCCTATTTTAGGGGGCTGCCAGGTGGGCCCCAGTGGCTTCAAAAAATGGTACTCGTCGTCCTGAATTATTTGGAGAGAAATGGAGAAATGGAGAAAAGAAAAAGGGAAGGAGTAGAAGGTGGAGTTGGACTCCACCTCACCAATCCGAGTTGGACTAGGAGGGTGGTGTGGCCACCTCCTTGATGGTGCGACCACCACCTCCTAGCACAACTAGGACTCCTCTCCCTTTTGACAAGTCTATCCTCTCCTCCCACTATATAAATCACCCAAGGATCAAAGAAAAGCACACAATTGTCTCTCAAGCCTATCTTTGTTTCTCTAGAAGAATTAGAGGGTCTAATTAGGGCCCCTCTAATTTAATTAGATCATCCCCTAATTGAATTAGAGATTCTTCGAGTTGGGGTTTTGAGGTGTCCTCTCCCAATTAGACCTAACTTCTAATTACTCTCTCTCATGTGTTGAGAAATCCACCTTCATATACACCTGCAACGCCTAGTCCTGAATGGCGAACCACTGCAGAATTGGCCCCGACGTATGTGTGCATACTCTCAGAGGGGTAACACATCAGACCCTGACTCTTCTGGATCAAGGTGCTAGATAGGGGAGTCGGCAACATCCTCACCCACAGGATTGTGTGTGAGGATCTTCTACAGGCTTCATCGACATTGTCACTGACATCTCTTCTGCTACTACGGTGTCTGGTACACGATCTCAAGAACTATATCTTGAAATTAATATTAACTTGTATCTTCATAGAAAGGTCTTGGTTGTTGTGTAGCATGCATGGCGAAAATTTTAAATTCCCATTGCACAATGAAGCAGTGGTATTAGAGCGGTCTATGCGTTGGTACAAGATCTGATCAAGAGAATCGGAGAGTGCGGGCATTGCATAAGGTTTTGCAAGTACATTGGAAGGTTCTCCAACATTCAGATTATTTATGATTGCTTCCCAACAAGCTTTGTTGTTTTGTTTCCGATGACATATGGAGATTTTTACAAACATCTGGCAATCATAGGATGTTCGAGTTGCCCCTGGAATATCTTGTCTAGTCCGAAGAAGTGCTTCAACTGTCAGAGAGTGATATTTCCGGGGACAGGGGCTCTCCAGAGATTCGAACACAGGGGGCTAACTACGCTCACTACACCTCATATGATGCTTGGTGAGGAAAGCTCGATACAAGGAATAATGGCGACGCGGGGAGTTTACCCCTGTTCGGGCCACCTTGTGGTGTAACACCCTACTCCTTCTTGGCTGATGGATTGCACTGCGTTTGATTATAGTAAAAGATGTGAGCTTGTGTTTAGGTTCAGACTAGGGGAGCTCGAGAGTGAATGAGCCATTTCCCTCTACGAGATCCAATGGCTCCTTATGTACTCGTCTCGGTCCTCTTTCCAGCTCATTCTTGGCGGGAAAAGGGTACCACACAGCGAGAAGGCGGTGTAGTGCATCCTTTGTCATCTCCCACCGTCTTGATCCACGAAAGACTGCGCCCCTCCCATGGCAGGGTTGTGGGTCCCTTGGTGACATTTCCTCCATCGTGTAGCGCCGGCTTGGTCCTCTTTCACCGAAGAGGAAAGCTTTGGGCGACACTTTGGCGGTGGCAGCTGTCGCCCATGCTTTATACACGGGAATGTCAATCTTTGCCAAAGGTGCTCTGCACCGTTGTTCTACCTTCGTCAGCGCGCCCAGAACCGCGTGCGTCATTGTCACATGGTATGTCTCCTACTGAAGAGAGACCCTCTAGAGAGGAGACAGGGAATCCGAGGCAAGACTCCTCCCTGAGGAATGGCGCAGCGCGTCCCTCGTGAGGAGCCAGCCTCTTACTAGCGGCGCCAGGAGAGGGATGAATCTGCCGAGGAGGGGGGCTACCTCTTGAAGCATAATATTGAAGGCTTCTTCACATGGGCCTAACTGGGCCGTAGCAGCCGGGTCGTGGTACCCCAGTATCCACTAGACGTCCAGTAGCCCCCAGGCCCTCGTGGGCACGCGCCCGAAGGAGGCGAGGGAACACGGGCCCCACTACTGTTGGGCTAGTTCGTGGGGGACCCACGATCTCTTTGGTCGTGGCCGTAACGTCCCATCGTCATAACTGCTCTAGTGCCGCGCCGGGCCATCGAGTAGTCGCCTCCTTGTCGTCAAGTCCTATATGTCAGCGGGACATGTACCTCTTCCTGGACCCAAGCGTCGCACTTTCTCTTCCGCTTTCCTCCACCTTCTCCCAGGGAGAAACAGAGTGTGCATGGCTCGTGTACGTCGAGGTCATGGCTCCGTGTTGGACTCGGTCGTGGCTCCAAAGCGCAGCCCCCGAGTGGCTCTGGTGATTGCTGAGGTGCCGAAAGGATTTGGGTCCCATGGCGGTGCAAGCCCCTGCAGGCACCGAGGTTGTGGCGCTCGTGCCCCACGCGACCGCGACACGATGGTCAACTATGTTCCTCGCTGGGAGGAGGATACACGCGTGTTAGCGCACGAGTTCTTTCTGGGGTTGCGTGACCGGACACCTTTGCGAGGGCCATTGACCGCAACCCGCCTAGGGGGTTGTGGATCTAGATGGTTGGCTGCATCAATGGCCCCTGGTGGGTGGCCATCTAGTTTTGCCTTAACGACTGTTTGATGTTGGCGCAGGGTGGAAGACCTTCGCCCGCTCCCATAGGGTGGAGGAGAGGAAGGTCCTCCATTTCCGCTTCGACGGGGCGAACAAGCTCTTCGTGAAGGTCTTCGGGCGTCGTGGCGAGCGCGCTGAGTGCTGCATCGAGAGTGGGAGCAGTGATGACAACGGCGACGAGGTGGTGCGTTCGTGGGCGAGGATGAAGAGGTGGAAAGCTCCTCAGGCGTAAAGGTGGAGGACCGCGACTCCGACTAGGGCTAGCGTGCACGCGCCTTCGTTCGGAGAGGAGGCCTGGCCAGCTTGGCCAGTTGTTTTATCCTCTCTTATGAGACCTTGGACTTCTCCTCGGCCGACCATATCTTGTAGCTGTCGTGAGACAGGCCCACGCGGTCTGCCACCATACCCTCCTCTTTTGTAATGCTCCTATAGGAACGGAGAGGGAGTAGCTCTCTCCAGACTTTTGCGCCCCTTTTTATCCCTGTAATGGATCCTACAACATGTTTGTGTGTTGTGAGGCATCTCGCAAATGAGATGTTTAAACTTTGAACCATATTATTCCTTGCTACTAGATTGCAAACGTTTATTCTGTAAGGCTGCGAAGCCTTTCAAACGAGTCCATAGGGACCTCTTCAAAAGATAAGGAGAGGAAGAGATGTGAGACTTAGATTTTTGTTGCGGTGCCAAGGGGTTTGGCGAGGAGTGATGCGCGCTTGATGACGATCCTTCGAGAGGCCTCCTGCCAATTCCTCGTGAAGGTGCATCCCGTGCCTCAGGGAGGCCTTATCCCTTGCCTCTCGAGGGAGATGATTCTTTCTGCAGTAGACATAAATGTGTGTTTGTTGATTCCGACGTGGGCGTTTCACGAGGAAGTCAACACCAAGGACTTTGGTGAGGTGTCGTGTACGGCAATGACCCGTTTAGACAGAGCTCCGCCACTTGGGTTTAATCTGATGAAATGTCACCCGTGCACGGCTACCGATCCCAGACCCCGCTCGCGAGGTGCCCTCGAGAGGAAATTGCCGAATGCGCTCTCCTCAGGATGAAAATGCTTGCCGAGGTGACAAGTGTTGTTAGAGGAAACAACTAGGTTTTACTGCTAAGGGGTGAGACTATCCATTAGAAAAATCTTGGGGATGTCACAACCTTGTGCCCCCCAAGAGGCACTTGACGTTACCGTGCGTACACGGGACTCCCTTTCCATACAGTTGAATCTCGCGCGAGTTCAGGTGCAAAGCTTGAGGATGTAGTGGCCTTGTGGCACTCTCAGGAGACAAAAGATTGCCCCGCCGGAACGGGGCTCCCACTTGTGTGGGTAGAAGCTCTCGCGGCCATGCAGCAATGCACGGTGATAGTCTCAATGAAACCCTCACGGAGAGAGGCCCGGGCGTCGTTTTTACCGTGGCGTCACGGGTGAACTTCCGTAGGTGTTGGATGGTCCATGGGTTGGGCACAGGCTGCCATCTTCCAGTCTCTAGGCATGCCGCTCTGGGGTGTGCAATGTACGTCACCCGAAACGGCCCCTCCCACATGGGAGAGAGCTTGTGCAAGCCTTCCTTGGAGAGGATTCTCCTCAGGACCAGGTCGCCCACCTCAAGTGTGTGTGTGGCCTGATGTTGTTGTTGTGGTAGTGATGCAACCCTTGTTGGTACCGTGCCGTGCGGACGGCGGCGCGGTTTCTTGCCTCCTCGAGGAAGAGCAGGTCCTCGGTGTGGAGCTCTCCTTGCTTTTCCTCTCTCAAGGCAAGAGCTCGGGGAGACCCGTGCTTGAGCTCGGCGAGGAGGATAACTTCTGCTCCGTTGACGAGGGAAAATGGCCTCTCGCATGTGGGCTTTGTCACGGTCGTGCGGATGGATCACAACACTGATGGGAGATCGTCGATCCATTTCTTGCCGTGGGGCTTGAGTTTGTTGAATCTCCTCGTCTTGAGATCCTTGAGGACTTGAGCGTTGGCGAGCTCCTCCTGGACATTGCTGCATGGATGGGCGCCGAAGCGTTGGAGATCTTCGTGCCAAGGTTGGCGCAGTAGGACTTGAACAGGCTGCTGGTGAATTACGCATCGTTGTCGGTGATGATGCTGTTGGGGATGCCAAAGTGGCATACCAAGCCCTTTATGGACTTTACTGCGGACCTCGTCGGGATGTCCCGCACCGGCTCCACCTCCGCCCATTTGGTGAACTTGTCGATGGCGACGTAGAGGTAGCGGTAGCCCCCCGAGCGCTCGCGAGAACGGTCCCAAGATGTCCAGCCCCCAGACAACGGACGTCCATTAGATGGGGATGGTCTACAACCCTTGTTTAGGCTGGTGGACTTGCTTGGCATGGCAAGCTCAGTGGCGTTCTTAAGGGTGGTGGTCCAGTAGAAGCCATAGCAGAAGGCCTTGCCAACGAGCGTGTGCGATGAAGAGTGATAGCCACAGTCGCCTAGATGTATGTCCTTGAGGTGATACACGCCATCGTTCGGTTGGATGCAGCACAACGCGACTCCGTTGGGCGCCTCCGGTACAGGTTGTCATCGATGACGCAGTAAATTTTTGCCTGCGAGATATGTGCTCCGCTTCTTCTTCGTCTTCGGGGAGGTCCCCTTTCTCGATATAGTCGATGGGGCCTTTGACCCAACATGCTTCCTCGTGAGTGAACGCCAGTATGAGGCGATACCCGGATGGGGGCCCACAATCTGGTGCGCCCTGGGTGGGAGCCGGTGGGAGCTCCTCCTCGAGGTGTTGGTTGCTTGGAGTTTCGTCATCGTCGGCGGGTGGTATGATGGGTGGCTTCTCAAGCCTATCTTTGAACACACCTAGTGCCTACGCCCAGTTTCTTGATGCTCTCTTGGCGATGTCATCTGCCTCCTTTTTGTCTGTTTGGGGAATGTGCTGCAACTCCATGCCGAGGAAGCGCTTCTCGAGCTTGCGAACCTACTCGAGGTATAGGTCCATGTGCAGGGGCTTGGCTGTGTAGCTTTTGTTGGAGAAGTTGAATAGAAGCTGTGAATCACCCTTGATGATGAAGTGCTTGATATCGAGAGTAATGGCGGCCCTTATTCTTGCGAGTAGACCCTCGTATTCGACGATGTTGTTGGAGACCTTGGCCCTGCAACCTAATTGGAGCTGCACGGCGTAGTAGAGCTTGTCGCATGTCGGTGATGTGAGCAAGACACCATCCCCCGAACCGTTGGAGGAGAAGGCGCCATCAAAGTGCATGGTCCAGAAGCCTAGTGCCAACTTCCCTGGCACTGTTGTTTCCTCCTCGGGGTTCTCCTTAGATGGTGGGTTGGTCCATTCCGCATTGAGCTATGCTAGAGATCCTCCTTTTATTGTCTTGGTGGTGAGGAATTGTAGCTCGAAGGGCTGTATCTCAACTGCCCATTATGTGACATGCCCTATAGCATTGGAATCGTGCAAGATTTTCTCCAGAGGGAAAGCAGATACCACCATGATGGGATGTCCCTCGTACTAGTGGAGGAGCTTTCTAGAGGCGACAAGGAGCGCGCCGAGGAGCTTCTGCTATACAGGGCACCTCTGCGAGCATCTCGAAGCATAGTGCTAACGATGTAGACAGGGTGTTCGACGAGAGCGGTCGCGGAGGGGCTGGCAGTGAGCTCCTGAGGCGTGTCCATGCTCTCCTGAGGCTTGAGGAGATCCTCCTTGCGGAGGTCTTGCTGCGCGTCGGTGTTCTCTTGGGGAGAGGCTGGCTTGGGCTCCTTGTGGGGTGGGTCCGCACTTTTCTTGTTCGCTACCCTCTCCGCGACGAGAGCGGCACTGGCTGTCTGAGGTGTGGGTGCTAGGTGGAGGCGTAGTGGCTCACGAGGTCACGAGGCGACCAAGATGGGCGGACTGGCTAGGTACCTTTTGAGCTGCTCAAAGACAGTTGCTGCCTCAGGGGTCCACTTGAAGGGGCCCGTTCGCTTCAGGAGCTTGAAGAATGGCAGAGCCTTGTCGCCAAACTTGGAGATGAACCGCCCAGGCGCCACCACGCATCCCTCGAGACGCTGCATGTCCTTGAGGCGCCGTGGAGGCTGCATCTCTTCTATCGCCCGGATCTTGTCTGGATTGGCCTCGATGCCATGATGAGATACCAGAAAGCCAAGGAGCGTGCCTGATGCAACCCCGAAGGCGCACTTGTCGGGATTGAGCATGATGTTGACCTTGCAGAGGTTTTGGAAATTCTCTTCGAGGTCGTCGATGAGCGTGCGCTCCTCGCGATTTTTGACGATGACGTTGTCGACGTAAGCCTCAACAGTCCTTCCTATCTGAGCTCCCAAGACGATGCGCATCAACCTCTGGAAGGTGGCGCCCATGTTCTTTAGGCTGAAGGGCATGCACACGCAGAAGAATACACCGCAGGGCGTCATGAACGCAGTCTTCACCTCATCCTCCTTGGACATTTTGATTTGGTCGCACCCGGCGGTGGACTCCACTATCTGGTCGATTCTTGGGAGCGGATACAGATCCTTGGGCATGCTTTGTTGAGATCTGTGAATTCGACGCAGAGCCGCCTGATACGTCTCAAACATATTTATAATTTATGATGTTCCATGTTGTTTACATGACATCTGCCACATGTTTTCTATACACTTTCCTGGGACATGCTTTGTTGAGATCTGTGATTTCCTGGGACTAACCTATTAACAAGATGCCACAGCGTCAGTTCCTGTTTTCTTCTATTTTTGGTTTCAGAAAAGTTTTTCTGAGAATATTCTCAGAATTGGACGAAACAAAATCCCAGGGTCCTATTTTTCGGTCACGTACACGGAGTCTGGAGGAGACCCGGAGGGGGACAACAGGGTGGCCACACCATAGGGTGGCGCGCCTCCCCCTTGGCCGCGCCACCAGGTGGTGTGCCCCCCTGGCCACCCACCGACATCGCCCTGTTTCCTATTTAAACTCCTTCTCGGGAAAACCCTAAATACCTGAGCTTCCATCCACGAAAAGTTCCGTAGGCTCCGTCATCGTCAACCCTAGTTCAGGAGGGTTCCGAAGCTCTCCCCGGCACCCTGCCGGGAGGAGAAATCATCACCGGAAGGTTCTACATCACCATGCCTGCCTCCAGAGTGATGCGTGAGTAGTTCATCCTTGGACTACGGGTCCATAGCAGTAGCTAGATGGTTGTCTTTTCCTCTTTATGCCACCATGTTTAGATCTTGTGAGCTGCCTAACATGATCAAGATCATCTATCTGTAATGCTACATGTTGTGTTTGCTGGGATCCAATGAATATTGAATGCTATCTCAATTTGATTATAGATCTATCTTTTATATGTTATTTGTGATCTTGCATGCTCTTCGTTACTAGTAGATGCTCTAGCCAAGTTGATGCTTGTAACTCCAAGAGGGAGTATTTATGCTCGATAGTGGGTTCATGCCTCTCTTAAATTTGTGCTCGAGTGATAGAAAGGTGAAAGACGGGGGATGTGTTGTTGCCATTAGGGAGAAAACAATAATGCTTTGTTTAAGGATAATTCTATTGTTTACATTACACACTTTACTTAATGCAATAATCTGTTCCTTGCAACTTAATACCCAAAGTCTTCTTGGGTTACGTTCTGAGGGTGGATTATTAATCATAGATGCAGTTGGATTACGGTCTATGTATCATGTTGTAATACCCAAATAAATCTCATAGTAATCATCGTGTCTTGCATATGCACTACGGTGCAACCTTTATTTCTGTCAATTGCCCAGATGTAATTTGTTTACCCAACATGTTATCTATCTATTTTGGAGAGACACCACTAGTGAACTGTGGACCCTGGTCCGTTCTTTTACACTGATAATACAACCTACCACAATCATTGTTCTCATTTCTTTCACTGCAATCATACATCGTTTCCACATTATACATCTAATCCTTTTTGTTAGCAAAACCGATGAGATTGACAACCCCCTTGTTTCGTTGGGGCAAAGTATCTTGGTTATGTTGTATGCAGATTCCATGTTGGTTCTGAGCCTGGTAGTGCACCCTGCCAACATCAGCTGTCATCAACCTTCAGAAGTGATTTCTTTCTCCTACTGGTCTGATTAAACCTTGGTTTCTTACCGAGGGAAAACTTGTTGATGTAGTCTTCATAACTTCCTCTTGGGGTCTCCCAACGAGCGTGTGTTCTCACGTCATCACCTCCCATCATCGGTGTACTTGGGAACCACGATGGGGTTGGCAATCTAGTCAGCGTGTATGACCTCACGGATGATCCTTGCCTCCATCAGCTTCTCCACCTCACGAACGATGAATTATTGCTTCTCGGGCTCCTTGACTTCTGCTTCACGGGTCGTGCCCCTGGGCACATATGTAAGTGGTGCTCAATCACCTCCCTTGGTACGCCGGTCATGCTTGACGTTGTTCTTGCGAATATGTCAGCATTTGCCCGAAGGAAGGCGATGAGTGTGCTTTCCTATTTGTGAGGAAAACTAGCGCCGATGGTGAGGGTAGCCCCTGTTTCGTCGGTGTTCATGGATATCTTGTTCGTGGTTTTCCTCTCTTCAGAGAACAACTGCTTGTTCTTTGGGACCTCGACGAGGTGCTCGATGTTGTTCTTGTCGATGGGAAAAGATGCTGCAGCCTCCTTGTAGGCATACTCGATAGAGCGCACCGCGTCCTTGACTTTGCCGCGAATAGTGAGGGTCCCACTACTCCTGGGCATCTTGATGAGGTTGTATGCGTGGTGTGTGATGGCCATGAACTTGTCTAGCGCGGGGTAGCCGAGGACTGTATTGTAGGGAAGACCAATGTGAGCCACGTCGAAGTCGATTGTCTTGGTGCGGTAGTTCTGGCGCGTGCCGAACATGATGGCGAGGCGCACCCGTCCCAGAGGAACCGTGGTCCCGCTGGTGGCACTGGTGCACGGCCTTGTGGCCATCAGGCGCTCCCGTTGCACTCGCAGCTTCTCGAAGGTCTCTAGAGAGATCACATTGAGGCCCACGCCCCCGTCTACGAGCGTCCTGGAGATGGCAACGTTGTTGATCATGGGGGTGTAGACCAGGGAGATGGCTCCCATGGAGCCGGTAGACCTGGGGTGGTCGGTAATGTCGAAGGAGACCTGCTGGGAACATTCAAGTGGCAGTAGCGATGCCCCGTCCTTCGGGCGGACGATGTTGACCTCTCGTGAGGTTTGCTTGATGTGGCGACTGGAGAGAGGGGCTAGGGACCCGTCGAGGATGCACGCCACATGACAAGGTACCTCGAGACCTCTTCTTCCCTCGGGAGGATTACCACCATCATCACCCTTGGCGAAACGCAACAAGACCATGTGGCCCTGGGGCTTGTCATGGAGGAAACAATCGTAGTGCCGGAAGCAGTGGGTGAACCGTGCATGCAACATTTCCCACGCGCCCATGGAACCGTCTAGTAGCTTCATTAGCCACACAAAAGGTGCGCCCTTGAGCTCCAGGGGAAGTACCTCATGGGGCACCTGTCGCACCCCCTATCCGCCAAGACGCTCGCCACGTACCTCCGTATAAAGTCGCGAGGAGGTGCGTCGCTGCTGTAGCGTGGAGGCAGTCGAGGGCGGAACGTGGAAGGCCACTTTGCGTCCCAGAGGTCCCTGGAGAACACGTTGCAGCACCCTGTCCTCGTGTTGGCGCGCCGGCTCATTGTATTTGGGGTACTTCGGGCTTACGCGAGAGCCATTTTGAGGCGCGGGAGGTAGCAAGACCCATCATCCACAGGATGGGATGGAATCTCATGCGAGCGAGCCTCCGTGGTGTCTACCACGAGCGTGGCCTCATTGGTGCCTCCAGTGAGCTCGTCTGTGGCGGACGGGACACCGACGAGCCCTGGACCAAGGCCTTTGCGGCCCAGGCTAGCTTGGTGACGTGGGACAACCAAGCGTCGTGGCCGGCAGGGTCGGGCGAACAACACGATAGGTCATGTGTTGCTGGCAGGGCTCGCTGCTAGCTCTGTAGACTATGCATGGGCACGGTCAATGCCTGTAGGGTGGGTGTTTCCCGCGCATGACTCTGCAGGAACCAGGTCAGGTCCACGGGGGACACACCGACGTCCCGCGTGTCGCGCCTTGGGCATGGCGCCGGGGAGTGAGGGCGGCGCCGTCCGGTGTTGGTGAAGTTGGAGCCGAGACCGCTCGTGGGCGCCCGCTTCCAGGCTCGAGCCTTGCGGCCAAGATGTTCAACGTGAGTGGAAACCATGGCGATGAGAAGGTGGAGGATTGCCTTAGCCCTCTACCTGGAGCACCAAATGCCGGAGAGTGGTCTGTCCTTGGACATAGGCTCTCAAGAGGTTCGAACACATGGGGCTAACCGAGCTCACTACATCTCTCGTGAGGCCTGGTGAGGAAAGCTCGAGACATGCAACAATGGCGACATGGGGAGTTCACCCAGGTTCGGGCCACCTTGCGGTGTAACACCATACTCCTGATTTTCTGATGGATTGCACTGCGTTTGATGATAGTAAAAGATGTGAGCTTGTGCTCAGGTTATGACTAAGGGCGCTCAAGAGTGAATGACCGTCCCCCTCTATGGGAGCCGAGGGATCCTTATGTACTCCTCTCGGTCTTCTTTCCCGCTCATTCTTGGCGGGAAAAGGGAAACACACCGCGAGAAGGAGGTGTAGTGCGTGCTCTGTCATCTCCCACCATCTTGATCCGCGGAAGACTGCACCCCACCAATTGCAGGGTTGTGGGGATCTTGGTGATGTTTCCTCAGTCTTGTAGCGCCGGCTTGGTATTCTTTCACCGAAGAGGAAAGTTTTGGGCGGCGCTTTGGCAGTGGCAGCCGTCGCCCATACTTTATACACGAGAATGGAAATCTTTTCCAATGGCTCTCTACAATGATGTTCTGCCTTCGTCAGTGCGCGCAGACCCGTGCACGTCATCGGCACATGGTATATCTCCTCCTGTAGAGAGAGCCCTCCAGAGAGGAGACAGGAAATCCGAGGCAAGACTCCTCCCCGAGGAATGGCGCAGCGCGTCCCTCGTGAGGGGCCATCCTCTTACTAGCGGCGCCTGGAGAGGGATGAACATGACGAGGAGGGGGCTCTCATCATCTTGAAGGCTTCTTCACTTGGGCCTGACTGGGCCGCAACAGCCAGGCCGTGGTACCCCAATATCCACTAGATCGACATCAAGAGCTTTGGGTCTCTTTATAGTTTGTCTCCTAAACAATATTGTCGAAGGGGCATGTGGATTGGATCTACACGGGGGTCATGGTTATGAATAATTTTAGATTGAGGCTCTAAACATTTTTGTAATGTCTATGTTTCAACCACCCTGCAATGTCAATCTAGAAATGTGAAATCATGGCTTATGGAAGCGTAGGTTACTTAACGGTTCGTTCCGTAGATCCTACAACCACGCTAAAACATGCAAAACAAACGTTAGGGATGTCTAACTCAGTTTTGAAGGAAACGTGATGTGGTATAGTCTCAAAGTTTGGAATTTTGAGATGCTTTACCTAACACTATCTGGTAGCTAGCAAACCATCCTAAGCCCGACCATGGTGATGAGGGGAAAGGATAAGGATTGCACTTGTTGTGAACCTCGACATGGCACTGCCAACGTACGATCCGTTGGAGATGAAGGAAGACTATACTACATCACTAGTTTTACTCATGATGTTTTATTTGTTTTATTTTTGTCCCTTGATTGTGCAGTAGACGTGATTATTAGGGTGATTCCTCTTTAAAATATCAAGGTTGATCATGGTCTCCCAACTATAGCACCATCAAGCTGATTGGGGTTCACGTTCATAACCTGGATACAAGGATCAATGTGTTCTTATGATCAGAAGGCAGGCATCAAGCTGATCCATACTCATCACTTGGATACAGGGGTCAGTATGGCATCACTTGTTGCAGCAGGATCAGTTGGTTTTCTTGACATTCAGGCATTAAAGTCATGAGCTCAGAGCACATACACCGAAAGGTGAAGCGAAAATTACGGTGGCAGTTATTGGCAATTTTGCCTACCTGTTGTAAGCTTATAGCCATCAAGCTGGATACATCCTTTGGTTATAAGTTGAGCGTAGATTCCATAATACATTAAATTCTGATCACGAGGAATATTTAGTGGGAGCACATATTTAATTATTTTAACAAGTGCTTGGAAAATAATTATGAACATATCTAAGTGAACTACTAAATTGTTGTAGATCCATGGATCGTAACGCACCCGCTATTAACCTTGGTCCACTACTTGAGAAGAAAGCAATTGCAGCCAATGGAAGTAACTATGCGGATTGGGTCCGTGCCCTGAGAATTGTTCTCAGGGGTATCAAGAAAGAATATGCCCTAGATGCTCCTCTTCCAGAGGATCCCGATAACGACGCTTTTGATGCTGAAAAAGGACGTACACGCCTTGAAGAGTGATGGTGCAATAGTTGTTCAATGTCTCATGTTGACATGTATGGATGCCGAGTTGCATAAACAATTTGATCGTACGTACGCGTATGAGATGATCATTGCACTCACGACCATGTACCAGACACAAGCCAAGACCGAACATTATGAGATAACAAAGGCTTTTTGGTCATGTCACATGGCATAAGGAAGCTAAGTGAGAGAGCATATAATCAAGATGTTTGGTTACGAAACTAGGCTTAAGGCTTTGGGATTTTCAATCCCAGCTGAGCTAAGTACATTATTTGGTGTTTTCTTTACTCCCACCATCTTACAACGGTTTCATCATGAATTACAACATGAATGGGATAGAGAAAACACCAAATGAGCTCCTTGCTATGCTGAAAACTGTCGAGGCTGGTGTGAGGAGGAAAAACAATTGGTTTCCCAGACTACACCATTCAAGAAGAAAAGGAACAGAAAGGGAAAGGGGGCTAATGCACAGAATAAGCCCAACTAAGTATCAATGTTTTTCTGTAATAAGAAATGTCATTGGAAGAGGAACTGTAAAAGCTATCTGATGGTGCAAATCTTGCACTCGTTGGGAAACCCCAAGAGGAAGGTATGAAGAGCACAACAGCAAGTTTTCTCTTAGAAAGAAACCAAGGTTGAATCGACCAGTAGAGAAAGAAACCACTTCCGAAGGTTGATGCAGCTGAGGTGGCAGGGCGCACTACCGGTTTAGAAGCAACATGGAACCTACACAACAAAATAAAATAACTTTGCCGCAACGAAGAAGTGAGGTTTTCAATCTCACTGGTTTCGCTGAAAACAAAGAGGTTAAACGTACCGTGTGGAAAATATTATTTTTTTGCAGTAGATGAAAGAGAACAATGATGGAAGTAGGAAAACAGTAGAAACAATATGAAAATAGAGATTGCAGTGGTTGAATTATCAGTATGAAGAAAATGGATCGGTGTCCACAATTCACTAGTGGTGTCTCTCCAAAATAGATAGATAGCATGTGTGGTAAACAAATTACAGCTGGGAAATTGAAAGATATAAAGGATGCACCGTAGTGCATATGCATGACATGATGATTACTATGTGATTCATGCGGGCATTACAACAAGATGCATAGACCGCCATTCAACTGCATCTATGACTAATAATCCACCCTCAGAATGTCATCCGAGAAAACCTTGGGTATTAAGTTGCAAGCACAGATAACCGCAATAAGCAAAGTGTGTAATGTAAACAATGTAAACATCGTTATTTTCTCTCTAATGGCAACATCACATCCCCCATCTGTCACATTTCTGTCACTCGGGCATAGATGCAAAGGAGGTATGAACCCACTATCGAGCATAAATACTCCCTCTTGGAGCCACTAGCATCTACTTGGCCAGAGCATCTACTAACAACGGAGAGCATGCAAGATCATAAATAACATACACATGGAAAGAACATGATAGATTGATAATAATGAGATATAGCATTCAGTATTCATTGGATCCCAGCAAACACAACATGTAGCATTACATTAAGATGATCTTGATCATGTAGGCCAGCTCACAAGATCTAAACATGAGGCATAAAGAGGAGAGAACAACCATCTAGCTACTACTATGGACCCATAGTCCAAGGATGAACAACTCACACATCATTTCGGAGGCGGGCATGGTGGTGTGGATCCCTTCCGTGATGATTACCCTCCCGGCGGGGTGCCGAGGAGAGCTCTAGAACCCTCCCGAACTAGGGTTGACGATGACGATGGCTGCGGATGTTTTTGGTGGAAAAGGCTCTTCTCTTTAGGGTTAACCCTTCGGGGCAACATCGGTGGGCGAGCAGTGGGGCCATACCACCCCTAGGCGCGGCCAGGGGGCGCCCACCCATGGTGTGGGGCCCCTGTGGCTCCCCTCCGGGTCTCCCTCGGGCTCCGTGTGCGCGACAAGTTTCTAAGACTTCCAGGCTTCGAGTCATCCAGTTCAGAGAATATTTCCAGAAGAACTTTTATGAAACTAAAAACAACAGAAATCAGGAACTGGCTCCGTGGCATCTTGTCAATAGGTTAGTCCCAAGAAATCAATAAAAATGGCATAAAGTGTAAAGGAAACATGTAGCATATGGCATGAAAACAACATGGAACATCAGAAATTATGGATACGTTTATGACTTATCAACATCTCCAAGCTTAGTTCCTAGTCGTCCTCGAGTAGGTAAACGATAAAAACAAATAATTTCTGAGGTGACATTCTACCAACATAAACTTGATTATCTAAATTGTAAAAGCGCATGTACGCCGAGATAATAGTACTTTAAACACAAACATGATAGATATAATTTTAAAAATGAAAATTAGCATACACCTTGCATCATGAAAAGTAATACAAATAAAAAGATCATGAATAATAATGCACTTGAAAGTTATATGTTTGTTTCGAGCATAGAGAAAACATAGCAAAGTGATATTTCGCTTGTCCTTAAGAGTGAGGCAAAACATAAATGCTAGGACACCTTCAAAGTTCAAGTGGATGACTAGAACAAATAATTTGAGAGCAAGTAATAACACATCGTGAATCAATTAATAATGTATTGGGACAAATGCACATTAAACTCAAAATGGCAACAATGCTCTCTCAACTGTGCATAAAGTTAGCAGATGGAGACTCAACATAAAAGTAAAAGAAAGGCCCTTCGCAGAGGGAAGCAGGGATTAACCCATTTTCTAGAGCTTTTTATTTTATTAAACATAGGTATCGAAAACATTTTTTTGTAGAGAGGTGTATGCTTATGTCAACGAATGGTAAACATAAAATACAGTACGTCACAAGCCAACTAGACTTAACAAGGGCGGCTCCCATTGAAGGACGAAACTGGGGTCATAAGGTCATCCCTCTTTCTCTTTTGTTTACACAATTATGCGTTGACAGATAAATCAGGGGAAAAAATAGTGAAGAGAACTTAATAGTAACCAATTTTGGGGCTGATAACCCCGCTGCCAACTCTTCTATCATTTGGATAAGCGGATGAAGCCACTAGTCCAAGTGTGTAAAGTCCAATCAACAAGTGAGATAAAGATTCTCTATTTACGTCCTCATGAGCTAAAACATGGGCACAAAACAGGAGTAATTTTGAAAGTTTAGAAGGTAGCACATGAGAAATTTACTTGGAGTGGCGGTTAAATACCACATATAGGTAGGTATGGTGGACACATTCGGAAAACTTTGGTTTTGGGGGAGTTGGATGCACAAGTAGAGCTCATACTCAGTACAGGTAGAGGCTAGCAAAAGACTGGGAGCGACAAATCAAGAGAGCAATAATGGCCATAATCATGCATAGCGACAAAAACATTATTAATCAAAGCATAAAGGGTATTACAAGTCAAAAACTAAATGATCATAGAGGCTAGAAGTGACTGGTTTGTAGTCATAAACATGGTGTAAGCATGCGCCAAGTCAACCAAATAAAGCATTCAAAGGAGAACACCACAAATTCATGCTTCAATATGACAAAAACAACTCATGATTCTTTCAATGGCACATTAAGCACTCTCAGCTATTTGAGACAAGTCATGCTACAATAATAACTACTAAGCATAGAATTAAAATAACATCTAGCATGACATAAAAAAAGTCTAGCCACAGTCTATACAAGCTTCTATTTGCACCGTTATGAGCACGAAAATTGTGCTACTGCTTTCCAACACCAAGAATTTAATACTAAACAAAAACTCTCCAAGAGATATAGAAATAAACAATAGAGTACTACTACTCTACTAGAACTAATAGCTCTTAATAAGAGATGCATGAAAAACAGGAGGTAAAAAGGAATTTTGCAGCAGCTAGAAGAAAAACTAAGAATACGAGCATAACGAGTATTCATATGAAAAAGCGGAGCGTGTCTCTCTCCAACACAAAGAATGATAGGTTCCAACAATATTATTGCAGCAAGGAAAACAAAATAGAACAAAATAAAAGCAAACATACGCTCCAAGTAAAATTCATATGATGTGACCGAATAAAAATATAATTTCACTAGAAGTGACCTGATAAATTGTTGATGAAGAAGGGTATGCCTTGAGAATCCCCAAGCTTAGACGCTTGAGTCTTCTTAGAATTTGCTGGTATGAACCACGGGGGCATCCCCAAGCTTTGGTTTTGCACTCTCCTTGATCACATTATGTCACCCTCTTCTTTTGACCCTTGAAAACTTCCTTCACACCACACTCAATGTAACTCGCATTAGAGGGTTAGTTCACAATTAAAAATTCACATGTTCTGCATGGACACAAGTTTTATTAATACTTTTAAACATTATATACATCCAATGATGTTTTGTGAAGCAAAGAAATCCACTCGGCATAGTAAAAGAGAGAATGCAAGTAAAAAAGGCAGAATCTGTCAAAACCAGAATAATCTGTAAACATGAATTTTTTCGGGGCACTTAATTTACTCAAATTGAAAAACATAAAGTACAAAAAAGTTTCGGAATTAGCTGAAGAATAAGCACAAAAATTTCAGGACATTTTGATCATTCTGTGAATTATGCGTCTTTTACAGTGGACAACAGTTGTTTCCTGTGCAGAAATCCAAACCAACTCCTACTTTTGCTTTAAACTTTACTTGGCACAACTAATACATGAAAATAAAGATACAAAGGAGTTGATACAGAATTATACAACCCCTTGACTCAAAGAAAACAGAGAAAAACAAAGCAAAAATAAAACCATGAGTTATCTCCCAAGAAGTGCTTTACTTTAACGCCTTTTAGCTAGGCCCAGAAAAATAGAATCAAGTGTTTTCAACTGAAGAAGCATCCAAATCAAGATAAGGCAATTCCTCATCAATGCATTGTATTTCATCTAAATGAGTTTCAGATGTTCCTCTCTTAGAAATTTTAGGTTTACTATTCTCGTCAAATAAATTTTCAGGAACAATCCAATCAAAGTTCTTTTCCTGGGCTTCATGAAGTGCTACTAATTTAAAGGGGATTGGTATTTTCTTCTCCTTTTCATTTTTAGGTTTAGATTCTTCAAGAGCACCAACAACTTTTAAACATGAGCCTAGCATATTGAAACAATCAAAAACATTTCTAGCTTCTATAGAAACATCTCCAAATTCTTTAAGCATGGTTTCTAAGATAAAATTTATTTTCTCAATGTCTTTAATATTATTCAAGTTGAGGAACATTTGCTGTAGTATGGGGTGAAGCTTAACAAACCTATCTTCTAATGTATGAACTAAAGAAGCTGCAGCAGTTTCACAATTTGGAGCAAGCTCTACTATGGATTTTTCCTCAAAATCTTCTTGCTTACTGACATGATCAAAGAATTCTTTAATGGTATTCTTTCAAAGTATGGAACCACTACCTATTGATAGATCTTTAAGGGTGAACTTAGGGAGCAGCATGATGAAGAATAAAAACAGAGTAACAAAAGTAACAACTAGAATAGGAACTTTTTTTTTGTGTTTTTGATAAAGAGAAGCAAACACGACAAGATAAAATAAACTAAGCAAAAAATAACAAAGTAAAGATATTGGAAGTGAGAGACTCCCCTTGTAGAAATCCTCTTCCTCCCCGGCAACTACGCCAGAAAATATGCTTGATGGTGCAGATCTTGCACTCGTTGGGAGACCCCAAGAGGAAGGTATGAAGAGCACATCAGCAAGTTTTCCCTCAGAAAGAAACCAAGGTTGAATCGACCAGTAGGAGAAAGAAATCACTTCCAAAGGTTGATGCAGCTGAGGTGGCAGGGCGCACTAACGGTTCAGAAGAAATGTGGAACCTACACAACACAATCAAATCAATTTGCCCCAACGAAGCAGTGAGGTTGTCAATATCACCGGTTTTGCTGAAAAAAAAAGAGGTTAAACGTACCGTGTGAAAAATAATATTTGTTTGCAGTAGATGAAAGAGAACAATGATGGTAGTAGGAAAAAAGTAGGAACAATATGAAAACAGAGATTGCAGTGGTTGTATTATCAGTATGAGGAAAATGGACCGGGGTCCACAGTTCACTAGTGGTGTCTCTCCAAAACAAATAGATAGCATGTGTGGTAAAAAATAACATTTGGGCAATTGACAGATATAAAGGCTGCACCGTAGTGCATATGCATGACATGATGATTACTGTGTGATTCATGCGAGCATTACAACAAGATACATAGGCCGTCATCCAACTGCATCTATAACTAATAATCCACCCTCAGAATGTCATCCGAGCAAACCTTGGGTATTAAGTTGCAAGCAACAGATAATCATAGTAAGCAAAGTGTGTAATGTAAACATCGTTGTTTTCTCCCTAATGGCAACAACACATCCCCCATCCGTCACGATTCTGTCACTCGAGCACAGATTCAAAGTAGGCATTGATGCTGGCAAAGCGTGTTGGGAACCCCAAGAGGAGGGTGTGATGAGCACAATGGTAGGAATTTCCCCTCAGTTAAGAACCAAGGTTATCAATCCAGTAGGAGAAAGAGGATCTTCGGAAGGTTGATGCCACTGACGGTGGTGATGGCGCCTCACCGGTGTCAGCAACAATGCGGAACCTGCAGACAACACAACCAAAATACTTTGTCCCAACGGTACAGTGAGGTTGTCAATCTCACCGGTCTTGGTGAAAACAAAGATTAGACGTATAGTGTGGAAAATGGTGTATGCTTGCAGTAAGTAAGGAAAAGCAGGAAATTGTAGAGGTTTGTTAACAGTGTAGGAAAATGGACCGGGGTTCATAGGTTCACTAGTGGTGTCTCTCCATAAAAGATAGCTTGCTGGGTGAACAAATTTCAGCTAGGAAATTGACAAATAAAGGTTGCACCGTAGTGCACATTCATGACATGATGACTACTATGATATTTAGTAAGAGCATTACAACAATATACATAGACCATAATCCAACTACATCTATGATTAATAATCCACCCTCAGGTTATCATCTGAACCCCCTTAGGTATTAAGTTGCAAGCAACAGATAATCACCTTTAGCAATGCGTCTAATGTAAGCAACGATTATACACGCGGGCACTCACACCGCTGTTTTCTCTCTAGTGGCAACAACACATCCTCCCCCGTCACGTTTCTGTCACTCGAGCACATGAGAAAAGGAGTCATGAACCCACTATCGAGCATAAATACTCCCTCTTGGAGTCACTAGAAACTACTTGGCCAGAGAAACCACTAGAAACAGAAAGCATGCAAGATCACAAATAACATATGCAATAAAGACTATAATCAACTTGGCATAAGTTCAATATTCATCGGATCCCAGCAAACACAGCACATAGAGTTACATAAGAACAATCTCGATCATGTTAGGCAGCTCACGAGATCTAAACATTGAAGCATAGGAGGAGAAGACAACCATCTAGCCACTGCTATGGACCCGTAGTCCAAGGATGAACTACTGACGCATCACTCCGGAGGCAGGCATGGTGATGAAGAGGCCTCCGGTGATGATCTCCTCTCCGACAGGGTGCCGGGAGAAAGCTTCAGAACCCCCCTGATTTAGGGTTGACGACGACGGCGGATGCGGAACTTTTCGGGTACATTTGATCAGGTGTTTAGGGTTTTCATTCGGAGGGGATTAAATAGGCGAAAGGGAAAAGGCGGTGGAGCACTGGGCCCCACACCACCCCCGGCGCGGCCAAGGGGGCACGCCACCCCATGGTGTGGGCCCCCTGTGGCCCGTCTTCGACTCCTCTTCGGTCTTATGGATGCATCCGGGGATAATAGGAACTTCGGGATTTGTGGGGTCCAATTCCGAGAATATTTCCAGAACAACTTTTCTGAAATAAAAAACAGCAGAAAATAGGTAACTGGCACTTGGCATCTTGTTAATAGGTTAGTCCCGGAAAACGTGTAAAAATGATATAAAGAAGGGAGAAAACATGTAGCAATTGGCGTAATATCATCATGGAGCATCAGAAATTATAGATACGTTGGAGACGTATCAGGCATGAACCCACTATCAAGCATAAATACTCCCTCTTGAAGTCACTAGCATCTACTTGGCCAGAGCATCTACTAACAACGAAGAACATGCAAGATCATAAATAACATACACATGAAAAGAACATGATAGATTGATAATCATGAGACATAGCATTCAATATTCATCGGATCCTAGCAAACACAACATGTAGCATTATAATAACATGATCTTGATCATGTAGGGCAACTCACAAGATCTAAACATGAGGCATAAAGAGGAGAGAACAACCATCTAGCTACTTCTATGGACCCATAGTCCAAGGATGAACTACTCACGCATCATTATGGAGGCGTGCATGGTGGTGTAGAGCCCTCCGGTGATGATTCCCTTTCCCGATAGGGTGCCGAGGAGAGCTCCAAAACTCTCCCTAACTAGCGTTTACAATGACGACGGCTGGGGATGTTTTTGGTGGAAAAGGCTCTTCTCTTTAGGGTTAACCCTTCGGGGACAATATATAGGCGAGAGGGCAACATCGGTGGGCTAGAAGTGGGGCCACACCACCCCTAGGCGCGGCCAGGGGGCGCCCACCCATGGTGTGGGGCCCATGTGCCCCCCCCTCCGGGTCTCCTTCGGATTCCGTGTGTGCGAAAACTTTCTAAAACTTTCGGGCTTCGAATCGTCCAATTCCGAGAATATTTCCAGAAGAACTTTTCTAAAACTAAAAACAACAGAAAACAGGAACTGGCTCTGTGGCATCTTGTTAATAGGTTAGTCCCAGGAAATCGATAAAAATGGCATAAAGTGTAAAGGGAGCATGTAGCATATGGCATGAAAACAACATGAAACATCAGAAATTATGGATACATTTATGACGTATCACTTTCTCAGACAAAAAGTAGAAATTCACCAAAGGTGATAAAGGTATAAGAGTTATACCTAAATGATATTTGTCATTCTTACTAGTATCTCTGGTGTATTAAATGCTAAAATTGTTTTATGCATTCGATATAGGAGCTTCGGAAAGTAAGGAGATGAAAGAATAAAAGGTGTTGATGAGCGTCAAGTTGGGAGCATAAAGGATCATCAAAGGATGAATACATCTCCACTTTTATTTTTACAATTCGAAAGATTTACGAGGTTTAGCTCAAGTTATTGTAATAAAGTTGCATGCTTGGCGATGTTATACTCTTATGAATTAATAGGAAAAAGTACTCGTTATCTTTTGAGAATATTATGGATCACTCCCTTCGTGGATGATCAAGTTACAAATCTTTTGAATTAGTGAAATATCATTTGTTCTGAAAATATTTTGTGGTCGAGTTGACACCACCTTCGTGCGTCACTTTGATTTCAAACATATCATATACATGATGAAGGTTTGAGATATTGAGTGAATTACTTAATAAATTTCACACTTTCTCAAAGGGAGAATTTGTTTAAGTTTTCAAGCACATACAGAAGTCAACAAGGGAAGTTTTTTATGATACTCTTGTCGATAACAAAAGGACTTCACAAAAAATAAGAAGTAATATCTTAGCGTTGTCTTGAAAGTTTTCAAGTCATAATTTGACTAAGTGAGACAAAGTCAAATGCTAAGAAGGATTCTTTTGCAAATAATTCTTGATATTGCCCTGAGAATAGTATAGTAACTTAAGTTTTTAATTTTAGCACAAATTATTGTCTTTACTATGTGACATAGTTTTGAAATACAAACTATAAAGATACATGTTAGTCTTAGAATCTAAAAGTTTCTGAAATATTGAAACTTGATCATAAGATTAGAGACCAAAGTTATAATTTTTTACATTGGAAATCCTTATGTAAAAAACCACCACAAAAGTAACAAAGTTTTGTTACTAGGGATATGTGATTCTTACAAAATTAATTCCTTGTTGAATTTAGTGGAGAGAATAGTATTTCTTGATGGGATTAATGAATCTCCAGAAATAGTTATCATAGTTGTGAAAGCGAAAGCAATTCCAACTGAGAATTCTTTTAGACTAATACCGAGAGCCATTACGGTTTGAGGTATGGATACTTATCAAGAAAATACTTAACCAACCAGACACATAAAAGTTTTAAGGAAACTTGAATAAAGTATGTGCATGTAATTAGTAAATAAAATAGAAGGGCTAAAAAATATCCAAATGACTTGGAGTCAAAAAGTATTTTGTACCATTGAGTTCAAGTTGAAAAACTTGAAGGAATTCATGTTGGAATAAAGTGAACATAAAGCTTGTTTTGGCCTAAATAGTTTTATGAAAAAAAATCAAGAGTTAACTACTAAAGATCTTGTAGCAAAACTTCACCGATCTGTATAATAATCTCGTATGAGAAATTTACAAAAACAAATTCCTTTGAAGGAAAATCGATCGAGTTTGTGTACTAAGTACAACTCGAGGGTTTTTCTTAAATACAGAGCTTATTGTACAAGGGCTAAATTTGTTTAAACAAATGAAAGCCTGTTGGTATACAATTTTGGAGTGCCAATATAATTTATGAAGTAAAACATGAGTTTTGTTGTTTTCTTGGAAAATTATACAAGTCTTGTTTTCTTTAAAGTAAGTGGGAGTTATTTTGATGATATCTTGTTTGATGACTATGTTTTCTTTGGTCATGGACATTGTTTATGTCAACATCAATGAATATCATACTATTGGAAGGGAACAATATGGCTGGGTATTCTCTAAGTAGATTGATATGCTAAGAGATTCCACTAAGACATCTTTGCCCATACAATCATATCACATCACATTTATATTACAATGCATCCTTTGACCATGAGGTTATCGAGATAATATATTCTGGAGGTTTTACTTTGGTACTATCAAGAGTCACACCATAAATTTGGTGAACATAAAGTTAGCCACCGGGTAATTCTAAAGGATTATATTACCTCGATGTTCTCTGATGGGAATTACTCCTTCATAAAAAGAGAGATACATGCATGGGCCCACTTGGTATTCTTGATATTCATAAGTTATGAGGACAATGCATGATGATGATACATCATGTATAATATCATAATACAGTAACGAGAATTAAGAAACTTACCGGATAACGAGACAAGACAAAGGTATAAGTGAACCAGAGATTGATTCATTTCAATACCGGAATCCATAGTCTCAGATAAGTTTGGTATCGTGAGTAATGGGAGAATTGTATAATAACCAACAGGTTCAGCAGTGTAGTCGTATAGTATGTGGAAGTCAATATGGGTGTCCATGGCCCCGCTATTGATTATTGAAAAGGAAAGAGTTTCCAGTTTCATGTACACACACTATCGAACCTGTAGGAGAAACACACTTATGTTTGGGCTGATTTTTATGTACATTGGCAAGTACACATTGATATGTCCAAAATGTATCTCCTTTCTGAACACTTTTGCTATTGTTTGTCTCTAAACTTGTGAGTTTTGGATACAACTAACACGGACTAATGTTGTTTTGAGCAGAATTACCTTGGTGTCTCATTTTGTGCACTTTCAGGAAATTGCCCGTTCATCCATCCCTATGCCTAAAGTACATTAATCCTGTTGTTTCCCACAATTTCTTCTGCTGTTACTATTTTATTCCTGCTTTTATTTTACTACTGCTACTACTATAAAACTGTTACCACTGATAAACTGTTGCGAGCAATTCTACTTTCAGGTGCAGCTGAATTGACAACTCATCTGTTAAAGCTTATAAATATTCTTTATCTCCCCTTGTGTCGAATCAATAAATTTGGGTTTTACTTCCCTCGAAGACGGTTGTGATCCCCTATACTTGTGGGTCATCAAGACTATTTTCTAGCGTCGTTGCCGGGGAGCATAGCTTTATTTATTTGCTCACTTGAATGTGATATTATTCGCTGCAAGCCTTTCATCATGGGTAAGACCCGTGATGGAAAAGTTCCTATATTACCATCCACTACAAGGAGAGGTACAACTCTGAACACCTCTGTTGCTCTTGATTCACCGTCTTTGATGAGTAAGCTTCTTACACCACCACATGCTACACACATTGTTACTTCTGCTGAGTCTGGAAATGCTTCTGATACTTTTGATGACGCTTCTACTGTGCTTGATGATACTGGTTCACTAGGTCCTTTCCTAGATGCTACAATTACTAGAGCTAAACAAATTGAAAACACTAAAATTCCTGTTGAACTTAATGATGACTTTATTGAAGAAGTTCAAGCTACTACTAGTGCAAGTGCTATTAAGAGTCTTCTTGCAAGACGTGCTGTTAGATATAAACCTTCTCTTGATGCTAAGTTTGCTACATCTCCCATACACATTAAAGATAAGGATAATGATTTCTCTCTAGATTTATCTTATATATCTATTGTTGAGAAAGAACCTTTTTTGGTACTGAAAATAAAAGTGTTATGGAACATATGAATGAGCTTTCATCTTTGAGTAGTTTATTTTCTGATGATATTAAGAAGCACACTTACTTTGTTACCAATATCTTCCCTTTCTCATTGAAAGATGAAGCTAAATATTGGTTTAATAATTTGTCACCTGGATATATTGAAAGTCCCGTTGGTTTGGTTAATGCTTTCTTTCAAAAATGTTTTCCTGCTAGTTCTCAACATGCTGCTTTGCAGAATGTCTTTAGCTTTAAGCAAATTGAAGGAGAGAAAAATGTCTGAATCTTGGTCAAGGTTTTGTTCTTTAATAAGAGCTAGCCCTGGAAATCCATTACCTAAAAATGAGCTCCTAGATGTATTTTATAATGGAATAACTGTTGAATCTAGGACATACTTGGATAGTTGTGTTGGTTGTGTTTTCAGGAAAAGAACTCCAGAAGAAGCTGAGGAATTATTGTAAAAAATAGCCAAAAATCATGATGATTTGACTATACCTGAGCCTACACCAACACCAGAACCACCACCAATACCAACACCCAAGAAGAGGGAATGATTGAATTAAATGAAGAAGTGATGAGGGAAGCCAAGAGATCTCTTAAAGAGAGGGTATTAAATCTGAAGATATGAAGAATCTACCACCTATAGAAGAATTATGAAAGCCAATTCCTCATCCACCCACAGTTGAGGTACACTCTCTCCAATATTTTGATAATAGAGATATTCCCTATTCTAAACCACCTGATCAATTCTTAGATGAATTTTATAATTATGTTGTTAAGCAAGACAACTTTAATATGAGAATACAGAATCATCTAATGGAAAACTCTAGAGCTATTGATAATTTGCATGGTATTATTGTGAGAACCTCTAATGATGTTAAAATGCTTGTTAAACATTTTCATATGGTTCAAACTCAAATTGATCAACTCACTAAAGTGCAAAAAGATTTGCTAGCTAATGCTTCTAGAGAAAAACATGTTTGTGAAATAATTGCTAGAAGTGGTGTTTCTACTCAGGATCCCTTGTATCCTGAGGGACATCCTAAAAGAATTGAACAATATTCTCAATAACCTAAAAACAATAGTTCTCCTTATAAAATAAAGAAGAAGAGACATAAAACTGTTGTAGAATCTCCTGAACCTGTTAAAGATCCTAATAGTATATCTATATCTGATGCTGAAACTGAAAGTTGTAATGATAAAAGTGATGCTTCTAATAAAGAAGAAACTGAAGTTGAACCTGAAAAGCAAACTAAAACTGCAAAGTATACTAAGGAGGATTTCATTGGTAATAAACATGGTAATGAGAGAGAACCTTGGATGCAAAAAGAAATGCCTTTTTCTAATAAGAAACACACATCAAAGGAGGAAGAACATTATAACAAGTTATGTGAATGGGTGAAACCTTTGTTTTTGCAAATTCCTTTGACTGATGCTATTAAATTGCCTCCTTATTCTAAATATATGAAAGATATTGTCTCCAACAAAAGGAAAATTCCTAATGAGGAAATTTCTACTATGCTTGCTAATTACTCTTTCAATGGCAAGGTTCCAAAGAACCTTGGAGATCCTGGTATTCCCACTATTCCTTGTTCTATTAAAAATAATTATGTTAGAACTGCTTTATGTGATTTGGGAGCAGGAGTTAGTGTTATGCCTTTTTCTCTCTATAAGGGACTCTCTTTGGAAAAATTAATACCAACTGATATATCTTTGCAAATGGCTGATAATTCTACTGCTATTCTTGTTGGTATATGTGAGAATGTTCTTGTTCAAGTGACTGCTAACTGTTTGATATTAACTGACTTTGTTGTGTTGGAAATGCCTGAAGATGATAATATGTCTATTATTCTTGAGAGACCTTTTCTTAACACTGCAGGGGCTGTTATTGATTGCAATCAAGGAAAAGTATCTTTTAATGTTAATGATAAAGAGCACACAGTTTATTTTTCCAAGAAGATTGATAGGAGATATGGTCTAAATTCAATTGAAAATATTGAAACCATCAAGATTGGAGAATTCTGTTGTCCCATTCCAATGCCACAAAAAGAATATGAAATCATTATGATTGGGACTATGTCTATCAAGGTTGAGGTAACATAATCATTTAGTGATAAGCAAAGTTTTGCTTCATATAAAAATTGTTTTGGTAACAAGACTTGATCAACCTTGTTAACAAAGTGATTTTGAATGAACAGAACAATGTTTTCGCTATGCTTTCATTTTCCCCATTATGTTTGCACCATGCCACTTTAGTATAATTATGTTTCCACCATCCATAGTCATGTTTTCATCTTGATTACTATGGTTACTCATGTTTACACCACCCACATTTTTTGTTTTCACTATGTTTTCATTTCTTCCCTTTGGTTATTTGCCTATTGGAGTGTCTTAGAACCTCTGAGTTATGGTTTTGGTTTTGTTTTCCACCTTTCTAATGCCTGAAAATTTCTCTAAAAATTATATTAAATTTCTCTAAATTTTTTAGAGAAAGTTCATCTACTGGAAAATGAAGTTTCTCTAAAAATTCCAGAAAAATTATATTAAATTTCTACGTCAAAAATGAGGCAGAGAGGTACCTGGGAGACCCCAGGGGGACCCACCATGCAAGCACACGATGGGCTGGCGCGGCTTGGCTCCTCGTGGCGCCAGCACATGGTGTGGGGTTCCCTGGCCCTCCACTTGCTCTCCTCCCTGCCAAACACTCCACTCTCTCTCCCAAACTCGAAAATATTCCTGGAACCCAAGCTCTTGCTGTTCTTCTTCACGAATTTCTTGATCTCTTTGCTCAACCCATCTTTGTTGCTGAAATTTGGTGCATTTGCTCTCCGGTATGTGACTCCTTCGATTATCCAAGTAGAATTTTGTTAAGTGGAGTATTTCTTGAGTATATTGGTACTGTAGGTGACAGGTTGTGTGAGATGGCATGCTTGATTTGTGTGAAATAATTTGGTTTTGATGCATGTTTAGCCCTCCTACAAGTCTCTATAGTAGTTTCGTTGCTTGAAATCAATTTTGTGATGCTAGCTAAAAATTTCAGAAATGGACAACCAAAACTTCGGATAAATTTTTGAGAGTGATGCACCGAGGAGGACAAGGCCTTCACGCTCAGCTACTCTGCTGAGACCTTACTACAATGAGGAATCTCATTGCACCGAGTATCCACAATGCGGGGGATGATGGAGATGCAAATCCATCTACCTTCCCTTGTTATACTTTTCTTAATGATGCAGGCATACTTGAGGATTTCTTGCTGCTGGTTGGTAGGGCTGGTTTAACCGATTACATGAATGATGAGTTCCCTCAATATGCTTTATTAACAAAAACTTTTGTTGAGAGATTCAAATGCAGCAACCCTCAGTATAGCCCATATGTTGCATTCAAACTCTATGATAGACCCTTTTCCATCCTTTTGAAAAAAAATTGCAGCATCATAGGTATTAACACGACGGGGACAGCGAGAAGGATTCATGAACGACCCATTGATTTGATAGAGCTCTACCGTGGAGTTACAAATGATGATGACCGCACAACTCAGCGCGGCAAGATAAGAAACATTCAACTCCCCGCTATTAGATATTTCACTTATTACCTTGCTACTAGTGTTCTTGTTAGGGAAAACACTAGTAATATTTCAAGTTACCATCTTGCTTTTCTTGCTGCTGCACTTAATAGTACCAATAAATATAACCTTGGTGCTTTCATTGCTTGCCGCTTAGCTGCTAGAGGACCAATTTATGGGGGTATTATTCTTACGCGTGTTTTGACTGCTCTAAACCTTTCTGTTGCTCCACATGATGTGTGTTATTAGATCCACAGAGACTTGACCTTGCTTCCATGAAGGCTCACCACTTTGTTACCGCAAACTCTAGTGTTGTACATCTAGTATATAGAGTTTTATTTACTGACGGAGATGAAAGAGAAGTTCCCTTGCCGCAGCCTGTTTTGTTCACTGTTAGCAGGATGCCATGGTCACGCTCAAAGGAGGAGCTAGATGAGCAGTCGCGCTTGCTTGATTTCCATGAGCACCATGACCCCGAGCATCAGATGGGGCCGAACGCTCCCTCTGAGGACTACACCACCCAGTACACTGGGGCGTCCTCGAGCTCATATCAAGAGGATGCCCCATCCTCGACATACTATGGGTGCGCCACTTCATGGCCCTCTTGGGATTGATCTCCACTTAGGCCAAAAGCCTAAGCTTGGGGGAGGTATGCCGACATCACACTCATCTATATATCACGTTTGGGTCGATTCTTTGTATATCCATGTTTTCGTTTCTTTCGATTTGTTTTTTTATTGTTTTGTTTTTTCTTTCCAAAACACAAAAAGACCAAAAATATTTCTGTTGTTTCTCTTTATTTGCTTCTTTAGTTTATTTTCTTGATTTTCTTTACTTTCTAGTTTCGGTTTAATATTCAAAAATCCAAAAAGATTTTGCTTTGTTTGCTTGTTTCCTTATGTTCTTGTTTTAAATTCGAAAAATCAAAAATATTTGTTGTTCTTATTTCGTTTTATAAAGTTGCTGCAGAGTTCAATAGTCCTCCGTGACTCCGTTGGAGCTTGGTTATCATTCTATAGTATTCAATCCAAACGAGTGAAGAGCAATAATGACGATTTACAACAATTCAAGTTGTGGTGAGAGGTTGATATGAACTCTACTTGTTTTCATTTTTGTACATATACTCATCCATGTGGACATGCTTAGTTTGTTCGTGTAAGGGGTATGTTATTTAATTGATGCTTAGTAGTTCGTGCTCTCTCATAGTAGTTCCAGCTTTTTAATATTAGATAGCATGTCGTATAAATGTTTGCTTGCATTGTTTAATTCATAGAATGGCATGAAATTGTGGTATCTCCCTCTGAGTGTTTCGCTTGAATTGACTTGGCACATGCTCACGCATGCATAAGACTGAAAACAAAAGGTCAACTAAGCCTCGACGATTTATTTTGCCTTAGAGTATTTGTATCCCTTTTATGCCCTGTTAATTTTGTTATGTCGCAAGCATGATTATGACGGTTGTTGCTCTCTTGATTTTTTGCTCCCAGTCTATTGCTAGCCTTCACCTGTACTGAGTATGAGCTCTACTCGTGCATCCAACTCCCAAAATCAAAGTTTTCCGAATGTGTCCACCATACCTACCTATATGTGGTATTTCACCGCCACTCCAAGTAAATTTCTCATGTGTTACCTTTAAAACCTTCAAAATTATTCCTGTTTTGTGCCCCTGTTTTAGCTCATGAGGACGTAAATATAGAATCTTTATCTCACTTGTTGATTGGACTTTACACACCTGGACTAGTGGCACATACGCTTATCCAAATTGATAGAAGAGCTGGCAGCAGGGTGCCCAGCTCCAAAATTGGTTACTATAAATTCTCTTCACTATTTCCCCCTGGTTTATCACTCGAAGCATACTTGTGTAAACAAAAGATAAGAGGGATGATCTACTACACCAGTAGTGTCCTTCAATGGGAGCCGCTCTTGTAAGGTCTAGTTGGCTTGTGACATACTGTATTTTCTGTTTACCATTCGTTGACATAAGCATACACCTTTCTACAAAATGTTTTCAATACCTTTTTTTATAAAATAAAAAGCTCTAGCACTCGACTTAATCCCTGCTTCCCTCTACTAAGGGCCTTACTTTTACTTTTATGCTGAGTCTTCACATTCTCACTTTATGCACCTTCTTGAGAACATGGCTGTCATTCTTAGTTTAATGTGCTTGTCCCAGAACACGGTTGATTCTGATATAACCTTTATGCTTATATCTTTGATATATTTACTTCTAGTCTTCAACCTCAGAGGTGCCCTGCATTTATGTTTTGCTCCATTATTAAGGACAAGCGAGTACCACTTTATCATACCTTATTATGAACATTGCAAGTCCTGCATATTGATATATTTCATGTTGTTTATTATTAGTGTGTTGGTATCTCTTCATGCTTTGCATAACTATTAGGTGACTTTATTTGCATACATATTATTATTAAATGCCTAAGAACTTGATCATATAGTGATAATATTTACATCATATGAAACAAATCTGTTCGTAAAATTTCTTTTATCGCACTCAGTTGTCAACTGAATTGCTTGAGGACAAGCAATAAGCTAAGCTTGGGGGGAGTTGATACGTCCAAAACGTATCTCCTTTTCCGAACTATTTTTATTGTTGTCTGCCTCTATGTTGGAACGCGTAGAGATAAACAAAACTTTTCCTACGCGAGGCTTCCAAGATCTAGCCGAGGTAGAAGGCCATGATGATTACCACTAGACGCGCGGTTGCGGATTATCGGTGAAGCGCGTCGGGGCAGTGCAGTCCCACGATCCGGTCCGGCCGATCCGATCCCTCGAACGTCGAAGTGCTGAACGTATAGCACCTCTGCCGGTATCCACACGTACGAGGAGGAGCTCCGACGGCGGACTGCTAGGTCCGGTGCGGCGGCTGGACTGAGTGGGGCTAGGGTTCCCAACGCATGGGAGAGTGGACTAACGTGCCCGTTGGGCAACCTGCGCCCCTCTTTATATAGCGTATGGTAATGGGCTGCACAACACTTGTGGCCCATTCCCTCTGTGAGTCCGACTCACTAACTCAGTCCACTTCCGGTTTGGGTCCAACCCAACCAAAACTTGCTCCCGCTCTTAAGTGTGCGACCCTGCAGGCTCATGGCGACTTGGACACGATTGGATTCCAACTCCCAATCGATCAATCGGTAGCGGCTCCTAGCAGAACGTGCCGACTCCCAAGTACCATTGAGTCATGACGACATACCTTTCAATGTGATATTCATCTTAGTCCTTTTTGCCTCACGATATACCTTGTCGAGCTATAGGCGATTTATCGTCATCCCTTAAATAGCTCAACTCTCTTCTCGATCCGTGATATGTGATTCATCTGACTAACTCTTAGTCAATCGACACAGTTAACACTTAACTGAGTCGCGCATGGCCATGCTTCCTGAATCATATCACTCGAGAGGGCCCAGAGAATATCTCTCCATTCGGAGGGGCAAAATCCCATCTTGATTATCCACATCACGCAGCTTGCTTCTCATTCGACCCGAACTCTGCCTTTATAGTTGCCTTGTCACAGAACAACGTTTGACAGAACCTAAGTCGATGATCCACAACTCGGATTGTGCGACAACCTCAGGTCTAAGGATTACATTGATTGAGACATGCAAATGACGACTTGATCGTTGCATCTCAATGTGGGTCAGTCCGACTTGCTAAACTCTTTAGCCAAGTCCGTGAACGTTGGAATGGCATCACCATGCCCATGACAAGTGGAACCGTGTCATCAGCCAACACTCACATTAGTCTAGGGTGTGTGTCCAGCACAACCTAAATGACCAAGGACAATCTAGTATGAACAACATGAATATATAGTTCCACAATCGAATCACATATTCAATGACATATATCAGATGTTCAAAACAAGGACAACTTAATAACTTTATGAATACAGTGGGAATTACATCATACATGATTGCCTCTAGGGCATATTCCCAACAGTCTCCCACTTGCACTAGAGTCAATCATCCTGGCATCATATGCCTAGGCATCTAATGCCCATACCTCTCGTGTGCGCCTCATGCTTAGGCTGTGGTAGCGCCTTTGTCAACGGATCTGCAATGTTTGCATCCGTGTGTACTTTGCATAACTTGATATCACCTTGTTCGACAAACTGGCGAATGAGGTGGTACCGCATGAGTATATGTTTGTTCTTCTGGTGTTGTCTAGGTTCCTTGGCCTGTGCGATAGCACCATTGTTGTCACAATATACGTCCAAAGGATTGGACGCGCCCTGAACCACACCAAGATCAATCAGGAGGTTCCTGATCCAAACAGCTTCCTTTGCCGCCTCTGAGGCAGCAATATACTCAGCCTCTGTTGTAGATGCAGACACCGTATCTTGCTTGGAACTCTTCCAGCTCACAACCCCTCCGTTCATCACGAACACGTATCCAGATTGCGAACGAGAATCATCTGAGTCGGTGAGATAACTCGCATCCGTGTAACCCTTTACACTGAATTCCTCATCATCTCCATAAACTAGGAACATTTCCTTAGTATTTCTCAAATACTTAAGAATGTTTTTAACCGTTGCCGAGTGGGCTTCGCCAGGGTCAGCCTGGTATCTGCTCGTAACACTTAGAGCATAGGAAACATCTGGCCTGGTACAAATCATGGCATACATGATGGATCCTATTGCCGAAGCATACGGAATCACACTCATCCGACTTCGCTCATCAGTCGTCGAAGGACACTGAGTCTTGCTAAGTTTTATGCCATGGGACATCGGCAAGAATCCCTTCTTGGACTCTTGCATTTTGAATTTCTTCAAAACTTTGTCCAGATATGTACTCTGACTCAATCCAATGAGCCGCCTTGATCTATCTCTATAGATCCTGATTCCTAATATGTAAGTTGCCTCACCCAAATCCTTCATTGAGAAACTCATTTCCAATGACTCTTTGGTTTCTTGCAACATCATGACATCATTTCCAATCAGCAATATGTCATCCACATATAAGATTAGAAAATTTACTTTGCTCCCACTAAACTTCTTGTATAAACAAGAATCATGATCGCTTTTGATGAAGCCAAACGATTTGACTACCTCATCAAAGCGAATGTTCCAACTCCGAGATGCTTGCTTCAACCCATAAATGGATTTCTGAAGTTTGCATACCTTGTCAGCATTAGCTGGATCGACAAAACCTTCGGGCTGTATCATATACACGTCCTCAGTTAAATTTCCATTAAGGAAAGCCGTCTTGACATCCATCTGCCATATCTCATAGTCGAAATAGGCTGCTATGGCTAACATGATCCGAATTGATTTAAGCATCGCTACGGGCGAGAAGGTCTCGTCGTAGTCAACTCCTTGAACTTGTCGGAACCCCTTCGCGACAAGTCGTGCTTTATAGACGGAAATATTTCCATCCATATCAATTTTCTTTTTAAAGACCCATTTGCACTCGACGGGTCTTGCACCGTCAGGCAGATCAACCAAATTCCAAACTTGGTTTTCATCCATGGACTTTAACTCGGATCTCATGGCTCCAAGCCATGACTCGGAATCAGATCCCACCATCGCTTCCGAATAAGTTGCCGGCTCATTACTGTCTAACAGTAAAACATCTCGAGCACTCTGTAATCTGGCAGATCTCCGAGGTTCAGGTGTTGTAACCGGTGTAGGTACCACGACCGGCTCAGCCTCCAAGGCCATTGCCGACTCGCCCCTAGCTGGTTCCTCTCGAATTTCTTCGAGTTGCACCGTGCTCCCACTGACTTCCCGACTGAGAAACTCTTTCTCAAGGAAGACACCATTCCGAGCGACAAACACTTTGCCCTCTTCCCGGTTGTAGAAGTAGTACCCCAAGGTTTCCCTCGGATACCCCACGAAAATACACTTATCCGACTTGGGCGTGAGCTTGTCCGACTGAAGTCGCTTGACAAATGCCTCACAACCCCAAATCTTAAGAAAAGACAAACTTGGCTTTTTGCCCGTCCACATCTCATGTGGTGTCTTCTCTACTGACTTTGATGGTACTCTGTTTAGTGTAAAAGCTGCAGTTTCTAGACAATAACCCCAAAATGATAAAGGTAGCTCTGTCCGACTCATCATTGATCGTACCATGTCCAACAAGGTCCGATTTCTCCGTTCCGATACACCGTTTCTCTGCGGTGTACCCGGCGGAGTGAGTTGAGGAACTATTCCACAACTCTTTAGATGGTCATCAAACTCATGGCTCATGTACTCGCCTCCACGGTCCGACCGTAGAAACTTTATTTTCTTGCCGAGTTGATTCTGTACCTCACTCTGGAATTCCTTGAACTTTTCAAAGGCTTCCGACTTGTGTTTCATTAAATAGATATATCCATACCTACTCAAATCATCAGTGAAGGTAATGAAGTACTCATAACCACCTCTGGCTGTCGTGCTCACTGGTCCACATACATCACTATGTATTAGTTCCAACAAGTCGGACGCCCTTTCACAACTCCTTGCAAAAGGTGTCTTGGTCATCTTGCCTAGTAGGCATGATTCGCATGTCTCGAATGACTCTAAGTCAAACGAAGTTAGAAGTCCATCATCATGGAGCTTCTTCATGCGCTTCCAACTTATATGACCAAGCCGACAGTGCCAAAAGTAAGTCATATTCAGATCATTTGGTTTCAACCTTTTAACATTTATGTTATAGACTGATTCACTATCAAGATTTAAAATAAATAACCCGTTCTGAACGGGTGCAAAGCCATGAAACATATCTTTCAAATATAAAGAACAACCATTATTCTTAATATTCGACTCATAACCTTGTCTCATCAAACATGAGGCGGAAATAATGTTTCGACTAAGCGCTGGAACATAATAACAATTATTTAGTTCCAAAATAAATCCTGAAGGTAAATGAAGTTGCATCGTGCCGACTTCCAACGCAGCGACTCTCGCCTTGTTGCCGACCCGAATGTCAACCTCTCCTCTTGACACGCTCCTAGTTCTTACCAGTCCCTGCAACGAGTTGCATATGTGAATAACTGATCCGGTATCATATACCCAAGAACTATTAGGCGCATCAGCAAGATAAATGTCTATAACATTGCACACAAGCGTATCTGAGTTGGAAGTCACACCTCCACTCTTGGCTCTGTCAGCCAAATACTTGGTGCAGTTCCTCTTCCAGTGGCCATCCTGCTTGCAATAGAAGCAATTGGCTCCGGCTGTAGGAGAAGGCTTAGCCTTTGAGGGAGCACTCTGGACAGGGCCATGGGTGCTACCTCCTGACTTATCCTTCTTCTTCTTAGTCCAAGAACTCTTCTTGAACTTAGCCTTATTCTGTACCATCAACACTTGACTGGTGCCTTTCTTGATATCAGCCTCTGCCGTTTTGAGCATCCCATGTAATTCAGTGATACTCTTATCCATACCATGCATATGGTAGTTCGAGATGAACGAACCATACGCACTAGGAAGAGAGTTCAGAATTATATCAGTAGCGAACTCTTCGTTAATTGGGAAGCCCAGCCGATCCAAAGACTGTATGTAACCAATCATCTTGATTACATGCGGACTCAGTGGATCGCCGTCTTTCAGCTTACAGCCAAGCAAAGCTTGAGAGACTTGATACCTCTCAGTCTTTGCTTGAGCCTGGAACATACGTTTGAGGCTTTCGATCATATCGTAGGCCTCAACATTCTCGAACTGCTGCTGCAAGTCCGGTTCCATGTGTGCAAGCATAAGACAGCTGATTTCCGTAGACTCATCTCTGGCCTTACGGTAGGCATTCATGACAGCAACAGTCGCATCGTCATCAGGCTCATCTGTAAGTGGAGTTTCTAGAACATGTTCTTTCTTGTCATGCTTGAGGACTATCCTCAGATTACGATACCAGTTGGTGAAATTAGTTCCATTAAGCTTATCTTTCTCTAGGATTGACCTCAACGCAAACGCGGACAACTGAGGAAGGTTGCTAGGTGCCATTGATCTACAACAGAAAATACGCAAAAACACTTAAGACATGTATTCATAAAAGAGCAGGCATATTAAACGCTTTAATACTTATGCTCCCACTAGAACCAACATCCCTCCGATGGTTGCTAAGTGATTCAAGATCCTAAATAAGCAAGCCGACTAGTGAGCTTTAGCATCACCGCTAGCCGTCAAGTGATCTAGGTAGGCAACACCTTGCCAATCGTATCCAATACGACTCCTGTTAGTTGGGTGACATCACATGCCCCGGCTCCCAACCTACCTCTCCCCGAGCCCCACAACCGTTGTGATGGACTCGTCTAGATTACCAAGTGCTTCTGCTTGTAAGAGTCCGACTAAAACCCACCTAACCGGAAAGAATTGGTAGCACCTCAATTTTATGAGCCCACTACCAAGAATGTCCGACTTGTGATGGTGCAGCACTGGCGGGGCGACCGACTAGACCTTCTTTGAGGGATTAAAGAATCTACCAACTATCTAAATAGAGGTAAATAGAGACATAACAATAACACAAATAAAGCAATTATAATGTGAAATGGTATGGCTCTCTTCATGGTGATCTCCATCTCCACAAAGCTTGTAAGTCGACTCGTGCCAACTCTTGTCACATGCCATCTTACTCCATGTAGCCGACTTGTACATCGACTTGCATGCCACCGGGTTCTCCAACAAGCTACACTAGCTAGTAAATGAAAATTTACATAGAGAATCCGACACGCAGGCCGGTATACAATCAAATGACAGCACCTAGGCTCCAGCCGGCTGACATAAACATGATACGCAGATCATGTATGGATTACACACATCATATGCACATAAGCCATACCATTCACAACTTCCTGCAAAAACAAGTTATGCATAGATACGATATCTACCGGTGTTGTGAAACTCGCAACGACATCTAAGGCGCTACGACAGGGCGAAGCCGGCGGTCCCGCTAGCCGGATAGCGGGCGGGGATCTCATCTGCATTCCGATCATGGATTTCTTCATCGGATAAAACGATTTTACCCGAATCTGATCCGTATTCCGATTCGACCAAACTCTTTGATCTTCGATCACCGCAACTGGATTTATGTGTCACGGTATACCCCGATGGCGGAAACCGACCGGTAGGGGTAAGTTGTTTCACGACCTTAGCAGTATGATCACGGAAACCAGATCATCCATTAACCCCGAGTACGATTGATCCAATCAACCTTGTACAAAACCGATCTATCTCATAGACCGACCACCAAAACAGCAATTAGATCACATCTAACGCTAACTACATATCACATATGTACGGATCTCGGGCCTAATACCAGAAGCTACCGCTCTGATACCACTGTTGGAACGCGTAGAGATAAACAAAACTTTTCCTACGCGAGGCTTCCAAGATCTAGCCGAGGTAGAAGGCCACGATGATTACCACTAGACGCGCGGTTGCGGATTATCGGTGAAGCGCGTCGGGGCAGTGCAGTCCCACGATCCGGTCCGGCCGATCCGATCCCTCGAACGTCGAAGTGCTGAACGTACAGCACCTCTGCCGGTATCCACACGTACGAGGAGGAGCTCCGACGGCGGACTGCTAGGTCCGGTGCGGCGGCTGGACTGAGTGGGGCTAGGGTTCCCAACGCATGGGAGAGTGGACTAACGTGCCCGTTGGGCAACCTGCGCCCCTCTTTATATAGCGTATGGTAATGGGTTGCACAACACTTGTGGCCCATTCCCTCTGTGAGTCCGACTCACTAACTCAGTCCATTTCCGGTTTGGGTCCAACCCAACCAAAACTTGCTCCCGCTCTTAAGTGTGCGACCCTGCAGGCTCATGGCGACTTGGACACGATTGGATTCCAACTCCCAATCGATCAATCGGTAGCGGTTCCTAGCAGAACGTGCCGACTCCCAAGTACCATTGAGTCATGACGACATACCTTTCAATGTGATATTCATCTTAGTCCTTTTTGCCTCACGATATACCTTGTCGAGCTATAGGCGATTTATCGTCATCCCTTAAATAGCTCAACTCTCTTCTCGATCCGTGATATGTGATTCATCTGACTAACTCTTAGTCAATCGACACAGTTAACACTTAACTGAGTCGCGCATGGCCATGCTTCCTGAATCATATCACTCGAGAGGGCCCAGAGAATATCTCTCCATTCGGAGGGGCAAAATCCCATCTTGATTATCCACATCACGCAGCTTGCTTCTCATTCGACCCGAACTCTGCCTTTATAGTTGCCTTGTCACAGAACAACGTTTGACAGAACCTAAGTCGATGATCCACAACTCGGATTGTGCGACAACCTCAGGTCTAAGGATTACATTGATTGAGACATGCAAATGACGACTTGATCGTTGCATCTCAATGTGGGTCAGTCCGACTTGCTAAACTCTTTAGCCAAGTCCGTGAACGTTGGAATGGCATCACCATGCCCATGACAAGTGGAACCGTGTCATCAGCCAACACTCACATTAGTCTAGGGTGTGTGTCCAGCACAACCTAAATGACCAAGGACAATCTAGTATGAACAACATGAATATATAGTTCCACAATCGAATCACATATTCAATGACATATATCAGATGTTCAAAACAAGGACAACTTAATAACTTTATGAATACAGTGGGAATTACATCATACATGATTGCCTCTAGGGCATATTCCCAACACTCTATACTTGTGAGTTTTGGATACAACTAACATAGACTAACGTTGTTTTCAGCAGAATTACCTTGGTGTCTCATTTTGTGCAGAAAATTCAACTTTAAGGAAATTGCCCGTTCATCCATCCCTATGCCTACAATACGTTAATCCTGATGTTTCCCACAATTGATACTGTTGTTACTATTTTATTCTTGCTTTTATTTTACTACTTCTGCTACTATAAAATGGTTACCACTGATAAACTGTTGCGAGCAAATCTACTTTCAGGTGCAGCTGAACTGACAACTCATCCGTTAAGGCTTATAAATATTCTTTGGCTCCCCTTGTGTCGAATCAATAAATTTGGGTTTTACTTCCCTCGAAGACTGTTGTGATCCCCTATACTTGTGGGTCATCACACATCAACTTGGAGTATCATTGGAACAGTGTTTCTGTGTGATAGATATATTTTATATATCAGAGGGATTTTCAAATGAGGGAACTGGATGTCCCAGAAGTTTATTCCGGAGTTGTTTTGAGAGAGAAATCGAGGTCGCACGCTTTACAGAGCAAATGTGGGGGCATGAGATGTCCCGGGATGTCGAAAATATATTTCTGATATCGTTAGATAATATTGATGATTTTATCTAAAGGGTCATAGGGTTTCGGAGGAGTTTTGGGGACTTTCCATATAAGGGGGGAGTGCCAGAGGGGGCTGCCATGTGGGCCCTAGTGGCTTCACCAAATGGTACTTGTCTTCCCGGTATTTTTCCTAAATTATTTGGAGAGAAAAGGAGAAAATAAAAAAGAGAAAAACAAAAACGGAAGTAGTGATCCGAGTTGGGCTAGGAGAGTGGTGCGGCCACCTCCTTGATGGTGCGGCCGCCACCTCCTAGCATAACTAGTACTCCTCTCCCTTTTGGCAAGTCTCCCCTCTCCCCCCCCACTATATTAAGCACCTTAAGGCTCAAAGCAAAGCACACAATTGGCTCTCAAGCCTCTCTCTCTTTCTCTAGAAGAATTAGAGGGTCTAATTAGAGCCCCTCTAATCTAATGAGAGCATCCTCTAATTAAATTAGAGCTTCCTCTAATTGAATTAGAGCTTCTTCTAGTTAGGGTTTTGAGGTGTCGTCTCCCAATTATACCTAGCTTCTAATTACTCTCTCTCTCTCATGTGTTGAGAACTCCACCTTCATATACACCTGCGGCGTCTATGCCTGGACGGCGAAGCGCTGCTGAATTGGCCCTGACCTATGTGTCCATACTCTCAGAGGAGTAACATGTGAGACCCTTGATACGTCATAAACGTATTCTTAATTTCTGATGTTCCATGTTGTTTTCTTATTGTTTCCCACATGTTTGCTATACACTTTATGTCATTTTTATCGATTTTCCGGACTAACCTATTAACAAGATGCCACGGAGCCAGTTCCCTGTTTTATGTTGTTTTTAGTTTCAGAAAAGTTGTTCTGGAAATATTCTCGGAATTGGAAAATTCGAAGCCCGGAAGTCTTAGAATTCCCAAAGGCTCCACGGAGTCCCGAAGAGACCCGGAGGGGGGGCTCAGGGGGCCCACACCATAGGCGGTGCGCCCTCCCCCTGGTCGCGCCGGGGGGTGGTGTGGGCCCCCAGTCCTCCACAGCCTTTGCCCTTTCGCCTATATAATCCCCCGAGATGTAAACCCTAAAAATATCCCACTTTTACCCGAGAAACACCCGAGGCCACCGTCACCGTCATCCCGAGATCGGGAGGGTTCTGGAGCTCTCCCGGCACCCTGCCGGAGGGGGAAATCATCACCGGAGGGGTCTACACCACCATGCCCTCCTCCGAAGTGATGCGTGAGTAGTTCATCCCTGGACTACGAGTCCATAGAAGTAGCTAGATGGTTGTTCTCTCCACTTTGTGCCTCATGTTTAGATCTTGTGAGCTTCCTATCATGATCAAGATCATCTTTATGTAATGCTACATGTTGTGTTTGCTGGGATCGGATGAATGTTGAATGCTATGTCTTCTGATTATCAATCTATCATGTTGTCTTCATGCATATGTTATTTATGATCTTGCATGCTCTCTGTTATTAGTAGATGCTCTGGCGAAGTAGATGCTAATAACTCCAAGAGGGAGTATTTATGCTTGATAGTGGGTTCATGCCTCCTTTTCATCTGTGGTCGAGTGACATAAACGTGACGGATGGAGGATGTGTTGTTGCCATTAGGGAGAAAACAACAATGCTTTGTCTAAGGACGATGTTATTGTTTACATTACACACTTTGCTTACTGCGGTTATCTGTTGCTTGCAACTTAATACCCAACGTTTGTTCGGATGATATTTAGAGGGTGGATTTTTAGTCATAGATGCAGTTGGATAACGGTCTATGTATCTTGTTGTAATGCCCGCATGAATCACATAGTAATCTTTATGTCTTGCATATGCACTACGGTGCATCCTTTATCTCTGTCAATTGCCCAGTTGTAATTTGTTCACCACACATGTTATTTATCTTTCACGGAGAGACACCACTAGTGAACTATGGACCCCGGTCCTTTTTCCTCATACTGATAAAACATTTACTGCTCTCATACTGCTTTCATACTGTTTTCCACACCATACGTTTAACCTCTTTGTATTTAGCAAAACCTATGAGATTGACAACCTCACTGCTTCGTTGGGGAAAAGTGGTTTGATTGTGTTGTGTAGGTTCCACGTTGCTTCTGAACCGGTAGTGCGCCTTGCCATCTCAGCTGCTTGAACCTTCTGAAGTTACTCAATCCTCCTACTGGTCGATTAAACCTTGGTTTCTTACTGAGGGAAAACTGCTGCTGTGCTCATCATACCTTCCTCTTGGGGTCTCCCAACGAGTGCAAGATCTGCACCATCAACCCTCACTCTGCTGGAACAAGGTGTCGGATACGGGGAGTCGACAACATCCTCATCCATAGGCTTGTGCATGAGGATCTTCTACAGGCTTCATTGACATCGTCACTAACATCTATGTTGGGGGAAAGATAACCTGGTACCCCTAAGGACGAAGAAAATATGACCAGCCAGAAGCGAGACCCGGCCAGGAGGCAAAGCCTGGTCTGGGGGTAACTCAGCTTTGGAAGATGCTATAGAAGGAAGATTCTGGAAGACCCGGAAACCTTGTACAAGTTGGAGACTCAAGACTTGGAGGTCACGCAGGGGACCTAGATTAGGACTCTTAATATGGTATGACCCAGTTTTTACCTTGTACGACCAGGAGACCAGCCGCCCATATAAGCAGGCTCCTAGGTCATAGAGAGAGAGAGATTTCGGGTAGAACCCCTAAATTCCAGGTCTCGGCGAGAGTCAGCACGAGCCAAATTCCAGGTCTCGGCGAGAGTCGGCCAAATTCCAGGTCTCGGCGAGAGTCAGCACGAGCCAAATTCCAGGTCTCGGCGAGAGTCGGCCAAATTTCAGGTCTCGGCGAGAGTCAGCACGAGCCAAATTCCAGGTCTCGGCGAGAGTCGGCCAAATTCCAGGTCTCGGCGAGAGTCAGCACGAGCCAAATTCCAGGTCTCGGCGAGAGTCGGCCAAATTCCAGGTCTCGGCGAGAGTCAGCACGAGCCAAATTCCAAGTCTCGGCGAGAGTCAGCACGAGCCAAATTCCAGGTCTCGGCGAGAGTCAGCACGAGCCAAATTTCAGGTCTCGGCGAGAGTCGGCCAAATTCCAGGTCTTGGCGAGAGTCAGCACGAGCCAAATTCCAGGTCTCGGCGAGAGTCAGCACGAGCCAAATTCCAGGTCTCGGCGAGAGTCGGCCAAATTCCAGGTCTCGGCGAGAGTCAGCCCGAGCTAAATTCCAGGTCTCGGCGACATTGCAGTCCGAGCCTCTAGATCGATTGCTAATAAGATCCCAGCTGGAAGTAAGCTATTATCTCCCATGGAGAGGTCGAACCAGGATAATCCTTGTGTACAAGACAAAGAGATCTAAGAACCCTAGCAACATCGTGTGATATCGAGCATCAAGTGTAATCCCATAGTTGAGTTATTATATCAAGATCGGAGACTCGGCGACTTTGATTGCCGGCTACCAGATCGAGTTGCACCATGTTTTCCTCTGAGCTAAACCCTCTCCCAAATACCTGTGTCGTCTTGCCCCAAGATCAGTTACCCCCGGTAACATCTGCCGTGATTATCCCACGACAGTTGGCGCCCACCGTGGGGCCTGCGTCCAAAGGTGTTTACATCACGGGAGAAGCTCGGAAGAACATGGAGAATCTTGTCGTCGGCGAGATCTACATCAACCCCGAAGGAGAGAAGATGGTGGCCGATTTTGGCTGGGGGCCAGAGTCGGATCTGCTCGAATCCGGATATGTCATCACAATCGGCCGGGTCAACATCCTCATCGGCATGGTACGTACGTCCGATTCAATCCCCGATGATTTTGAGTATGATTCTATATCAGCTTAGCCCAAGAGTGCTGTGCAACTTCGGTTAGCATGGCCCGGAGCGCTTCGCAAAAATTTATATCAGCTTAGCCCAAGAGTGCTGCGCAACTTCGGTTAGCATGGCCCGGAGCGCTTCGCAAAAATTTATATCAGCTTAGCCCAAGAGTGCTGCGCAACTTCGGTTAGCATGGCCCGGAGCGCTTCGCAAAAATTTATATCAGCTTAGCCCAAGAGTGCTGCGCAACTTCGGTTAGCATGGCCCGGAGCGCTTCGCAAAAATTTATATTAGCTTAGCCCAAGAGTGCTGTGCAACTTCGGTTAGCATGGCCCGGAGCGCTTCGCAAAAATTTATATTAGCTTGGCCCGAGAGTGCTTCGCAATATTGTAAAATATTCTATTAATATTAGCTTAGCCCAAGAGTGCTGCGCAACTTCGGTTAGCATGGCCCGGAGCGCTTCGCAAAAATTTATATTAGCTTGGCCCGAGAGTGCTTCGCAATATTGAGAAATATCCTATTAGTATAAGCTTAGTCCAAGAGTGCTTCACAACTTCGGTTAGTGTTGCCCAAAGAGTTCTTGGCAACAGTATGTGGATCAATGTGGTAATGTTGCACAATTAAGCCTTTACTTTATAAACATTGATCCGGGTCTTGGGGGCTCTTACTTGAATAGTTTGTAGCTGCAATCCTAAGACCTGGCTTTTATGCCGCCAGTATAATCCTCGCCTATTTTGCTTAAGCTCGATGTGACTCGCACTTATATGGCCTGTTTGCTCTCCTGTAATCTCAATCAGTTATGATGCCCATGGGGACTTAACTGACCCTGTTTTTCAGAGTGAGTTCAGCAGTGATAATCCATGCGAAAGCCGGCTTACAGTTAAAGGTTTGCAAAAGAGTCATCTAAACCATCGACATATTGAGAGGACCACCTCGGTAACCTGGAGGCATAAGAACCCAGGAAGAAACATGATTTATGGGATGTTATTGAGATAAACCTGGAGGCGTATGAACCCAGGAAGAATAACCGGGTTTTATCCTTTTATATATTATTTGTCTTATTTCGGGAGTTTAACCTGGATGATCGAGCTTGCTGCTTCACCTGAAACATGACGCCTAAAATCAAGATCATGAAGGAGAACAAGACCAGCTCGAATCCAGCTTAAACTTGGGGGCTACTGTTGGGGGAAAGATAACCTGGTACCCCTAAGGACGAAGAAAATATGACCAGCCAGAAGCGAGACCCGGCCAGGAGGCAAAGCCTGGTCTGGGGGTAACTCAGCTTTGGAAGATGCTATAGAAGGAAGATTCTGGAAGACCCGGAAACCTTGTACAAGTTGGAGACTCAAGACTTGGAGGTCACGCAGGGGACCTAGATTAGGACTCTTAATATGGTATGACCCAGTTTTTACCTTGTACGACCAGGAGACCAGCCGCACATATAAGCAGGCTCCTAGGTCATAGAGAGAGAGAGATTTCGGGTAGAAACCCTAAATTCCAGGTCTCGGCGAGAGTCAGCACGAGCCAAATTCCAGGTCTCGGCGAGAGTCGGCCAAATTCCAGGTCTCGGCGAGAGTCAGCACGAGCCAAATTCCAGGTCTCGGCGAGAGTCGGCCAAACTCCAGGTCTCGGCGAGAGTCAGCACGAGCCAAATTCCAGGTCTCGGCGAGAGTCGGCCAAATTCCAGGTCTCGGCGAGAGTCAGCACGAGCCAAATTCCAGGTCTCGGCGAGAGTCGGCCAAATTCCAGGTCTCGGCGAGAGTCAGCACGAGCCAAATTCCAGGTCTCGGCGAGAGTCAGCACGAGCCAAATTCCAGGTCTCGGCGAGAGTCAGCACGAGCCAAATTCCAGGTCTCGGCGAGAGTCGGCCAAATTCCAGGTCTCGGCGAGAGTCAGCACGAGCCAAATTCCAGGTCTCGGCGAGAGTCAGCACGAGCCAAATTCCAGGTCTCGGCGAGAGTCGGCCAAATTCCAGGTCTCGGCGAGAGTCGGCCCGAGCTAAATTCCAGGTCTCGGCGACATTGCAGTCCGAGCCTCTAGATCGATTGCTAATAAGATCCCAGCTGGAAGTAAGCTATTATCTCCCATGGAGAGGTCGAACCAGGATAATCCTTGTGTACAAGACAAAGAGATCTAAGAACCCTAGCAACATCGTGTGATATCGAGCATCAAGTGTAATCCCAGAGTTGAGTTATTATATCAAGATCGGAGACTCGGCGACTTTGATTGCCGGCTACCAGATCGAGTTGCACCATGTTTTCCTCTGAGCTAAACCCTCTCCCAAATACCTGTGTCGTCTTGCCCCAAGATCAGTTACCCCCGGTAACATCTGCCGTGATTATCCCACGACAGTTGGCGCCCACCGTGGGGCCTGCGTCCAAAGGTGTTTACATCACGGGAGAAGCTCGGAAGAACATGGAGAATCTTGTCGTCGGCGAGATCTGCATCAACCCCGAAGGAGAGAAGATGGTGGCCGATTTTGGCTGGGGGCCAGAGTCGGATCTGCTCGAATCCGGATCTGTCATCACAATCGGCCGGGTCAACATCCTCATCGGCATGGTACGTACGTCCGATTCAATCCCCGATGATTTTGAGTATGATTCTATATCAGCTTAGCCCAAGAGTGTTGTGCAACTTCGGTTAGCATGGCCCGGAGCGCTTCGCAAAAATTTATATCAGCTTAGCCCAAGAGTGCTGCGCAACTTCGGTTAGCATGGCCCGGAGCGCTTCGCAAAAATTTATATCAGCTTAGCCCAAGAGTGCTGCGCAACTTCGGTTAGCATGGCCCGGAGCGCTTCGCAAAAATTTATATCAGCTTAGCCCAAGAGTGCTGCGCAACTTCGGTTAGCATGGCCCGGAGCGCTTCGCAAAAATTTATATTAGCTTAGCCCAAGAGTGCTGTGCAACTTCGGTTAGCATGGCCCGGAGCGCTTCGCAAAAATTTATATTAGCTTGGCCCGAGAGTGCTTCGCAATATTGTAAAATATTCTATTAATATTAGCTTAGCCCAAGAGTGCTGCGCAACTTCGGTTAGCATGGCCCGGAGCGCTTCGCAAAAATTTATATTAGCTTGGCCCGAGAGTGCTTCGCAATATTGAGAAATATCCTATTAGTATAAGCTTAGTCCAAGAGTGCTTCACAACTTCGGTTAGTGTTGCCCAAAGAGTTCTTGGCAACAGTATGTGGATCAATGTGGTAATGTTGCACAATTAAGCCTTTACTTTATAAACATTGATCCGGGTCTTGGGGGCTCTTACTTGAATAGTTTGTAGCTGCAATCCTAAGACCTGGCTTTTATGCCGCCAGTATAATCCTCGCCTATTTTGCTTAAGCTCGATGTGACTCGCACTTATATGGCCTGTTTGCTCTCCTGTAATCTCAATCAGTTATGATGCCCATGGGGACTTAACTCACCCTGTTTTTCAGAGTGAGTTCAGCAGTGATAATCCATGCGAAAGCCGGCTTACAGTTAAAGGTTTGCAAAAGAGTCATCTAAACCATCGACATATTGAGAGGACCACCTCGGTAACCTGGAGGCATAAGAACCCAGGAAGAAACATGATTTATGGGATGTTATTGAGATAAACCTGGAGGCGTATGAACCCAGGAAGAATAACCGGGTTTTATCCTTTTATATATTATTTGTCTTATTTCGGGAGTTTAACCTGGATGATCGAGCTTGCTGCTTCACCTGAAACATGACGCCTAAAATCAAGATTATGAAGGAGAACAAGACCAGCTCGAATCCAGCTTAAACTTGGGGGCTACTGTTGGGGGAAAGATAACCTGGTACCCCTACGGACGAAGAAAATATGACCAGCCAGAAGCGAGACCCGGCCAGGAGGCAAAGCCTGGTCTGGGGGTAACTCAGCTTTGGAAGATGCTATAGAAGGAAGATTCTGGAAGACCCGGAAACCTTGTACAAGTTGGAGACTCAAGACTTGGAGGTCACGCAGGGGACCTAGATTAGGACTCTTAATATGGTATGACCCAGTTTTTACCTTGTACGACCAGGAGACCAGCCGCCCATATAAGCAGGCTCCTAGGTCATAGAGAGAGAGAGATTTCGGGTAGAAACCCTAAATTCCAGGTCTCGGCGAGAGTCAGCACGAGCCAAATTCCAGGTCTCGGCGAGAGTCGGCCAAATTCCAGGTCTCGGCGAGAGTCAGCACGAGCCAAATTCCAGGTCTCGGCGAGAGTCGGCCAAATTCCAGGTCTCGGCGAGAGTCAGCACGAGCCAAATTCCAGGTCTCGGCGAGAGTCGGCCAAATTCCAGGTCTCGGCGAGAGTCAGCACGAGCCAAATTCCAGGTCTCGGCGAGAGTCAGCACGAGCCAAATTCCAGGTCTCGGCGAGAGTCGGCCAAATTCCAGGTCTCGGCGAGAGTCAGCACGAGCCAAATTCCAGGTCTCGGCGAGAGTCAGCACGAGCCAAATTCCAGGTCTCGGCGAGAGTCGGCCAAATTCCAGGTCTCGGCGAGAGTCAGCCCGAGCTAAATTCCAGGTCTCGGCGACATTGCAGTCCGAGCCTCTAGATCGATTGCTAATAAGATCCCAGCTGGAAGTAAGCTATTATCTCCCATGGAGAGGTCGAACCAGGATAATCCTTGTGTACAAGACAAAGAGATCTAAGAACCCTAGCAACATCGTGTGATATCGAGCATCAAGTGTAATCCCAGAGTTGAGTTATTATATCAAGATCGGAGACTCAGCGACTTTGATTGCCGGCTACCAGATCGAGTTGCACCATGTTTTCCTCTGAGCTAAACCCTCTCCCAAATACCTGTGTCGTCTTGCCCCAAGATCAGTTACCTCCGGTAACATCTGCCGTGATTATCCCACGACAATCTCTTCCGCTACTACAGTGTGTGGTACACGATCTCGAGTACTAGATCTTGAAATTAATATTCACTTGTATTTGCATAGCAAGGTCTTGGTTGTTGCGTAGCATGCATGGTGAACATTTTAAATTCCCGCTTTGCAACAAAGCAGTGGTATCAGAGCGGTATATGCGTAGGTACAAGATCTGATCTAGAGCACTGGAGATTGCGGGCATTGCATAATTCTGTGCGAGTATGTTCGAAGGTTCTCCAACGTTCGGATTATTTATGATTTCTTACCAACAAGCTTTGTTGTCTTGTTTCCGACTGCATATCAAGATTTTTACAAACTTCTGGCAATCCTAGGAAATTCGAGTTGTCCTTGGCATATCTCGTCTAGTCCGAAGAAGTGCTTCAGTAGCTTTGAGTCTCTTTATAGTTGGTCTCGTAAACAACATTGTGGAAGGGGCATGTCGATTGGATCCACGCAGAGGTCATGGTTATGAATAAGTTTAGATTGAGGCTCTAGATGTTTTCGTAATTTATGTGTTTAAATCACCCTGCAATGTCAATCTAGCAATGTGAATAATCATGCCTTATGGAAGCGTAGGTTACTTAACGGTTCGTTTTGTAGATCCTACAACCACGCTAAAAGATGCAAAACATACGTTAGGGACGTCTAACTTTGTTTTACATGAAACATGTTGTGGTATAGTCTCGAAGTTTGGAATTTTGAGATTCTTTACCTAACACTATTTTGTAGCTAGCAAACCCTCCTGAACCAGATCATGCAGATGAGGGGAAAGGAGAAGGATTGCACTTATCGTGAACCTTGACATGGCACCGTCAACGCAAGATCCGTTGGAGATGAAGGAAGACTATACTACATCACTAGTTTTTCATGTGCATGTTTTATTTGTTTCCCTCGATTGCGCATTAGACGTTATTATTAGGGTGATTCCTCATTAAATTAACAAGGTAGATCGTGCTCTCCCAACTGTTGCACTGTCAATCTGATTGGGATTCACACCCATCACCTAGATACATGGATCAACATGTTCTTAAGATCAGAAGGCGGGCATCAAGCTGATCCATACACATCACCTGGATACAGGGGTCAGTATGGCATCACTTGTTACAGCAGGATCAGTTGGTTGTCTTGACGTTCATGCATGAAAGTCATGAGCTCAGAGCACATACACCAAAAGTTGAAGAGGAAATCACGGTGGTAGTGATTGGCAAGTTGGCCTAGCCCTTGTAAGATTATAGCCACCAAGGTGGATACATCCTTTGGTTATAAGTTGATCGCGGATTCTGTAATACATTAAATTCTGATCACGAGGAATATCAGATTTAGTGGGAGCACATAGTTAATTATTTTAACAAGTGCTTGGAAAATAATTATGAACATGTCTAAGTTAACTATTAAATTTTTATAGATCCATGGCTCGTAACGCACTTGTCGGACCTACGGATACCAGAGTATCCTGGGCCATCTGCTGCTGGCCCAGTCCACGCAGTATGGAAGGAGTATGTGCCGGCTCACCACGGGAGATGAGCTCTCTAGGATCATTCTCGCTAAGGAAAATCCTCTGGAGAGGAGCCTTCCTCGCTACACATCGTCGAGGAGGAGCCCTGCTTCGCCCACACTCCTCCTCGAAAGCCCCCCTCCCCGCCCATTGGGGGACAACCCATATGGGGGTGACGTTCGAGCCTCTACGCGAGTGACGGAGGCGCCACAGGGAGACAGGGCGACTTTGGACGCAGTTGCCGTTCTCGTGTATAAAGCGTGGAGCACCACTACGCGCGCCAAAGCTTTGGCCGAGGCTTTCCTCTTTGGTGCAAGGAGACCGGTCTATCGCTACAAGACGGCACAGAGTACGGGTTGGTCGGCACTTTGGCACCTTGTGGGAACCCTTTCCCGCCAAATGAGCGGGAAAGAGGCCCGACCGCAGGTATAAGAAGGGCTCCCTCGCCCTTGTAGAAGGGGATCCCCCCGGAAGAACACCATCGGAGGATAGATAGCCGCATCCATAGAACAATCCAAGTAGTCTAATCCGAGCACGAGTTCACATTTGTACTATAGTCACTGAAGTGCAATCCACCAGACAAGCAGGAGTAGGGTTTTACACCATCACGGTGGCCTGAACCTGGTTAAAACTCTCTGTGTCTCCATTGTTGACCTTCGCGAGCTCCCCTCCCGAGGCCTCTTGAGGTGCGATAGAACGTGGTTAGCCCCCAGTGTTCGAACCTCTAGAAGCAACCATGTCCGGGACAGAACGCTTCTTCGACAACACCCGTTATTAACCTTGGTCCACTACTTGAGAAAAAACCACTTGTTGCCAATGGAATAACTATGCGGATTGGGTCTGTGTCCTGAGAAATGTTCTTGGGGGTATCAAGAAAGAGTATGTCCTCGATGCTCCTCTTCCGGAGGATCTCGATGACGATGCTTCTGATGCTAAAAAGGACGCACATGCCTTGATGAGTGATGATGCAATAGATTTTCAATGTCTCACGTTGACATGTATGGATCGTGAGTTGTACAAACAATTTGATCGTACATCCGTGTAATATGATCGTTCCACTCACGGTCATGTACCATAGACAAGCCAAAACTGAATGTTATGAGATAACAAAGGCTTTGTGGTCATGTAACATGGAAAAAAGTGATCAGATTGTATGGGCATCTAGAGAGGGGGTGAATAGGTGCTACCTCCAAATTTTAATACTTTTTCGATTTAGGCTTCACACAAAGGTAAATTCTCTAGATATGCAACTAAGGTGAATTTACCTATATGGCAAAGATTACACTAAGCAAGAAACAAACACAAAGTAAAGCTAAAGGATAGAAGGAACCAAAGTGGAAGCACGCGGAGACAAGGATGTATTCCCGAGTTCCTCCTTTTTAAGGGAGTACATCTCATTAGACGGGTGTTAGTTTTGCCACAAAGTTATACTCAACGCCACAAAGGACTCACTCTATTCTCCGATGAACCTCGCCACAAAGGCCATGTTAACCTTCCACTATTAGAATCTGATGCTCGTGATACACACGTTTGTTGGGAGACCCCAAGAGGAGGGTGTGATGAGCACAACGGTAGGTATTTCCCCTTAGTTAGGAACCAAGGTTATCAATCCAATAGAAGAAAGAGGACCTTTGGAAGGTTGATGCCACTGACGGTGGTGCTGGCGCTTCACCGGTGTCAGCAACAATGTGGAACCTGCACACAACACAACCAAAATACTTTGCCCCAACGGTACAGTGAGGTTGTCAATTTCACCGGTCTTGCTGAAAACAAAGATTAGACGTATAGTGTAGAAAACTGTGTATGCTTGCAGTAAGTAAAGAAAGCAGGAAATAGTTGTGGATTGTTTTAACAGTGTAAGAAAATGGACCGGGGTTCATAGTTTCACTAGTGGTGTCTCTCCATAAAAGATAGCATGCTGGGTGAACAAATTACAGCTGGGCAATTTACAAATAGAGGTTGCACTGTAGTGCACAATATGACATGAAGATTACTATGGTATTTAGTGCGGGCATTACAACAAGATACATAGACCGACATCCATCTGCATCTATGACTAATAATCCACCCTCAGGTTATCATCCGAACCCCCTTAGGTATTAAGTTGCAAGCAACAGATAATTGCATTAAACAAAGTGTGTAATGTAAGCAATGATTATGCACGCGGTCACTCTCACCGTTGTTTTCTCCCTAATGGCAACAACACATCCTCCCCCTTCACATTTCTGTCACTCGAGCAAGGAGAAAAGGAGGCATGAACCCACTATCGAGCACAAATACTCCCTCTTGGAGTCACTAGCAACTACTTGGCCAGAGTAACCACTAGCAACGGAAAGCATGCAAGATCACAAATAGCATATGCAAATAAAGACTATAATCAACTTGGCATAAGTTCAATATTCATCGGATCCCATCAAACACAGCATATAGAATTACATAAGATCAATCTCGATCATGATAGGCAGCTCACGAGATCTAAACATGGAGGCATATGAGGAGGAGACAACCATCTAGCTACAGCTACGAACCCGTAGTCAAAGGATGAACTACTCACGCATCACTCCGGAAGCAGGCATGGTGATGTAGAAGCCTCCGGTGATGATTTCCTCTCCGGCAGGGTGCCGGAAAACAGCTCCAGAACCGTCCTGATCTAGGGTTGACGGTAACGGCTGCTGCGGAACTTTTTTGGGGATTTTGATCAGGTGCCTAGGGTTTTCCATCCGGGGGGCTTAAATAGGCGAAAGGGCAAAGGCGGTGGAGCTCCAGAGGCCCCACACCCATAGGTGGCGCGGCCAGGGGGACCCGCGCCACCCTATGGTGTGGCCCCCCTGTTGCCCCTCTCCGACTCCTCTTCGGTCTTCTGGATGCTTCCGGGGAAAATAGGACTTCCGGGCTTCGAACTTTCCAACTCCGAGAATATTTCCAGAACAACTTTTCTGAAACTAAAAACAACAGAAAACAGGGAACTCGCTCTGTGGCATCTTGTCAATAGGTTAGTCCGGAAAATCGAGAAAAATAACATAAAGAAGGGAGGAAACATGTAGCAATTGGCATAATATCATCATGGAGCATCAGAAATTAGGGATACGTTTATGACGTATCAAGCATCCCCAAACTTGGTTCCTACTCGTCCTCGATTAGGTAAACGATAAAACAATAATTTCTGAGGTGACATGCTACTAACATAAACTTGATCAATCTAATGTAAAAGCATATGCACGCTGAGATCATAAAACTTTAAACACAGGCATGATAAGTACAAATTTAATAATAAAGCATAGCAATTACTTTGCATCATGAAGAGTAACTCAAATAAAGGATCATGAATAATAATGCAAAGAAAGGTAGACGTTTGTTTCAGGTAAAGAGAAAGCATGGCAAAGTGATATTTCGATAGTCCTTAAGAGTGGGGCAAAACATAAATGCCTGGACACCTTCAAAGTTCATGAGGAAGACTAGAACAAATAATTTAAGAACAAATAATATCACATCATGAAGTAATTATTGATGCTTATGGGACAAATGCACATAGAACTCAGAATGGCAAAAATGCTCTCTCAACTGTGCATAAAGCTAGAAGATGGAGACTCAACATAAAAATAAAAGAAAGGCCCTTCACAGAGGGAAGCATGGATCACTCATGTGCTAGAGATTTTATTTTATTAAACAGAGGTATTAAAGTTTGACACTAAGTGTCTATATTTTGGGAGATGTATGCTAATGTCAACGAATGGTAAACAGAAAATACAGTACGTCACAAGCCAACTGGATTCACAAGAGCGGCTCCCATGGTGAAGGACGCAACTGGTGTAGAAGGTCATCCCTCTTTCTCTTTTGTTTACACAATTATGCTTTGACTGATAAATCAGGGGCAAAAATAGTGAAGAGAATTTGTTTGTATTAATTTGGGGTTGGGCACCCTGATGCCAGCTCTTCTATCATTTGGATAAGCGGATGAAGCCACTAGTCCAGGGTGTGAAATCCAATCAACAAGTGAGATAAACATTCTCTATTTACGTCCTCATGAGCAAAAACAGGAACATAAAGCAGGAGTAATTTTGAAGATTTTAAAGGTAACACATGAGCAATTTACTTTGGAATGACAGTTAAATACCACATGTAGGTAGGTATGGTGGACACAATGGGAAAAACTTTGGTTTAAGGGAGTTTGGATGCACGAGTAGAGCTCATACTCAGTACAGGTGGAGGCTAGCAAAAGACTGGGAGCGAAAAATCAAGAGAGTATAAGAGCCATAATCATGCATAGCGACATAAGCATCATTAATTAAAACATACTCCCTCCGTCCACTTTTAATATACATTCTACAAGTTTTAGGACAAATTAGCAAGTCATTTAAAATTACTACCTACATATGTGAACAACCAATCCAAGCCACGTTAAAGATAATGATACCCACTAGGGAAATCAAGACTTCTTTGTTTTCTGTGTTGGTGTTGATTACCGAGGAGAGAATTAATGCGCAGAGCATATGATGTAGATTAAAAGTGGACAAATTTCTAGTCTAGAATGTAGATTAAAAGTGGACGGAGGGAGTAAGCAGTATCACAAGTTCAAAAACTAAGTGGTCATGGAGGCTATTCGTGACTGGTTTATAGTCATAAACATGGTGTGAGCATGCGCCAAGTCAACCAAATAAAACATTCAAAAGAGAATACCATATATTGATGCTTTACTATGACAAGAACAACTCATGAATATTTCAATACATATTAAACACTCTCAGATATTTGAGGCTATTCATGCTACTCAATAACCACAAGGCTTTAAAACTAAAATAACATTTAGCATGGCATGAAAAATTTCTACAACAGTCTATACAAGCTTCTACTAGTAGTGCTATAAATTCTACTTCAAGCAACAATTTTCTTTCTCCCAACAAGCACCATACAAAACATGCTTTAACAAAAATACTATTTATGATACAGAAACCAAACATGAGAGTACTCTACTAAAACTAACAGCTCTGATAAGAGATGCATGCAAAACGGGAGCTAAATAAATGCAGCAGCTAGACAGAGATTAAGAATACAACGTATTCTCATGAAAAAGCGGAGCGTGTCACTCTCCAATAAAAGAATGCTGGGGTCCAGCCAAGCTTACTGAAAAAGTAAAAACAAACTGAAAGCAAAAAAACAAAAGCAAACTTAAAACAAAAATAAAAGACGCTCCAAGTAAAGCACATAAGATGCGACCGAATAAAAATATAGTTTCACTAGAAGTGACCTGATAATTTGTTGATGAAGAAGGGGATGCCTTGGGCATCCCCAAGATTAGACGCTTGAGTCTTCTTGGAATTTGCTTGGATGTACCACCGGGGCATCCCCAATCTTAGGATTTTCACTCTTCTTGATCACATCATATCATCCTCTTCTCTTGACCCTTGAAAACTTCCTTCACATCAAAATTCTCACAATCTTCATTAGCAACGTTAGTGCAATCGAAATAATAAATTCACATGGTTCGGTTTCAACACAATTATAACACTCAAAAACAAATTAGCTACTGTCACAACTTCTTTCAAAACTCTTTTTCTCAAAAGAACACCAAAAGAAAGAGATTAAGATGCAAATGCGATAAATGGCAGAAATCTGTCAAAACAGAACAGCAGGTAAAGATTGATTTTTTCAAAAATCTTCTGTTGCTCAAATAAAAAAGTGGTCTTCTAAGAAAATTTGAGTATATAACTCAGGATTGATCATAAAAAATCTAAGATCATTTTGAATTGTATGTGTTTTTTAACGGAATTAACAGTGGACAGCAGGAATCTGTTTCCTGCGCAGAAATCCGAAATATAGGCTCAACTTTCCACTAGAGGCTTTACTTGGCTCAACACAAACTGAAAATAAAAGATACAGCGGATTTGCTAAGGAAATATAAAACACCCATGTGCAAAGCAAACCAGAGAAAACAAAGAAAAACTGAATGAAAACAAAGAAATAAAACGGGTTGTCTCCCGGTAGCGCTTTTCTTTAGCGCCTTTCAGCTAGACATAAAAGGGCAACTCAAGTATTTTCAAGTGGAGAAGCATTCAAATCAAGATATGGAAATTATTTAATAATGCATTATATTTTATCTAAGTGGGTTTCAGAGGCTCTTCTCTTAGTACTTTTAGGCTTACTATCTTCATCAAATAAATTCTCACGAACAATCCAATCAAAATTCTTTTCTTGGGCTTCGTGTAGAGCTACTAATTTAAAGGGGATTGGTATTTTATCCTCGTTTTCATTATTAGATTCAGATTTTTCTAGAGCACCAACAATGTCTACACATGAGCCAAGCATATTAAAATGATCAAAGACTTTTCTAGCTTCTATAGCAACATCTCCAAATTATTTAAGCATAGTTTCTAAGATGAAGTTTCTTTTCTCAACATCTTCAATGTTATTCAAGTTGAGGAACATATGTTGCGTTATGGGATGGAGGTTAGCAAACCTAGCTTCTAGCATGTGAAGTAAAGAAGTTGCAGCAGTCTCGTAACTGGGAGCAAGTTCTACTATGGATTTTTTTTTCAAGTTATCATGCTTAGTAACATGATCAAAGAATTATTTAATAGTGTCCTTTCCAAGTATAGAACCGCTTCCTACAGATGAAACTTTCAAGGTAAACTTAGGAATCAACATGATGAGAAATAACAACGTAGAGACAAAAATAACAACTATGAAGTAAACTAAAAAAAATTGTGTTTTCAATAAAGAGAACCAAAACAAGACAAAAATAAAAACAAGACAATAAAAAAATAAAGAGGTTGAGAGTGAGAGACTCCCCTTGCCAGAAGACTTCCTTCTCCCCGGCAACGGCGCCAGAAAATATCCTTGATGCTCGTGATACACACGTTTGTTGGGAGACCCCAAGAGGAGGGTGTGATGAGCACAACGGTAGGTATTGCCCCTTAGTTAGGAACCAAGGTTATCAATCCAGTAGGAGAAAGAGGACCTTTGGAAGGTTGATTCCACTGACGGTGGTGCTGGTGCTTCACCGGTGTCAGCAACAACATGGAACCTGCACACAACACAACCAAAATACTTTGCCCCAACGGTACAGTGAGGTTGTCAATCTCACCGGTCTTGCTGAAAACAAAGATTAGACGTATAGTGTGGAAAACTGCGTATGCTTGCAGTAAGTAAAGAAAGCAGGAAATAGTTGTGGTTTGTTTTAACAGTGTAAGAAAATGTACCGGGGTTCATAGTTTCACTAGTGGTGTCTCTCCATAAAAGATAGCATGCTGGGTGAACAAATTACAGCTGGGCAATTGACAAATAGAGGTTGCACCGCAGTGCACAATATGACATGAAGATTACTATGGTATTTAGTGCGGGCATTACAACAAGATACATAGACCGACATCCATCTGCATCTATGACTAATAATCCACCCTCAGGTTATCATCCGAACCCCCTTAGGTATTAAGTTGCAAGCAATAGATAATTGCATTAAACAAGGTGTGTAATGTAAGCAATGATTATGCACGCGGGCACTCTCACCGCTGTTTTCTCCCTAATGGCAACAACACATCCTCCCCCTTCACGTTTCTGTCACTCGAGCAAGGCGAAAAGGAGGCATGAACCCACTATCGATCATAAATACTCCCTCTTGGAGTCACTAGCAACTACTTGGCAAGAGTAACCACTAGCAACGGAAAGCATGCAAGATCACAAATAGCATATCAAATAAAGACTATAATCAACTTGGCATAAGTTCAATATTCATCGGATCCCAGCAAACACAGCATATAGAATTGCATAAGATCAATCTTGATCACGATATGCAGCTCACGAGATCTAAACATGGAGGCATATGAGGAGGAGACAACCATATAGCTACAGCTACGAACCCGTAGTCCAAGGATGAACTACTCACGCATCACTCCGGAGGTAGGCATGGTGATGTAGAAGCCTCTGGTGATGATTTCCTCTCCGGCAGGGTGCCAGAAAATAGCTCCAGAACCCTCCTGATCTAGGGTTGACGGTGACGGCGGCTGCGGAACTTTTTCGAGGATTTTGATCAGGTGCCTAGGGTTTTCCATCCTGGGGGCTTAAATAGGCGAAAGGGCAAAGGCGGTGGAGCTCCAGGGGCCCCACACCCATAGGTGGCGCGCCCAGGGGGACCCGCGCCACCCTATGGTGTGGCCCCCCTGTTGCCCCTCTTCGACTCCTCTTCGATCTTCTGGATGCTTCCGGGGAAAATAGGACTTCCGGGCTTCGAACTTCCAATTCCGAGAATATTTTCAGAATAACTTTTCTGAAACTAAAAAGAGCAGAAAATAGGGAACTGAGTATGTGGCATCTTGTCAATAGGTTAGTCCAGAAAATAGATAAAAATGACATAAATAAGGGAGAAAACATGTAGCAATTGGCATAATATCATCATGGAGCATCAGAAATTAGGGATACGTTTATGACATCAGAATCCTTCAAGGCGTAATCAGGTGACTTTACAACGAACTTGGTGCACACACCCATAACTGAATTGCGGGCTCCCAAAATCACGAAATAACAAGTGAGTAACAAGATATCTAGGTTTTCCACAAGGAAACCCTAGACACAAATATCTCAAGCGAATGAGGGAGAAATGAAGAATGTCTTGGTGAAGATGTAGATAGGAGCCTTCTCCTTCAATCCTCCAAAGATCAACAAGTTTGTGTGGAGGTATTGGGAGATCTCTTGAAGTAGGCGAGATCTTTAATGGTGGACTTCAATGCTAGACGAGCTAAATTAAGGTAGAAGAAGGAGGTGGTATTTATAGCCCTCCTTGAAATGTAGCCATTGACAGGAATTTGGGGGCGGAATATCCGCCCCCTCCCCCCCCCCCCCCCCCCCCCCCCCCCCCCCCCGCGGAATATCCGGCCTCGTATGCCAATATTCCAGCCAAATTTTTGGGTGGCATCTGAGAGCATCGCACAAAGTCCTTAGCCACAAATCCATCTTCACCCCAGAATATCCGGCCATAGGCCAATATTCCCGCTGGCTTCTGCAAGTGTCGCAAAAATTCCTTAGCCGATTTTCTGGGAATACCCTAGAATATTTGGGGCCCTTCCAAAACTTCCGTGCGAATATTTCGGACTAACCAGGGAGTGTCTCGCATTGGTCCTTAGCCAAAATTCTGATCTATGTCTGCATCCTAGAATATTCGGCCTGAACCAAATTTCCGGCCCAATATTCTGGCTTGGCCAGGGAATGACACAAGCTGGTCCTTAACCGAATTTTAGCCAGAAAAATTCCCATCGGAATATCCGGTCCTAGACCAAATATTCCGGCCCAATATTCTGTCTTTGACAGTGAGCATCACAACCCTTTTCTCTGACCTTTTTGGTGACATGTACTTGTAAGATTTATCTCTAAAACCTACACCACTTGACACATTGTTAAATCATCACTAGTGTTGTTATCAAACACAAAAAATAGATTAAGAAATGTTCTTCCAAGAAGAAATCTCAGGGAGCGAGCATGTAATCAAGATGTTTGGTTGCGGAACTAGGCTTCAGGCTTTGGGATTTCCAATCCTGGCTGAGTTAAGTACATATTTGGTGTTGGCTTTACTCCCACCGTCTTACAACGATTTCATCACAACATGAATGGGATGGAGAAACCACCAAATAAGCTCCTTGCTATGCTGAAAACTACTGACGCTGGTGTGAGGAGGGAAAACAATCAAGTATTGATGGTTTCCGAGACTACGCCATTCAAGAAGAAAAAGAACAGAAAGGGCAAAGGGGCTAAAGGACAGAATAATCCCAAGTTTCCTGCCTATAGTAAGTCTGAATGTTTTTTCTTTAAAAATGAAGGGCACTGGAAGAGGAACTGTAAAAGCTTCCTTAAGCAAAAAGGATAAATTCACCAAAGGTGATAAACGTATAAGAGTTATACCTAAATGACATTTGTCATTCCTACTAGTATCTCTGGTGTATCAATTGCTAAAATTATTCTATGCATTCGATATAGGATCTGCGGAAAGTAAGGAGACTAAATAATAAAAGGTGTTGATGAGCGTCAAGTTGGATGCATAAAGGATTATCCAAAGATGAATACATCTCCACTTTTATTTTTATAATTCAAAAGATTTACGATATTCAACTCAAATTATTGTAATAAAGTCGCATACTTGGCGACGTTATACTCTTATGGATTAATAGGACGAAGTCCTGGTTATCTTATGAGAATATTATGGATCACTCCCTTCGGGGATGATCAAGTTACAGATATTTTAAATTAGTGAAATATCATTTGTTCTGAAATATTTTGTGATCGATTTGACAACACCTTCGTGTGGCGCTATGATTTCAAACACATCATATACATGATGAAGGTTTGAGATATTGAGTGAATTACTTAACAAATTTCACACTTCCTAAAAGGGTGAATTTGTTTAAATTTTCAAGCACATAGAGAAGTCAACAAGAGAAGTTATTGGTGATACTCTTGTCAATAACAAAAGGACTTCACAAAAAATTTAGAAGTTATATGTTACTGATGTCTTCAAAGTTTTCAAGTCATAATTTGACTAAGTGAGACACAGTAAAACGCTAAAAAGGATTCTTTTGCAAATAATTCCTGATATTACCCTGGGAATAGTATAGTAACTTAAGTTTTTATTTTTCCAGAAAATTATTGTCTTTACTATGTGTCATAGTTTTGAAAGACATACTATAAAGAGACACGTTAGTCTTAGAATCTAGAAGTTCCTGAAATATTAAAACATGATCCTAAAATTAGAGAACAAAGTTATACATTGTTGGTTGTTCCAATTTTACATTGGAAATCCTTATGTAAAAACCACAAAACAAAGTTTTGTTACTAGGAATATGTGATTCTTAAGGAATCAATTCCTTGTTAAATTCAGTGGGAGGATAGTATTTATTGACGGGATTAATGAATCTTCAAAAATAGTTATCAGAGTTGTACAAGTGGAAGCAATTCCAACTCACAATTCTTTTAGACTAATACCGATATCCATTGCGGTTGGAGGCATCGCTGCTTATCAAGAAAATACTTAACCAAGAAAGCACATAAAAGTTTCAAGGAAACTTGAATATAGGATGTGCATGTAATTAGTGAAAATTATAGAACGGCTAAAAACTATTCAAATGACTTGTAGTCAAAAAATATTGTATACCATTGATTTTAAGTTGAAATTTTTGAAGGAATTCCTGTTGGAATAAAGGGATCATAAAGCTTTTTTTGTCCTAAATAGTTTTAGGACAAAATCAAGAGTTGACTACTAAAGATCTTGTGATCTGTAGCACAACTTTATTGATCTGTAGAATAAGTCTTTATGAGAAATTAACAAAAACAAATTTCTTTGAAGGAAAATTGATCGACATTGTGTACTAAGTACAACTCGAGGGTTTCACTTAAATACAGAGCTTATTAGGAGAAACTGAAACTTGAGAGAAGTTGGCTCTTAGGAGAAATTGGGATTTCGAGTTCAAGACCCAATATTGTAAAACATTGGTGAGCAATGATCAAATGATTTATCATTTATGATCATAATAACAGATTCATAGAACAACGCATTCTGTCTAAACATATAAAATAATAATTGTTGGAAAATTGAATTTGGTAAAAAATTAATTAGCTCCAAATTATTATGAGTATTCTCTTCAAAGATATTTTGAAAATGTTTCTTCAAAAGGAGGATGGAGAATACGCTTATAATGTAAGAGTTACATTATAAAAAACACTTATGAGATAAGTACGTAAGCTTAAATGGTACTTATGTGATAAGTACCGACCAACGATTAAGATATAGTATTATGACTATATGAATATCAAGGGTTGAAAATTCTTAACTAATTTAAGTATAAATTTACGAACATTACAACAATAGCAATGAACGATAGAAGTTTAAATACTTCTAGTATTTTGTCTACCAGTTCATTAAATGAACTAGGTGTGGTATTTTACAAAATATGCAGGATGATCTATGATAAACGTTGAAAATTGTATTCTTAGTTGAAACATCAAGGTTTCACCTAGAATAGCATAGACTGTAGTTTATCATATGATCAAGGGGTATTATGAAAGAAAGATTTTCTTCATAATACATATGGTTCATACAACCTCAAGAGGGGTTGATGACAAATGTCTCTAACATAGTGTTTGCATGAGTGTTCGCTTACGTGTTCTAGATGTTTGATGAACTTATACAAACAGATTGTTGCAGTTGTGCAAGTGGGAGATTGTTGGATGTATGCCCAAAAGAAAATGATATTTATACATCTGTTTCATAATTATGATTCATATTACTATGCTATAAATGATGTTGTTCCTGTATATGAGATTCAGAGGAAAACTCGCGCTCTCGTGTTGTAACATGAACAGAGAAATAACCCCTAGTCTTGCCTTTTACGACTAATTCATTAGACGGTTGATGACTATGTTTTCCTGGTGACTGACATTGTTTATGTCAACATCAATGAATATCATATTGTTGGAAGGGAACAATATGGCTGGGTGTTCACTAAGTAGATTGATATGCTAAGAGATTCCACTAAGACATCTTTGTCCTTAAAATCTTATCACAACACGGTTTTATCAGAACAATATATTCTGGAGGTTTTACTTTGGTACTATCAAGAGTCACACCGTAAACTGGGTGAACATAAATTTAGCCACTAGGTAATCCTAAAGGAGTATATCACCTCGATGTTCTGAGATGGGAATTACTCCTCCGTAAAAAGAGAGATACATGCCTAGGCCCACTCGGTATTCTTGATATTACCCAAGTTATGCAAACAATGCATGATGATGGTACATCATGTGTAATATCATAATACAGTAACGAGAAATAGGAAACTTATCGGATAACAAGACAAGACAAAGGTATAAGTGAATCGGAGATTGTTTCATGGTAATATCGGAATCCATAGTCTCGGGTAAGTTCGGTGTCGTGAGTAATGGGAGAATTATATAATAACCAACAGGTTCGTCAATTTATCCGTATAGTATGTAGGGGTCAATATGGGCGTCCATGGCCCCGCTATTGATTATTGAAAAGGAAAGAGTTTCCAGTTTAATGTCCACACGCTATCGAACCTATAGGGGGAACACACTTAAGTTTGGGATGACTTTTGTATATACCGGTAGGTCCAGATCAACTAGGAGTATCATTGGAATGGTGTTTATGTGTGATAGATATATTTTATATATCAGAGATAATTTATAATGAGTGCATTGAATTTATTCTGGAGTTGTCCTGAGAGAGAAATTGAGGTTGTACGCTTTACGGAGCAAAATGCAGGGGGGCATGAGATTTCCGGGGATTCTGACATCGTTAGATAATATCGATGATTTTATATAAAGGGGTCATAGGGTTCCTAAGGAGTTTCGGGGACTTTCCATCTAAGGGGGAGTGCTGGAGGGGGAAGATTTCCCCCTCATGGTTGCACTCTATTTTAGGGGGCTCCGAGGTGGGCTAGTGGCTTCACAAAATGGTACTCGTCGTCCCGGTATTTTTCGTGAATTATTTGGAGAGAAAAGGAGAACAGAAAAAGGAGAAGAAAAAAGGAACGAGTGGGAGGTGGAGTTGGACTCCACCTCACCAATCCGAGTTGGGATAGGATGGTGGTGCGGCCACCTCCTTGATGGTATGGCCACCACCTCCTAGCACAACTAGGAATCCTCTCCCTTTTGGCAAGTCTCCCCTCTCCTCCCACTATATAAAACACCTGAAGGCTAAAAGCAAAACACACAATTGGCTCTCAAGCCTCTCTCTCTCTCTTTCTCTAGAAGAATTAGAGGGTGTGATTAGAGATTCTAATTAGAGTCCCTCTAATTGAATTAGATCTTCCTCTAATTGAATTAGAGTTTATTCTAGTTGAGGTTTTGAGGTGTCATCTCCCAATTAGACCTATATTCTAATTACTCTCTCTCTCTCTCCCTCTCATGTGTTGAGAACTCCACCTTCATATACACCTGCGTCGTCTAGTCATGGACGGTGAAGCGCTGCAGCATTGGCCCCGACGTATGTGTGCATACTCTCAGAGGGGTAACACGTGAGACCCTCACTCTGCTGGATCAAGGTGCTGGATATGGGGAGTCGACAGCATCCTCACCCACAGGCTTGTGCGTGAGGATCTTCTACATGCGTCATCGACATCACTTCCGCTAATACGGTGTCTGGTACACGATCTCGAGAATTAGATCTTGGAATTAATATTCCCCTGTATCTGCATAGCAAGGTCTTGGTTGTTATGTAGCATGCATGGCGAAAATTTTAAATTTCCGTTGTGCAACCAAGCAAATACATATCAAACATATCTATATTTTTTTGCTGCTCCATGCTTTGTTTTCTACATGTTTTCCCTATGTTTTCTATCATTTATTGGACTAAATTATTAATCCAGTGCTATTTTATGTTTATTTTGTATGTGTATCGCAGAAAACGTCCAAAAATGAAAGTGTTCGAAATGAGCTCAAAATTTACGAGAATGTTGTATTCACCGGAAGACTCCCCGAGCCAGAAGGAGTACCCTAGGTGGGCCCCACAACCACGAGGGGAGTGCCAGGCGCGGCCTGCCTTGACCCACGCTTGGGGGTCATCCCGTGCCCTTGGGCACCGCCTCATGTCGCCTCTTCGCCCATAAATACCCCCTTGACCTAAAGCTGATGGATACCGGAGGATTTGCCAGAAACGTGTCCGAGCTCCGCCGCCATCAAACCCTAGTTTCAGGGGTCTGCAGACTTTGTTCCGGCACTCTGCCGAAACGGGGATTGGCCCCCAGATCCATCTTCATCGAGCGTTCTACCTCCATGATGCTTCGTGAGTAGTTCCACCATGGACTACAGGTTCATAGCAGTAGCTAGTTGGTACTCTCTCCCCCCATCGATTATCAATACAATGGTCCCATGAGCTTCCCTACATGATTGAGATCCATTTAATGTAATGCTATGTGTTATGTTTGCTGGGATCTGATGAACCATAGAATTATGATTATTTTGTTTCTTTCATTATATGAGAAGCTTCACTTATATCTTTAGAGTGTTGTGTTCTTGCAATACTCTCTGATGTGTGTGGTTACCTTGACCACATAATTTTATGCATCTCCAAGAGACGGTTTATATGCCAGATAGTGGGTTCATGCCTCCTTTTCATCTGTGCTCGAGTGACAGAATTGTGACGGGTGGGGGATGTGATATTGCCACTAGGGAGAAAACAGCGGTGTTCTTGTCTACGGATGAGGATTATTGCTTACGTTAGGTATTATTCTTAATGCATTTGTCTATTGCACACAAAGTAATCACTTTGTTTCGGCAACTTAATATCAAGGGATTTGCTGGATAGATTTCTTGAGGTGGACTTTTAGGTTTGGATGCCGCCGGATAGTGGCACATATGCCTTGACGTAATGCCTACCATGTTAGAACACGTGAACTATATCACGCTATAATAGTATTGCTATACGCTCATGATTTTTCAATTGCCTAGCTATAATTTGTTTACCCAACACTTGTTCTCTTGTTTGGAGAGTTAACACTAGTGAAACTATGAACTCGGGTCCATTTGTTACTATATTGCTACTCCCTCCGATCCATATTAATAGGTGCTGAAGTGGATGTATTTAGACATGTTTTATTGCTAGATACATCCACTTCACCACCTATTAATATGGATCGGAGGGAGTATTGTTTTCATATGTTTTTGTCACTTGTTACCTTGCTGCCATTATTATTTCAGATCACACAAATCACCTATTCCACTCCATATTACATCACTTCCACTATCTCTTCGCCGAACTAGTGCATCTATACAATTACCATTGTATTAGATGTGTTGAGGACGTACTGCTGTTTACTGACCATATACATGAATAATTTCTGCAATTACAATGGTTACTAAAAGCTAAGCTGTTGACAGGTTATACATGATCAGACTTAATATAATTGAGTACATTTGTTTGATGTTTATAGAGGCGTAGAGACTCAGTTATAGCTTACCATGTTTGTGGAATTAAACTTTGGCATAGTTAAGGGGTCAAGCAAAATAGTTCGACTAAGAATAAATTATCATCTATAAATTGGGTTTAGACCTTACTTCATTTGTGATAAAAACAAAATAGTTTTATTTACATCCATTCTGATAACTTACCATTCATTCTGATAACTTACCATGTTCTTCACGGTGCATTAAGCTCTTCCATAATTCAGGTATTTATGCAGATCGGCTTTCCCTAGGATAGCTTACAATGCTTTACTAATCACATTAAATCTTCCTTAACACTGCCATTTGGCACAACAGGTTATCTATATCACAAATATCTAACAGAAGAAATAATCTAGCATTTCGACTATGTATATTTACACATGGTTTCGTGACACATTTCTTTGTTGCATGTGTCGAATACAATTAATAATGTTTTTCTTATGCCAATAGATCTACGATAAGCCGGACATTTGCGCCAGTCGGCACAACAGGTCATCTAGTAGTATATATAAATGAGGGCAAAATTTGGGGCACTGATATTCCAGGTCAAAACTCTAGCTGCACATTCGAGTACACAACTAAATATATGCAACCCACCGAAGGGCAAAAAAAGAGAAGGCGACAGCCTTTATTTGGAGGCTTCTTGTATAAACCCAGCCAATCCCTGCACTAACAGTATACTACTACTCGCTCAGCTATGTACACTCTCTCGCTTCCAGAATGAAGCGTGTTAACATCTGGTTCTAGCTTCCTCTGTTGTCACTCTGCCTGCTTTGACAACGTCAAGGGTTGGCTGTCTATCAACCGAGATCTGACTGCTCCCAAAACATCGAGAGACTGATTCATTGGTTGCTTCCAAAATTGTCTCGGTTTTGGTGGAGATAAAGTTGCCGTGTGCAGCCCGACTACTTGGGATGCACTAGCACTCGAGAACACCCAACGGATTGTAGCTACACCCAACAGACCAACCAAGAACACCAAGAATCATCTCAATGCTGGAGCATGCGCTGACCTGCAATTATGGTGTTGACTATGGTCAAATACACTTGTAAAGAGCTCAAACACTAATACTGTACCTACAAGTCAGCAAAAGGAGCGTACCACATTCTCATCAGTACCCTCAAAATGGAACAGCAGCACACCCATTCCTCTTCGCTTATCTCTTTCCGCCTGAAATGTACCAACTTGGATGGTAAAAAAAAACAGTAGAATGGAGATGATTGCCAAATGCAATTACAAGGACTGGGGGATTAGTAAAAGCTAAGAAATTGAGAAAAATGATTTACTCCCTCCGATCCATATTAATAGGTGCTGAAGTGGATGTATTTAGACATGTTTTATTGCTAGATACATCCACTTCAGCACCTATTAATATGGATCGGAGGGAGTACTTGATACCTAATTTGAGCACACAGAAAAGATGAACATTTAGAAATATTGAGGGAAGCTCAGTCCACTTACCACACAAGAACATATGGTAATTCCACAAGCTGTTAAAGCCGATGTAACTTCTGCCATCATACCTGCACATTCGAAAATTCATTGAAATGATTTTACTAATGCTTGAGTGAAAGCTCAATAACAACATAGCCCCATAAGTTGCGAGAAAATAGATACCGGATGCGTCAACTAATTCATGTATTCCACTAGAGGAAGGGAAGTGATAGACTGTTCAGTTTATGTTTAAGGAACATCAGCAAACAGTTATGCATAAAGGGCACAAAGTGGAGATTAACATGGTTGCAGTGAACCTTAGTATTACTTCTCGTGAGTAGAGGACACTGATCTTATATACCCCCTCTGTCTCATATTAAGTGTCGCAAAAATGAATGTATCTAGATGTATTTTAGTTCTATATATATCTGCTTTAGCGATACTTAATATGAGACAGAGAGAGTATTAAGTTTAGTACAATAGTTAGATGGCAAAGGAGCAATACCTTTTCGATCAACACACACTATGCAAAGCCATTGGATAGAGTTGCCTTCTGTGTTGTGCCAGGAAGATATTTTACCACATTTCCAGTGATCCAAACTAGCGAAAACTTCCGTACAGGCAGAGATGCCGGGGTGCATGAACCCGGTGTAGCTATCACCTCGAGTTGTTGAGCCATTAATTTTTATCCCCAGTTCCTTAACAGTTTTGTTGTGCTTCCCATTAATCTTTGGCGTGTGAACATTGTTAACAGGTAAAAATCCATCGCTATTTTTATTCGCAAAGGATAACTTGTTGGGACTTAATATCTTCTGCCAATTGAATTTATAGTCCTCGTTTTGTGTGGCAGGAACTAACGGCTCACTGTCACTTTCATCTTCAAGATCAGCAACAAAGTTATTAACTGCCTCCGCAGTTATTTCAGCAGCAGAAAGAGCAGCTTGCTCCCTTAAGAACTGGACAAGCAAAATGATTAGTTACTGCAGCCATCAAATAATGTAAGAAATCAATATTGATGAGACCTACTTTCATAATTTTGTGTCTAGCACTGCGGGTTTTTGCATGCTGTAGCCACTGCTGATGACGCTGGAATGCATATTTACTGGATAATTTCTGAAACAGAGAAAACAAAATGCCTATAAATCTAGTTTGCCCAGATATAAGAACTACTATATGTATGTCAATACATCTTCTGCAGTATAGATTTTCTGTACCAAGTCAGCAATTTGGTAGTTGAACTACATGTGAAAGAAGAATATGAGACAAACTTCTTAGTTAAATGGTCATACACTGGAATAAATTTTCAAAACCACAACTGTATAAAATTCATGTTCTGGGAACAAGAATAAAGGACATAGCCTTCCAGTTAGTACAAAGTTTTCTTAGTAAGCCTATTCCAACCAAATATGAAACAGAAAGTACACGACTAAATTGGCCAAAATGGTATAATAGAAAAGATGGAAATAAGCATGTAATCTGTGTGAGAAATACTGACATCGTAAGTTATTATCTCCACTACTTCAGCGTTTGCAAGTGCATGGATTGGTGAAACTAGATTACCATTCACCTGAAAAGAAGAAATGAGCACCCTTATATATGATTAACTGTTCAATTGTTCTACTATTTTCTTCATAACTAACCTTTGCTGCTACCATTTTGTTGCCAATCTCCGTATGGATCAGATATGCATAATCGATCACAGTGGCCCCTTTAGGCAGGTTTTTAATCTGAGAATGAAGATATAGTTAGCCAAGTGACCGACCCAAACAAAGCTATGTTCTCCTCCAAGTTCAGTGATTACCTCGCCTTTAGGTGTAAAAACAAAGACACGGCTTCCCAGAAGATCTCTGGTGATAGTATCCACGAATTCCCTAGAGCTCATGTTACCAACAAACTCTTCTTGCCATTCACGGATTGCATTGAGCCAACCAATCTATCGGAGATGACAAGTCATTGAAGGACTTTTTAAGTAAAGTGAGATAATAAAAAAGAATGTGACATGCAAGCTTCAACAAATCAGTGTCGTTATACTAAGTAACAAAAATATATACCCTCAGAGCAAAGCCTGTATTGTTAAGACAGATCACTTTCCCATCCAAATTTCTTCCACTAGATATTCCAGGCCGAACAGGCCCTGAAACCACCCCTCTTCCACTGTAGTGTGCAGCAATGCCTCTTTCTGCTATCAGATCCATATCTTCTGTTCTTATCTGCAATACGGTTGGAACGTCATTCATATATCTTAAAAATAAATCTTATGGTTGAGTTCTCTAGTTTAAATTTAGCTGAAAATAGGCAACATTACCTGAACTTCCAGATGGAACATACTCTCATTTAGAAATGGTATTACTGTAGTATGTAGACTTTGATAGCCATTAGGCTTTGGAGTTGCAATGTAGTCTTTAACCTGTCAGTATACCTGAGTTTTAGAAAAATGATACAAGCAGCATAGGTCAAAACGGTACTGAATAACATAAAGCAGATAACTCACAGCTTGAGGTATAGGTGTCCATATGCCATGAACAAGACCAAGGGCATGGTAGCAGATCTGAATTGAATCAAAGATACTTAGCACATCAGTGATAAATTAACTGCATAAACAAGTTAATACATGGAATGTAATATTACCTGTTGTGAGGTGCACAGTGGCCCAACACCATTGCAGGATTTTGGTTTTATGATGATCCGCAGCTGAGAAAATAATATGAAGGCATGTTTTACGACATTCATAAGAATGATAAAACTGAGCATCAATAATCACCTATAAAGATATTCAGAACATCGTACCTGAGCAACCTGGTTTACCTCATTTATTGAACTCTTAGACTTGAGAGCGGTTTTATAAATGCTGCAAGATTATCCAGATAATAAACAACCCATGAAAGAAACAAACTTAGAGCCATAATAACTCTACCTCCTATAAAAACCAAACTTTGTTCGTTTTTTTGTTGCAAAAAGCAAATGAGAAGTTAATGAATAAATGATCATGCATCAATCCGTAACTGTGCCACATTGTGAACTGATGTTTTGTGAGTAATGCAACAGTGGAAAAATGGATCATTTTCTCCTTTTTATGAACATCTAAACCAAGAAATTGTGCGGCGACTAGTATGCCTCGTATGAATTAAACTGATTAGTAATATTAAGAACAAAAGCTGAGCACATCTATCATACGAATACATCACCAAGCAGAGATAGTATTAAAGTGGAGAGTTTGTAGTCTAAATATCCTCCTTTAAGAAAACTGATTTTCCTTAACCAAAGGTAAAGTCTAAAGAGATTACTTGTTTTTAACTTAATAATGGAATAGCGTGTCTGCTCTACCTGTAAACTTCTTTGCAGACTGAGCGCACTTCTGTTTCGACACTCACAAGATCGAGAAACTGATCCTCAGCAATTTTTTCCTTTAAGATTCTATTTGCCTGAAATTGAAAATCTCAAAATAATGAAGAAACATCATTGCCACTACATCCACAAATATGTTAGTGCAACATCAAAATAGTACCTCCTCCAATTCTTGTTCATGGGCCTTGAAGATGTCTTCAACTCTTTTCCTTAGTTCAGCAAAATCACCAGGATTCATGTACATGAAGGACAGATATTCTAACTCAGACTGCAATGGTAAGTGCTAGTCATCAAATGGAAGAACCAATGAACTAATAGTCCACAAAGTTAAGAATCAGCAGGCTATTGTAGGGTGATTTGTTAACATAATATAAACATTATAACAATGCATGGGTCTACGGAGTATGCTACATAAAAAATATAGCATAAGGGAACATCTTTTCGAACATTATACAATATACTCATATATAAACATCTGATTTATTCATAAAATAAAAATATTTCTTTGAAGTCCCCAAAAACCACCATCAGGGGAAAAACGGCCAGGTTTAAAAAAAATCAAGGAGCTGGATGCCCGGTTTTGCAATTGAACTTGAAGGCCAACAGAGAGTCCCCCAAGACATGTTTATAAGCAAGTTTGCGCTAAAATAAGTGAAATCTGACATTCAACAGAGGTAAGAGAAAAATGTCAAGGAGCCAATTTTCCTTCAAGTAATTCCACAAGGACTTTTGGAAGTGTAACAACAGGGACCACAGGTATATTAAATAGGAGGATCACAGATTTTGGTGTTCATGAAAGTAAAAAATTGAGATTGAAATCATGGTTGGTAGGACAAGGTTGTACAACAATCCTACAATCAGTTGTTTACACTAGCTTGAGAATTTTTTATATTCACAATAATCAAACTATACCACTAGTGCAAATTCCAGTTTTATAGACAAACATGAAAGCTGCTATCTGTTAAATAGCAGGCCAAAATTTACAGCAAGAGAGATTGGTAACAGGCAAAGTAGAATGCACTGCTCAGAAACAACCCATCAGTAAGAGAACATTTCTAGTGATATGGGGGCTTAGGTTATTGTATACATGACACATGGGCCTTTTGATCTTGCATGTAGCGACAGGATTACATCCTGGTGATGCTCTGTCCCTTATTGGTGGACATGCAGAAAACACCTTGGCTTTATCGAACAGCAAAAAAAAATTGCTCAACGCTATTGGTTCTAATTCATTTCCTTCTGTTTCTTCCAAATAGCTCTGTAGCATAAGGGATTATGCATAAACATGCGCCCCTTATCCCAATACAAAACTATTTACTAGCGCACCTATAAATATCTGGTTGGGCAGTTACATTAGTTACTCCAGAACTCGAATAGGACACTGGTGGAGATTCTGGATGAAGGGAACGCAGGGTTGAGGTTAAATTACAAGGATGAGATATTTCTAAGGGTCAAAAAATGTTCCAGGTGAGGTGATGCAAATAAGCGAGTTGATCATGTCCTTCCCATCTAGATCCATCGTCCCATAACCGTTGGGTTCATGGTATCAGATCATAAGCCATAGCACAAGATATCCTCTTGTCAAAACAGAAGCATCATCGTAATGAAATTAGCTTATACCACAACAATAATGTCTATCTTGTAAGAGTATGCATCAGGTACCTTTATTTGATACATCCCAAGCAATTTTGCTAGGGGTGCAAAGACCTGCAGTGTCTCCATGGCAATCGCATACTGGAAATAGCAGTGCATACAATAAGATGAAACTGATTATAGTGAGATCTTAAACCAATGGAAATAAGAACTTACCTGCTTGTGCGGAGGCATATGTGTAAGAGTGCGCATGTTGTGCAACCTGTCCGCCAGTTTGACAATGATTACACGAACCTACAGAATAGTATTCATTCATTTGTTGGGAAACTATCAAACTAGTACAGACTTCAAAACTGCTACCAATTAAACAGTATATGTGGGGTAAAATACCTCTTCTGTCATTGCAAGAAACATCTGCCTTAAGTCTTCAGCTTTGACATCTTGTTTTGAACTACCCTCATTTTTGCATTGAAGTTTCCCTAGCTTAGACACCTGTAATTGTAATAAATAGGTTTATGATTGCACTGAAATCACTATACGTAGATCATGTAGGTTCTATAGTTAATACTAGTTCACAAATCGGAAAGAATGAAAATGTGAGCTGCAAAGTATACCTTTGTTTCCCCTTCAACAATACGGCGTACTGTTGCCCCAAACTCATTTTGTATTGTTTCGAAAGTAACCATGTCAGTATCTTCAACAGTGTCATGCAATAAACCAGCAGCAATTGACTCCCAGTCGAGTTCCTAGTTATGTCCATGGAGAAGAGCAAAACCTAACTTTATTACGTTCATACTAGGGATACTTGAGGAAAATACGTCATTACAGCTTCAATGATATATTGTTACTCACGTGCTCTCCAAGTATGCGAGCAACTTCAACAGGATGAATGATGAAGGGTTCCCCACTCCGGCGTTTCTGCCCATTATGTGCTTCATACGCTAACTGCATTAGACCATAAGCTATCATGATGCAGCCTCTTGACGCACTCCCCAGAGGAGCCAGTGAGTCTAGAATAGTATTCGGAAGCCACATGGAAGAGCAATATCAAATACATTACCTTTAGAGCGTCATGTACAAAGTTCAGTTCTTCAGGTTGAAGGTATGAGATAGCTGGTCTGAGACTCTGTTATGTAATAGCATTAATTATTAAAATGAAATAAATAAAAATTTCAATCTTGCTTCGACCAAAAAGCAATGTTTAGATATGTTTTTCATAAAATCGGAAAAAGTTATATTCTTGCTTCTTTCTGTTAATTATTAATAAATATTTCTACAACAGTAGTAAGTAAAAGCATGTGGTGTTACAGTGCCAAGGCCTGAAGCGATTATTGAACGGTCATAAAGCACTGAACAAACTAAAGTGTTGATAGAGAAAAACAATTAATAGTTCATCTTCAGCTCGTTTTAGAATAAGAGGCATGTTGAGCATGACTAGAAACTAAATATGCACCAAAAAATTGAGCAAAGAGTGTTGAGCTTTGTGGTTCGGTGACACACCTCCCACAATGTTTCTGGAGAAACAAGGTCGAACGGGTCAGATGACGAATTACAGGAAACCCTCCACGTAGGCCTCACAGGGGTTGACCAAGATCTGAACTTTTCTCCTGACGAAACAAAACTAGCCGATGAACCATGACCCAGCTTTCCTCTGTTGATGTCTTCTGCCCAGGTGATGTGCACTAGCTGGAATCATTACAACAATTTCAAATGTAACCATTGTGCACAGTGACCAACCTTTGATATGAGACCTTAGATACTCACAAAATTAACAATTTCATCACTGTTGTATATATAATTGTTCATTCAAGATACTGTGTCTGTAGTTTGCGGTGGCTAAGAACATGTTATTCTGGATAGATATAAGTCTTAGCTTTCGCTGTTGTTGGGTGTTCTCATTTACACTAGCTCGGGTTCTTTTGAATTTCATGCTTTCATTATGTTGTTAAATGAAACAAGAGATTAGCCCCATGGCTCAAAGAAATAGCAATCCCTCCCTCTGTTACAAAATTTATCTCATTTTAGAACGTGTGCAATCAAACTTCCACACACAAAAGTACCTCGGTTTGACCACATACAAATTAGTTAGTATGTTCTCAAACAAATTTAGTTCCCTACTGGTATCATAAAAACACAATTCATATGTTATCTTAAGAGATTGTGATCTGGACAGGGTGATTGCAGCACCCACATGTCCTTAGGTAAGCCATATTTTTAACTTATTTAACAGAAATTTGCACAAATGTGTTTGCTGACAGAACATGTACGGATATACTTACATAATACTGAAACATGTAAGGAGATAGCCTGTCATACAAATGGAGGGTATTTTCCTTATAAGAAGCTACTTCACAGTGGCCCCTGACCTGAAGCCCAGAGGTATCTATACATATTTGACGGTTTTGATATATCGGACCTAGAGTAGTTTCACTAATTCAACCGAAATGGGGGTAAAACACTAGTAATACGTTACCACTCAGTTATTATTAAACCTAAAACGTAGCACAGATAGAAAAATCGTATGAACAACACGGCTATATAGCAGAATCTCTAATGGATAGGAGCATCGCACCGTGTTGTTGTTACTCTGCCGTGGCCGCCCTCGCCGCCTCCCTCCGCCTAGGCCCTCGGCGTGGCTACAGGAGGAGCACTGCGTGGTGCTGGCAAGCGCGCCGGTGAGCGCGCGTGGAGCGTTCCAGGCGCAGGAGAGCACGCTGCATTCGTACGGCCTCCCACCTCCGCCGCCCACCTTCCACGAGGTCCTGCACGAGCTCACGCACTCCAGCGACGACGCTACGCACGAAGAAGAGAACCAAAAAAAAAACGTCAGGCTCCGGAGGCCCAATACCTAGCTAGCCGCGGCGGGGCTGAAACCGAACCGAATTGCGGGTTTAGGGAGGGGTCGGGTCGTACCGGTCACAGCGGCCGTCGGGGGTTGCATGGCGCGGCGGCGGCAATCTCACCGGCGGCGCGGCGGCCGGCGGAAGGGGGTCGTGTCCGTCAACTCAGGGTCCGGTAGGGCGCGAATTGGGCAGGCGCGGCGAGCTGCCGAGACCGAGAGGGGGTTAGCCGAGGAGGAGGCGGGGACGGGACGAGACGGGGAAGAAGAAGGAGAAGGGATAACACGAGACGGAGGCCACACAAAGGCCGCGCCGTGGTGAAGTAAAATAGGTCTGTGCCTTTCGGGGGCAGGGCATGGCAGCTTCACCCTCTGCCGGTCTCAGATTCTACTACTTTCTCCTTTTTCCTCTATTTTTTTCCCCTGTTTTAGCCGTGAAATCTTGGAGGTTTTTGCTGATTTTTTCTGGCTTCCGGGCTGGAAATGGTGTGGATCACTGGATCCTAATGCTCCCCTCTCCACTAGCTAGACTAGCTCAGCTCCTCACCTCAGCTTACTGTTTCTCTTCGCACCAAAAGGTGAGTTTCTTTTTTCTTGTTTGCGTTTATATTAATTAAAAGGTGGTTGTGCAAGGGGAATTCATCGGAATTTCATGCGTGTTATAATCGTAAACATTGATGAACTAGAGCGTGTAGTGCACGTCTAGCTCGTGGGAGTTGTCGTGCTTATACTCCCTCCGATTTATAAAAAGTGTCGCAAATAAGCGACGCCTTTTATGGATCGGAGGAGTATAATTTTTCTAAAAGTTTGCGACTGTTTTGACTAAATTCTATGTTTTAATTTTTGTATTTATTTTAGACCTGGGAAATATTTGGCGTACTGGAAAAAATGTACTGATTTATTGGATGACATGTATTTATGGGTCAAAGAGCTTGATATTGTGTATCAGGGGTTGTACTTTCCTCAAGTGAAGAAAGGGTAATTTTCTCCTTGATTTATGTTACAAGTAAATTACCAAAAAGGCTCCAGAGTTATGTACCGGTTGACATAAAGAAAAATCAAAGTTTTAAATAACCGGCTATAGCCCAGCTATAGGCAGGCTATAGCCTTCCAAGAGGGTCGGGGCTACGGCTAGCGCCTTCAGAGCCTATATGGAGAATAGCCGCTAATAGCCCGGCTGTATGGATATAGCCCGGATATAGCCTCTTAGCCCGGCTATATCCCGTCTAGGGGACCAGAAATTTTGGACCAAAAATTGTCACCTCCGTCAATTTCGGCGTCCAAATCAATCACTGTTGGTTGTTTAATTGTTGTTGTGAGATGCGAGTGCGACCCATAGCGAGCTGGTTTCAGAACTGTTGAATTCTGTCATGAATAGTTGTTATTTAAACTCTTGATTGTTTGTTCATCTTATATGATTATGTTGTTACGTTATGTGTTTGCTAATAATAGTATATAAACGATTATATGTTGTTTAGATTTTACTATTTTTTCAATATTCTAGCAAAACGGCTATATGGTTATAGCCCGGCTGTAGCCCGGTTATAGCCTTTCATAACTTTTGAAATCGCCGGGGCTATATGCAATAGCCCGCTATTTTAAACTTTGAGAAAAATACATAAAATAAAAATATAGACATGTCCCAAGTGAACATGTAGGTGCACCAAGAATCCATATGTCTTTCGTACTCCACCAAAATATCACATGTGAATCCAGTGCCTATGAATAAGCTGCAAAAGATGAACTCCAGTCTTATTGAAAATAACACTATTTCGATAATTTCAAATAGCCCAAAATAAAGCGAAGGTTGTACTTGTGTATCGAGTATTATGCCAATTTTAAGTTAATAAACCATTATTATCCCATGTAGGAGGAGCCAAGGGATTGAGATTTGTGTTTGGCGTAGTATTTTAGAACATTCTACTAAAGGAGTATCGAGTAGTCTTTATTTTGCAGAAGACAAACTCATTGCAACAAAGGCAACCTTATATGATTTTTTTTCTAAAAAATATCATGTATAGACATTTTCCTTTGGTATTTTCATGAATAAAATAGGTAAAGGACACACACACACACAATCTTTCTAGATGTCTCATGTGTCATGTGACGTCCTCATTAACTAGAACCCCTTTGGATGCAAATTTTTGTAGTTTTGCTCAAATATGAGGATTTCTAAAATAATTATATCTTTAAATACTTTGAGGTGCTTGGATCCACTAAAGACTACTCCATCTATGCCATAATGTAGTGCATATTAGGTTTTCTTCAAGTTAAAACATGTAAATTTTGACCAAGTTTTATTAAAAAAATCTAAAACACCAAATAAACATTATTAGATTCATCATGGATTATATTTTTATATTTTTGATATATTTAATTTTTCAAATAAACTTGGCCAAATTTTAGGCAGCTTGACTTTCGCGGAAACCAACGCACACTATATTTAGGAAGTACAATTTGCAAAATCACGGTATCCTAAATAATTTGATATATTTTATGTGTTTAAAAAAGATAGATATGATGCTAACATTGGCTCTGTAAGTACACACCGGCATGCAAATTTTGTCTGGGTAATTTATATGACAGCTAATTACTTAGCATTATTTATTAGAAAGCAAAATACTCTCACGCGGCCCTTCTTCACGTTGTAGAAGTTGCAGTTTCATAGGCGGTGGTATTATATATCTTACATCTCTTAATAAAATTATGATTTTTGAAAAACTATGTTTTCAATCTAAACGGACTCATACCTTTTGGTCACAAATGGTGCACACCTACCTACCATATGTATGAAGGCATGGTACACCAAATCTCACTTCTAACCCATATGTAACTCACGGCTAGCACGAATCATATAGCAATACAACGGTTTGGGACTTTTTTTTCAGTGGCAAGTCATGTTACACCTTGTGATTAGCACGAATTACGAAACAATTCAACGGTTCGGTATTCTTCTCGGTTTTAACCACATGTGTAACTCATGGCTAGCATAAATCTCGACGATAATTATTTGTCGATCGGAAGCTAGCTCTCTCTCTGAGATGCACGGTGAGATGACCGTTAGGGCGACTGATGGGGCGACCGCGACGGTGGCGCCTCCTCCGCCGGTCGAAACAAGAGGGTCGCCGGAGATAACTCAGGGCGGCGATGAGGGACTCGAGGAGGGGGAGATCGCGGAGTGTACGGGTGTGACACCGTCGAAGGCATCAGATGGGCTACCGGAATGTGCACGGCGCGAAGATGCGGAGATCGAGGATGTCAAGTGTGACGCCCCGGGATCGGGCACTATGCAGATTTCAGCATTCCCGCCAAATCCGCATAATAACCGATTCCAGGTTGCCACTTGTGATAACATTACAACAGTTCACGAATAATCCACAACAACAGAAGAGATTTATACAAGACGACTCAAACGAGTCGAGAATACAACTGATACAACACAAAGATCCAAATACCAGCGGAAGAAACAACATAGCGTCCGGCTACGGACAAGATACAAATTGGACTAAGAGTCCTGAAGATAACCGAGAGCGTCCAATCCCTGCCCGGGCCAAGCCGGAGGGATTCCCAAGCTAACGTCGTCAGACTTCAAATCTGTTGACTGCAATGTTGAATATGCAGCCACGAAAATGAATTCGTGGGTCAGTACGGTTAAGTACTGGCAAGGGGATAAAAACCCATACTCACAAAATACCGGCGTAACCAGTCATCACAAGATACAAATACTTTGGGTTCAACGGAAAGGAAGGGATTATTGCAAAGAAGCGGCAGCGGGCTGCACTAACCAACTACAGAAACACACTACAACTTCCGGCTAACAGAAAGAAGATAAGATCGCGTATTGTAACCAACTGAAAGAAACTCCAAACAAACCCATCCAATGTTACCCCCTACTAAGGAAGCAACCCAAGGATTACTCACACAGTTGATTAGGGTGAAGTCAGGTTATTGTGACAATAAACCTATTACTAGTCAAGATTAGCATTAGTTAGGTGTAAGTTGTTCTGAGTACTTGTTAGCCAGTACTTTCACCAAGTCGTCACATAACCGCGGACAACACGGCTTCTCGAGAAGATTTATCCCTGCAGGGTGTGCTCCAGTACCCGTACACACTCGAGCCACCAACTAAAACTCAGGTTGGCTCGACACGACCCAAACCGTCTCTACAACCCATCCTAGGAGCCACGGAGCTATAAGGTCCCAGTCACGCAACCGAATACTCAGCGCAGGTGTGCAAAACTCCCGCAGGACACAACACCCCGGCACTACAGGCCTCGCCCTATATGCATCATCATCATCATCAGTAACCATGGGTGATCAACCCATTATGCAAGGAGCAAATGGAACACCCGAACTAAGTGTGGCTCTTCGGACAAGCTGCAGATCAGGTCTAAGTCGAGGGGGGTTCCATACCACCACCCGGATGCGGTGAGCACGCTCATCATGGATCAGTAGACAAGACTCTTTTCCTAATTAAGTTCGACACTAGCAGGCTTCAAAACCCTAACCCGGGCCTCCTGCCGGTGCCTTAACATCAAATTATTATTGCCCAAAACATTAACATGTTGTTGATTGAATTGAAACCCAACTATCAACTAAACAGGTGATAGGACTGTCGAGACATCGTAGTAGTTTTCATAGACTGGGGTGCCATGAGACTACGGTAGAGACGTGGGGTAACGGGATAGCGTAGTAACACAGAACACGGGATTTACCCAGGTTCGGTACGTCGCGACAGTACGGCGTACCTACTCCTGCACTTCTCACTATGTGGGACTAAAGCCCGTATAATAAGGTTACAATGTAAGAGAATAGATCCAGCTACTCGTCGAGGATGAACTTCCCGGCGAGTTGCGTAAGGCTTGAGCTTGAACCTAGAACCTTGGAACTAAAGGAACTTATGAAATCTATCTCCCGTCCGGCTTTATATAATAGCCGGATTAGGGCTTACAGAACCAGAAACCTAGAAGACTACGTTTTACTTGTAACTTGGAAAGTAAGGAATCCGTCTTCTCCTCCAAGCCAGATCACGCGGGCCGTGATCCGGGTTCTTCTAGAATCCGGCTTCTGCGCGTCGGACTACTGGGCCGCCCAATGGACCTAAGCCCATTACCATGTAGGCCACCCTGGTAGTCCGGCTCTTTTGTCTACCATCTTCTATACCCCTATTCAGTATATATCCGACAGTAGCCCCCAGGAAGGATCAAAACTCTGAAACTCCGCCTTTCGTCAAATACATTTTGTCCGGGAAAACTTGATTCAGCAGTCTTGATTCTTTCTTCTTTCCTTTTGAAGGAGATGGTAACATAAAACTCGGAACTATGAAAATCCGGCTTTTCTTCTCGCGCTCCTTCGCGGAAAAGGAACTCGTGACATCAGCGCCTCAATCACGCTGACGCAAGCGCCGCTTGGTTTCACGCGGGAAACCCTGCAACGTATCTCTGACAGATTCTCACGAGAAACGAGGAGATAGCCATCATTCCTCTGTCGTTCCGTTTCCCGGATTTTCCGGCGAGCGACACGCGTCGAACATCCAACGATCAAAAGAGCCGTTGGCGCGTATCTAGAGGTTTTCAGGCTATAAATATCCGTCCTCGTCGTCATCGGAAATCTTTCCTCACTCCACACTGCCCACGCCATTGACGCAAACGCGAGCACGAGAGCAAGAACGAGACCTTGCCCCGACGAGCCCTTTGCACGCCGGAGCGCTCACTCGCCACCGAAAAAGATGGCCTCTCCGTCGTCCTCACCGGCTCGCGCCTCCATCGACGAGCTTTTGGGCGACCTAGATCCACAGCTGGGGTCGCCCAAGCATGCCGGCGGCGGGCCGGAAAAGACCACTGCATCCGCGGCGGGCGGAGGAAACGCTTCCGCCGCCGCGGACGTAGCGGGCCCAAGCGCCACGACAACCCCGCCGTTCGCACCTGAAACGGCGGAGGAGAAAATTGAGCTCCTCGGCGAGAAACTTGCCGCCGCGAAGGCCGCCGCCGGAGCAGACGAGGAAGAGGAAACTGCAGGCAACTGGAGTGCCTGCAGTATTCCCCCGGCTCTCCTTCCCAACTTGGAGAAGGAGGGCTTAGTTCTAAAAAAGAAGTGGCGGCTCCCGGAAGAGGAGACTGAACCCATGCCTCAAGAGGGCGAAAGGGTGCTTCTTACCTCCCACCTTCTACGAGGTATGGGGTTGCCACCTTCCTCTTTCTTCCTCCAGGTTCTGTCACACTACAGCATCCAACCTCATAACCTTCCTCCCAATTCTATTCTGTACATGGCCGGCTTCCAAGCCTTGTTCGAAGGTTACCTAGGAATAGAGCCTAGGTTAGATTTTTGGCTGTATTGCTTTGGGGTGAAGCGTAACTCTTCGGAGGGCGCACTCCCAAATTGCGGGACCATTTCCTTTACTCTTCGGAGATTCCGAGAGGATTGGTTCCCCAAAATCAAAACCTCAGAATCCGTCAAATTTTGGACGGGCTCTTTTTTCTATCATCCCGACGTGCCTTTTCCTAAAAAGGCCGTCGGGGTTCCACCTTTTGTGAACTCCGCCGCCGTTCCCCAGGATAACTGGGTAACAGAGGCCGTCCAAGTTCTGCCTTCAGATCTGCTAAGGATCAAGAGGCGCATCGCCAAGCTCACCTCCTCCAAACCTCCTTTGACCGGTATGGACACGGTCTTTTGCTGGCTGGATAGGCGGATTCAGCCATTAGAAAATCACGGAGGCCGTCTCCTGTGTGAATACACGGGAGCCAAGGATCCAATGCGGACAACCGACAAGGATTGGCCCGCAAAGGAACTTAGGCGGCGCATCAATCAGTTGGTCGCATCACGCGACCAATACACGGAGAGTCGGCCAATGTACACGGCCGACAACCCAGCTCCTAAGGTAAATTTTCCGTCATTTGAGTATAATCTCACTTCCTGGATAATCTACCTTTTGACTCTGATTGGTTTTTCCGACAGCTTGTGGATCTTCCAGACTCGGAGTTAGCCTCTGAGGCCGAGCTGGATGCGCTGCGCTCCGCCGCTACGGGTGGGCGCAAACGCAAGAAGATAATTTCTTCGGATGAAATTATCGACCTTGACGGAATCCCCGTCGCCACTTCCAGGTTATTTTCTTCTGGGTTTTTTCTTCTATGGGATCTTTTTCATCCATCTTCGGTGTTTTAACCTTTTCCGGGTTTTTGGTTTTTAGCCTACCCCCCTCCAACTCGAAGCCGAGAAAGTTGAAGAAACTCAGAGCTTCTTCCAACCGAGGCGGCCAACCATCTCCCGCCGTTGCCCCGGACACGCCGCAGACAATGGCGGAAGAGCCTACTGCAGCCACCACCACCAAGCCCCCAGAGCCCAGCCAGCCCGTTGTGTCCGAGTCGGACACGAGGGAAAGGGCGGCTCCAGAGGTGGGGAAATCTTCTCGGACCTTCGACGAGGAAATCCCCACCTTTGACAAGGATTTTAAGGCTATAAATGACGGCTTGGACGCAGCCGGAAATCACTTCGCGGAATATGCGAAAGAATTCCAAGAAAACTTAGCAGGTTTGCAGCGCATGAGCCAGGTATGTAACTCTAGCCCCCAAGCATTAAACAAAATGCGTGCTTTTTTGCTTTGATGTTTTTTGTTAACCATACTTTTCCTTGCTGTGTTTCAGCAAACCTCCGAGGCCATAAACCTGGAAGTTTTCAGGAAGCTCACCATCAAGAATAAAGAAGTTCGAAGTCTTCTTTCTATTCTTGAGGAGAAAGAGGCGGAGCTGGAATCATCTCAGCTCGCTTTGACAGAAACGAAAGGTAAGCTTTTTTCGTTTTGAAATTTCCGATTTAAGACTTTGTCTAAGTTTTTTCCCGAGGAAATTGATCAACTCGGATTTTCCCTTGCTTTTCAGCTGCCTTAGCTGAGGCTAAACAAGCAGCGGAAGATTCTGGCAACGCCGAAATTCTCCGCAATGAGAACATTGAGCTTCACAAGAATCTTGTGAAAGCTCAGCAAGACCTGGAAGCCAGCAACCTGGCTCTTGGAATGGCGAACAGGCGGAGAAAGACAAATCCACCATTCAGGATTTGACTGAAGCTCTGAACCTTCGCCTGGAGGAAGTTTCCGAGATCGACAAGCTCATCGGTAAATTTCTTACCCTTTTCCTCATCTTTCCATGTTTTGCTTTCTCTGTTTGTCTGCTTAACCCTTTTGTATGTTTTATTGGATCAAACAGGAGACACCCCAGATGGCACTCGGGCTGCAGGCATCCGAGCTTTCGGGGAGACATGGAATTTGGTGAAGGCTGTTGCAACGCAGTTAGTAGGCAAGTTTCTTCCCGATAAATCTGGGGAATGCTCGGAGGTTGAAAAACTTCCGGGTATCATCATGGAGGTGGCGGAGTCCAAGGAGTCTATTCTCCGCTCCGCTGCACGGGGTGGTGCGCGCATGGCCTTAGGCCTTATGCGCATGCACTATCCTAGTGCCAAATCCTGGCGTGTGGCCACCGGTGTCCCTCAGGGATACACGGATGCGCAACGATCCACCATTTTTGGTGAAGTTAAGGGCCACGCCACCCAGATTGCCGCCATGGTAAATGTCGTCGTCAACTATCCAGAAGAGGAAGCTCCTCCAATCCCCGATGAAGAAAGCAGCGAGGAGGAGTCGGATTCTTGAAGGGTTACCTGGAACCTGGATAGAAAAATTAGACAATAGGAGCATTACTGTTCTTTCATTTGTAATCCAAAATGTAATGCTTCTTATGTATTAATGAAAATTCCGCCTTTTGCAGTTTAAACTATGAAATTACTTTGCAAGTTGTTTAGATCATTCCTTTATCTTCTAAGTTCTCTGGTGTATATGCTTTAACTGTCCTTAGTGTTTGAAATGGCTCAAATAGCATTATGAATCGTTATGCCGAGTAACTGGGGACGAACCAATCAGTTTTGAAACTCGGAAACATGAATCATGATAAAGGCATTTTTACTAACTAGTTCCAGTAACCCAGCGTACACACAATCAGATAAGACTTAGAGAAACAAGGAAAGTTTTAAGTGAAACTTGGGCACGCAGGCAATTCAAGTTTCCTTTAGCCGTTAAAAGGCTGAAAAATCATTCAGTTATGTAACGCCGAGTACGCAAGCACAATTCGGGTTAACGTTGAGAAATTTGTAAGATCATTGGGAAATAGATGAGGCGGAAACACTTTGCACTTATAAGAAATATGGATGACAGCATTCCGACAACTTTATTTCATGATCTCAAAAGATGTTTACATAGATTTGAACTAAGTACAGAAGGGGACATAACTTGCTAGACGTTCCCAGGCTTCCGCAATCCACTTGACCTTGTCGAACTTCTCCAGCAATTTGTGAAATGGTAAGGTTTTAGCCCCCAGCCAACTAAGAAATCTTTTTATGGCTGTGGCGGAACCCGGCAATTCTGGGACATCTTTTTCACACGTAAATTCTGAGATGTTCGAGATTGCCTTAATCTTTTCCGGGTTAACTTCTATTCCTCTATGAGAAACGATGACCCAGAAGTTTTCCTGAGGGAACCCCGAATACGCACTTAGATGGATTCAACTTCATCTTGTAAGTGCGCAAGTTTTCGAAAGTTTCTCGCAAATCCTCAAGGAGTGTATCTTTTTCCTTGGTTACGACAGCAATATCGTCCACGTAAACATGGACGTTTCTGCCAATCTGACTATGCAAACAACGTTGCATGCAACGCTGGTAGGTTGCACCTGCGTTCTTCAGGCCAAAAGGCATGGTTACATAGTAATACGTCCCGTACGGGGTTATAAAAGAAGTCTTGATTTGATCTTCCTTTTTCATGCGTATTTGGTGGTACCCGGAGTATGCATCCAAAAAGCATAAAAGCTCGGAGCCTGCAGTGGCATCTATTATTTGGTCGATTCGCGGCAGTGCGAACCTATCTTTCGGACATAACTTGTTCAATCCTGTGTAATCTATACACATTCTGAGGGCAGTTGTGTCTTTCTTCGGTACTAATACCGGATTTGCGGACCAGTCAGTATGGATTACTTCCTTGATAAAATCCGCTGCTAAAAGCCGGATAATTTCCTTGCCAATAGCCTTCCGTCTTCTTCCGTCAAATCGACGGAGACCTTGTTTGACGGGTTTTGATCCGGGAATAACCTTGAGTTGGTGCTCAGCAAGTTCCCTGGGTACGCCTGGCATGTCAGCTGGACACCAGGCAAAAATATCCCAGTTCTCACGGAGGAACTTGATGAGCTCGCCTTCCTATTTGTCGGTCATCCCAGTCCCTACAACGACGAATTTTGTCGGATCTTTGGGATCTAGGATTACCTGTATTGTATTCTCGGATGCCTTGAAGCTATCTGTTGGCTTCCGAGTTTCTTTTCCTGCCGGCATTTCTTTCGGCGATACCTCCTTGGCTAACTCCTTCAGTTCTTCCTGAGCTATAACTCTTTGAGCGCAAAGGGCGTTTTGCTTCTCCAACTCGTTTGCCAGCTTGAAATCACCGGCAATTGTGATTACTCCTCCTTTGGGTCCTGGCATCTTCAGCTTGTTGTAGATATAGCAAGATCTTGCCATAAACTTGGCGAAAGCCGGACGTCCGAGTATTGCGTGATACACGCTCTCGAACGGCACAACTTCGAAGGATACTTTTTCCTGCCGGAAGTGATCTTTATCTCCGAAGGTGACATCTAGGGAAATTTCTCCTAGGGATCGTGTTTGCCTGCCAGGAACGATGCCATGGAAGCGTATATTGCTGTAATTGAGCTGGGACTCGGATATCTTCAAGTGCTTCAGTGTATCCAGGTACATTATATTGATGCTGGATCCTCCGTCCATCAGCACTCTTCTTAGCCTAGTGTTTTGAACAATAGGGCTTACAACAAGAGCTTGTGTGCCGGGTTCAGGGATATTTCCGGGATGATCTGACTGATCCCAGATTATCGGTGTGTTGGAGTACTTCAAGAATTTTGGGGTTGCAGGAACAACCGCGTTTATTTCTCGAAGTGTCCTTTTGGCCACCTTTGCTGACGGGGTTGCTAGGAAAGTTAACATTGCTTCTCCGTCAACTCTCGGAAATTTGGGTTCGCCTTTTCGCTGCTGTTCCTGGATTTTGTCGTCAGTGTCCGATTCACTGTCTTCTTTTTCAGCTTCTGGCTTTTGTTTGGCAGGTTTCCTTTTGGAACCCTTCCCTTTATTTCCGGATCCTGCATTGCATTTCATATGCTTGTTTAGCCGGCATTGCGCGTTTGTGTGGGTTGGTTTCCCAAACTGAGAGTGGTGGACGCAGGGTTCCGACTTGATTCTCTCCCATTCTTCAGGAGTGTAATTGATGGGATCCGGACTGCGGCATTTCCACTTGTTCCCTTTTTCTCCTCCAAAGGCTAAGTTAACCTCCTTGGGCTTTGTTGTTGACTCCGGAGTTCCTTTTTTATCAGAACGAGGTGTTTTCTTGGCCAGTATCAGTGACTCAATATTGCCTCCTCTTGCTCTAATATCATCTTCGGCTGCAGCATGCTCATTAGCGGTTGTAAGCATAGATCCGAGATCTTTGTGCTTTTTAGAACCAACCATGAACGGTACAAGTCCGGGTTTTAGGCCATTGACGAAAGCATGCATTGCTTGTACGTCAGTTACTCCAGAGCAACTATTCTTCATCGCAGTCCATCTGGAGATGAAATCCACGTATGGTTCGTCTTCAAATTGGGTGCAACGGTTCAGCTGGTTGATGCTATTTGGGCGTTTGTATGTTCCCCTAAAATGCTGGGTAAATACTCTCGCCATATCATCCCAACTGTCGACAGTTCTTGATGGTAAACCATTAATCCAATCTCTGGCTCCGTCTAGCAACATTAGGGGAAGAAACTTGACAGCTTCCAGGTCTGTCCCGTTGTTGATCTGGACGGCTGTGTAATAATCTGAAAGCCAGGTATCCGGGTTTGTACTGCCGGTATATTTTTGGTAGGTTGGACCAACTTTGGCGAAGCCAGAATGCAGGGTTATCCTTCGGATCCTGTCAGTAAAACACTTAGGACCAAAGTATAGATCATCCTTTTCTGCTCTATCAATATGTGCAGAATATCTCCCGGCTGAATGGACAGAAGGGGATCTGCTCCTTTCTTTTCCATTGTTACACGGACGCGTTTTTCCGAGGTTATCTCTATCTCTTCCGTTGTCACGCCCTCTGGGATTAGGTGGAGTCCTGCTCCTGTACCTTTCCTTATCTTTAGGCGGTGTCCGAGATCTTTCACGTCTGTGAGGTGTATCGTATCTTCCAGCTTTTTCAGCTGGGTTTCTCAGAGGTGGCATTATTTTGCCGTCATTCCGGTGTTTGTCTTCCCGATCGTGTGGTTTATACCCATCTTTCGGGAGATGAGGTCCGGTTCTAGACGCTGCGTCCCGGTTGTCGGGGTTTTTCTTGTCTTTTCTCGGATCCTCTTTTTTATCCGAATCTCTGGGTTCTTCCGGTCCAGGTGCTCCAGCAGCGCAAGTAACAGTTTTGCAGAGGGCGGAATTATCATGCAGCCTCCCTGATCGCTCTTGTCCTCGCTGTTGCTGCTGTAATGCTTTTCCTAGGAAAGCATACACCCCTTGGAGTTTTTCCCCGTTGGAGTACAGATCATTGTTCAGGATGGCGAACGCTGCTTCCGCGTTTTCTGCTGCGGTTTTGTATATTGGCTCGCCCTTGGCATCTTTGCCGTTTAACTGCTTTTGCCAAGATGGGTTATAGAACCTTTCTTTCGGCGGCAGTTCTTCCGGTTTTGCAATTCCGGGTAACCTAGTAGGTTTTAAGGCAGATCTATGCTTTCTCCCGTACTCCTCTATTTCTTCCTTCATGATTTTGATGTCATTATGGGTTTGTTGGAGATGTTGCCGAGATCTAAGCAGATGTTGTTGTTGCCGTTGGAAAGCTTGTCTCCTGGCTTCCAGCATCTCAGGGGGTTCATTGGGTCCCACTGGAGTTTGTAATAGTTCTTGCTCTTCCAGTTCTGTCATTGGCGGAGCAGTGATTTCCTTAGATTTCTTTTCCATAGGCTTTGTGCCACTAATATCTCCAACTTCCAGGTTTTCATCAGCGAGATCGGCTGACTTTTTCTTCCGGAGTTTGTACTGGAGTTTTTTAGAAGCACGGTGCTTTTTCTTGGAAGACGGAGGTTTTTTGACAGGTTCATCCTCTGTCATCTCCTTGACGTTAGGAAATATCGAAGAAGTTTCTCCGTCTTCCCTCTCTTCTGCTGGCGGAGGGGTTTTAGGGCTTTCCTGGCTATCGGCACCCGTTGTATCAGCTGGTTTTGCCATTAGCACTTCATGGAACCCTTCTTGAAAGGACTTAACTTTTCTTACGAAGGCCTCATCGTCTTCGTCTTCGGATTCGAAGTTATCCGATCCGGTTTCCGACTCCAATCTCGCCTCAATGGCGGCAAGCACGGACTCTGTTTCCGAGTTCATCGTCTGGTTGACGGATATCGGATCTTCCGTCTCTGTGACGGGTATTGGTTCTTCCGTCTCTGTGACGGGTGTAATGTTGTTATCTGCCTCTTGCACGGGATTTCCGTCATCCGTGTTTTCAGCGATCTCGGATTGCACCATGCCGATAAAGTGCGTACCACTGTTTTGTCGGCGATCTGAGCAAAATCCGGCATCATAGTCGTCTTCGACTGGGTATAGGGCGGGTGGGAAATAATTGCTTTCACCGCAAAACCCCATTGCTTCCGCGGTTAATCCGATAAAGATGTTAGCAGATCCAATCGGTAAAACGCAGGCACTTACCAGGTGGTTTTGCGCCGGTATGTAGGATCCGTTTCGAGGAAGCGCCCGACGTCGTCGTCGAATTCCAAGCTTCCGACAGTGATCGATCTTCCAATTCCGCCTAGTATCCCAGATCGGAACTTCACGCCTGACGTCGTTTGCCCCACGGTGGGCGCCAACTGTCGAGACATCGTAGTAGTTTTCATAGATTGGGGTGCCATGAGACTACGGTAGAGACGTGGGGTAACGGGATAGCGTAGTAACACAGAACACGGGATTTACCCAGGTTCGGTACGTCGCGACAGTACGGCGTACCTACTCCTGCACTTCTCACTATGTGGGACTAAAGCCCGTATAATAAGGTTACAATGTAAGAGAATAGATCCAGCTACTCGTCGAGGATGAACTTCCCGGCGAGTTGCGTAAGGCTTGAGCTTGAACCTAGAACCTTGGAACTAAAGGAACTTATGAAATCTATCTCCCGTCCGGCTTTATATAATAGCCGGATTAGGGCTTACAGAACCAGAAACCTAGAAGACTACGTTTTACTTGTAACTTGGAAAGTAAGGAATCCGTCTTCTCCTCCAAGCCAGATCACGCGGGCCGTGATCCGGGTTCTTCTAGAATCCGGCTTCTGCGCGTCGGACTACTGGGCCGCCCAATGGACCTAAGCCCATTACCATGTAGGCCACCCTGGTAGTCCGGCTCTTTTGTCTACCATCTTCTATACCCCTATTCAGTATATATCCGACAAGGACAAAAGACAACAGGACTCGAGCGCAAAGAAACCTAAGCATGCAGCTACGACATGAGGGCCAACAGGGTAAACAAACAACAGTTAATAGGAAGTGGAAGGAAAGGCTATATCATGGCTGCAAGGTAACATATAATGGGATCGAGACTCAAGCATCGAATCAAAGGCTAGCATAAGAACAACGGAAAGAATCGGTAACAAGTGAGGAAAGGCAACACGGATAGCAAGTGAGTATACTTGCCTGAGATCCAGCAAGGTAGAGGTACATCCGCAGAACTTGTCGTTACTCACATCATCTCAACGTCCTATCCGCGAAGAATCAACGAACTAAAAGAAACACCGGATGCAACAATTACTACTACGGCAAAAGATCCAGCATGATCCTATTTTATATGCATGACATGGCAAGATGCAACAGGGGAAAACAACTTAAGCAATTTAATCGGAGCCGGAGTACGGAGAAATAGGAATTGGTTCAAGTTGTTTAGCTAACCATCAAGTTAAATGTTGTTTAGCATGGAAAACAGTAAATAGGTGAGTTAAGCAATATTAAATGGAATAGGGCAACAATTGAATTAAATACCCCAACACATTCCATATTTATTTATTAGCTGAACATACATAACACTTGTCGAGACATCGTAGTAGTTTTCATAGACTGGGGTGCCATGAGACTACGGTAGAGACGTGGGGTAACGGGATAGCGTAGTAACACAGAACACGGGATTTACCCAGGTTCGGTACGTCGCGACAGTACGGCGTACCTACTCCTGCACTTCTCACTATGTGGGACTAAAGCCCGTATAATAAGGTTACAATGTAAGAGAATAGATCCAGCTACTCGTCGAGGATGAACTTCCCGGCGAGTTGCGTAAGGCTTGAGCTTGAACCTAGAACCTTGGAACTAAAGGAACTTATGAAATCTATCTCCCGTCCGGCTTTATATAATAGCCGGATTAGGGCTTACAGAACCAGAAACCTAGAAGACTACGTTTTACTTGTAACTTGGAAAGTAAGGAATCCGTCTTCTCCTCCAAGCCAGATCACGCGGGCCGTGATCCGGGTTCTTCTAGAATCCGGCTTCTGCGCGTCGGACTACTGGGCCGCCCAATGGACCTAAGCCCATTACCATGTAGGCCACCCTGGTAGTCCGGCTCTTTTGTCTACCATCTTCTATACCCCTATTCAGTATATATCCGACAGTAGCCCCCAGGAAGGATCAAAACTCTGAAACTCCGCCTTTCGTCAAATACATTTTGTCCGGGAAAACTTGATTCAGCAGTCTTGATTCTTTCTTCTTTCCTTTTGAAGGAGATGGTAACATAAAACTCGGAACTATGAAAATCCGGCTTTTCTTCTCGCGCTCCTTCGCGGAAAAGGAACTCGTGACATCAGCGCCTCAATCACGCTGACGCAAGCGCCGCTTGGTTTCACGCGGGAAACCCTGCAACGTATCTCTGACAGATTCTCACGAGAAACGAGGAGATAGCCATCATTCCTCTGTCGTTCCGTTTCCCGGATTTTCCGGCGAGCGACACGCGTCGAACATCCAACGGTCAAAAGAGCCGTTGGCGCGTATCTAGAGGTTTTCAGGCTATAAATAGCCGTCCTCGTCGTCATCGGAAATCTTTCCTCACTCCACACTGCCCACGCCATTGACGCAAACGCGAGCACGAGAGCAAGAACGAGACCTTGCCCCGACGAGCCCTTTGCACGCCGGAGCGCTCACTCGCCACCGAAAAAGATGGCCTCTCCGTCGTCCTCACCGGCTCGCGCCTCCATCGACGAGCTTTTGGGCGACCTAGATCCACAGCTGGGGTCGCCCAAGCATGCCGGCGGCGGGCCGGAAAAGACCACTGCATCCGCGGCGGGCGGAGGAAACGCTTCCGCCGCCGCGGACGTAGCGGGCCCAAGCGCCACGACAACCCCGCCGTTCGCACCTGAAACGGCGGAGGAGAAAATTGAGCTCCTTGGCGAGAAACTTGCCGCCGCGAAGGCCGCCGCCGCCGCCGCCGCCGGAGCAGACGAGGAAGAGGAAACTGCAGGCAACTGGAGTGCCTGCAGTATTCCCCCGGCTCTCCTTTCCAACTTGGAGAAGGAGGGCTTAGTTCTAAAAAAGAAGTGGCGGCTCCCGGAAGAGGAGACTGAACCCATGCCTCAAGAGGGCGAAAGGGTGCTTCTTACCTCCCACCTTCTACGAGGTATGGGGTTGCCACCTTCCTCTTTCTTCCTCCAGGTTCTGTCACACTACAGCATCCAACCTCATAACCTTCCTCCCAATTCTATTCTGTACATGGCCGGCTTCCAGGCCTTGTTCGAAGGTTACCTAGGAATAGAGCCTAGGTTAGATTTTTGGCTGTATTGCTTTGGGGTGAAGCGTAACTCTTCGGAGGGCGCACTCCCAAATTGCGGGACCATTTCCTTTACTCTTCGGAGATTCCGAGAGGATTGGTTCCCCAAAATCAAAACCTCAGAATCCGTCAAATTTTGGACGGGCTCTTTTTTCTATCATCCCGACGTGCCTTTTCCTAAAAAGGCCGTCGGGGTTCCACCTTTTGTGAACTCCGCCGCCGTTCCCCAGGATAACTGGGTAACAGAGGCCGTCCAAGTTCTGCCTCCAGATCTGCTAAGGATCAAGAGGCGCATCGCCAAGCTCACCTCCTCCAAACCTCCTTTGACCGGTATGGACACGGTCTTTTGCTGGCTGGATAGGCGGATTCAGCCATTAGCAAATCACGGAGGCCGTCTCCTGTGTGAATACACGGGAGCCAAGGATCCAATGCGGACAACCGACAAGGATTGGCCCGCAAAGGAACTTAGGCGGCGCATCAATCAGTTGGTCGCATCACGCGACCAATACACGGAGAGTCGGCCAATGTACACGGCCGACAACCCAGCTCCTAAGGTAAATTTTCCGTCATTTGAGTATAATCTCACTTCCTGGATAATCTACCTTTTGACTCTGATTGGTTTTTCCGACAGCTTGTGGATCTTCCAGACTCGGAGTTAGCCTCCGAGGCCGAGCTGGATGCGCTGCGCTCCGCCGCTACGGGTGGGCGCAAACGCAAGAAGATAATTTCTTCGGATGAAATTATCGACCTTGACGGAATCCCCGTCGCCACTTCCAGGTTATTTTCTTCTGGGTTTTTTCTTCTATGGGATCTTTTTCATCCATCTTCGGTGTTTTAACCTTTTCCGGGTTTTTGGTTTTTAGCCTACACCCCTCCAACTTGAAGCCGAGAAAGTTGAAGAAACTCAGAGCTTCTTCCAACCGAGGCGGCCAACCATCTCCCGCCGTCGCCCCGGACACGCCGCAGACAATGGCGGAAGAGCCTACTGCAGCCACCACCACCAAGCCCCCAGAGCCCAGCCAGCCCGTTGTGTCCGAGTCGGACACGAGGGAAAGGGCGGCTCCAGAGGTGGGGAAATCTTCTCGGACCTTCGACGAGGAAATCCCCACCTTTGACAAGGATTTTAAGGCTATAAATGACGGCTTGGACGCAGCCGGAAATCACTTCGCGGAATATGCGAAAGAATTCCAAGAAAACTTAGCAGGTTTGCAGCGCATGAGCCAGGTATGTAACTCTAGCCCCCAAGCATTAAACAAAATGCGTGCTTTTTTGCTTTGATGTTTTTTGTTAACCATACTTTTCCTTGCTTTTGTTTCAGCAAACCTCCGAGGCCATAAACCTGGAAGTTTTCAGGAAGCTCACCATCAAGAATAAAGAAGTTCGAAGTCTTCTTTCTATTCTTGAGGAGAAAGAGGCGGAGCTGGAATCATCTCAGCTCGCTTTGACAGAAACAAAAGGTAAGCTTTTTTCGTTTTGAAATTTCCGATTTAAGACTTTGTCTAAGTTTTTTCCCGAGGAAATTGATCAACTCGGATTTTCCCTTGCTTTTCAGCTGCCTTAGCTGAGGCTAAACAAGCAGCGGAAGATTCTGGCAACGCCGAAATTCTCCGCAATGAGAACATTGAGCTTCACAAGAATCTTGTGAAAGCTCAGCAAGACCTGGAAGCCAGCAACCTGGCTCTTGGAATGGCTAATTCCAAGGCTTCCGAACAGGCGGAGAAAGACAAATCCACCATTCAGGATTTGACTGAAGCTCTGAACCTTCGCCTGGAGGAAGTTTCCGAGATCGACAAGCTCATCGGTAAATTTCTTACCCTTTTCCTCATCTTTCCATGTTTTGCTTTCTCTGTTTGTCTGCTTAACCCTTTTGTATGTTTTATTGGATCAAACAGGAGACACCCCAGATGGCACTCGGGCTGCAGGCATCCGAGCTTTCGGGGAGACATGGAATTTGGTGAAGGCTGCTGCAACGCAGTTAGTAGGCAAGTTTCTTCCCGATAAATCTGGGGAATGCTCGGAGGTTGAAAAACTTCCGGGTATCATCATGGAGGTGGCGGAGTCCAAGGAGTCTATTCTCCGCTCCGCTGCACGGGGTGGTGCGCGCATGGCCTTAGGCCTTATGCGCATGCACTATCCTAGTGCCAAATCCTGGCGTGTGGCCACCGGTGTCCCTCAGGGATACACGGATGCGCAACGATCCACCATTTTTGGTGAAGTTAAGGGCCACGCCACCCAGATTGCCGCCATGGTAAATGTCGCCGTCAACTATCCAGAAGAGGAAGCTCCTCCAATCCCCGATGAAGAAAGCAGCGAGGAGGAGTCGGATTCTTGAAGGGTTACCTGGAACCTGGATAGAAAAATTAGACAATAGGAGCATTACTGTTCTTTCATTTGTAATCCAAAATGTAATGCTTCTTATGTATTAATGAAAATTCCGCCTTTTGCAGTTTAAACTATGAAATTACTTTGCAAGTTGTTTAGATCATTCCTTTATCTTCTAAGTTCTCTGGTGTATATGCTTTAACTGTCCTTAGTGTTTGAAATGGCTCAAATAGCATTATGAATCGTTATGCCGAGTAACTGGGGACGAACCAATCAGTTTTGAAACTCGGAAACATGAATCATGCTAAAGGCATTTTTACTAACTAGTTCCAGTAACCCAGCGTACACACAATCAGATAAGACTTAGAGAAACAAGGAAAGTTTTAAGTGAAACTTGGGCACGCAGGCAATTCAAGTTTCCTTTAGCCGTTAAAAGGCTGAAAAATCATTCAGTTATGTAACGCCGAGTACGCAAGCACAATTCGGGTTAACGTTGAGAAATTTGTAAGATCATTGGGAAATAGATGAGGCGGAAACACTTTGCACTTATAAGAAATATGGATGACAGCATTCCGACAAATTTATTTCATGATCTCAAAAGATGTTTACATAGATTTGAACTAAGTACAGAAGGGGACATAACTTGCTAGACGTTCCCAGGCTTCCGCAATCCACTTGACCTTGTCGAACTTCTCCAGCAATTTGTGAAATGGTAAGGTTTTAGCCCCCAGCCAACTAAGAAATCTTTTTATGGCTGTGGCGGAACCCGGCAATTCTGGGACATCTTTTTCACACGTAAATTCTGAGATGTTCGAGATTGCCTTAATCTTTTCCGGGTTAACTTCTATTCCTCTATGAGAAACGATGAAACCCAGAAGTTTTCCTGAGGGAACCCCGAATACGCACTTAGATGGATTCAACTTCATCTTGTAAGTGCGCAAGTTTTCGAAAGTTTCTCGCAAATCCTCAAGGAGTGTATCTTTTTCCTTGGTTACGACAGCAATATCGTCCACGTAAACATGGACGTTTCTGCCAATCTGACTATGCAAACAACGTTGCATGCAACGCTGGTAGGTTGCACCTGCGTTCTTCAGGCCAAAAGGCATGGTTACATAGTAATACGTCCCGTACGGGGTTATAAAAGAAGTCTTGATTTGATCTTCCTTTTTCATGCGTATTTGGTGGTACCCGGAGTATGCATCCAAAAAGCATAAAAGCTCGGAGCCTGCAGTGGCATCTATTATTTGGTCGATTCGCGGCAGTGCGAACCTATCTTTCGGACATAACTTGTTCAATCCTGTGTAATCTATACACATTCTGAGGGCAGTTGTGTCTTTCTTCGGTACTAATACCGGATTTGCGGACCAGTCAGTATGGATTACTTCCTTGATAAAATCCGCTGCTAAAAGCCGGATAATTTCCTTGCCAATAGCCTTCCGTCTTCTTCCGTCAAATCGACAGAGACCTTGTTTGACGGGTTTTGATCCGGGAATAACCTTGAGTTGGTGCTCAGCAAGTTCCCTGGGTACGCCTGGCATGTCAGCTGGACACCAGGCAAAAATATCCCAGTTCTCACGGAGGAACTTGATGAGCTCGCCTTCCTATTTGTCGGTCATCCCAGTCCCTACAACGACGAATTTTGTCGGATCTTTGGGATCTAGGATTACCTGTCTTGTATTCTCGGATGCCTTGAAGCTATCTGTTGGCTTCCGAGTTTCTTTTCCTGCCGGCATTTCTTTCGGCGATACCTCCTTGGCTAACTCCTTCAGTTCTTCCTGAGCTATAACTCTTTGAGCGCAAAGGGCGTTTTGCTTCTCCAACTCGTTTGCCAGCTTGAAATCACCGGCAATTGTGATTACTCCTCCTTTGGGTCCTGGCATCTTCAGCTTGTTGTAGATATAGCAAGATCTTGCCATAAACTTGGCGAAAGCCGGACGTCCGAGTATTGCGTGATACACGCTCTCGAACGGCACAACTTCGAAGGATACTTTTTCCTGCCGGAAGTGATCTTTATCTCCGAAGGTGACATCTAGGGAAATTTCTCCTAGGGATCGTGCTTGCCTGCCAGGAACGATGCCATGGAAGCGTATATTGCTGTAATTGAGCTGGGACTCGGATATCTTCAAGTGCTTCAGTGTATCCAGGTACATTATATTGATGCTGGATCCTCCGTCCATCAGCACTCTTCTTAGCCTAGTGTTTTGAACAATAGGGCTTACAACAAGAGCTTGTGTGCCGGGTTCAGGGATATTTCCGGGATGATCTGACTGATCCCAGATTATCGGTGTGTTGGAGTACTTCAAGAATTTTGGGGTTGCAGGAACAACCGCGTTTATTTCTCGAAGTGTCCTTTTGGCCACCTTTGCTGACGGGGTTGCTAGGAAAGTTAACATTGCTTCTCTGTCAACTCTCGGAAATTTGGGTTCGCCTTTTCGCTGCTGTTCCTGGATTTTGTCGTCAGTGTCCGATTCACTGTCTTCTTTTTCAGCTTCTGGCTTTTGTTTGGCAGGTTTCCTTTTGGAACCCTTCCCTTTATTTCCGGATCCTGCATTGCCTTTCATATGCTTGTTTAGCCGGCATTGCGCGTTTGTGTGGGTTGGTTTCCCAAACTGAGAGTGGTGGACGCAGGGTTCCGACTTGATTCTCTCCCATTCTTCAGGAGTGTAATTGATGGGATCCGGACTGCGGCCTTTCCACTTGTTTCCTTTTTCTCCTCCAAAGGCTAAGTTAACCTCCTTGGGCTTTGTTGTTGACTCCGGAGTTCCTTTTTTATTAGAACGAGGTGTTTTCTTGGCCAGTATCAGTGACTCAATATTGCCTCCTCTTGCTCTAATATCATCTTCGGCTGCAGCATGCTCATTAGCGGTTGTAAGCATAGATCCGAGATCTTTGTGCTTTTTAGAACCAACCATGAACGGTACAAGTCCGGGTTTTAGGCCATTGACGAAAGCATGCATTGCTTGTACGTCAGTTACTCCAGAGCAACTATTCTTCATCGCAGTCCATCTGGAGATGAAATCCACGTATGGTTCGTCTTCAAATTGGGTGCAACGGTTCAGCTGGTTGATGCTATTTGGGCGTTTGTATGCTCCCCTAAAATGCTGGGTAAATACTCTCGCCATATCATCCCAACTGTCGACAGTTCTTGATGGTAAACCATTAATCCAATCTCTGGCTCCGTCTAGCAACATTAGGGGAAGAAACTTGACAGCTTCCAGGTCTGTCCCGTTGTTGATCTGGACGGCTGTGTAATAATCTGAAAGCCAGGTATCCGGGTTTGTACTGCCGGTATATTTTTGGTAGGTTGGACCAACTTTGGCGAAGCCAGAATGCAGGGTTATCCTTCGGATCCTGTCAGTAAAACACTTAGGACCAAAGTATAGATCATCCTTTTCTGCTCTATCAATATGTGCAGAATATCTCCCGGCTGAATGGACAGAAGGGGATCTGCTCCTTTCTTTTCCATTGTTACGCGGACGCGTTTTTCCGAGGTTATCTCTATCTCTTCCGTTGTCACGCCCTCTGGGATTAGGTGGAGTCCTGCTCCTGTACCTTTCCTTATCTTTAGGCGGTGTCCGAGATCTTTCACGTCTGTGAGGTGTATCGTATCTTCCAGCTTTTTCAGCTGGGTTTCTCGGAGGTGGCATTATTTTGCCGTCATTCCGGTGTTTGTCTTCCCGATCGTGTGGTTTATACCCATCTTTCGGGAGATGAGGTCCGGTTCTAGACGCTGCGTCCCGGTTGTCGGGGTTTTTCTTGTCTTTTCTCGGATCCTCTTTTTTATCCGAATCTCCGGGTTCTTCCGGTCCAGGTGCTCCAGCAGCGCAAGTAACAGTTTTGCAGAGGGCGGAATTATCATGCAGCCTCCCTGATCGCTCTTGTCCTCGCTGTTGCTGCTGTAATGCTTTTCCTAGGAAAGCATACACCCCTTGGAGTTTTTCCCCGTTGGAGTACAGATCATTGTTCAGGATGGCGAACGCTGCTTCCGCGTTTTCTGCCGCGGTTTTGTATATTGGCTCGCCCTTGGCATCTTTGCCGTTTAACTGCTTTTGCCAAGATGGGTTATAGAACCTTTCTTTCGGCGGCAGTTCTTCCGGTTTTGCAATTCCGGGTAACCTAGTAGGTTTTAAGGCAGATCTATGCTTTCTCCCGTACTCCTCTATTTCTTCCTTCATGATTTTGATGTCATTATGGGTTTGTTGGAGATGTTGCCGAGATCTAAGCAGATGTTGCTGTTGCCGTTGGAAAGCTTGTCTCCTGGCTTCCAGCATCTCAGGGGGTTCATTGGGTCCCACTGGAGTTTGTAATAGTTCTTGCTCTTCCAGTTCTGTCATTGGCGGAGCAGTGATTTCCTTAGATTTCTTTTCCATAGGCTTTGTGCCACTAATATCTCCAACTTCCAGGTTTTCATCAGCGAGATCGGCTGACTTTTTCTTCCGGAGTTTGTACTGGAGTTTTTTAGAAGCACGGTGCTTTTTCTTGGAAGACGGAGGTTTTTTGACAGGTTCATCCTCTGTCATCTCCTTGACGTTAGGAAATATCGGAGAAGTTTCTCCGTCTTCCCTCTCTTCTGCTGGCGGAGGGGTTTTAGGGCTTTCCTGGCTATCGGCACCCGTTGTATCAGCTGGTTTTGCCATTAGCACTTCATGGAACCCTTCTTGAAAGGACTTAACTTTTCTTACGAAGGCCTCATCGTCTTCGTCTTCGGATTCGAAGTTATCCGATCCGGTTTCCGACTCCAATCTCGCCTCAATGGCGGCAAGCACGGACTCTGTTTCCGAGTTCATCGTCTGGTTGACGGATATCGGATCTTCCGTCTCTGTGACGGGTATTGGTTCTTCCGTCTCTGTGACGGGTGTAATGTTGTTATCTGCCTCTTGCACGGGATTTCCGTCATCCGTGTTTTCAGCGATCTCGGATTGCACCATGCCGATAAAGTGCGTACCACTGTTTTGTCGGCGATCTGAGCAAAATCCGGCATCATAGTCGTCTTCGACTGGGTATAGGGCGGGTGGGAAATAATTGCTTTCACCGCAAAACCCCATTGCTTCCGCGGTTAATCCGATAAAGATGTTAGCAGATCCAATCGGTAAAACGCAGGCACTTACCAGGTGGTTTTGCGCCGGTATGTAGGATCCGTTGTCGAGGAAGCGCCCGACGTCGTCGTCGAATTCCAAGCTTCCGACAGTGATCGATCTTCCAATTCCGCCTAGTATCCCAGATCGGAACTTCACGCCTGACGTCGTTTGCCCCACGGTGGGCGCCAACTGTCGAGACATCGTAGTAGTTTTCATAGACTGGGGTGCCATGAGACTACGGTAGAGACGTGGGGTAACGGGATAGCGTAGTAACACAGAACACGGGATTTACCCAGGTTCGGTACGTCGCGACAGTACGGCGTACCTACTCCTGCACTTCTCACTATGTGGGACTAAAGCCCGTATAATAAGGTTACAATGTAAGAGAATAGATCCAGCTACTCGTCGAGGATGAACTTCCCGGCGAGTTGCGTAAGGCTTGAGCTTGAACCTAGAACCTTGGAACTAAAGGAACTTATGAAATCTATCTCCCGTCCGGCTTTATATAATAGCCGGATTAGGGCTTACAGAACCAGAAACCTAGAAGACTACGTTTTACTTGTAACTTGGAAAGTAAGGAATCCGTCTTCTCCTCCAAGCCAGATCACGCGGGCCGTGATCCGGGTTCTTCTAGAATCCGGCTTCTGCGCGTCGGACTACTGGGCCGCCCAATGGACCTAAGCCCATTACCATGTAGGCCACCCTGGTAGTCCGGCTCTTTTGTCTACCATCTTCTATACCCCTATTCAGTATATATCCGACAACACTACTACAAATGCAACATGCAAGGTGCAAACATGAACATAGATGGCATGAACAGATTAAGTGCATTTTTCTGGTATGAAAACATATTTTATTTGTTGGATTTGGATTTTAGATGAGCAAGTTATTAAATTGACAATTTTAAATGCATTAATTAAGAAATAGTTGTTTTCAGCAATTTAAATTATTCAAAACAGAAAACAAGGTTGATATTTGCAAAGTTTAGAGAATTTTGATTGGAAAACATATTTTACTTTTCAAATTTGGAGTTAAAATGAATTAGTTATGATTTATGCAATTAAACAATTTAAATTGAGCCGGAAGCCCAACATTTAATTTAGGAGGTTCGAGTTATTTATGTACCCACAAAAATGCAATGCAACACATGAATGAGATGCAATTTTAATTATAGTTGATATGTTATAGAAAATAGGGCATAGGTATAGGGGTTTGGGTTTGGGGTTCGCACGTTGGAAAGAGGATCGCCGGGGTCAACGCCGGAACTTCGGAACGTGGAGGAAGTAGACGAAGAAGAGGAAGTAGACGAAGTCGTCGTAGGAGGGGAAGTAGACATTCCGTTGTCGATGTAGTCGAAGTCGATGTCTTCGGGTCATAGAGGAAGTAGTCGACGTAGGCGTGGTAGTGGAAGTAGTCGACGTCGTGGACGTAGTCGTTCCAGGGTCATCGTCATGGAGGTAGTCGTTCACGCCGTAGAGGAAGTAGTCGTTCTCGAATCACGCGGTCATCGTCGTCGAAGTAGTCGTAGTAGTCGTGGGCGATCCGCAACATCGTTGTCTTCGAGGTTGGTGGCGGACATGTCGGTCCCGATCTTCACGGCACGCACGAAGGCGGCCAACGCAAAGAGAACACGACGAAGGCGATGTAGTCGTTCACAGTTCGTCGAGGGAGTAGTCGTGGTCGAGGTGCTTGTCGCATCGGGTAGTAATCTTGGCGGTTCCGGTGCTCGGACTTGGCGACGAAGTACGGGTTGGGGTCGATCTTGTCGCCGGGAATTTTTGTCGGGGTCACCTAGACGCGCCCAAAAGCGGCCACCACAAAGCCGAAGCGACAACGGGCATGGCGCACAGCCACGGGAGCAACACAGATAGGCGGCGGGACACCGAGGCCCTTGCGGTCATTTCGTCAAACACTTGTCGGCCGGTGCAAGGCCAGGGCGGAGAACGAGCCTGCGGGCGCGTCTGCTCGGGAGGAGGCGAGGTCGAGGCGTGGGAGCTGCTGTCGGATTTCCTTGCGTTCCACCGGTGGAACCCGCGGGTGGCCAAGTGCCGCCGCGTGTCCGGCGTGCCGCGCGCGCCTGGGTGCGTGCGCTACTGCGAGGGCGAGCGACGGGAGGCTCCTGGTGGCTCTCCTCTGCGTCGAAGGGAGGGGAAAGGGGAGGCGACGGCCGGCGCTGGAGGGCAGCCGTGGTGGTGCTGGGCGCGGGGCGCTGCCCTTGTCGACGGGGACGGCGCCGGGGTGGAGCTCGGCGACGGGAAGAGGAGGGCGGAGGGAGCTCGGTCGCAGGGAAGAGGAAGGGAGGCGCCGGCGACGGGGGCGCAGCAGCGGCGACGCCATGGAAAGGGAGGCGGAGGTGGGAGGCGACCGGCGGCGGGGCATGGCCTCCTGGCCATGGCGAGCGAGGAAGGCTGGCGGCGCTCGCTCGGGAGGAGGCAGGAGATTGGGGCTGGGGTTCGATCGATGGATTCCTTCTTTTTTTTTCTTCTTCCGTACGGTGTGCGTGCGTTGCGTGCGCCTGGGTGTCGTGTGCGTGTGGTGTTGTGTGTGTTGCGTGCGTGCGTGGGCTCTGTATGGATTAGGTGTGGTGTTGTGTGCGTGCGTGAGTGCAGCCTGGGTGCGTGAGGGTGTGTGCGTTAGGTGTACGTGTGGAGTTAGGTGGGCTAGGGTTTGGTGGTGGGCTGGCCTGGTTAGGCTGGCCTGCCACCCAAAATATTTTTTTTTTGTTTATTTATTTTTCAGGTAATAAGAGAAGTGATTTAGGGATTTAGAAAAGAGATTTTTAACCATTAAAAATATTGTAGAAAATAGTTTTATCGATGCCATGTGATATGATGCATGACGATGCAAAAGAGAAAACAACAACCAAGACTAATTAAGGAAAAACCCCGGGCGTTACAGCCGACACCACTAACAAGGGGATTGCGCCCTCGCAATCCACCAAAGCCAAGAGAGAGGAAGAAGCCGGACTATCGAGTCTTCGTGCTCCACGTGAATCTTCTCGACACCACTAACAAGAGATTCTTGCTCGGAGTGGCGACGATGTTCTTCCACCAGGAATCTTCCGATGATCGAACCTATTAGGTTAAGGGCTCAGAAAACGTCCACCCACGTAGGATCCTAACACTTTGAAAGATTGAGTACGAGAGTAGACTCCAAAACAAATAAGATGGAAGGGGAAATAGAATAGAGATAAGGAGAAAACAAGAATCCTATTGAGATGTTTTCCAAAATAGTTTAGCAGAAATAGTTTTTGACACTCTAGAATCAACGACCGTTAGCGAGGTTATCCTACAGGCTTTGCGGACCCGTTGCTTCGATAACCATTCGTATCAAAACAATATCGGGAATCGGAAACCATGCTCTGATACCATTTGTGACGCCCCGGGATCGGGCACTATGCAGATTTCAGCATTCCCGCCAAATCCGCATAATAACCGATTCCAGGTTGCCACTTGTGATAACATTACAACAGTTCACGAATAATCCACAACAACAGAAGAGATTTATACAAGACGACTCAAACGAGTCGAGAATACAACTGATACAACACAAAGATCCAAATACCAGCGGAAGAAACAACATAGCATCCGGCTACGGACAAGATACAAATTGGACTAAGAGTCCTGAAGATAACCGAGAGCGTCCAATCCCTGCCCAGGCCAAGCCGAAGGGATTCCCAAGCTAACGTCGTCAGACTTCAAACCTGTTGACTGCAATGTTGAATATGCAGCCACGAAAATGAATTCGTGGGTCAGTACGGTTAAGTACTGGCAAGGGGATAAAAACCCATACTCACAAAATACCGGCGTAACCAGTCATCACAAGATACAAATACTTTGGGTTCAACGGAAAGGAAGGGATTATTGCAAAGAAGCGGCAGCGGGCTGCACTAACCAACTACAGAAACACACTACAACTTCCGGCTAACAGAAAGAAGATAAGATCGCGTATTGTAACCAACTGAAAGAAACTCCAAACAAACCCATCCAATGTTACCCCCTACTAAGGAAGCAACCCAAGGATTACTCACACAGTTGATTAGGGTGAAGTCAGGTTATTGTGACAATAAACCTATTACTAGTCAAGATTAGCATTAGTTAGGTGTAAGTTGTTCTGAGTACTTGTTAGCCAGTACTTTCACCAAGTCGTCACATAACCGCGGACAACACGGCTTCTCGAGAAGATTTATCCCTGCAGGGTGTGCTCCAGTACCCGTACACACTCGAGCCACCAACTAAAACTCAGGTTGGCTCGACACGACCCAAACCGTCTCTACAACCCATCCTAGGAGCCACGGAGCTATAAGGTCCCAGCCACGCAGCCGAATACTCAGCGCAGGTGTGCAAAACTCCCGCAGGACACAACACCCTGGCACTACAGGCCTCGCCCTATATGCATCATCATCATCATCAGTAACCATGGGTGATCAACCCATTATGCAAGGAGCAAATGGAACACCCGAACTAAGTGTGGCAATTCGGACAAGCTGCAGATCAGGTCTAAGTCGAGGGGGGTTCCATACCACCACCCGGATGCGGTGAGCACGCTCATCATGGATCAGTAGACAAGACTCTTTTCCTAATTAAGTTCGACACTAGCAGGCTTCAAAACCCTAACCCGGGCCTCCTGCCGGTGCCTTAACATCAAATTATTATTGCCCAAAACATTAACATGTTGTTGATTGAATTGAAACCCAACTATCAACTAAACAGGTGATAGGACAAAAGACAACAGGACTCGAGCGCAAAGAAACCTAAGCATGCAGCTACGACATGAGGGCCAACAGGGTAAACAAACAACGGTTAATAGGAAGTGGAAGGAAAGGCTATATCATGGCTGCAAGGTAACATATAATGGGATCGAGACTCAAGCATCGAATCAAAGGCTAGCATAAGAACAACGGAAAGAATCGGTAACAAGTGAGGAAAGACAAAACGGATAGCAAGTGAGTATACTTGCCTGAGATCCAGCAAGGTAGAGGTACATCCGCAGAACTTGTCGTTGCTCACATCATCTCAACGTCCTATCCGCGAAGAATCAACGAACTAAAAGAAACACCGGATGCAACAATTACTACTACGGCAAAAGATCCAGCATGATCCTATTTTATATGCATGACATGGCAAGATGCAACAGGGGAAAACAACTTAATCAATTTAATCGGAGCCGGAGTACGGAGAAATAGGAATTGGTTCAAGTTGTTTAGCTAACCATCAAGTTAAATGTTGTTTAGCATGGAAAACAGTAAATAGGTGAGTTAAGCAATATTAAATGGAATAGGGCAACAATTGAATTAAATACCCCAACACATTCCATATTTATTTATTAGCTGAACATACATAACACTACTACAAATGCAACATGCAAGGTGCAAACATGAACATGGATGGCATGAACAGATTAAGTGCATTTTTCTGGTATGAAAACATATTTTATTTGTTGGATTTGGATTTTAGATGAGCAAGTTATTAAATTGACAATTTTAAATGCATTAATTAAGAAATAGTTGTTTTCAGCAATTTAAATTATTCAAAACAGAAAACAAAGTTGATATTTGCAAAGTTTAGAGAATTTTGATTGGAAAACATATTTTACTTTTTAAATTTGGAGTTAAAATGAATTAGTTATGATTTATGCAATTAAACAATTTAAATTGAGCCGGAAGCCCAACATTTAATTTAGGAGGTTCGAGTTATTTATGTACCCACAAAAATGCAATGCAACACATGAATGAGATGCAATTTTAATTATAGTTGATATGTTATAGAAAATAGGGCATATGTATAGGGGTTTGGGTTTGGGGTTCGCACGTTGGAAAGAGGATCGCCGGGGTCAACGCCGGAACTTCGGAACGTGGAGGAAGTAGACGAAGAAGAGGAAGTAGACGAAGTCGTCGTAGGAGGGGAAGTAGACATTCCGTTGTCGATGTAGTCGAAGTCGATGTCTTCGGGTCATAGAGGAAGTAGTCGACGTAGGCGTGGTAGTGGAAGTAGTCGACGTCGTGGACGTAGTCGTTCCAGGGTCATCGTCATGGAGGTAGTCGTTCACGCCGTAGAGGAAGTAGTCGTTCTCGAATCACGCGGTCATCGTCGTCGAAGTAGTCGTAGTAGTCGTGGGCGATCCGCAACATCGTTGTCTTCGAGGTTGGTGGCGGACATGTCGGTCCCGATCTTCACGGCACGCACGAAGGCGGCCAACGCAAAGCGAACACGACGAAGGCGATGTAGTCGTTCACAGTTCGTCGAGGGAGTAGTCGTGGTCGAGGTGCTTGTCGCATCGGGTAGTAATCTTGGCGGTTCCGGTGCTCGGACTTGGCGACGAAGTACGGGTTGGGGTCGATCTTGTCGCCGGGAATTTTTGTCGGGGTCACCTAGACGCGCCCAAAAGCGGCCACCACAAAGCCGAAGCGACAACGGGCATGGCGCACAGCCACGGGAGCAACACAGATAGGCGGCGGGACACCGAGGCCCTTGCGGTCATTTCGTCAAACACTTGTCGGCCGGTGCAAGGCCAGGGCGGAGAACGAGCCTGCGGGCGCGTCTGCTCGGGAGGAGGCGAGGTCGAGGCGTGGGAGCTGCTGTCGGATTTCCTTGCGTTCCACCGGTGGAACCCGCGGGTGGCCAAGTGCCGCCGCGTGTCCGGCGTGCCGCGCGCGCCTGGGTGCGTGCGCTACTGCGAGGGCGAGCGACGGGAGGCTCCTGGTGGCTCTCCTCTGCGTCGAAGGGAGGGGAAAGGGGAGGCGACGGCCGGCGCTGGAGGGCAGCCGTGGTGGTGCTGGGCGCGGGGCGCTGCCCTTGTCGACGGGGACGGCGCCGGGGTGGAGCTCGGCGACGGGAAGAGGAGGGCGGAGGGAGCTCGGTCGCAGGGAAGAGGAAGGGAGGCGCCGGCGACGGGGGCGCAGCAGCGGCGACGCCATGGAAAGGGAGGCGGAGGTGGGAGGCGACCGGCGGCGGGGCATGGCCTCCTGGCCATGGCGAGCGAGGAAGGCTGGCGGCGCTCGCTCGGGAGGAGGCAGGAGATTGGGGCTGGGGTTCGATCGATGGATTCCTTCTTTTTTTTTCTTCTTCCGTGGGGTGTGCGTGCGTTGCGTGCGCCTGGGTGTCGTGTGCGTGTGGTGTTGTGTGTGTTGCGTGCGTGCGTGGGCTCTGTATGGATTAGGTGTGGTGTTGTGTGCGTGCGTGAGTGCAGCCTGGGTGCGTGAGGGTGTGTGCGTTAGGTGTACGTGTGGAGTTAGGTGGGCTAGGGTTTGGTGGTGGGCTGGCCTGGTTAGGCTGGCCTGCCACCCAAAATATTTTTTTTTTGTTTATTTATTTTTCAGGTAATAAGAGAAGTGATTTAGGGATTTAGAAAAGAGATTTTTAACCATTAAAAATATTGTAGAAAATAGTTTTATCGATGCCATGTGATATGATGCATGACGATGCAAAAGAGAAAACAACAACCAAGACTAATTAAGGAAAAACCCCGGGCGTTACATCAAGATCAAGGTAGCTCCAGCGTCTAAGATCTCAGCAGGTGGATCACCGCGAGTCGGAGGAAAGTTCTGGGCCTTGGAGGATCTAGATCCCGAGGTTTCGGACGCGGGTGAGGACACCGATCTCACAAAGGTGAGTTCGTCTTATTTGCTTGAATGTCTAACACCGGATCAAGTGTCTGGTTCGGTGCTCGGTTCTGATCAACGCAGGTACACGAAGAAGATGGCGAAACGGAGTCTTCAACGGAGATGCGCCTTGGAATGCTCGTCGCCGATCTCGCCGGTGGATTCGACGCCGACGAAATCTGCGCGTATCAAGGTATTGAAACTCCCTCCGTTCCCCCTTCCTCTTTTCCTCCTGAGGAAAGCCCCTTCCCGTGGGTGGAAGTTCGCCGCCGGCGAATCTCGACTGCGAGCGGGAGTTTGAACCTCGAGGTGCGTGATCGCCGTTGTGGTCTGAATCGCAGTGGGTCGGGCCAGCGGAAAGGACCAATCGCCGATCGGTCTGGCTGCATGGGCCATGCACGAGTCGGTCGCGTTTGTACGAAGGGAAAGGTTCCGCCCGAGTCCAGACTACGTCGGTTTCTAGGGTTCTCCTGGAAACGCTCTACTGCCGCGAGTGCTGAGATCGTCATGGCGAATAGAGGAGGTGGCCGAGCCGGGGGGGAGTTCGCCGCTGCTGGTCGCGGTGGAGCTCAACCACGGATCCTGGAGGCTGGTGAAGGTAGCGGGACGGCGGGGATTCCTTCGATCACCGTCGGCACCATTGCTGGGGGGCCGGTGCAGGATGCGGCCGCGGTTGCTGGACAGCGGCAGGGAGTTTTTGCTTTTAATGCTGGGCGAGGCAACAATGTTTACCGAGGGAATCATCATCAAGGGGGATACAGAGGAAGGCAGCGCTATGAACAACAGGGAAGAGGTCCGTTTGGCCGTGGCCGCGGCGGATACCAGGGACAACGCCAATACCCGAGGCAGGTGCAACAAAGATACATCCCAGTGGTACCTGCGCAGGGAGTAGGAAGTAACCAGCAAGGGGCTCATGATGTGCAAGTGAGGCAACCTGCTGTGGTTGCCACCGTGGCTGCACAAGCTTCTTCTGCGGGTGGTAATGGTGCTTTGGGTGCTGGTAATGGGCTAGTGCAGCAACATAACGTGCAGCGAGTAACTGCTCAGCAGGTGGCTATGGCAGTTGCGAGTGCGGCTCCGAAGAAGAACAAGGTTGATCAGATGAAATACTTTAGGTGTGGGGTAGCAGGCCATCTTCTGAACGACTGCCCTGCTCCTATCTGTGAAATCTGCAAGTCTGTCGAGCATGTGACTAATAATTGTCCCCTGTTGTTAGCTCCAAAACCACATCCAATTATGTATGGATATGCTCATGATGAGTTGACTTTCTTTGGACTGCCATTGTCGGAGCATTACAAACCAAAGGTGATAAATGCAAAAATGGCATCAATTGTGGTGTCAAAGGGGGAGATGACTATCCCACAGATTATCACTCAGTTGCAGAGGTTGGTGCCTACGGAGAATTTCATTTGGCGTGTGTCTCAGGAGGGACATAATGTTTTCAAGGTACAATTTCCATCAAAAGTTGAACTAGACCGTTTAAAAATCTTTGGTGCTTTTCGTGTGCCGAGAAGTGATTGTGAGATGGTCTTTGATTCTTGGACACGGAGGATTAAGCCTATTGAGACACTCCCGGAGTTTTGGGTCCGTGTTTCTGGTGTCCCTGAAGATCGTTTGGAGGATTTTTTGGCTCTTTGGTCCATTGGGTTTATGCTTGGTAAAACATCAAAGGTGGACATGGCTTATACTAGGACACATGGTGTTCTTCGTATTAGGGTGGGCTGCCTTGATTACACGAAAATCCCACACAATTATCCGATGTTTATTCATGGTGGCATTTATGAGCTTATCTTTGAGGTGGAGGGAGAGGATGTTTCGGTTGAGGAGGATGTGGAGATGACCGATCCTAATGTGGACAAAGATGATGATGATGGGATTCTTGATGATTTTACCGATGCCCTAGCTAACACCTCACTCAACAACTCTAGTGCTAACGAGAGTAAGACTGATGAGCCTATGTTGGATACTCAGAATACTAGTTCTAATGGGCCAGGGGGTGCTGTTGCAAGGAAAACCGGGGTGGTATTCTCTCCTTCGGTTCTGAAATCTTTCCAACGTGCTCGTGATGAGTTGAGGTCTATTTTTGTACACTCGGTTGACAAGGAAGAGGAGGGGCCGGTGGATGTTTCTACGGGTACTCATGCTGAGACCGTGCGTGTTGCTTTGGACACGGAAGTACGTGTTGTGACGTACACGCATGCCGCGGAAAAACTGTCAGCTCCTTCACCATTGATATCCGTTCCTCCTGGTTCACCGACGGCAGAAACATCTCTGCCGGCTGCCTGTTCTGTGCGTGTTTCTGCTGCCCGGCAGCGGAATTCGCCAGTTTCCCTGTCGTGGGCTGCTGCGGTAACGCCAACTGCTGTTGCCGCATCGCCAAATGCGGCGATTTCTCTGTCGTCGCTGCCGTGTGCACAGCCACGGTCTTCTTGCATGGAAGGGATGGAGGGCTTGACAATGGCAGATCAAGCCATGCATGAGCAGCAGGGACGAGGGGTGGATGACGAGCATGCTGATGCTCGTGTGATCAGCTTGGCGCCAACCTTGTCGGTACGGATCCCAAATAGTTCGGTGACTATGACTCCAAAGAAGATGACTGCAGCTATACCGGAGGGGGACATGACACATGGTGCCTATGTGTCTACACCACTATCCAAAAATGTGGGACCTTCAAAGGAGGAGGTCGTGGCGTTCGGTGGTATACAGGAGCCTGAGAGTGCGGGTCTTTGTTCGAGTGCACGGTTGCGCGCACAACCTGACGCCGACACACCTGTCTCGGAGAGGGCTGCTCGGATTGCGGCGCAACGAGACATCCACTTCTCAGGTAATTTACCGCGTTCTTTTACATTAATGCCCACTGTTCATATTGTTGATTTCGCATCTAAATTAGGTGTGTCTTTGGGTAACAATAGTTCGGATATCATTGAGTCTGTTAATTCTATTAAGAAATTAAAAACTGCTAGACAATTAGTTTTTCTTGAAAATAATCTTAATGCGGAGTCCAATGAGATAGCGGTGCCTATGTCTTCATCACTGGATGAGGAGGCCCATGAAGTAGAGGATGAGGGGTTAGGGGATTTGGAAACTTTATCACATTATGTGAAGACCACACGATCCCGTAAAAAGAAGGGTAGTGCATCCTCTAAACCCAAAAGAAGAAGTACTCGGTTAAAAGCTATTAGTCATAATAATTAATCAATGAAAGGGGTTTTTTGGAATACTGATGGATTTGGAGATATTGCTAAGCATTTAACTGTCAATGAGATGGTTAGAGATCTGCAGCTGGACTTTGTTGCTGTCTTGGAAACTGGTAGGTCTAGTTTCGAGCAACGTTTGTTATCTCATTTATCAGGGGGTCGTGATTTTGGTTGGCATTGTTTACCACCACAGGGGAGATCAGGAGGGATACTAGTTGGTTTTAACAATGCCATTCTAACTGTTCAGAAAGTGGTTGCGGGGGATTTTTCTGTTAAATTTCACCTACGAACCAAGGAAGATGGTTTCCTTTGGGCATTGGTAGTAGTTTATGGGGCTGCTCAAGATGATAAAAAACCAGTTTTCCTTTCCGAATTGGTCAGGATTTGTGATAGTGAGTCTCGTCCTATGGTGGTAGGGGGAGATTTCAACATAATGAGGAGACCGAATGAAAAGAGTAGTGACAATTTTAATACACGATGGCCGTCTATTTTTAATGCCATTATTGAGAGTTTAGATCTAAAAGAGTTAGAAATGTCTGGAAGACAATACACTTGGGTTAGTAGACGAGAGGTAACTACATATGAGAAGTTAGATCGTGTACTAGCAAGTGTTGAATGGGAGCAGAAATTTCCACTTGTTTCGGTTCAGGCTTTGTCCAGGACTGGCTCTGATCATGTTCCCTTGTTATTGGACTCAGGGAATTCGGTTCACAAAGGAAACAAATCCACATTTTCGTTTGAGTTATCTTGGCTTAGACAGGATGGATTTTGTGATATGGTTAAAAAAGAGTGTGTGTCTCATCGGATGGGTGATTCACCAATTGAAGTATGGCAAAACAAAATTAGACATCTTCGGAGTTTTCTACGGGGATGGGCTAAAAATATGAGTGGAGAGTATAAGATTTTGAGAGATAAACTAATTCTCTTGATCAATGAGCTAGATATTAAAGCGGAGACTATGACTCTTTCTGATGAGGAGAGAAAGTCTAAAAGGGAGGCTGATTCGTATCTAGCTAAGCTCTGAAGGGATGAGGAGTCTAAGTGGGCTCAAAGGGCTAAAATGAGACACATTAAAGAAGGGGGAGATAATACAAAATACTTTCACTTAATGGCTAATGGGAAACATAGGAAGAAAAAGATATTTCAACTAGAACAGGATGAAGGGACCATTGTTGGTCAACAGAACCTGCAAGTTTTCATATCTGAATATTACAAAAAATTATTTGGCCCATCAGATAAAACATCTATTTCACTTGATGAGGGTAGAACTGCTGACCTGCCTCAAGTATCTTTAGATGAAAACAATGTTTTAACTGCCCCTTTTACTGAAGAGGAGGTTTTAGAGGCAATAGATCAAATGGAACTTAATAAAGCACCGGGACCGGATGGGTTCCCGGCAGAGTTCTATAAGAAGTTTTGGGAGGTGCTTAAAGTCGACATGATGCCCATGTTTGCTCAATTACATGCTGCTGAGCTGCAACTATTTAAGTTGAATTTCGGGGTGATCACTCTTTAACCTAAAAAGGAGGATGCATCTAGGATTGAGCAGTATAGACCCATTTGCCTACTAAATGTAAGCTTCAAGATATTTACGAAGGTTGGTACTAATAGAGTCACTGCGATTGCGCAGCGTATTATTAAACCAACTCAATCTGTTTTTCTACCTGGTAGAAATATTTTAGAAGGAGTAGTGGTCTTACATGAAACTATTCATGAGCTTCACACTAAGAAACTCAATGGAGTTTTATTTAAAATTGATTTTGAGAAAGCATATGACAAAGTTAGTTGGTCTTTTCTGCAACAAACACTTAGGATGAAAGATTTTTCTCCTCTGTGGTGTGACTGGGTAGCGAGATTTGTTCAGGGAGGGAGTGTGGGAATAAGGGTAAATGACTATATTGTTCATTATTTCCAAACTCTAAATGGATTAAGACAGGGAGACCCGTTATCTCCCATTTTATTTAATCTCGTTGCTGATATGTTAGCCGTCCTAATTGCTAGGGCAAAGGAAGATGGTAGTGTTGGGAGTCTTGTACCTCATTTGGTGGATGGGGGGTCTCAATTCTACAATACGCAGATGATACAATTTTGTTCATGGAACATGACCTTGATAAGGCTGTCAATATTAAATTAATATTTGCATTATTTGAACAATTATCAGGTCTTAAAATAAATTTTCATAAGAGTGAAATTTTTTGTTTCGGTGATGCAGTCCAATCTGTGGATGAGTACCGTCACATTTTTGGATGTGATGTGGGTAAGTTACCCTTTAAGTACTTGGGTATCCCGATTCATTATAGAAAATTATTGAATAAAGAATGGGGTCCAATTGAGGACCGATTTGAAAACAAATTGAGTACTTGGATAGGAAAACTGCTCTCTTATGGAGATAGATTGGTGCTTATTAATTCGGTTCTATCGAGTTTACCTATGTTTTTCTTATCCTTTTTTGAGATACCTATTGGGGTACGGAAAAAAATGGACTTCTATAGATCGCGATTTTTCTGGCAGAGTGATCAAAAGAAGAAAAAATATAGATTAACTCGGTGGAATATAATATGTCGACCCAAAGATCAGGGGGGTTTGGGTATTGAGGTTTTAGAGATTAAGAATAAGTGTCTCCTAAGCAAATGGCTTTACAAACTCCTTACGGAAGAGGGGGTGTGGAGTGAGATACTGCATAGTAAATATATTAAAGATGTACCGTTGCAACAGGTGGAAGTGAAACATACTGACTCACCCTTCTGGAAAGGGTTGATGCGAGTCAAATCTGATTTTTTTGCACGGGTACACATACGGTAGGGGATGGTCAAACCATACGTTTCTGGGAAGACATTTGGTTAGGTGATACTACTTTGGCTGCACAGTATCCAACCCTTGATAATGTGGTAAGACATAAAGATGTTTATGTCTCACATGTCTTATGGAATGATCATCCAAATATTGTGTTCAGAAGAGCGCTTACAGGGGATAAATGGGACGCATGGTTGCATTTGGTTGAACGCTTAATGAACATATCTAATTCGAGTAGTCCTGATTATTTCAAGTGGAAGCTAACTACGTCTGGCATTTTTACTGTTAAGTCTTATTATGAGGACTTAATGAATGAGGGGACGAAATGTTTACGGAGATACATATGGAAAATAAAAGTACCACTTAAGATAAAAATATTTATGTGGTTCCTTTATCGTAAGGAATTGTTGACAAAAGATAATTTGGCTAAACGGAGTTGGGTGGGTTGCTCGAATTGTGTGTTCTGTGGTGATCAAGAAACTATAAAACATTTATTTATCTCTTGTGAATTTGCAAAACGTATATGGCGTTTGATTCATTTCACTTTTAGTATTAAAGCACCGTCATCGATTAACAATTTATTTGGGGATTGGTTAGATGGGATTGATAGAAAAATGAAAGCTAGCATACGTATTGGTATATGTGCTTTTCTTTGGGCAATTTGGAATTGCAGAAACGATGTTATTTTTAACAAGATGGAAGCTGGGCACTTTTTGCAGGTTATACACAGAGCCACCAATTGGATTCACCAATGGTCGCTCCTCTCCCCGGAAGAGCAGCGTGGAAGGTTGGATACAGGATGTGCACGATTAATGGCGGTCGTGCGGGCTATCTTCAGTCAGGGTGACTGGCAGCACACTAGGAGGTTACAATATGTGTAGTCTTCGTTTGTTTAGATGGCTAATCTTTTTAGCCACTCTGGAGTTCAGCTGAGATGTAATAATTTCGTTTATACACTTGATACCGGATGATTTCTTAATAAATAAGCCGTGTGCATCTACTGGATGCAGAGGCTGGGATTTTCCGTTTCAAAAAAAAAATTATTTGTCACGTCAGAATTTTTCCTACGTAGCGTTGATGTTACTCCTTCCGTCCCAAATTAATTGTCTCAAAGTTGGACAAAAATGAGTGTATCTAGACATGTTTTAGTGTTAAATACATCTATTTTTTTGCAATTTTGATACAATTAATTTGGGCCGGAGGGAGTACTACTTATGTTACTCCTACTATGGCTAGCCTTAGCCGACCGAAATAAATACAAATCTCATAGTTCGGGCTTTTCTCCGTGTCATGCCAAGCCATCTCACCGACGGAGCGTGTCAAGTGAACAAACTCGCGAGCACTACAAGCACCACCGCTCCTAGAACGTGGTTGGCCGGGTTTCGTGAGGGCAGAAAGTGGCCGGCCAGGACCCTAGCGTGGTCGTCCAAATGTCTGCCCCGAACAGAAGCGGCTTCGCTCACTGCTGCGGTAAGCTCACACTCGTCTCCTCCGTCCCGCTGACCGACTCCACGTCTCCATCCCCCCACCGGCGGAAATGCCTATAGATTAGCGCCGACAAAGGCTAGCAGATTCGGAATCTAGGAGAGGGAGCGATATGATCCGGTCCGCACCCAGCCGTATCCTGCCTGCTGGAGTGCTGGTCAAAAGGCCCTCCGGTTGTGGTAATGTGGTCACAGCTTGACACGAGGTAATGTGGTCGTCGCGTCGCGTGAGTGTGGTGTGATGACAACTCTTGCGCACGGCATTTTGGCTACCGGTTCACGATGACAACTCTTGCGAGTCAAAGCGTCATGCTCCACTTTGGAGACGAGAACGGGTGAGTCTACTCGGGTCTGGTGGTCTGATCAGCAGCGTCGAGTCAAGCCGGTTATAATTTGTCCTCTGCTTCTCTCCTCTTGGCTTTGGATTTGTCAACACAAAACATGAGAAAAGACGAACCATGTCTTCCACGTGTTGCGGTCTTTGGCTCTTGAGGAAGCAGAATTCAGTGCCGGAAATCGATTGGAACCACCTAGATCGCAAATTCGGAGAACAACTTTACTTTCATGAGCATGGCTGTTTTTCAGCTGAAAATAGCGTCTCATGGACCGTCGGCGCGGCGTGGGGCGCTTTCCAACCGTGACCCCAAGATAACAACACGGTATTTAACAAAAAGAAATGACAAATGTCGATGAATTTGAACGAAATTTAGACGATTTAATTACATATGGCCGAATAAAGGCGAATTCATTACCGTGATTAGAAATTTTAAAAACCTAAATCTACGTCTAGTCCATGCCGAGGAGGCGGTAGAAAGCTGAGTAGTCGCCGCAGTCATCGTCGCCGCAGTCGCTCGACGGCACCTCTTTCGAGGCGGCGTGGCTAGAGCCCTGGCCGTAGTCTCCATGACCTGCTCGGCCCTAGAGCGGCATGGCCACTGTCGCCGTCGAGCACGATGACGTCGTCCTCGTCATGACCGCCGCGCCGCGAGGTGAACTCCTCCGGGGCATGGCGCTGCTTCTTCACTTCCTCGGCAATGTGGTCCTTCCACGACCATGCGAGAGCCTTCATCATGTCTACCTCCAGATCGGCGTCCTCCTCCTTCTTGGGCCGAACCAGGGGGAGGTGGCCTCTGGGCGGCAAGGGTGTGCGCCACTACCCGATGACAATGCCATGGGCGTGCGCGTGTAGGGGGAGCGGAAACAGGCTCGGCCTTCACAGGGCAGAGGCAACAACACCGCCAGACAACTGCGAGTGCGACGATGAGGAGGAGGACGTGGTCGCCATCCTCCTCGCCGTCCACACGCTCCCATGGTGCCAGGGGGAGCTCGAAATGTTCAGCGGTGCGTGCGGGGGTAGCCCAGTTGTGGGCTGTTGCGGTTCTCGATGTGCGCGAGGACGGAGGCCAACGTGCGCCCAGGAGCTACCCACGGGCGGCGGCGGCCCTCGGAGTTGTCGCGCGGCGCCGCCAGAAGAGGGTCGTCGTAGGCCTCGAGTTGCTGGGTGCGACGCTCTGTGAAGAACACCGTCCACGCGCTATAGTTGGCGAGGTGGAAACGCGGCTCGACGTGTTGCTCCTCCGGCAGGGCGGCGCGCGCGGCCTTGATCTCCGCGACAGGCCGCCCATGCTGGGAGGCACGCATATCCGGCGGCACGGGTGGCCCGCCTTGTACAGAAGTCGGGCCTCCTCTTCATGGAGCCAGCGGCTCCTGAAGCCATTCGCAGCGGCAGAGTCGCCAGGGTAACACTCTGGCATTGCTTTTGCGATGTGGTCTGGGGCAAGAAGGCGAAAGAAGGGGTGGCCGAGAGGAGATGTTCGGCGAGCAGGTAGCTCTGTGGACGGCAATAGGAAGGGTTTTTATGAAGGCAAGGGGGCGCCGGACGTGGGGAAGCTGCGCCCCCACATAGTCGATTGACTACTTGGGGAGTCTCCGCGCCAGTGGCATTAACGCGCGCGGGAGCCGAGGAAGGCGAACCTCTCTCTCACCGACAAGGCGGATCCACACGACGGGAAAATGTCCGGGTCCGCGGCGAGAAAGTACGCGGGTCCACACGGCAGGAAAATGCGCGGAACTGTTTTTGCACCCTTTCCCTTTAGCCGGCACCCCCAAACGCCGCCCTAGCACTAGGTTTGGCCTGGGTCCACCGGCACCATTTCCGGCCCAAACTGGGCTCCTAGGGACACGACTGGGCAGATTTTTCTGCCACTTGGGGGCGAACCCTAGCTTCACAAATCCCTTAGGGCATCCAAAGTGTGTAGGAAGCCAAATATGCCACCTAGATAAAATATAGCAACGATGCCATAACTTATTTTTTCCTACAACGTTGCCAAAGCCAAATGAAGCCATAGCGGGACCCACAGAGGATTAATCAACCAATAGTTACGTCAGCTACATGGACCGTCAGCTGCACATAGACCACATCGTTCTCTCTCCTTGCATGCAACAGAACATGCATATTTTATTTGGAATAAAAGGTTTGGCATCGGCGCATGTAGTTGCTCCCACTCCAAATTATTTGGCTTTGGCACCTCTACAATGTACAAAACCAATGCCAAAAGCCAAATTAGCTATTTGGCATACACTGTGGATGCTCTTATACTACTGAAGCATGGAGGGCACAAAGTAGTACCTACTACTTACAATACATAGCCGGTGAATCGGACAGCAGCGAAGCGGTTTTGCGTGTCCACAATTTGGCCAAAGTTGGCAATACCAAATGAACCAGAGCGGCCAATATTGGCATGGTAGGTTTTGGCAACAATCCAAACATACCCAGAACCATAAATATTTTGGTAGGGCTGGTCGTCCAAAGTACCAGAAAACCAAACACGCTCCCACAGCAGACCCAACTTCTTACGGAATTCAAATCTTCGAAGGATGTACTCCCTCCGTCTCGTATTAATTGTCTCAAAGTTGGACAAAAGTGAGTGTATCTAACACTAAAACATGTCTAGATACATCCACTTTTATCTAACTTTGAGACTATTATTTTGAGACGGAGGGAGTAGTACAAAGCACTTCATTTAACAGTAGCTAGCTCGCCGTGAAGACAAATGAAATCAGCGCTGGATAAGAGTTAAGAAGACCTGACTAGAACAAATAATGTTCAATCACTTCAATGTACAAACATAATACTCCAGTAACTCACACGTACTCTTCCTCTCTTATTCCGGCCACACTACCAACTTCTGCACCAAAAGTAGCAAAGAAATACGTAGCTAAAGCGCCATTACAGTTCCAAAGCACCATGCAACAGCCAACAGGAAAAACTACTGAACCCACAATTAACTACAGCTATTCAAGGAACGTCCGGCAAGCTGACTATCACTATCACCAGCTTATTCTCATGGATTGATTTAGCTACATATTCACAGGCTACATGTAGAGGTAGCATGCCAGCAACTCTGCTACTACACAACGTTTTCACTCGTCACGGAATATTTACCAGGTGTACTTATCTATAGATTTGTGTTCGGTCACATTTATTAAGTGATACGATCAGCACGCTTAATTGGCTACCAAAACTTGGTTTCATGTACCCTCGAGTTGTATTGTGATCTCTCTGGCCACGGACATTGCCGGGCACAATTTAAAGAACCGCAACAAGTTCCCTCAAAAAAAATTTAGCAAAGCAGTCTTACGGAAAATGTTGGGGAATCCCCCTGCTTTTAGTTAGTCAATATATAAAAAAAAAGGTCAATAACCTCCACTCCTCCCATTGAATTCTTAGATAACATAAATAGCCTGAAATCTGTACAATCCTGCCTAGAAAAGTAAATCCGACCTGAAGTTAGCAGAGAGCGGTTTTCCTAGCTCATGAAAAAAAAAGGACTTAGTGTTCGTTAACTGTGAAATAACCACTTCATCACAAAAAGTCAAAAACAACATGATACTACATTATTTGATATTGGTATCTACTGTATGCGACTAGCACAATGGTAGTCAAAATATGAAAGCTAATTTGATAATATATTTTGGTCAAAATCAAAATTTCACAATCTGAGGCGATTTTGCATTTCTCAACTAGACATATGTCCAAAATGAACTCATTATAACTAGAAACCAACAGTTACTACATTTACGAACGATAGAGGAAACAACATTGACATCTTACACACATATATAGCCAAGGCCAAAAAATACAATGTTCCTGGAACCTATATCTATATGTTCGAATTAAGCAAATCATTAAGACCCTAGGGTACGAGAAATGTTAATCGAACAGAGAAATGCTTAAGGAAATTTCGAGATCAAGACCAGGCCTGTTCATCAAGGTCTGAAACAATATCACCACTTTATGTAGAAAATGTGTGTCTTCCAATAGCATATTGTTATGCCTTAAGGTTATACCAACATCTTTATTTACTACCATGAAAAAGGCTGGATCACAGTTAGGCGTCATACAAAAAATAAACTCTTAAAATAAGTTTAATACAATATATATGATCATACAATATACCAATCAAAGAATATACTGTGTAAAGATGTCATGATGTGCTTCATAACAACACAGTTGTAAATTGAACCCCCAAAGCCACAAGTATATAAAACAATTTGAAGTAACTCACAGTTTCGGTGTCAGGGATGGATTACAGTGGTAGTACATAAGGGAGCTTGAAGAACATCCCTAGTCAGCCATTTTGTTCAATCGATGAATCATACTCCTGGCAAGCCTATTACTGGGGTCAATCTTCAGAACCAAACGCAGGTCATCTGCCCCAAGCCTGTATTTCTCGCTGCTCTCGTATAGGAGAGCCCGCTGCACCAGCACCGACACATTCTCCTTATCTTGCTCTAGTACCTGCACAATGCACAAAACCAGCATAACTTAAGCAGTGAGACCTCCCAGCCCAGTAGGTCCGGGCTAACAAATACATTAGGGACATTGGATATACCTTCGAACAGTCAGCAATAGCCTTCTTGTACTCGCCGACCTCCTTGTAAGACGAGGCCCTTGATGATAACACCTCTGCAATGCCAGCATTTTTCCCAGTCTTCTCGATGAGCAGAACAGCCCAAGACAACCATTTAATAGCATCAGCATACTGCCCACTCTTGTAATTGTCCATTCCTTTTGCCTTAGCAGCAGATGCCGTCAAGCCAGACGGTGGTGCTGGTAGTCCGTCCAGCTCTGTGGTTGTGCCACCGCTGTCACCACCACCAACATAGTCCGACTCCACGTCCACCCAACCATCCATCTCACCAAACATGTCACCACCACCATTACTCGCCGCAGAAGCAGCTGGTGCAGATGAAGGAAACAGCGTGTCAAAATGATCTACGCCAGAGTTCACCGGTGCAGCAGCCGTCGCTGGAGTGGGTGGAGGTGTAACAGTGGAAGGCTTCGTGCTACTCTGGAAGCTACTGAATCCAGCGCCGGCACTCTGGAAACCGCTGAATCCGGCGTCGGTGCCCGAACTCACGCCCTGAAACGCGCCAAATCCCTGATCCGATTTGAGCGAACCTGTCTGCTTTGCAGCATTCATAGAGGCAGGCTTCGCCGCGAACGGATCAATGGAACCGAAGGGATCCTTCTTCTGCATCATGGGCTGTGCTGCGGTAGCCGACGCCATGCCCACCGGCTTCATCGGCCGGCCACCAACCCCGTACCCACCAGATGCCATGGGCGCCCCGGTAGATTTCGGGAGCGTGCTCGCCATACCGCCCATCGAGAAGGAAGAGCTGTTGGTACTAGGGTTGGCTCCCGCTGGCCTGGAGGGTTGGGCCGCGGCGGATCTGAGCGGCGCGTTGGACTGGGCGCGGGTGGAACCAAGCGCGGGGCCGAGGAGGTCGCTGAAGAGGTTGGGGTTGTTGGACTGGGGGAGGCCGATGCCAGAGGAGGGCGCGGTGGCGGACCAGCTCCGGCCGGAGATGTCGCCGACCATGGAGACAGGCCCGGATCCGAGCGCCGTGGCAGCGGCGGGGGATGGCTGATGAGTCCAGGACGTCTTGGCCGGCTGGTGTGACCATGTGTTTGTGGTAGCTGGCCTCGTTGAAGGGTTGGTGGCGCCGCCTGGCCTCTGGTCGCGGAGGGGGCGGGAGCCGGAGGAGCGGGAGGTGTTGGCGCCAAAGTCGAAGTTGTAGGAGTCGAAGGAGTTTGTGGTGGTGGGACGGGAGGAGGATCGGTCGCCGGAGTAGGAGTTCATGGTGGCCGGTGACGGGGAAGATCTGCGAGGAGAGGAGAGACGAGGCGATGGGGGTGGCTCTCTCCTCTGTTTTTATTTTTATTTTTTTATTCTTTTCTGGTGCCTCGTTGCTTTGGTGGAAGCTGCGGTGGGAGCAATATAGGTGCCGCCAGGGAAGTGTGCGCTGTCGGGTGTGGCCGTTGCTGCTGCTAATTTTCGTCGGTGAGCTTCAACTTTTTCCCTGCCTTTTTTATGCTTTTTTGGTACCTGCACGGCATGTCTTGTTCTACATTGGCGTTAAGGCCTCCTTTGATTCACGCGATTTTTTAGGAAAAGTAAAGAATTTGTTTTCCTATAGGAATTTGTACCGTAGCGAAGGAATGTACGACGAAGGGAATTTTCTTTTGCAACCAGATTCCTACAAGGAAACACGGGAAAGAAAAAATCCACTCAAACCTTTTTCTTCCATTTCTTTGCAAGGAACGAGGCAATGGATGCTATTTTTGCTGTTGCGACCACTGCAGGACAATTAATCGCATGGCCTCTTGAGAATTTAAGCTAATCAAGTTCATTAAGAATCCATGTTGAATTCCTCTACTGTTCCTTTCCTGCATTTCAAACGACGACTAAAGGAAAATTCCCTTGATCTCGTTTTCCACTTGCATTCCTATTCAATTCATGTTCCTATTCCTGCATTTTGAAATCCTATGAATTAAAGAAGGTCTAAGTCTTTTCCAGGGATTGACACGGTGCCTTGCAGGTGAAGTTACTAACAACTAATCGAATTTTGCTTGGTCGTATTGTAAAAGGAACCCATCCAATATGAAGAAGAACGACAAGAACACAGGAGGCACCGTCATGAGAAATTGAGAAGCGCATCAGAGGTGTTCATCGTCGGCAACTAAGTGTGAAGGCGGGGATGAATCATGGGACGCATACATCTTAGTTTTGGTCGCATCTTTCATGGTGTTGCCAATACGTCGTGCTAGAAAGTAAGGCGGGATATTTGTATTTTTTTAAGGGGTCTTATGGAGGAAAAAGTTACATTGCAAGATAGAAAAAAAAAATGCTTGGAGAGGACTTTACACGAGAGGAAGTAATTCCAAATGCATACTTCAAAAGCTCGGGGTGGATGGCTTCACGGCGGGTTTCTACCCGCGCCATTGAGATCTCATTAGCTCTAGCCTTGTGGTGTGGTGTTGGTTTTTCTAAATAGAGAGGAGGCACCGACGAGGTTGCGGGTCTTACGTAATCGATTGGATCATATAGATATACGTTCAACACAACATAGGTCATCAAAAAGATTGTGTGTGACTCACCAAAGCACAAAAGCCACCTTTTGGGCGAGAAGCGTGGATGATTTAGTAGAATATATAATTGGTGGACATGTATGTTTGGGTTTCAATTGTATATTTGGCGAAATTTTGCATATCTTAACTAAACCATTTGCATGGTCGCGCCGTGCATTTGTATGGTCTAGACAAGCTTACTTGTCTTACAATTTAGCTGTTTTTTCTGTCTTTGGCTCTATCGCTCGTTGTGTTGTATTGTTCAATAATACAGCTTATCTGAGTGAGTTTTATGGACCCACCGGGCTAGAAGCTTCTCAAACTCAGGCATTTACTTTTCGAGTTAGAGACCAGCGTCTTGGAGCAAATGTGGGATCCGCTCAAGGACCCCCATCGAAAGTCTTTTTTTTTTAAGAATCCTCCTTTTCTGTTCTTCCACCCATGAAATAGAGAGGGAATGGGGACTTAGGGGTTACTTTTATTTTCATTTTCCTTAAAAGATAGGCTTTGAAATAGAAGTCATGGAATAATGCTGAAAAAAGATCCAGTCTGCTCTCGCTACTCAATCAACCCACCAGTGTAATCCGTTTTCCTGCCGCTTAAGAAAAATTCAATCATTTCATAGCTCGGAAAGAGAAATAGCACGTTAGTCTGTCGGTCCAGGCACACCAACCACTATCCAAAGCAAAGGTTCATTCCTACTAACCCAATTGAATGTCACATCCAGGGCCTTCCTTGCGAATGTCGTTGGATCAATATCTTGTCTAGGGCGGTCCTTCTCAAAGAAGAAAAGAAGTGTCTCGCCCATTATTCTCTTTAATAAACTAATATAATAAACTTTTTTCTCGTGCGGAGTACTATACAGAAACAATCTGGGATGGAAGGATTCAAACCTCCAAGTAACGAGACCAAAACCCGCTGCCTTACCACTTGGCGACGCCCCATTTTGTTTTATGCGACACTAATAAACACTAGTATGTTTATTGGCACTTCAGGTTTCATGGAATTTTCAGCATAGGGCAAAAGTATTGGTTGGGAAAATGGGATATTTGGTGTTGAATTGGGTCACTTCATTTAATTTAATTTTTGATTTGGTTAATTTAGCTATATGGATATACAATCTTTGCGCTTATTTGGTTGACATTGATATATAGTCTATGTTATACTGTTAAGTAATAATCCTTCTATTATCTATATTATTTCTAGTTAATACGTGTGCTTGGGAGTCCTTGCAATTTGAATAAACCAAGATCTTACCATGAGTTTAATTTTAGAGAGACGCGAAACACTTCCATTACTTTAATTCCCACGAAATCCTTAGTCTATTAAGCAATATAGACCAATCTAATTATGCAATGTTCTTTAGAAAATCTATACAAAGGTGACTGCTAATCAGATGAGATCAGTGTTGGAGTACACTATTAGCCAGTAGCATAGTGTTTTTGTTCCGCGTCGGCTGATTACAGATAATGCTTTGGTAGCCTTTGAAACTATTTGTTCCATGAAGACAAAAAATAAAGACAAGAAAGGACATTGTGGTGTGAAACTAGATACGTTGAAGGCATATGATCGTGTTGAGTGGGCTTTTATTGAGGCCATGGTGCTAAAATAGGGTTTTATATCTAAATAGTACGGACATTATGAGATGTTTGTCGACTATCAGATTTTCGTTTAAGGTGAATGGTGGTATCATGTCTACTACATGTTACAACTCTTGTAAACTATGTTGGGGCTCCAAACGCAGAGGTTTGTAGGACAGCAGCATATTTCCTCAAGTGAGTAACCCAAGGTTTATCGAACTCAGAGAGGTATATGTTGAATCTCTCTCAAGCAACCCTGCCATTAAGATACACGAAGTCTCTTTTGTCCCCAGCACACCTAATATAATTGTCAGCTGTATAGGTGCACTAGTTCGAGAGATGATAAAATATGGGTAATATGGATAGTAAAACAAGGTATTGTTAATCTGTAATAAAAATGGCCGCAAGAAAACAAGTAGTACCTTAAATTCCATGTTCCCGTCAATGGACACCCCAACCCTGACACTTTGAGCATCCAAAGATAGTACTGTCTATCTCTTAAATAGTGTCTTTCTAATCAATCCACAGCACCCGCACTGTCACCTTGGCATTATAGAGATTATACTAAACACAAGCATCAAGAACCTCATGATTCCAATTCAATCCAATAAAGTAAGAACAAATTTATGATAAGTATCTCTCTAATCCATAGTCCATAGAGTCACACACAACACCCGCACTGTCATCGTGGCACCGTTGAACAAATGTGACTCCGGAGAATTATGCTAGATAAAACTAATTGAGTACATCGTATCCATTACATAATGAAGGAGAAACATCATAGATTCAACAATGATAACATAGCACACGATCACAATCAAAATCACACCAGGGTAGAGAGAGATAACCACATAGCTACTAGCACGAGCCCTCCGTCCCAAGGAGGGACTACTCCCGCATCATTGTGGGAGGCAGCAACGTCGATGAAGATGGCTCTAGGGCCACTTCCCCATCCCGGAAGGGTGTCGGAACAGAGACTTCTGTCCCCCGAACTAGGGTTTTCAATGGCAGTGGAGCTCGGATGCGTTTCTGGAAAAATCGTTGTCGGTTCCTCTGTTTTTAGGTCAAGGGCGAACTTATAGGAGAATAGGCGACGCGAGGCGGTGTTTGGGGTGCGCTGGATGATTTGGCAGTTGGGGCCATAACCAGCGACGTTGGGCGAGTACGCCCCGTGAGACAGACAAGTCGGGCGAGCGACGCGTTTGGGCCCAGCTCCGCCTTCGGCGTTGGGCTGAGGAGCCCCTAGAGCCCCCGTAACCCCCGGGGCCCCTTGCGCAGCTCGTGTAAGCTGCGATGGCGTAGGACGCATGGTGCGGGTCGGAGTCAGCATGACCCCGACTGCTTGCACCAGCTCGACGACTCGGGAGAGCCACGCCTCGCTGGTGCCCTCCTCCGTAGTATAGTGGATGAGTTCTTGCGCCATGCACAGAGCTTCCGGTGGAACGGGAGTCCCAGCGAGAATACGATGATGGTGTGCTGAGCGGAAGGCTGCTCCAAAGGATGCAGGAAAGGAGCATGGCGCTCCTCCCCTCCGCACCCCTGGACAGGCGCGCTGGCGTGAGGACGCTCGATGTTGTCGTTGCCGACAACGGATCTGTTGCCACCTGTAGTGTCAGTGGCCGCCGTGCGGAGGCGCACACACTCCTCGTGCGTCTCCACCATGCTGGAAAAACTAGTAAGAGAATCACACACTCCTCCTACCTGACGCGCCAAATGTAGGAGATGTGTTTGCTTGGTCCTAAGGACTCAACTCCTAATTACAAGATTCGAACGGGGGAGTGAATATGAGACACTCGGGAAGTTCAGATGCTTGGCAAGGAAACGAGCAAGGAGCACGGCAGAGAGTCACATAGTGGTTTACCCAGGTTCGGCCCCTCACGCAAGGTAAAGACCTACTCCTGCTTTTCTGGTTGCACTGCTTGGAGAGAGTCACAGTACAATGGAGCTTAGGGTGCTATGGATGCGAACCTTTTGCTCAGTGGCTGGGCGACCCTTCTTATAGTCGTATTAGCTCCTCGTTCCCTCTCATTGGGCGGGAAGGGAAACCACAAGGAGACAAGAGAGAAGGACAACCCTATCCCTAAGCTCTGGGTGGACACAGTACACTGTCGATGAAAGTGGTAGTCTACAGCAGACCGTGTGGTCTTCATGATGACCTCAGATATGATTCTCGCTGCCGCAGTGTAACATCCCTACTTTTTGTGTAATAAAGAGAGGTGTTGTGTACATGGCATGCATGCATGAAAAATTGGACCAAAATTTTGCTTTCAAAATTTAATCAGAGAATTATCAGTAAATCACTTAATCTTGTTTCAAACAAAATTGTTCTACAAAGTTTTTCAAATGGAACCAACTATATGCTAAAAAGATGGCAAATTTAAAGAGCTTTCCAACGGGTATTTTTGTGCAATTTTTTCCTCACAAAAAGGCCCTCAAATCTCTGTTTTGGATATGTTTTAAAATTCCCAGGGGCTTCTTTGGGATTTCTTAGTTTTCCCCGGGGGGGTTTTCGGAGTTGTCCCTGTCGTCTTCCTCCTGTCCGGTGACAGGAGGGCAACCGCCGCCGCGCCACCTCCTGCTCCTCTCCCTGTCGACGTGGAGGCCCGAGACTCCTCAAGAGCCGTCCTCGCAGAAGAGCTCCTCACTCGCGACCCCCTCTCCTCCTCTGTCTCTCTCCCACCCGAGACCCACCGCCACCGTCGATACGTTGCCGCCGGCGTTCCGCCGCCTCCCCTCCTTCCCCGAGTGTCTCCTTAGAAGCGCACCGCTCTCCTCCTTCACCTCGAGCAGGAACGGCCGCCGGGATGGCCTAGAGCGCGCGAATCGCCGCCTCCTTCTTCCTCTCCGGCCGCCGGAAGACCTCCACCGCGCCGCCGATTGCTCCCACCTCCGGCCCCGTCGTCTGCTCCGTTGAGCTCGTGGTGAGCCCCTGAACCTCCCCACCCCCTCCGTTTCCTCCCATTCGGCCGGAATCACCGAACCCGCCGGAGCCCGTCGACCCCCGCCGCCGCTCGCCGTCAACCCTCGCCGCCGCTGCTTCCCCGGAAGCGACACCAGCCTCCCCGGGTTCCCCTCGATGAGAGGAAGCCCGTGGGCCAAACGGCACCTCCGGAGACCGCCGGAATCGTTGCCGGCGTTGGCATCTGTCACCGGCCGGCCACCGCGTGAGGTCACGGTGACGTCACCGTGACGTCACCTGCCCACATGGCACGCCAAGTGGCAGTCTCTGTTTTTTTTTGAACTGAACAGTGGGCCCCAATTGTTAATTAGAAAACAGAAAATTAAATGATTTTGGAAATTAAATAACTTGTAAATTATAACTCCAAAAATTATGAAAAAATATGCAATGTGTTCCTAAAAATGTAAGCTATTTATCTATGCCACTTTCATACATGTTTGGTAAGGTTTAAAATGAGGCCACCTTTATAGTTTGCATTTAATTCAATTAAATATTGAAAATAAAGTTTTTATTCAATAAAAATAGAAAATTAAGTGTAATATACCTTTTTGATCAGTGAAACAAATGCAATCCAACTATGAGGTTTACAAAGTCTTTTGAGCATCTTATCTTGGTCACATCCCCAGTTTAGGGTTTTCTCCCCCTCCGGTGTTCGTCGTTCCCGGCGTAGAACCCTACCTTTCTGTTCTATTCCTTAAGCTTCTTTTCAATTGCATTGTTTTACTCATGCATACATATTGTGCATTGCACGGTCGTCAAGTATTGATTGTTTGCCTTCTTTCCGGTGTTGCTCGCTATCGGTAGACCGAGATCCGGAGGTCGACCCAGCTTTCTACGACAACCTAAGCTCTACTTTCGACGAGCAAGGCAAGCACAACCTCATAGCTCCACCCATGTTTTGAGTCTTTCAACCTCTTACTCATGCATTCGTTTCAACTTGGTTTTGAGTCTGTTAGAGTAACCTATCCACTGCATGACCCCTTCCCCTCACATGTCACCTTCATATCTGTTTACCCTCCTAGTATGACTAGGGTTGTTTGAGTAACGTAGAGCCTTGTGTGTTCAATGCTTAGACATGCTTAGTCTTATGATCTGCTTCATCCGGTTGATGAAGTGCCGATAATGCGTGAACCTAGTATGAAAGGTGTTTATGCTTTGATATGGTTGGTTAACATGTTTAACATGGCATGGATGTTGAGGCCACTGTGGGTTGTGGTTTTTGTCTCGTTCATGCCCCTAGGTGCGAGTTCTCGCCTTCGAAGCCAAGACTGAATGTACAGCCACACGCGGGGCCTAACAGACCGCGCTCGGCTAACTAACTTGTCTAGTCACTTCCATGGGTCACGTAGATTGAGGTTTCCATTTGCGGGTGTGTCATAAAACGTTTTGGAGAAAACTAGGGCGTGACCGGGACCAGTGATGGACGTACACGGATCTTGTCCCGACTCACAGAACAGGTGCCGTCAGGAGGTGGCCAACTCCCTGTTGACGGGGTGGCCCTGTTTGGGTTGACTCATGGATAGGGCTAAGCAAGGTAAAGGCCGTGGTCGACCACACTCTGCCGCGCTCTTAGAGAGGAGCGTTACCGCGTGGCGTTAAGAGTCGGTTGACACGTGTGGGTAAAGTGTACCACCCTGCAGGGATAAATCTTTCGGAAAGCCGTGTCCACGGTTATGGACGACTTGGCAACGGATTCTGTGATCATAGACAACTCTAACGGAATGACTAAAACTTGCTGGCAATGAATGAAGGATGCCTCCTCGACTATGTCGAGAGGGGTGATTCTTGTAGCATAAGGTAGTCTGGGGATGAGAAAGTACTTGGTGGACTAAAGAACATGATGATCTCAGTAGTTGAGTAGATTCCTCTTCTGTTTTAGAAATGCTCTGTTACACGTGCTTTCTTCCTCAACTTCGGAAAACAAAGTTGGCTTTATGCAAAGAACCTTAAAAGCCAAGTCTTGCTGAGTACCTTTTGTACTCAACCTTGCCTCGTTGTTGTTTTGTTTCAGACTTCGGTGATGCAGCTGAAGAGGGGTTCTACCTCGACGTCGACGAGTAGTTAGGAGTTCCCAGGCAGCAGTCTGGTATCTGTAGTATGGGTTTGGCTACGTTGCTTATGTTTCGGACTCTTAGTCCTTTTGCTCTTGTTGTATAGCAACATCCTTGCTTTCGCTGCTTGTTGTAATGTTGGGTTGCTTGACCTATGTTGGTCCTGTAACCTCTGCGTGTAAGATACTCTAGTATGCCTTGTTTAATACAACTTTCATGTCTAGAGTACTGCTTCGATCGGTTGTTGGTCTCGAGCCCGTTGTTATACAGTTTTGGCTATGCCTGCATAGTTGTCGCAGTCGAGGGGTTGTGGAGCCGATGATCCATGTCCGAGCCCGCCTGCCGGAGATATCCGGCCTGGGGCGAGGTAACCCCAGTAACCCTCGATTGTTGTTGCACTTTCTGGACACATAGCAGCTCTGTATAACTTTGGTCCCGTTCCCTCAGTTTCATCCGACTCGTGGACGCTTGGGTATGCATGTCTGGTTATGACTAGCATGGACACAAGGAGTAGTAGACCGGGGATCCGGACTACGTGCCGATGAATCCGGTCTGCCTGCCATTGTTTGTTGCGGCCGGGGCTGGTAACCCTGAAGCCCTTGTGGGTCCACTGCTAGGAGCACATGACAGTTTGTATATCTCTGGGTCCGGGGTCCGACAGGTCTTGGTATCAGAGCAAGACTGCCTGTAGGAAACCCTTACCGTTGGTCGATGTTGAGTCTAGAACTTGTGAAAACTATTTTTGAAAAGACAAAATGAGTTATGAAAACCCTCTTAGGATTCTTTTTGCTCCTTACCTGGTATCGCTCTAACTCTGAGTCATCGTATCTCATTTGTTTTTGTGTGTTGTTTTCTTGTTGTTGTCTCAAAAGTTAGGAGTAAAACCGTTGGGTGTTTTTCTTCCGAGTACTATGTCTCAGGTTGTCATAGTTCCAAATTCAAGTCATTTCTTCATGTCTTTTGACATCTTGAAAATGTCTTTGTTTCAGATGCCTTCTGGTCAGGTTGTTCGACATACACTATGCCTTGGAGTTCCAGGTTTTCCTCATCTCTTAGCCTCAGCCTGTGCAAACATAGGAGCCCCTTGGTATCCTGTGTACACCGTGTATGAGGAGTACCGTGACTTCCACCAGACCCAGTACTTGTGTGGTGTCCGTCTCCCACAGCTAGATGGCACCATCTTTCCTGCTGAGCACTATGCTGAGGGTATTGGTTTCACCATTGAGATGGCTGTGCAGGATGCTGCACGACACTGTCTTAATGAGCTTCGTTACCACTATCCAGATCACGAGCATAGCTCCTTCCGTTACTGCCCTGGTTCAGATGCTACTCTTGAGGGGTGTTATACTCACACCTTTGCCGATTCCTCCCAGGAGGAAGATCTTACACTTAGGTGCACTGCTGATCTTCTTGCTGCTTATGCTCGTCGCGAGCGTGAGCTTAGTGCACTAGTTAACACCCTTGCAGCTAGTCTCAGGACTGTGACAGCCAGAGTGAGGCCATTCGTTGAGAGTGGTATTGTTCAGGCCTCTGAGATAGAGCTTCCAGCTGTACTTGTGCCTTCCTCGGTTGCGTCTCCAGATGTTGGAGGTGATGTTCCCCCTCGTGGACGCCTCAGGAGGCCTAGGATGGTGCGTGGTGTACCACAGTCTCCCCACGGACCGCAGGACGAGTCTGTTCGTCGCTACCCTGGTGCTCCGGTTCCACTTCCTTTCGACTTCGGAGGATACTGAGACCGTTGTCGGTTCCAGCTAGAGTAATATTTGCTTTCATGTACTCGAAACCCGAAGTTGTAGGAAAATAATGTATAGGAGCAGAACTTCGGTGATGTGTATCTACCGTACTTTCTTTCAGTGTTGTATGTACTTAAGCTTGTGAGCTTGTACCGCCACTATGTATGGTTTGTACTTCGACTGGTTTCAATAAATGTTGTAATATGTTGTCTCCATGTTGATGAAATGATACACTTCATGTTCATTCATTCTGTTCTACTACATTTCGGCATGTATCTTGATTTCCGTTGAAACTAACACATGTCGATCCATTGTATCCTTTTTCCGTGAATGTGTTATTCATGATTCTTTTTCCTTTTACTCAGGATGTCGAGTGGTACTCGTGGCCGTAACAACCCTCCCCCTGAGCCAACACCTCCGCCGCCACCCACAATGGCGCAGGTGCTGCAAAGCATCGAAACTAACCGTCTGAGGAACGAACAACTTCTGAAGCGTGTGGCCCAGAACACTGAACGACGTGCTGCCGGCGTTACCCTCGTGGACTTCCTCAAGGCTGAGCCACCGTACTTTGCTGACTCCACGGAGCCTCTCGATGCCGATGACTGGCTTCACACAATGGAGCGCAAGTTCATTGCTCTCCGTGTCCAGGAACGTGACCGCGTGAACTTCGCCACCTATAAGCTTGAAGGTGCTGCTGGTGCTTGGTGGGAAGGCTTTCTGGCGTTGCAGGCGCCCGATCATGAGGTCACCTGCAGAGTTCCATACTGCTTTCCGTGAGGCTTATATCCCGAAGGCAGTCATGGACGGTAAAAGAAAGGAGTTCCTTGATCTCACTCAGGGCAGTATGGGTATCGAGGCCTATGGTCGTGTGTTCACTCGTCTGGCTCGCTATGCTCCTCGTGATGTCACTAATGACGAGGACAAGCAGGATCTGTTTCGTAAGGGCCTGAACCCAACTGTTCGTTACGAGCTTCTGCCCTTCAAGTTCCAGAGTTTCCAGGAACTTTACAACCAGGCCATCACTCTTGAACGTGGCAAAAAGGAGATGGATGTTGCTATGAAGAAGAGTGCTGGAGATTCCCGTGCATCACCCTCTGGTCAGAAGAGGAAGCGCTGTGTGTTCATTCCATACAGTGCTGTCCCCAGGGCTCCGTTCCAGCCAAGGCCATCTGGATATGCTCCTCGTCCACCTGCCCCACCTGCTACATCAACCTATGGTGGTGGACAGGGTTCTCGTCCTCCAGTTGCCGCTCCCCCCAGCAATGTGTGCTACCGCTGTGGCCAGCCTGGTCACTTCTCGAGGGAGTGCCCTCAGAATCATGCTGGACGTGCACCTCCTCCTCCTAAGAAAGTGGCAAAGCCTGCTGGTGCTGGACGTGGTCGTCTGAACTATGTGACTGCCGAGGATGCTCAGGATGATCCGATCGTCTTACTGGGTACGATTCGTGTCAACTCAATTTCGGCTTTAGCCTTATTTGATTCTGGAGCATCGCATACATTCATGTCAGAAGGGTTTGCTAAAATGCATGGGATACCTTTCGAAAAGTTGTCAAAACCGTTAATGGTAAACTCCCCTGGTTGCAACTGGCAAACCACCATGGTTACGCCAGAGCTCATGGTTGAGGTGGGATCCTTACAATTCCCTGCAACCTTCATTGCACTAAAATCCACTGACCTTGATGTCATACTGGGCATGGATTGGCTTGCTAAATATGGAGCTGTTTTGGATTGTGTAACAAAATGTCTCACCTTGAAACATCCTTCCGGTGCCATCATCGACTATTGGTCTGAGTTCACCATTCCTCCTTCAGCACGCACACGACTTTCTCCTGAACTGCAGCTGTACTTCATGCAAGGTGATTACCCTCCTGAAATTCATGATTTACCTGTAGTCAGTGATTTCCCTGATGTGTTTCCTGAAGAGTTACCTGGCATGCCACCTGATCGAAGTGTGGAATTTGTCATTGAGTTAGTCCCTGGTACCGCTCCTATGTCTAAAAGACCATACCGTATGGCCCCAGAGGAGTTGGTTGAATTGAAACGCCAAATTGAGGAGTTAGAAGAAAAGGGTTTCATCCAACCTAGCACATCTTCTTGGGGTTGTCCCACTATCTTTGTCAAGAAGCGGGATACCAATGTTCCACGTCTGGTTGTTGATTATCGGCCGCTGAATGCAGTGACCATCAAAAACAAGTACCCTCTTCCAAGAATCAATGACCTCTTTGATCAGTTAGCTGGTGCAACTGTCTTTTCTAAGATGGACCTGCGATCAGGATACCATCAAATAAAGATCAGAAAGGAGGACATTCCCAAAACGGCGTTCACTACTCGTTATGGTCTTTACGAATACACCGTCATGTCTTTTGGTCTTACCAACGCTCCAGCTACCTTCATGAGGCTTATGAACTCGGTATTCATGGAGTATCTTGATAAGTTCGTCGTGGTCTACATCGACGACATCCTGGTCTATTCCAAAACCGAAGATGATCATTCTGAACACCTGCGTTTGGTGTTATCCAAACTCCGTGAGCACAAGTTATATGCCAAATTCTCCAAGTGCGAGTTCTGGTTGAAAGAACTCGTCTATCTCGGACACGTAGTGTCTGCTGAAGGTGTTGCCGTTATTCCAGACAAGATCCAAACCATTCTGGACTGGGAAACACCTAAGTCAGTCAAGGATGTTCGGAGTTTTCTCGGACTGGCAGGTTATTACCGTCGTTTCATCGAGAACTTCTCCAAAATTGCCAAACCTATGACTGAACTTCTTAAGAAAGGCAAAAAGTTCGAGTGGTCGGAAAAAGCAGAGGAAAGTTTCCAAACTCTGAAAACCAAACTGACTACCGCTCCTGTGCTTGTTCTTCCTGATACGAGCAAGGATTTTGTCATCTTCTGTGATGCCTCTCAACAAGGACTCGGTTGTGTGTTAATGCAAGAAGGTCATGTGGTGGCCTATGGTTCTCGTCGACTGAAACCACATGAGCACAACTATCCAACCCATGATCTTGAGCTAGCAGCCGTGGTCCATGCTCTTAAGCAATGGCGTCATTATCTTCTTGGCAACCGGTGTGAGTTATACTCAGATCATCAGAGTCTGAAATATCTGTTTACCCAACCGGATCTGAATCTCAGACAGAGAAGATGGTTGGAGGTAATCAAGGACTTTGACTTGGGTCTCAACTATCAACCCGGCAAAGCAAATGTCGTCGCTGACGCGCTAGTCGGAAGTCTTATTGTAACAACTTGATGATACAGCAAGCCCAGCCTTCTCTTCATGAGGAGTTCTCCAAGCTGAACCTTGAAGTTGTTCCTTCCGGATACCTGGCCAATTTGGAAATAAAACCTTCTCTCGAAGATCAAATAAAAGATGTTCAGAAGAACAACTTAGGCATTGCTAAGATTAAGAAGAACATTGCTAGCGGGGTTGCTAAGTGTTTCTCTGTTGATGATCAAGGCATTGTCTACTTCAAAAACCGTCTGGTTGTACCCAAGAACCGAAATCTGAGAAATCTAATACTCCAAGAGGCTCATGACACACCTCTTTCTATTCATCCTGGTAGCACCAAGATGTATCAGGATCTTCGTCCGAAATTCTGGTGGACCCGGATGAAGCGAGAAATCGCTCAGTATGTTGCTGAATGCGACGTCTGTCGTCGTGTGAAAGCAGAACATCAAAGACCAGCCGGTGTTCTCCAACCCCTGCCTGTTCCTGAATGGAAGTGGGATGAAGTGGGTATGGATTTCATCACCGGTCTTCCCAAGACAAAGAAAGGCCATAATGCTATCTGGGTGGTGGTTGACCGCCTATCCAAAGTTGCTCACTTCCTTCCTATCCGAGAAAATATCACCGCTATCCAGCTGGCGGATCTGTATGTATCCAGAATAGTCAGCCTTCACGGTGTTCCAAAGAGGATCATCTCTGATCGTGGAAGTCTGTTCACCTCCAAATTCTGGGCAAGTTTCCAGCAAGCCATGGGAACCCGTCTGTCTTTCAGCACTGCTTTCCATCCACAAACCGGTGGTCAAACAGAGAGAGTTAATCAGATTCTCGAGGACATGCTCCGAGCTTGTGTTATATCGTTCGGTAAGGATTGGGAGAAGTTTCTTCCATTTGCCGAGTTCACCTATAACAACAGTTATCAAGCTAGCTTGGGCAAGGCTCCTTTTGAAGTTCTATATGGCCGCAAATGCCGAACTCCGCTGAATTGGTCTGAAACCGGTGAAAGATCGTTCTTCAGCCCGGATGTAATCAAAGAAGCGGAAGAAATCGTTCGCGTCATTCGTGAACGACTGAAAACAGCTCAGTCTCGCCAGAAAAGCTATTATGATCGTAATCACCAAGATGTTCATTATGAAATTGGCGAGAAAGCTTATCTTCGAGTCACACCTTTGAAAGGTGGAAAACGGTTCGGAATCAAAGGCAAACTGGCTCCTCGTTATATCGGTCCTTTCCCTATCATTGGAAAACGAGGTCAAGTTTCATATCAACTGCAGTTGCCTCCAGGATTTCTGGATGTCCATGATGTATTCCATGTCTCGCAACTCAAACGTTGCTTCAAAGATCCTGTCCGTGGTGTGGACCACGAAACCATCAAGCTCAAGGATGATCTCTCTTACAAAGAGGTTCCTGTCCGTATCCTCGATGAGGCCGAACTAAGAACTCGTAGTCAAACTATCAAGTTCCTCAAAGTTCACTGGTCACATCATTCCGAGAACGAAGCAACCTGGGAACGAGAAGATCGTTTGCGATCTAAGTACCCCGACTTCTTTTCTAAAACCTAGGAATCTCGGGACGAGATTCTTGTAAGGGGGGTAGAATTGTAACATCCCTACTTTTTTGTGTAATAAAGAGAGGTGTTGTGTACATGGCATGCATGCATGAAAAATTGGACCAAAATTTTGCTTTTAAAATTTAATCAGAGAATTATCAGTAAATCACTTAATCTTGTTTCAAACAAAAATTTTCTACAAAGTTTTTCAAATGGAACCAACTATATGCTAAAAATATGGCAAATTTAAAGAGCTTTCCAACGGGTATTTTTGTGCAATTTTTGCCTCACAAAAAGGCCCTCAAATCTCTGTTTTGGATCTGTTTTAAAATTCCCAGGGGCTTCTTTGGGATTTCTTAGTTTTCCCAGGGGGTTTTTCGGAGTTGTCCCTGTCGTCTTCCTCCTGTCCGGTGACAGGAGGGCAACTACCGCCGCGCCACCTCCTGCTCCTCTCCCTGTCGACGTGGAGGCCCGAGACTCCTCAAGAGTCGTCCTCGCAGAAGAGCTCGTCACTCGCGACCCCCTCTCCTCCTCTGTCTCTCTCCCACCCGACAACCACCGCCACCGTCGATCCGTTGCCGCCGGCGTTCCGCCGCCTCCCCTCCTTCCCCGAGTGTCTCCTTAGAAGCGCGCCACTCTCCTCCTTCACCTCGAGCAGGAACGGCCGCCGGGATGGCCTAGCGCGCGCGAATCGCCGCCTCCTTCTTCCTCTCCGGCCGCCGGAAGACCTCCACCGCGCCGCCGATTGCTCCTACCTCCGGCCCCGTCGTCTGCTCTGTTGAGCTCGTGGTGAGCCCCTGAACCTCCCCACCCCCTCCGTTTCCTCCCATTCGGCCGGAATCACCGAACCCGCCGGAGCCCGTCGACCCCCGCCGCCGCTCGCCGTCAACCCTCGCCGCCGCTGCTTCCCCGGAAGCGACACCAGCCTCCCCGGGTTCCCCTCGATGAGAGGAAGCCCGTGGGCCAAACGGCACCTCCGGAGACCGCCGGAATCGTCGCCGGCGTTGGCATCTGTCACCGGCCGGCCACCGCGTGAGGTCACGGTGACGTCACCGTGACGTCACCTGCCCACGTGGCGCGCCAAGTGGCAGTCTCTGTTTTTTTTTGAACTGAACAGTGGGCCCCATTGTTAATTAGAAAACAGAAAATTAAATGATTTTGGAAATTAAATAACTTGTAAATTATAACTCCAAAAATTATGAAAAAATATGCAATGTGTTCCTAAAAATGTAAGCTATTTATCTATGCCACTTTCATACATGTTTGGTAAGGTTTAAAATGAGGCCACCTTTATAGTTTGCATTTAATTCAATTAAATATTGAAAATAAAGTTTTTATTCAATAAAAATAGAAAATTAAGTGTAATATACCTTTTTGATCAGTGAAACAAATGCAATCCAACTATGAGGTTTACAAAGTCTTTTGAGCATCTTATCTTGGTCACATCCCCAGTTTAGGGTTTTCTCCCCCTCCGGTGTTCGTCGTTCCCGGCGTAGAACCCTACCTTTCTGTTCTATTCCTTAAGCTTCTTTTCAATTGCATTGTTTTACTCATGCATACATATTGTGCATTGCACGGTCGTCAAGTATTGATTGTTTGCCTTCTTTCCGGTGTTGCTCGCTATCGGTAGACCGAGATCCGGAGGTCGACCCAGCTTTCTACGACAACCCAAGCTCTACTTTCGACAAGCAAGGCAAGCACAACCTCATAGCTCCACCCATGTTTTGAGTCTTTCAACCTCTTACTCATGCATTCGTTTCAACTTGGTTTTGAGTCTGTTAGAGTAACCTATCCACTGCATGACCCCTTCCCCTCACATGTCACCTTCATATCTGTTTACCCTCCTAGTATGACTAGGGTTGTTTGAGTAACGTAGAGCCTTGTGTGTTCAATGCTTAGACATGCTTAGTCTTATGATCTGCTTCATCCGGTTGATGAAATGCCGATAATGCGTGAACCTAGTATGAAAGGTGTTTATGCTTTGATATGGTTGGTTAACATGTTTAACATGGCATGAATGTTGAGGCCACCGTGGGTTGTGGTTTTTGTCTCGTTCATGCCCCTAGGTGCGAGTTCTCGCCTTCGAAGCCAAGACTGAACGTACAGCCACACGCGGGGCCTAACAGACCGCGCTCGGCTAACTAACTTGTCTAGTCACTTCCATGGGTCACGTAGATTGAGGTTTCCATTTGCGGGTGTGTCATAAAACGTTTTGGAGAAAACTAGTGCGTGACCGGGACCAGTGATGGACGTACACGGATCTTGTCCAGACTCATAGAACAGGTGCCGTCAGGAGGTGGCCAACTCCCTGTTGACGGGGTGGCCCTGTTTGGGTTGACTCATGGATAGGGCTAAGCAAGGTAAAGGCCGTGGTCGACCACACTCTGCCGCGCTCTTAGAGAGGAGCGTTACCGCGTGGCGTTAAGAGTCGGTTGACACGTGTGGGTAAAGTGTACCACCCTGCAGGGATAAATATTTCGGAAAGCCGTGTCCACGGTTATGGACGACTTGGCAACGGATTCTGTGATCATAGACAACTCTAACGGAATGACTAAAACTTGCTGGCAATGAATGAAGGATGCCTCCTCGACTATGTCGAGAGGGGTGATTCTTGTAGCATAAGGTAGTCTGGGGATGAGAAAGTACTTGGTGGACTAAAGAACATGATGATCTCAGTAGTTGAGTAGATTCCTCTTCTGTTTTAGAAATGCTCTGTTACACGTGCTTTCTTCCTCAACTTCGGAAAACAAAGTTGGCTTTATGCAAAGAACCTTAAAAGCCAAGTCTTGCTGAGTACCTTTTGTACTCAACCTTGCCTCGTTGTTGTTTTGTTTCAGACTTCGGTGATGTAGCTGAAGAGGGGTTCTACCTCGACGTCGACGAGTAGTTAGGAGTTCCCAGGCAGCAGTCTGGTATCTGTAGTATGGGTTTGGCTACGTTGCTTATGTTTCGGACTCTTAGTCCTTTTGCTCTTGTTGTATAGCAACATCCTTGCTTTCGCTTCTTGTTGTAATGTTGGGTTGCTTGACCTATGTTGGTCCTGTAACCTCTGCGTGTAAGCTACTCTAGTATGCCTTGTTTAATACAACTTTCATGTCTAGAGTACTGCTTTGATCGGTTGTTGGTCTCGAGCCCGTTGTTATACAGTTTTGGCTATGCCTGCATAGTTGTCGCAGTCGAGGGGTTGTGGAGCCGATGATCCATGCCCGAGCCCGCCTGCCGGAGATATCCGGCCTGGGGCGAGGTAACCCCAGTAACCCTCGATTGTTGTTGCACTTTCTGGACACATAGCAACTCTGTATAACTTTGGTCCCGTTCCCTCAGTTTCATCCGACTCGTGGACGCTTGGGTATGCATGTCTGGTTATGACTAGCATGGACACAAGGAGTAGTAGACCGGGGATCCGGACTACGTGCCGATGAATCGGTCTGCCTGCCGTTGTTTGTTGCGGCCGGGGCTGGTAACCCTGAAGCCCTTGTGGGTCCACTGCTAGGAGCACATGACAGTTTGTATATCTCTGGGTCCGGGGTCCGACGCGCAGTATCATGCATGGCAGCACCATTGCGTTAACAATGGAGTTCACAAACGTGACACTGGGTGCAAATGTCGGTGTCCATGCGGGATAGGATATCAAGCGTGAAGGAGACACGATGTACGCAGGTTCGGGACCTCGGCCTTGTGAGGCCCTTACTCCTGCAAGGATGAACTATGAGGTGGTGTATATGGAGTTACAGAATGCTCCTGGAGTTGTATCTTCTAAGTGAATTCGCCCCTGCTAAGGGAGGCCCGGACTGCCTTATATAGAGGCTGACAGGCGGGGCCGGTTATATGGCCAACCGGCTAGGGCCTACTAACGGTCATACACAGTGTACTTCCTTCTAGATGCGTCAGCATCATACATGATGGGACAAGGCGCAAGATTAATGATGATTACGCAGTCGGTCAAAGTTTAAGGGTACGACCGCCTACTCCTCCAATAAAGCATAGTTGACATCGCGCGTGAGGTCTTTTCGCCCCCTTTGCCTATGTTTTTTTCCTTTAGCCTATCCCGTCCTTTCTTGTCAGAACCGTCTGGGCGAAGATCTAAGCCGGCCGGAGTCAGCCGGCCAGGCATAACCGGCCACAATATAGCCGCCTGGGCATGTGGGAAGCCAACCAGCCATCTTCTTAGTGTTATCTTGATCTTGCAATTATCTTAACCGGGGGTAATCCCCCCACAGTAGCCTCCGAACACGTTAGAGCTCTATAGTCGGCACGGTGAAAAAGGCTTATGCGTGTTCTTCCCCACGTACTTAACGTGGTTGGATTCCGCCTCATCCGGCTAGACTGGGCCGGCTGTGGATGTCTCGGCTTCTTCGCCTTGGCCGGATGGAAATGTGATGTCATGACGGGGGTCATGGCTGACATCAGCCACGTCCCATCGCTCTGCACCGTGCACTGCGAAGGCGGCGACGCCTCGGTTCCCTCGTTGGGATTTTCTGTGGCGCCCGTGACGTTTACTGGATCCCAAGAGGTAGTTGCCCACGATGTGGCGGTTCGAGTGGAAGGCCGAACGGCCGTTTTCGCCTATAAAAGGGGAGCGGGCCCTCGGGTGAGGGCTCTTGCTCCCCACTGCTTCTTCTTCCTCTATCGGCTCGCTCTTGCCCTAGCATCCACCAGAGTTGTCCCCGCTGGATCTTCTCCGCCGTCGCGCCCAAGGACAGGCCCTTCACAACCCGTCGCCCTTTTCGTCCCCGCCGTTGCAACTATGTATTGCACCGAGGGCGCGTGGCGGGTCTCCACCATCACCGCTGACGACCTCGTCAAGGCCGTCAAGGAGGGCTGCCTTGGCAAGCCCGGCAATGTGGGGGCGCGCGCCCCGGCAAGGAGGATATGTCGATGTCGCGCTAGGGCGAATTCGTCATATTCCATGATCACTTCGACCGCGGGTTCACGCTTCTGGCGAGCCCATTCTTCCGTGAACTCCTCGACGAGTTTGGCCTCCAGCTGCACCACCTCGGAGCCCACTCCATTTCCCAAACCTTGGCCTTCGTGGCCACCTCCGAGGCCTACCTTGGCATGCGGCCTACTGTGGCGTTGTGGAGCCGACAATATTTCTTCCGGGTCAGGCAGCTGGACTGCGGCGGCGCCATTGTCTACAACCGGGCATGAAATGACATGCCCAAGTTCCCCACCCAGGAGAGCATCAAGGATTGGCAGCGATCCTTCTTCTATGTCCAGAACATGGTGGAGTGCGAGGACCACATCAACCTGCCGTGTTACGTGTCCGGATCGCCGTCGAAGAGCCGCAGAGAGGTGAAGATCGGCAAGGACACGGATGACCTCGCCAAGATGTGCATCCAGCTGGCCGAGCTAACCGACAAAGGCTTGGCGGCACAGGACCTCAGCCTTAGCTGGCTCGCGCAGCGGGTGTGGCCGCTTCAAACGCGGCCGCACAAGATGTGCCACATTTCTGGCCGGTTTGATCCAACCCGGATGTATACCCTCTCCCTCAAGATGAACAACTTGAGTGAGTGGCTATGGATGGTGATGAAGGCGCGGGTTGTCTCTGGCTGGTCCTGGGGCCGACAGCCATCTTGTCGCTCGAAGCCACCTCCCCAGGTAAGTTTCTCCCACCACATTTCATTGTCGCCTGCTTTTCCTCCTTCAGGTGACTCAGACCGGCTGGTAACCCTCCACAGTTGTTCGAGGCGCAGGACCTCGAGGATGGGCCAAACGGGCCCGCCTTCGAGCCGGATCTCCTGGGCTAGCAGACGGCAAAGGTCGCAGCAGCCTAGGCGGCCTCGGACGCAGCCGACCAGGCGGACGAGGGGGAGCTGGAGCAGGAGCAACATGGGAAGAAGCATGGGGAGGAAAACCTCTCCCGCGGCGAGACGATCCACCCGGGTAATCCAGAAGATTTAGCTGAACATTCGCCCCCCCGCGAGGTCATCTCTATTGTCGATTATGACAATACGCCATCCGCAGGGTCCACGTTGGCCCGCCTCCTCAAGCGGGCTAAGCCATCAAAGCCGGAGGAGGGGGCCAGTGAAACCGATGTCGGGTCGGCGAAGAAGAAGAAGAGGAGGAGGCTAGCAACGCCTCCGCCCTTTTACGGGTAAATGTTTCCTTTCGCGATGCCGCCTGGCCGGGAATCCATCCTCTCTTACCCCTTGTCATTTTATCCAAGCAGCTCACCCAAGAAGTTGGGGCGAGGGAGGTCTGAGACATCGGCACTGCCCTTGGTGCTGGAAGTACGTGCCGAGGTTGGCGTAGGAGACCAGGCCATCAAGGGTGTGTTCCCGATCCCGTCCCTTGGGGCGGTGTTCGAGGTGGCCCAAGCGGCCAATGCAGAGGCCATAGACGTTGGGCTGGAGGACGTCGCCACGATGGTGGTTGATGGTGGTGTCGAGGGGAGAAGCCTATGTCTGTGGAGGACTACCTCGTGGATTCTCCTCCGACTGTTGAGGAGGAGAGCGACGCCGAGGCGGACGCTGGCCAGACGGCGGGGGGTGGCGGCCCAGAGGCCACCAACATGGTGTTGGAGGAGGCCTCCAAGGAGGCTTGGGACGAGCCCTTGGTGGTTGCGCCATCTTTGGTCATGTCGCCTGCACCTTAGGTGGCGAGGGAGGCGAGCAGATTCAAGCAGGCGGAGCCTCCTAGAGCGAACTTCATGGTGCCTGGCGCCCTGGCCGTCTACGCCCAGGCGAGGTGGGTCGTGACCACAGCTGGGACAGCGCGCCAGCCGGCGGGTGGTCCCCATCGACTGAGAGATAGATAAGGACTTGGAGTTCCATCTAGAGGACTTCAAGCGCTTCCGCGAGTTGCTTGAGGTATGCCTTTTCTTGCTTTCGTGCTTTCCCTCTTCGTCGTCTGGCTCTTATCTTGGTTTTCTTTGTTCTTTCTCTGCAGTACAAGGAGCCACAGCCGGCGAGATCAAGTGAATTTAAGAGGCCCTGGAAGCTGCCAAGAGTAAGTCTGCCCACTTGATTTATCTTCTCCGTCTGGTGCATTTCTTGAACCTTAAGATTGGTCTTGGGGGTTGCAGAGGAGAGCCGGGACCTGGGCAGCTGGCTGAAGGAGGCTTCCTCTGTTGGCCGGCTGGAAACCGAGGTTAAGCGGCTGACCGAACTTGGTCAACAGCAGCAGGAGGAGGTGGCCCGGCTGGTCCATGCAAACTCGGAGTTGGAGGCGACCGTCAAGGACTTCACTACGGTCAATAAGGCGCAGAAGGAGGCCTTTGAAGCCCTGGAGAAGGCCTTCAAGGCGGAGGCGGACAAGCACGCTGAGGAGGCTGACGAGCTCCACAAGGGCATCGATCTTCTCCAAGCGAAGCTGAAGAATGTCGGCCTCGCGCTACGAGGTGAGGCGTCTTTTCTCCCGCTGGGTATTTTCCTACTGTTCGGCTAGGGACTTAGTTTTATTTTCCTGGTGTAGAGTTCTACCGGTCGTTGGCTTTGCTGGCCAAGAGGCAGGCGCTCATCACCCCGGGTGTGGAGGCCACCGACACAACCATGACTGGCCTCAAGGTCGGTGCCCTCCAGATGTCACGGAATTTTGGTGAGGAATCCAAGGAGCTGGTTGACACCACCACCGAGCTGTTTCGGGAGCTCTAGAAGGTCAAGGACGTGCCCAGGCACATCTGCGAGCTGGTCGCCCGCCTGGAGGATGCTGACGACGCCGTTACCCGTCTGCAGGAGTCTGCTACCCGTGGGGGAGCAGAGTGGACCCTGCGCCTTCTTCGCTCCTGGTACCCGGAGGTTGACCTGAAGGATTTCACCAGCGGCCCATAGACCGGGACCAATTACGAGAAGCTCAGGGAGGACCCGGAGCTCTAGGAGGCCGCCTGCCACATTGCGGACTTCGTCAATTTCAACAGCTTCATCCCTGACCGGGCGGTGCGCAAGCCGGCAGTCGGCGAGGAGGAGAAGAGTGAGGATGACGAGGACCTGGTGTGCTTCGATGAGGACGAGCCGCGTGACGGGCTGAAGGAGCTTACTAATGACAGGCTCACCCTCCACAAGGAATTTGCTGATGCTAAGCGCCCTCCATCTCCGAAAGCCGACTAGGGGAGACCCCGGATGGCCGGTGGAATTGTACAAAACTATGCCCTTTAGCTTGCTGTCCCGAGATGCCGGGTGGATTCATGTATCGAACCCCGTATTTTGTGTCATCGTACACTTTGTCCTATGGAGCTTCTTCTTCTTTTAATAAAGTGTCCTCCACATGGGATTTGTCCGCCTGACATTTCTTCTTGATTTCCAATTTTTTGCTTCTAGTGGTTCAAGTTATCCACCGGGTGTAGCCCCCGAGGTTCGGGCCGGTTGCACATAGAGCGGGCTGGCCGAAACTCCTTCAAAGTGTGGGTGTTAGCCGTATAGGTCCTTGTTTCCAAAGGGACCGGCTGCCGTTCAAGCCCCCGAATTTGGGTGGCCGGTTGCTCGCGTAGGAGCCATTCAATACTTAGTCGTTTAGGTCCTAGTTTCCAAAGGGACCGGCTGCCATTCAAGCCCCCGAGTTTGGGTGGTCGGCTCCTTGCGTGGGAGCCATGTGAATGTATAGTTCAAATTTCTTAGCCGTATTGGTCCTTGTATCAGAGGGACTGGCTGTCATTTAAGCCCCCATGGTTAAATGGTCGGTTGCTTGCTTTGGAGCCATGTGAAGTGAGGGCTTGGCGGTTCGAGACCCCGAGTTTGGAGGGTCAGCTACCGCATGGGCGCGTGCCCTCTGCTGCTTGAGCGTGTGTCGTCTTCCGCTTGGGCCGGTTGGCTTTCTTTTGCCATAGATTGTTAGTGCAGGGATAATCAAGACGTGACTTGGTCTGACTGCATTTTTAGTTTGTTGTTCTCGTTCGATTAGAACTCCGCTTGCTCTGGTCCTTTCCTCGGAATTTCCTTCGTGCACCACGCCTTTTTATTCCTGCTCTTGCGTGCGTGTCAGCCGAGTTGCGGTCTGCAGCCGGATCTGAAGAGAGGGCCGGCTGGCGGGGGGCATAGTTGCTTATTCTTTGGGACAAGATTTTGAGCAAGCGAGGTCGTCAGTTTTTAGGGTTTGGCCGACTATCTCCTTTCCCTTGGGGATTTTTGTGTGTGGTCCTCCCGCTTGCGCTCTGGCCGGCTGTTCAACCGGTTGCGGTCTGCGGCCGGACCTGTAGAGGAATCGTTTGGCATTCGACATACTGGATCAGCCAAGGTTGAGGCGGTAGCCGGCCGGACGCAACCGGATTATGGAAAGATAAACAAGTGCTTATGATGCAAGGGTATCCCCCGAGTGTTTTCTTGGGTTCAAGGTTCTTTCCTTAACTGGGTATAGGGTGTTACATTGCGCTTCAGATGTAGAACCGGCGTAAGAGCTCGACATTCCAGGGGCGCGTTGTCTCTTCTCCGGAGGTATCCTCCTGGGTTCTTCGTGGTTCTCGCATGTCGATGAGGTTGTAGGCGTTATTGTGGAGGGCTCTGCCTTGTGTAGGCCCTTGGCATCTTGAATCAGCCGGAGGACGAGATTGCCCTCACAGAATGCGAGGGGGTGAATTCGCCGGTTGTGGTAGCGGTGGAGATTCTGCTCGTACACGACCGACCTGGATAATGCGATCTCTCGCACCTCTTCCAGCAGGTCGATGTCGTCTTGGTTTGCGTTCTAGGCCTCCTTTTCTGTGTAGAGAACGACTCGGAGAGTGTCGAACTCAATGTCAGCCGACAGGACTGCCTCCGCTCCCTTGACAAGGAAGAATGGTGTGTAGCCGGTTGACCGGTTGGGAGTAGTTGAAAGTGCATTTCGTTTTCCCAGTGTTTTGTGTGTTAGTTAACAATACTAAGTACATTATTTATCGAGGTGTTTAGCGTGCAGGTGTTGTACTTAACATCGGCATCGATCACCGAAAAGTCGGTGAAGATTGGCCTGAGAGTTTTGGGACAGAACCCAACCGGATTATTTGGACCGGATATTTCATATTGGACCGGATATTCCGGTTGCTGATGAAGGAGCACAAAAATGGCTAAGGACTGGAAGGTTTGCGTACTGGAGTCAACCGGATTATTTGGTCCGGGTTATTCATCCTGGACCGGATATTCTAGTTGCTCATGAAGTTGCGCGAAAATGGCTAAGGACTGGAAGTTTCGCTCTCAGAAGTCAACCGGATTATTTGGTCCGGATTATTCATCCTGGACCGGATATTCCGGGTGCTGCGCAAAACTGCTAAGGACTGTAAGTTTCGCTCTCAGAAGTCAACCGGATTATTTGGTCCGGATTATTCATCCTGGACCGGATATTCCGGGTGCTGCGCAAAACTGCTAAGGACTGGAAACTTGGAGCTACTGGAGTGAACCGGATTATTTGAACCGGATTATTCCGGAGGAGCCGGATAATCCGGTTCAGATCTGCAGGACCGCGTGGAGCAAGCTGACCGGATATTCCGGTTCATACTTGAACCGGATATTCCGGTCCCCTTTTTCCTGTGCAACGACTAGTTGTGAGGAGGGGCTATAAATACCCCTCCCCCTCCTCCCCAATATCTAGTTCTTCCCCTTAGCATTTATGAGCATTTAAGAACTCACCAAATCTCTCATTTCTCCCAATCCCTCCACCCAATCTTGAAGATCTTTGGAGGATTGAAGGAGAAGGCCCCGATCTACATCTTCACCGAGCCGTTCTTCATTTCCCCCTCTCTAGCTCGAGGGATCTAGCTTAGGGTTTCCTTTTGTGGAGAACCTAGGCATCTTGATACTTGTTGGTGATTCAAGAAGAGTTGGGAGCCCCCAATTAAGTTGTGGGTGTGTGCCCCAAGTTGTTTGTAAAGGATTTGATCCCCGCCTCAAAGGGGTTCTATAGTGGAAGGTGAACTAGGCCTTTGTGGCGAAGTTCATCGGAGAATAGGGTGAGGCCTTAGTGGCGTTGAGTAGGCCTTTGTGGCGATCTCACACCCCTCCAACGAGACGTACTCCCCTAAAAAGGAGGAACTCGGAAATACATCGTGTCTCCGTGTGCTTCCATCGGTTACCTTGTTCCTCCCTCTCTTTACTTACTTGTACTTGTTGCATTAATTGCTTGCCTTGTCATATAGGTAAATTCACCACTAGTTGCACTATCTAGAGAATTTACCTTCTTGTCAAGCCTAAACTTTAAGAAAAATTAAAATTGGTCGTAGCACCTATTCACCCCCCTCTAGGTGCCCATACTTTGCTTTCGATTGGTATCAGAGCCTCGGCTCTTCTATCGGGCTTAACCGCCTAAGAGTTTAAGTATGGGAGATGAGTTGGTTGACGCTCCGTCCGATGGAAATGTGTCCATGGATGATCTCAATGCTTTGAGAGAATCATTGACCTCATCCATAGACACTAAATTTGAGGAGTTGCGTCAACTCATGACAACACTCCTCAAAGCAAAAGGACCGGAGGTGGTCGACTCATCCCTTCCGGAAGAAACGGAGGGTGCCAAGAAAGGGGTTGATGGTGAACCACTTAAAACTGCTTCCGCCGAACAATCCGCTAAGAAGGGTGCGGGTGGAAAGGAAGGATATCACGCCGTTGAAGGCCAATATTCTCCCGATCCCCCCGTCCCTTTTCCTCATATAATCCCTAGAGGAGATCCACCTAAAATTGATGCATATTCTTTTCGTGAATGGCAATACTACATGGAGACTCACTTGAACTCTTCTTGTATAGATCTTTGGAGAATCACTCATGACGGATACAAGCCATATGATCCCAAGAATCTCACAAGAAGAGAGGTCGTAGATTGTCAACTCAACTACACCGCTTTGTCCATCCTTCATCAAGCCGTGGGCCCCAACCACATGCCGCATCTTCAACACTTCTCCACCGCCAAAGAAACATGGGATGCTCTTGTCATCATGTTTGTTGGGAATGAGAGCATGCAAAGAAATCGATATGATTCCTTGACCAATGAGGCCGAAGGTTTCTTCATGCATGATGGAGAAGATCATGTTGACATGTATCGAAGACTCAAAACTCTTGCCACCGCCTTCTCTAGTGCGGGTGCAACATATATTGATGATGCTTGGATCAAGAGGAAGTACATGATTGCCGTGATGCCGTTTGAGGGCACGGACTTGAAGAGCATTCAAGGGAGACATGATTTCTCCTCCATGACCTCAACTCAAGTGATGCAAGAATTGTGCTCCTACAAGGTGCAAACCAAGAATGCCCTTGACAACCGTGCTAGAGCCATTGGAATGCATCAAGGAGCATCCGTTGCTTTGAAGGCCAAGGTCTTGTCTAGAGAAGTTGAGAATGAAGAAGATGGAGAAGAAGCATTGCCCCCGTTGAAAGAACAAGACTATGATCCCGTTCTAAAGGATCTCATTGCTCTCACCGTGCAAAAGTTTTGGAACGATCCCCCCAAGGGCAAGAAATTTGTTGAGGAGAAGACCAAGTCTCGTTATGGAAATGATGGGGTTCAAAAAGTGAGGTCTTGCTTCAATTGCCAAGACAAGCATCACTTCATCGCGGAGTGCCCTTACGAGAATAGAGAACACCATAGTGGCAAGCTCATTCGCAAGGACAAGTCCAAGGTTGAATACAAGAAACCTCATTTCAAGAAGAAACCTTTCAACAAGAAGTCCCCCACCAAGTTTGTGCTATTGACTCAAGAGGAGTATGATTCCGGGAGTGATGAAGAAGAAGAATCAACAAGTGAAGTGGCCGCTCTAGCTATTGCTTCCACTCCATCTTCGTCATCCCTCTTTGAATCCCCCAATGAAAATCTTCCTCAACGCAATGCCAAGTGCTTCATGGCTAAGGCCACGGAGGTATCATCTTCTCCTAACTCTAAGACCCCTAGTGAACTAGAACATATTGCTAGTCTTAGAGAAGAAGAGGAAAGAGCCTCTTTGGACCGTTTTATGTCTAACATGCAAGGGGAGACCAAGAAGTACTTTGAGCATCTCATGAGGCAATTGGGAGAAGCCCAAGAGGCCCTTGAGAAGAAAGGTGAGATTGAGAGAAGGGATGCGGATGAAATTGCATCCCTCTCAATGACTCTTGAAGAAGAGCATGATGGTAGAGTTTCTCTAGAGGATGAACTTGAATCTATTGAATTAACCCATAATGAACTTGTCTCTAAAATCATTAAGGAACGTGATCTTGCTATTGCTAAATATAAAAAGGCTAAAAAGGACAAAGTCGAGTTTGGGGTTGGTCATGGTAAACTAACCGAGGAGTTTGAGAAGCTAACCAATGCTCACAAAGCATTGGAAAGCCAACACTCATCCCTCAAAGAGTTGCATGAACAACTTCAAACTCAACTTACTCAATCTAACCATCCTAGCACCTCTACTTCTTCTTGTGATCATGCAAATATTTTTGAGGAAAATGCTAGGTTAAAGGATGAGCTAGCAAGGCTCAAGGGCAAAAGCTCTCAAGTTGAGAAGGTTGTATTAGCCACCCCACAAGTGGTTGCCCCTAGCCCTAATGTGGTCATTGCTAGACCACAATTGAGTGCTCCAAGGCAACAAGTGGGTAAGCAAGGACTTGGCTATATAGCCAAGAAGAAGAACAAGAAGAAGAAGAACAAGAAGAAGAACCTAAAGGGTGCTTCGGGTAGTAATGTCATGAGGGACAACACTACTCGTAGCACACCCGCTCAAGCAAACAATGTTGCCTCGAGTAGTAATGTCATGAGGGACACCACTACTCGTAGCACCTCCGCGGGAACTAACAATCCACACCATTTCTTATATGTTGATTATTATGGTGTTGTGCAAGCTAAATATGTTGGTCCTATTGAGGGTTTCATTGACTATACTATTTGGGTCCCAAAGACCCTTGTTGCTAACATGAAGGGACCCATCTCGGGTCCTAACACTAGTCAATGATCTCTTGCAGGGCTATGCTTCCGGTGGGACTAAATGGATTCTCGATAGTGGGTGCACTAATCATATGACCGGAAGCAAAGAACTAGTGACGGAGTTGCGACCAAATGACATTCAAGCAACCGTCACTTATGGGGACTCGTCCAAGTCTAAGGTATCCGGATTCGGCAAGGTTGTGGTGGCTCCCGATATAACTATCGTGAACGTCATGCTTGTCGAATCCCTTGGTTACAATTTACTTTCCGTCCGCTCTCTTGGAAAGATGGGTTTTTCCGTCTTTTTCGATGGTGATATTGTGGTCCTTTTGAGGAGCAAGACTCTTGACGTCGCTCACGTGGGACATGTTGAAAATGAGTTGTTTGTGGTGGATTTTTCGAAGTCCACCAACACTCAAGCAATGTGTCTTTTCGGGAAGGCGGACTTGGGATGGTTGTGGCATCGCCGCCTATCCCATGTCAACATGAGAACTTTGCAAAGTCTTCACAAAAGTGGCCTTATTGTTGGACTAAAAGAAAATGTTTCCTTTGCAAAGGATCGCGTTTGTAGGTCGTGTGTTGAAGGGAAGATGCATGACATTGTGCACAAGGCCAAGACTATTATTTCATCAAAGAGGATCTTGGAGCTTCTCCATGTTGATCTCTTTGGTGCCGTGCCCGAGGCAAGTCTTGGCGGCAAGAAGTATTGCTTGGTGATTGTCGATGATTATTCAAGATACACTTGGGTTTATTTCTTCAAGTGCAAGAGTGAGACCCAACAAACCATCATCGACTTCTCCAACGAAGTGCAACGTCAACACAATGTGCAAATCATGGCTATTAGGAGTGATAATGGCTCGGAGTTCAAGAACTATACATTGAATGAATTTCTTAGTGAAGAAGGCATTCGTCACCAATACTCCGCCACTTACACTCCTCAACAAAATGGTGTTGCCGAAAGGAAGAATCGCACTCTCTTGGATATGGCAAGGACCATGTTGGCGGAGTACTCTTCTCCCCAATATTTATGGGCCGAGGCCATATCCACCGCATGCCACTCCTCCAACCGCCTCTACATCCGCAAAGGCTTGAGCAAGACCCCATATGAGATCCTCACCGGCAACAAGCCCAACGTATCCTACTTCCGTGTATTCGGTTGTAAGTGCTTCTATTTGATCAAGGGTATTAGGTTGTCGAAATTTCAATCCAAAACTATTGAGGGTATTTTTGTTGGTTACGGTGCCGAATCCCACACTTATAGAGTCTATGACAAAGCCTCACGGATTGTCATAGAATCTTGTAGTGTGGTTTTCGAGGAAAATGACGGCTCCCAAGTGGCGCAATTTCATGTTTCAAATGTAGATGTTGAAATGCCTCAAGAAGCCATAGGAAGGATGGGTGTGGGATTCTTCCGCCCCATCGAGGGACACCTTATGGCGACTCGAGAAGGACTATGCTCTACTCAAGTGGAGCCCTCCTCTACATTAGAAGATCAAGCCAAGGAGCCAACTACTACACCTAACCAAGAACATATTCAAGACCCTCCTCTCGTTGATCAAGTGACTTCGCAAGTCGTACCCACTCCTCTCACTAATGCGAGTCAAGATCAAGGCCAAGATCAACCATCCTCTTCATCCTCTTCTCAAGTTGAAGCTAGTGTTGAAGATATTGTTGATGATAATGTTGATGATCTAGGCCATGTTGGTCAAGATGGGGACCCAAATGATCAAGATGATCAAGTGATCCCTCCTCGCAATAATGAGGAGATCGAAGCCCGTCGCATCAAAAGGATAAGAAGAGCTTTGAAGCAAATTGATGCCCAAGATGACAAGGTCTTGGAGGATGTTCAAACTAGAAGATCTACTAGAAGGCAATTGGCTCATTTTTGTGAGCATCAAGCTCATATCTCTATGGTGGAGCCTAAGAAAGTGTATGAAGCTCTTGAGGACTCCGATTGGGTTGAAGCTATGCATGATGAGCTCAATAACTTTGAGCGCAACAAAGTTTGGAGATTGGTTGAGAAGCCCAAGGATTGCCACAATGTTATTGGCACCAAGTGGATTTTCAAGAACAAGCAAGATGAGAATGGCATTGTCATTAGGAACAAGGCAAGATTGGTTGCTCAAGGTTACACCCAAGTTGAAGGCATTGACTTTGATGAAACCTACGCGCCCGTGGCTCGCCTTGAGTCCATCCGTATCCTCCTTGCTTATGCTTCCTCACATAATTTCAAATTGCAACAAATGGATGTGAAAAGTGCTTTCTTGAATGGTCCACTAAAAGAGGAGGTATATGTTAAGCAACCTCCGGGGTTCGAGAATCTCAACTTTCCTAACCACGTTTACAAACTTGACAAGGCTCTCTATGGTCTCAAACAAGCACCTCGTGCTTGGTATGAGCACCTTAGGGAGTTGTTAGATGATCGTGGTTTCGAAGTTGGGAAGATTGACCCCACTCTCTTCACCAAGAGAGTAAAGGGAGAGCTTTTCATATGCCAACTCTATGTGGACGATATCATCTTTGGCTCAACTAACCAAGCTTTCAATAATGAGTTCTCTAAGCTTATGACTGACAGGTTCGAGATGTCTATGATGGGTGAGCTTAAATTCTTCCTTGGCTTTGAGATCAAGCAATTGGCTCGTGGGACTTTCATTTCTCAAGCCAAGTATACCCAAGATATGATCAAGAGGTTTAACTTCCAAGATGCTAAGATCAAGACATCTCCTATGCAAGTCAAGTGTCATCTCTCTCGTAATCCAAAAGGGAGTAAGGATGTGGACCAAAAGCTTTATCGTTCTATGATTGGTTCTTTGCTCTATCTTTGTGCATCTAGGCCCGATATCGTTTTGAGTGTAGGTGTGTGTGCAAGGTATCAAGCGGCTCCTAAGGATTGCCATTTAATGGCGGTCCATAGGATCTTTCGTTATTTGGTTCATACCCCAAGATTTGGTTTGTGGTACCCAAAGGGGGCACAATTTTCTCTCAATGGATATACGGATTCCGATTGGGCGGGTGATCAAGATGATAGGAAGTCAACTTCCGGGGCTTGCCAATTTCTTGGTAGGTCCCTTGTAAGTTGGTCCTCGAAGAAGCAAAATTGCATATCTCTCTCCACCGCCGAGGCCGAGTATGTTGCCGCCGCAAGTGCATGCACTCAATTGTTATGGATGAGGCAAACTCTCAAGGAGTATGGAGTTCATTTGGATAAGGTGCCTCTTTTGTGTGACAATGAAAGTGCCATCAAAATTGCATACAATCCGGTGCAACATACAAGGACCAAACACATTGAGATCCGCCACCACTTCATCCGTGATCACGTGGCAAGAGGAGACATTGCACTATCTTATGTGCCCACCAAGGACAATCTTGCGGACATTTTCACGAAGCCACTTGATGATGCAAGATTCTTATTCTTGAGGAATGAACTAAATGTGATTGATTCTAGGAGTTTGACTTGAGGATCTTGCACACACCCCTATAGATGAAACGTGTTTGAGCTTAGGTGTAGGCATGGACATAGGGGGAGTGTTATCCTAACACATTGGGTTCTCCCTCCCCCCATTATGCCCATAGCAAAAAATTCATTGTGATCTCTCTTTTTCTAATGTTGAATTGTGAGCTTCAATGTTGAGTATTGGCAATGCCCCCAAGATATATCTTCGCGGTTGCATACCATAATCTCTTACATGGTGGCCTAGGCCACCAACCTCTTCGTTTCGAAGAGTTGTATCTTAGTTGGGTTTTATTTGACATTTCATTGCATTTCTTGTGTTTTTCCCTTCTAAGTGTTTCGTCCTAGGAAAATCCCACTCAATTGGTCTTCTTGTTGTTTTGATTCTTACTTTTGAGAGGGATAAGTACTAATTTACAGTTTGATGTTCTATCCTAAGCCATTCTATCAAAAAGCCATTCTTTTCTAGCACTTGTGTCGTCCTTTGAAACGAGGAAATTTCGGATCAGAAGGCAGCCGGAATTTCCGGTCCAGTTTTGGACCGGAATATCCGGGTGTACCGGAATATCCGGTTCAAGTATGAACCGGAATATCCGGTTCGGCGAAAATCATAAAAACTGGGACCCGACGGGGAGGAGGCAGTTCTTGCCTTTTTCCCCATCGGTTCCTCTCCACCCCCAAAACGCCGCCTCTTCGATTCTCGGCCACCCGGGTCGATTCCTCCGCGGGATCTTGAAGTTTTGGCTCGGATCTCGTTCCCCTCATCCTTAGGAACGTTTCTACCCAAGCATCTTCCTCCATGGATTCCGGTAATGTTCAATCCTTTTGAATCTTGGTGCTATAACCCTACCAATCCGTGGATTTGCGTTTTTGTTGGCAATGCTTGGTAGAACTAGTTCCCTAGAGGTTCCGTTGCATGCTAGATTCGATAGATTAGATTCACTCGTGTACGATCTAGTTTTGAAGTCTAAGATCTAGATTTGTTTTGTGCTGTTCCGCAACTACCGGAATATCCGGTCCACGACTGAACCGGAATATCCGGGTAACCGGAATATCCGGTTCAGTTTTGAACCGGAATATCCGGCTATGTCCAGTACTGTTTTTAGACAGCCCAAAATTAATCTTTCTCAGATTTCGACTTAGATTGTTCCCTTGAATCTCCTCTATTGTTTTTATGCATGATTGTTTCCATTGCTTGACACGAGTGTACTCATCTTGTGCTATCCCTCTATTATCTTGCTTCACAGGTGGTGGTTCTGAGAGGCGCCTTCCTAAGCGTCCCAAGCAGGTCTCTGTCAAGAACAAGCGTAAGGCTCGGCTCAACTATAAGACCGACATTCCTGTTCCGGAGTTCAATGTGCTCAGGCAGAAGGATGTCTACCTTGATCCTCGTATTGCAAATATTGATCCTCGGTTCTGGAATCTGGAGCAGTCCTACATCTATGCTGATATCTATTGTGACTACCGTCACCCCATCCGTGTGATGCAGCCGTTTGACTTTGCTGCCCTCAAGGCCAAGGAGGAATTTGCTGATGCAGCTAGCATTGTTGAGCGGTTTGGACTGGTGAAGCTTATGGAGACTCAGTGCAACTACAACAAGCAGCTTGTGATGCAGTTTATGTCCACTCTGGTATTCAGTACCAATGATATTGTGTGCCGTCTCAAGTGGATGTCTGAGACCACAGCTTGTGAGGCTTCCTTCGAGAGGTTTGGACGCCGTCTTGGATACTCTTACAGCGCTCACCCTCCTCTTGGTCGCCGCGTCCATGAGGTTGATAGGCCTAGGAGGGAGGTGGCCATGGCTGAGCTGTATGCTCCTGGTTTCACCATTGGAGGCCTTGAGGGACTGCTTCCCCTCTATGATCAGCTAGTTCGCATCTTCAGATCCTTCCTTGTGCCAAGTGGGGGTAACAATGATGCTCTCACCACTCCTCTTTGCAACCTTCTGATACTGGCTAAGGAGTGCATGGAGGAACATGACTCATCTGTCTCCTATACTGTGGATGTGATGGACATCATCTATCACGAGCTCTACGCTGCTATGATTGGTGGCTACACCATTCCCTATGCTCCTTATATCATGATGCTCATCAAGCATGAGATGAGGAAGGAGTACACCGAGTTACCCATGGTTGAGCACAAGGTCAAAAGGCTGTATATTAAGAGGAAGAAGAAGACTGCTGCTGCTTCTCAGGATGCTTCTTTTGAGGGTGGTTCCTCTATGGGAGGTCCCTCTACTGGTTCTCACTCTGAGCCCATTTCTGATGTTAGCACTTTGCGCCATGTCAGGAAGCTCTCCTGGTTCCAGCGTAATGTGCTCTGCATGAAGGTGGACATCCACAAGGAGCAGTACATGGCTTATCGCCGAGACACCGCCATGGCTAGCGCACAGAGACAGATTCTGCACCACGTGAGTGGTGCCACTGGTGATGTACCTGCTCCTCTCACTGCTCAGTCTTACACTGCTTGGTCTGCTGAGGATAGCACTCCCTGGCGAGCATTGAGGCGGCTCTCCATTCTACTCAGGCTACTACTTCTGGAGCTGGTGATGATGAGGAGGATGAGGATGAGGAGTCTGATGCTGAGCACGAGGCCGAGGGCGAGTCCGAGGAGTCTGCTGGCGAGTCTTCTGAGCACTCCGATGCTTAGACCGTGTCTGGGACGTTAGATTCGCTATTTCCCTCCTTTTTGGTGTCTCGATGCCAAAGGGGATAAGTAGCTATTAGACTACGGGATTTGCATGGGTTCGGGCACAAGCATTTGCCTTTATCATTCTTTGAGAGCTTGTGTCCATTTTTAGTATCTTCGTTTTCGTGAACTTGTCGGTTATTGTCTCGTTTAAACTGTGTGCTATTGTGTGTGAGACTATGTTGGTTATCGTGGATTATCTATTAGTGGTTTTATGGTTATCTATCGTATATGTTGAGGATATTATCTATTGTTGTGCTTGGTTATTCTTGGATATATTATCTTCGCACAAGGTATATACTTCTATCTTACACTCAACATATTGGTGGTATTGGCTCATTGACATGTTTGCTACTTGTTGGAAATTTCTCCCCATACATCATTGCATCTATTTGCATTTGAGGCAAACAAAAGATATGCATAGAGATAGGGGGAGACGTTCCCATCTTGTTTCAAACATGTTCTTGTCAAGGTTTTATTGCAAATCTTAGTATTGTCATCTAACACCAAAAAGGGGGAGATTGAAAGTGCATTTCGTTTTCCCAGTGTTTTGTGTGTTAGTTAACAATACTAAGTACATTATTTATCGAGGTGTTTAGCGTGCAGGTGTTATACTTAACATCGGCATCGATCACCGAAAAGTCGGTGAAGATTGGCCTGAGAGTTTTGGGACAGAACCCAACCGGATTATTCGGACCGGATATTTCATATTGGACCGGATATTCCGGTTGCTGATGAAGGAGCGCAAAAATGGCTAAGGACTGGAAGGTTTGCGCTCTCAGGAGTCAACCGGATTATTTGGTCCGGATTATTCATCCTGGACCGGATATTCCGGTTGCTCATGAAGTTGCGCGAAAATGGCTAAGGACTGGAAGTTTCGCTCTCAGAAGTCAACCGGATTATTTGGTCCGGATTATTCATCCTGGACCGGATATTCCGGGTGCTGCGCAAAACTGCTAAGGACTGGAAGTTTCGCTCTCAGAAGTCAACCGGATTATTTGGTCCGGATTATTCATCCTGGACCGGATATTCCGGGTGCTGCGCAAAACTGCTAAGGACTGGAAGCTTGGAGCTACTGGAGTGAACCGGATTATTTGAACCGGATTATTCCGGAGGAGCCGGATAATCCGGTTCAGATCTGCAGGACCGCGTGGAGCAAGCTGACCGGATATTCCGGTTCATACTTGAACCGGATATTCCGGTCCCCTTTTTCCTGTGCAACGACTAGTTGTGAGGAGGGGCTATAAATACCCCTCCTCCTCCTCCCCAAGATCTAGTTCTTCCCCTTAGCATTTATGAGCATTTAAGAACTCACCAAATCTCTCATTTCTCCCAATCCCTCCACCCAATCTTGAAGATCTTTGGAGGATTGAAGGAGAAGGCCCCGATCTACATCTTCACCGAGCCGTTCTTCATTTCCCCCTCTCTAGCTCGAGGGATCTAGCCTAGGGTTTCCTCTTGTGGAGAACCTAGGCATCTTGATACTTGTTGGTGATTCAAGAAGAGTTGGGAGCCCCCAATTAAGTTGTGGGTGTGTGCCCCAAGTTGTTTGTAAAGGATTTGATCCCCGCCTCAAAGGGGTTCTATAGTGGAAGGTGAACTAGGCCTTTGTGGCGAAGTTCGTCGGAGAATAGGGTGAGGCCTTAGTGGCGTTGAGTAGGCCTTTGTGGCGAGCTCACACCCCTCCAACGAGACGTACTCCCCTAAAAAGGAGGAACTCGGAAATACATCGTGTCTCCGTGTGATTCCATCAGTTACCTCGTTCCTCCCTCTCTTTACTTACTTGTACTTGTTGCATTAATTGCTTGCCTTGTCATATAGGTAAATTCACCACTAGTTGCACTATCTAGAGAATTTACCTTCTTGTCAAGCCTAAACTTTAAGAAAAAATAAAATTGGTCGTAGCACCTATTCACCCCCCCTCTAGGTGCCCATACTTTGCTTTCAGTAGTGCAGAGGCTCCATGGAACAGAGGGTAGCTCTTGGAGCCAGCAGTCGGGCGCCCGCTCAAGCGGGTCGACCATCTGGGGCCTGATGTCGGCTAGAATAACGTCGTTTGCTCTTTCCTCCTGCTTGTTCGACTGAGGATGCACCACTAAGGCGGGATCTAGCCCGATTCCCTTTCTTCCGTAGAACTTGGCGAAGGTCTCCTTCGCAAAGTTAGTTCCATTGTCGGTGATGATGTTGTGGGGGTAGCCGTAGAGGTATTATGATATCCTAGAATAAACTGACGATCGTCTAGCTATCCAGCCACTTGATTGGCTTTGCCTTGATCCACTTCGTGAACCTGTCCACTGCCACCAAAAGGTGGGTCATTCCGCCGCTTTTCATCTTGAATGGGCCGACCATGTCGTGGCCCCAGGCCACGAATGGCTAGGTGATGGGGATGGTCTTCAAGCCTGAGGATGGTGTATGTTTTTGCGCTCGGAAGCGCTGGCAGCCGCTATAGGCTCGCACCAGGTCCTCGGAGTCATCCAGGATGGTTGGCCAGAAGAAACCATATCAGTTGGCCTTGGAAGCTATTTCCCTCGAGGAGGCGTGGTGGCCGCATTCCCCCCTTTGGATGTTCTTGAGAAGGCGGATCCCTTCCTCCTGGTTGACGCAGCGCTAGAAAATGCCGCAAATGTTGCGCTCATGCAGCTGGTTGTTGATGATGGTGTAGGTGCGGGAGTGGCGTTGGACTTTCTGGCTGAGGATCTCGTCCGGCGGGAGCTCGTTGTGGGTGAGGTAGTTGAATATGGGATCCCCCCAAGACGGCATGACATGTATGACGAGTACAGCTTATGCGGTCGGCTGGGTAGCCCCCGGGTTTGATGTTCCGGATGGGGGTGCTAATACTGGGCCGGCTGCCCCATTCTTTCCTTGTTGATCAACATCGGGACGGGGATGGTAGGCAGCTGGGAGGCGTCAGACCCCGAGTTTCTTGGTTTGCTGGCTGGGACGGTTGAGGCGACAACCCTTGAGTCCATGGAATCGGGCGGCTGGTTGGGGTCATCCGGCAAGATAACAGAGTCGAAGCTCGATGATGGCGTGATGGATGGCTTGCATAAGTGCTCGAGGGAGACGCGAGGCGGGATGGCTTCCCGGGTGGAGCCGAGCTTGGACAACATGTCCGTTATTTCGTTGAAGGCCCGAGGGACATGGTGGAATTCACACCTTCGAAGCAGGCATAGAGCTGTTGGATGACGAATCGGTAGGTGGCCATGTTGACGTCCTTGGCGTCCCAATCTACTAATAACTATTGTATCACGAGGTCTGAATCCCCGAAGCGGAGGATGCGTTGAATCCCTATGTCTTTTACCAGCTTGAGGCCGTGGACGAGGGCCTCGTACTCGGCCACATTGTTGGAGGCTTTGAAGTGGATCTGCAGCGCGTATTCTAGTCGGTCTCCCTCGGGAGAGGTGAGGACTATGCCAGCTCTCAAGCTCTCACGCATTTGGAGCCATCGAAGTGCATCTTCTAGTGCGAGGAGTCGGGAACATGCGGCAGGTACTGAGTTTCTGCCCAGTCGACGAGGAAATCATCGAGAACCTGGGACTTGATGGATGTGCGCGGCTCGTAGAGCATGTTGTGTGCCGCCAGGTTGATGGCCCATTTGGTTGCCGATGATCTCTGAGAGCATGGTCGTGCTCACCATGGTGATAGTGCGCTCTTGGAAGTAGTGGAGGAGTTTCTTGGCGGTGAAGTGCACGTCGTAGACCAGCTTCTGGTAGTGGGGGTAGTTCTGCTTGGACTACAAGAGAACCTCGCAGATGTAGTACATCGTCCTCTGTATCGGCTGCTCCTTGTCCTTTTGTGGCTGCTCAACCACCAATACGGTGATGATGACCCGACTAGTTGCTGCGATGTCAACAATATGGGCTCTTTTGGAGCCGGAGGTGTCAAGACTAGGGCGATGGAGAGCGTGAGGTCTTGTCGCCCTTTTACCCATGTCTTCCTTTAGCCCATCCCGTCCTTGCCTGTCAGAATCGTCCGACCGAAGATCTCAGCCGGCCAGAGCCGGCTGGCCACAATATAGCCGCTTGGGAATGTGGGAAGCCAGCCAGCCAGCCATCTTCTTAGTGTTGTATTGATCTTCCAATTATCTTAACTAGGGGTTACCCCCCCCCCGACACTCGGGGAGGAGATTTATGCCGTCATGGTCTTCTTGCACTAAATATTAAAGTCTTGGGTGGTGCTTTGGGCGCCGCAGATGGGCAGTGATCTTTAATCACAGAAGTGGGACGCTTTGGTGTCTGCGCCCTTTGGCGTTGTTGCCATCTTTGTCACCCGTGTAGGTGCGCTTTATCTCTGTGGCAGGACAGAGACATGTGCCCTCCTGTCAGGGGGTCACGGGTGGCGCAGAGTGATGTCTCCTCGCGAAGACGTCTGGCCTCCTCGCGGAGGTGTGTCGATGAAATCTCCTCGCGGAAGTCCGCAAGACGAAACAGAGCTGCCCCAATCTGCTAAGTCCCAAGGCTGGGAGTTTTCCTCGCGAGGCCGTTGCTTGCACGGAGTCTTGCTTGATACACATCCGGTTGACTAGGATCCATGTGGCTTTGACCGGTTCTTGGCAGACAAGTCTGGGTACCCTAGGATTCAGGTGTTTCTCAATGGTTTCACCGACACACGCATGCTGGAGAAGCTTGGCATCAGGGACGACCTGGTATGCACCGTCAAGCTCTTTGAGATAGCAGAAAAGTGCTCCGGCCATGGTGGAAATAATGGCTCCGGTCACGGTGGGAACCGTGGCTCCGGTCACGATGCAAATCGTAGCGAGCCATGGGGCGGACAACACGACTACTACAACCGCGACAACAACTAGGACCGCGACAATGGCCGCGGCCCCAACCAGTTCCAACACAACAACGACGACTTTCAGCGCAAGACCACCAACTAGCCGCCAAACACCCAGGCCAACGCTGCTCAGCCCCACCTCGCCGAGGGAAACAATGCCCTCTCCAACAACAACAACAACAACCTCCCTGAGGACAACGAGGGATACCATCGAAGCGTGCATCCTCGGCGGGGCACATAAGCCCCTCTCCAACCGCTAGTTCAAGAAGTCTGCCTGTGAGCTCAACGCCACTCTTTCGAGCATCGCGACTTCCAAGCCTTTGAGGTGGTCACAGTTCCCCATCTCCTTCGACTCCAAGGATCACCCCAAACTACCAGGACCGTGGGAACAATCCCGCTCATTTGCCCCCCCCCACCAGAAACAATGTCGATGTCACCAAGACCATCATCGATGGAGGGCAGGCCTCAACGTGATCTCCATTCCCACCTTCAAGAAGATGCAGGTGCCCCACTAGCACTTGAAGGCAACAAGACCCTTTGTGTGGGTCACCAATGGATCCATCATGTCTCTCGGACAGGTGTGCTTCCCTGTCACATTCGGGTCCCGCGAGAACAACCACACATAGTACATCGACTTTGACATGGATCACATTGGCCTGCCCTACAACCCGATCCTAGGCTATCTAGCCCTCGCAAAGTTCATGGCCGTCATGCACCCTGCCTACAACCTCGTCAAGCTACCGGGTTGCAGTGGGACCCGCACCATCCGCTGCAACGATAAAGAAGCAATGCGATCTGTCGAGAATTCCTACAAGGACGTCGTAGTGGTGTTACCTACTGGCGAGGACGACATCGATCTTGAATCTATTCCCTCCAAGAAGAAGCAACTTTTCTCGCAAGAGTGCACAACCACAAAGAAGGTGCCACTTGACGCAAGTGACTCCGGGTGAAGGAGTTATGCCCTAGAGGTAAATAATAAAGAGTATTTATCATCATAACTCTTATGTTCATAAGGTTTTATACCATGATATAACTGTATTAAGCGGAAACATTAATACACGTGTGGTACATAAACAAACCAGGTCCCTAGTAGCCTCTAGTTATACTAGTCCGCTGGGCAAGAGATGATCAAGGTTTTCTGATCATGGGCATTTATGTCATTGACAACGAAATCATGTCATTGGATAATGATGTTATGGACTTACACCCATTATATTTATCATAACGATATCCAGTCATTTAAGTTCAGTGCTATGGTAACAAAAATGTACTACCATGACCTTTGATCGTGACATGGTATCTAAATTGCTATCCTGGAAGTTACTTTGATTGCATCAAACGTCATACCGTGACAGGGTGATTATAAAGGTGTCTCTTGGGTAATGAAAGGGATATGTTGAGGCGAGTCATCAAGAGCGGGACTTGCCAATCCTAATGACAGATAGATACTTCTGGGCCCATGATGACCCACAAGTATAGGGGATCGCATAGTCTTCGAGAGAAGTAAAACCCAAAGTTATTGATTCGAAACAAGGGGAGCCAAAGAATATTTATAAGCCTTAACAGATGAGTTGTCAGTTCAGCTGCATCTGGAAATAGACTTTCTCGCAACAATTTATCAGTAGCAATATTTTTATAGGATTAGCATTAGTGAAATAATAGCAGAAATAAAATAAAGACAGCAACAATAATTGTAGTAGACAATAGGATTAAAATATTGTAGGCATAGGGATAGATGAACGGGCGTTGCATGGATAAGATAATTCATATAATAATCAAGACATGGTCAATTAAAGGTAAATAATGATAAAACATCCAAGTACTAAGTGACCATAAGCATGTGTTCCGTATTTAGTCGTACGTGCTCGCAATGAGAAACTTGCAGAACATCTTTTGTCCTACCAGTCCGTTTGCAGCGGGGCCTCAAGGGAAACTACTGGTAGTTAAGATGCTCCTTTTAATAAAGCACCAGAGAAAGCATTAACACTCCGTGAACACACGTGATCCTCACATCACAGCCATCCCCTCCGGTTATCCCAATTGTTATCACTTTGGGGCCTCGGGATCCGGACAACGATATGTGTATGCAACTTGCAGGTAAGATAAAAAACACTAATTATCCTCATGAATCAATAACATGTTCAGATCTGAAATCATGGCACTCGGGCCCTAGTGTCAAGCATTAAGCATAACAAGTTGCAACAACGATAGATAGCACTAACAATGGATACTAGGCACCATGCCCTACCAATCTGGCAATTATTACATGAACAATCTCGTATAATCCCTACCATCCCTCTTAGCCTACAACAGGGATTACTCGCACATGGATGGGGGAATGATGGATGGTTTAAGGAGAGGTGGTGGCGATGATGATGGCGATGGTCTCCTCCGAATCCCCATCCTGGCAGGGTGCGAGAACAGGAACTTCTGATCCACGAATTGAGTTTCGAGGAGGCGGCGGCGCTCGGGTGTGTTTCTCTAGAATATGACGACCCCTAGTGTTTTTAGGTCAAAGGGATTAATTAGTCAAAAGGGGGAATGAGGGGTGGCCACACCATGCCATGGCGCGGCCTAGGGGGGCGCCGCCATGTGGTGTGGGCCCCTCGTGTCCCTCCTCCATCTCGTCTTCTGGCTCCGTGAGTTTTCGGGTTAAATAGGGACTTTGCGATATTTTCCGGGCATTTTCCTGAAAGTTGAATTTCTGCACAAAAACGAGACACCAAAGCAATTCTGCTGAAAACAGCGTTAGTCTGTGTTAGTTGTATTCAAAACTCACAAGTTTAGAGGAAAACAACAGCAAAAGTGTTTGGGAAAGTAGATACGTTTTGGACGTATGAACTCCCCCAAGTTTAGCCTATTGCTTGTCCTCAAGTAATCCAGTTAACAACTGAGTGCGATAAAAGAACTTTTACAAACACATTTTCTTCATATGAAGTATATATTCTCAATATATGATCAAACACTTAGGTGAGTCATAATAATAAGTATGCAAATAAAGTCACCTAATAGTTATGCAAACCATGAAGAGATACCAACACACTAATGATAAGGAACATGAAGTATATCTATTTGCAGAATTGAAAGTTCATAATAAGATATGATAAAGTGGTATCTTGCTTGCCCTTAATTGTGGATCAGAACATAAATGCCAGGGCACCTCTGAAATTCAAGTGAAGACTATAAGTAGAGATATCAAAGATAAAAACATCAAAGTTGTACCACAATTAACCGTGTTCTGGGACAAACACATTACACTAAGAATGACAGTTATGCTCTCGAGAAGGTGCTCAAAGAAGAAAAATGGTGACTCAACAATAAAGTAAAAATTGGCCCTTCACAGAGGGAAGCAGGGATTAACATGTGCTAGAGCTTTTTATTTATAAAATAGAAATAAAAATTGTTTTGGGAGGTGGTTGTTCATGGCAAAGAATGGTAATAGATTTCTTTTTATCTTACATACTAAACAAGTTGAGAGCGGTTCCAAATTATTTATAGTATGCACTTTTATATATAGCTTGACACTCCTCCAACCCTTTGCTTATCACAAACCATGGCTAACTGAATACTCGGGTGTCTGCCAACAATCACATACCATGGAGGAGTGCCTATTTTATGTTATAGTGGACTAACAAGCTCTTTGCAAAACTAGTGACAAGCAGATGAAGCATGCAAGTCAGGGGGGTACTTAATTTATTAGGGAAGATAACAAACCCAACTACTACTTCCTCAGATAAAACAGTGTCCCAAAATGAGAAGTATTTTGAAGGTTTTAAAGGTAGGACATGAAAATTAGTTGGAATAGCTTGAAATACCATGCATAGGAATTTATGGTGAACTCTTCGGAATGACTTGGTTTTCGGGATTTGGAAGCACAAGCAGCATTCCCGCTCAGTACAAGTGAAGGCTAGCAGTAGACTAGGAAGCGACAATTAAGAGAGCAATAACTGTCATAATCATGTTTGCGATAGAACAAATTAACGGGGGCATAAAAGTGATACAAGAACTCTGAGGCAAAATAAATCATCAAGGCTTATTTGACTTTTTGTTTTTAGTCCTATGCATGCGTGAGAATGTGCCAAGTCAATTCAAATGAAAAATTTAGAGGAGGATACCACAATGCCATACCATTTTATGAATAGAATAATGCAAGCAAACATTTATACGACATGCTATCTACTATTGGTAAGTTGGAATTTATCATAAGAGACCATGAGCTACTAATAATCCATTAAATAATATACATCTTACACGAACAAACTAAGCATGTCCACATGGATGAGCATATATACAAAAATGAAAACAAATAGAGTTCATACCATCCTCTCACCATAACTTGAATTGTCATAAATCGTCATGATTGCTTTTCGCTTGTGTGGCTTGAATGATATGAATTGATAACCAAGCTCCAATGGAGTCATGAAAGACTGTTGAACTCCGTAGCAAACTTTACAAAATCGAAGAAGAACAACAAATATTTTTTGGGTTTTAGAATTTAACACAAGAACAGAAGGAAACAAGCAAACAAAGAAAAAAATCTTTTTTGGATTTTCGAATAACAAACCAAAACTAGAAAGTAAAGAAAACTAATAATATAAAATAAAGAAACAAATGAAAAGAAACAACAGAAATATTTTTGGTATTTTTGTGTTTTGGAAAGCAGAAACTAAACAAGAAAAACAATGGAAGAGAAAGAAATAGAAATATGGATATACAAAGTACCGACAGAATTATGATATGTAAATGAGTGTGATGTCGGTATACCTCCCCCCAAGCTTAGGATTTTGGCCTAAGTGGAGATCAATCCCAAGAGGTCCAAGAAGTGGCACTCCCATAATCTGACGAGGAAGGGCCATCATCGTGATATGAACTTGAGGATGCCTCAGTGTAATGCACGGTGTAATCCTCGTGACCCGCTTGATACTCGGGATCGTGCTGCACGTGGAAGCCAAGAAAACCTAGATGCTCGTCCAACTCCTCCTTTGAGCGCCACCTTAGCCTCATGCGAATACTGAACAAACCAGGTTGCGGCAAGGGAACTTACCTTTCATCTCCATCAGTAAACGAAACTCTATAACTAGATTTCCTGCACAAGAGTTAGTAGTAACAAAATGATGGGCTTTCATGGCAGCATGATCAAATTGATGTGGGGCTAACAACTCATCATTGGGAGAAATAGAAAGGCCTAGAGCAGCTATCATACGTGCAACAATAATTCCTCCATAAATGGGTCCTCTAGAAACTAAACGACGAACAATGATAGCACCAAGGTTGTAAGTAGTATTACTGTTAAGTGTAGCAGCCAGAAAAGCTAAATGATAATTAGAAATATTACTTGTGTTTTCCCTACCAACAACACTAGTGGCAAGATAATAAGCAAAGTATCTAATGGCTGGGAGTTGAATGTTCCTTATCTTGCCACGCTGGGCTGCACGGTCATCATCATTTGTCACCCCTCGGTAAAGGTCTAGCAAATCAGCGGGTCAACCTTGAATCCTCTTTGTTGTCCCAGACGAAGCAATACCTATGATACTGCAAAATCTTTCCAAGGTCATGGTAAAAGGCCTATCATAAATTCTAAATGCAATAGATGGATTGTAAGAGGAGTTATTAAAAGTAAACCTCTCAACAAAAGCTTTAGTGAGTATAGCATATTGGTTACTTTCATCATTCATATACTCAGTCAAACCAACCCTCCTAACAAGAAGCAAGAAATCATCAAGGATCCCTGCATCACTCAAAAAGTTAGCACAAGGGAAGATAGACAGATGTGCATCTCCATCACCCCCTCATCATCAATACTTGGTGTAATAATATCTTCATTATAGGATGGCCTGGATCGAGTAGTTGATCTTGAAGGCCTTGCCACCCTTGGTGCGTCTCTCTCAAAAATTCCTCCATAAGTGTGATTATGCATCCTCCTTTTCTGAAATTTTTAACAAGCATCATAAAAAATGATTTTGAAGTATCTATATGAATGGAACTACTATAGAGACTTGTAAGATGACTACACATGCATCGAACTAATTTATCTACACATAGAACAAGCATGCCAGCTCACAAAATCTGTCACCTACAATACCAAAATACTCAAGAAATACTCCACTAAACGAAATTCTACTTGGATAATCGGAGGAGTCACATACTGGAGAACAACTGCCCCAGATCTCAGCAGCAAAGATGGGCTGAGAAAGGAGATCGAAAATCGCGAGCAAGAGTAACAAGAACACGAGTTTGAGCAATGTTGGTGTGTTTGTTCGGGAGAGAGAGTGGAGTGGCAGGTGGACGAGCAAGTGGAGGACCAGGAGGCCCCACACCATGCCCTGGCGCGGCCTAGGGGGTGCCAGCGCCACCACATGGTGTGGTGGAATGGTTGGTCCCCTAGGTTGCCCGAGGTGCCTTCTGCCCCTTTTTAGCATAAAATTTTAATATAAATTTTCTAGAATTTTTCAAGAAACTTTATTTTCGGGGAATTTCCAGAATTTGATAAATGATTATAATCCTGGAAAACGATTATGGAATGATTGAAAACAAGTTCAAAACCAATTCTACAGAAGTTCAAAGATACTCTAATATGGAAAAACCAGCGAAAACATAATTGGGGATGGTGAAAACATGAGTAAACAAAAGTAAACATGGTGAAAACATAAGTAAAAAAAAGTAAACATGGTGAAAGCCTTGTTTCCTTCATTCAAAATCACTTTGTTATCAAGTCTTGTTACCAAAATAATTTTACATGAACCAAAAATTTGCATTTCACTAAATGATTATGTTACCTCTACTTTGATGGCATAGTCCCAATCATGACAATTTCATATTCTTTCTGTGGCATTGGAATAGGACAATAGAATTATCCAATCTCGATGGTCTCAATGTTTTCAATTGAATTAGATCATATTTCTTATCAATCTTCTTGGAAAAGTAAACTGTGTGCTCTTTATCATTAACATTAAAAGTTACTTTTCCTTGGTTACAATCAATAACAGCCCCTGAAGTGTTAATAAAAATTCTCCCAAGAATAATAGACATATTATCATCTTCGGGAATTTCCAACACAATAAAGTCAGTTAATATCAAATAGTTATTAGCCACCTGAACGGGAACAGTCTCACATATACCAACAGGAATAGTAGTAGATTTGTCAGCCATTTGCAAGGATATATAAGTTGGTATCAATATTTCCAGAAGAAGTCTCTTATAGATAGAGAAAGACATAACACTGACTCATGCTCCCAAATCACATAAAGCAGTTCTAACATAATTATTTATAATGGGAGCATGGAATAGTTGGTATACCAGGATCTCCAAGCTTCTTTGGAACCTTGCCATTGAAAGAGTAATTAGCAAGCATAGTGGAAATTTCCTCATTAGGAATCTTCCTTTTGTTAGAGACAATATCTGTCATATATTTCGAATAAGGAGGCAATTTAATAGCATAAGTTGAAGGAATTTGTAAAAACAAAGGTTTCATCCAATCACAAAACCTGTTATAATGTTTTTCTTCCTTTGATTTGTGTTTCTTATTAGGAAAAGGCATTGATTTTTGTTCCCAAGGTTCTCTCTCATTAACATGTTTATTAGCAATGAAATCCTCATTAGTGTAATTTGTATTTTTAGTTTGCTTTTCAGGTTCCTCTTTAATTTCTTCTTTATCAGACGCATCATTCTTATCATTACCATTTTCAGTTTCAGCATTAGAGATCGATATACTATTAGGATTTTTAGCAGGTTCAAAAGATTCTACAACAGTTTTATGTTTCTTCTTCTTTTTCTTAGAAGGAGTACTATTGTTTGTAGCTTGTTGAGAATCTTGTTCAAATCTTTTAGGATGACCCTCAGGATACAAAGGATCCTGAGTAGAAACACAATCTCTAGCGCTTATTTCATAAACATGTTTTTCTCTAGAAGCATTAACTAGAAAATATATTTGCACCTTAGTGGGTTGATCAATTTTAGTTTGAACCATATGGAAGTGTTTAATAAGAATTTTAACATCTTTAGAGGTTCTTTCCATAATACCATGCAAATTATTAATAGCTCTAGAATTTTCCATTAGATGATTATGCACTCTCATATTAAAGTTATCTTTCTTAACAATATAATTATCAAATTCATCAAAGCATTGACCAGGAGGTTTAGAATAGGTAATATCTCTATTATCAAAACGTTGGAGAGAGTGTACCTCAATTGTGGATGGGTGAGGAATTGGCTTACATAATTCTTCTATAGGTGGTAGATTCTTCACATCTTCATATTTAATACCCTTCTCTTTAAGGGATTACTTGGCTTCCCTCAGCACTTCATCATTTAATTCAATCATTGCCCTCTTCTTTGGTGTTGGTGTTGGGGTCGGTTCAGGTATAGTCCAATCATCATGATTTTTGCTTATTTTAGCCAATAATTCCTTAGCTTCTTTAGGAGTTCTTTTCCTGAAACACAACCAACACAACTATCCAGGTCTGACCTAGATTCAAGTTTTAGCTAATTGATGTCCAGGACGAGCTCTAATCAAAGAACAAAATCTTGCCCAAGATTCAGGCATTTTCTCTCCTTCAATTTGCTTAAAGTTAAAGATTCTCTGCAAAGCAGCATGTTGAGCACTAGCAGGAAAATATTTCTGAAAGAAAGCATTAATCAAACCAATAGGACTATCAATAGATCCATGTGACAAATTATTAAACCAAGTTTTAGCTTCATCTTTCAATGAGAAAGGAAAAAAATTAGCGACAAAGTAACTACGCTTCTTAATATCATCTGAAAATAAGATACTCAAAGATAAGAGCTCATTCATATGTCCTACAACACTTTCATTTTCAGTACCACAAAAAGGTTCTTTCTCAAATCTATAGAGAAATCATAATCCTTATCTTTAATGTTTATGGGGGATGTAGCAAGCTTAGCATCAGGAACAGTTTATATCTAACAACACGTCTTGCAAGAATACTTTTAATTGCACTTGCACTACTAGCAGCATGACATTCTTCAATAAATTCATCATTAAGTTCAACGTAACTTTCCTCAAGATCATCACTAGGACTATCCCTAGACTCACGTGAACTAACAGGTGTACCAGGATTTTTATTAGGAATTTCAGTGTTTTCAAGTTGTTTAGCTCTAGCAATTGTAGTATCTAGGAAAGGACCTAATGAACCACTCTCATCAAGCACAGTAGAAGCATCATCAAAATTATGAGAAGCATTTTCAGATTCAGCAGAAGTATCAGTATGTGTAGCATGTGTATGTGGTGGTGTAAGAAGTTTACTCATTACATATGGTGAATCAAGAGCAACAAAGGTGTTCAAAGTTGTACCTCTCCTTTGCAGTGGATGGCAATATAGAGACTTTCCCATCACGATTTTTACCCATGATGAATAACTTGCAGCGAACAATATCACGTTTAAGTGAGCTTACAAATAAATCTATGCTCCCCGACAACGGCGCCAGAAAATAGTCTTGATGATCCACAAGTATAGGGGATGGCAACAGTCTTTGAGGGAAGTAAAACCCAAAGTTATTGATTCGACACAAGGGGAGCCAAAGAGTATTTATAAGCCTTAACAGATGAGTTGTCAGTTCAGCTGCACCTGGAAATAGACTTTCTCACAACAGTTTATCAGTAGCAACAATTTTATAGCAGTAGCAGTTTGAAATAATAGCAGGAATGAAATAAAGGCAAAAACAATAATGGTAGTAGACAACAGGATTAAAATACTGTAGGCATAGGGACGGAGGAACTTGCATGGATAAGATAATTCATATAATAATTAAGACATGAGAAATTGGAGGTAAATAATGATACAACATCCAGGTACTAAGTGACCATAGGCATGTGTTCTGTATTTAGTCGTACGTGCTCGCAATGAGAAACTTGCACAACATGTTTTGTCCTACTAGCCCGTTTGCAGCGGGGCCTCAAGGGAAACTACTAATTAAGGTGCTCCTTTTAATAAAGAACCGGAGCATAGCATTAACACTCCGTGAAAACACGCGATCCTCACATCACAGCCATCCCCTCCGATTATCCCAATTGTTATCACTTTGGGGCCTCTGGTTCCGGACAACGAAATGTGTATACAACTTGCAGGTAAGATAAAAAACACTAATTATCCTCATGAATCAATAACATGTTTAGATATGAAATCATGTCACTCGGGCCCTAGTGTCAAGCATTAAGCATAACAATTTGCAAAAACGATAGATAGCACTAACAACGGATACTAGGCACCATGCCCTAACAATCTGGCAATTATTACATGAACGATATCATCCAATTCATCCGTCTCAGCCTACATCGGGGATTACTCACACATGGATGGGGGAATCATGGATGGTTGAAGGAGAGGTGGTGGCGATGACGATGGCGATGATCTCCTCTGAATCCCCGTCCCAGCAGGGTGCCAGAACAGGAACTTCTGATTCTCAAATTGAGTTTCGAGGAGGCGGCGGTGCTCGGGTGTGTTTCTTTGGAGTATGACAAACCCCCTAGTCTTTTTAGGTCAGAGGGCTTAAGTAGTCGAAAGAGGGCACGAGGGGGTGGCCGAGGTGGCCACACCATGCCACGACGCGGCCTAGGGGGGCGCCGCCACATGGTGTGGGCCCCTCGTGGCCCTCCTCTGTATCGTCTTCTCTCTCCGTGAGTCTTCGGGTAAAATAGGGACTTTGAGATATTTTTTGGGCATTTTCCTGAAAGTTAAATTTATGCACAAAAACGAGACACCAAAGCAATTCTGCTAAAAACAGCGTTAGTTCGTGTTAGTTGTATTCAAAACTCACAAGTTTAGAGGACAACAACAACAACAAAAATGTTCGGAAAAGTAGATACGTTTTGGACGTATCAGCCCACTCGGTGGAGTTGCATCAATTAGCTTGCAAGCATGTGACTCGGTCACGAGGATGCAACAACACAAAACGAGTAGAATTGTTATGTCGGGAATGAGATTGAACGGGGTATGAAATACTGGAAGATCAAGTCTCGAACTAATACAGTATCACTAAGGCAAGATGTATGGGGACTTATGTTTAAGGTTCAAAGCGACGCAAAAAACCTCGATGGATACATAGGGACCATTATGTATGTCCAGATCCCGCTATTGGTCATTGGTCGTAGAGAGGTCTCGGACATGTCTGGAGTAGCCCGAATCGTAGGGTGTCACACTTAAGGGTATACAATGTTTTAAGAGAGATCTTTGTACCGAAGAGAATAATAAAGAGAGACATAATCGTTCTGATATTTATCCGACAGGAATCAGAGAGTTCCGAAGGGGTATCGGAATTAAGGGAGAAATGCCTGATAGTAATCGGAGAGTACCGAAGTGGTTTTGGGACTCAAAATAAATAAGAAATGTATATTTATTATTAATTAGTGTAATTAATAAATAAATTTTATTTTATTTTATTTTTAAAGGCATTTATTCCACTAATGGGCGTTCCGGGCAAAAGAGGCCCATTAGGGGAAAAGTGGGAGAAAAAAAGGGAAAAGGAGGGGAGCCCACATGGTCCACTTGGGGCCCATGTGGGCATGCGCATCCCTCCCTTGGACGCATGGCCATGTAGGGTTTAGTCCCACATGGCTTGTCCAAGGGGAAAGCCTCCCCCTCCCCCTTTATATAGTTGGACTCCCCTCCCCTTTTTCCCGTTCATAAATCTCTCTCTATTCTCTCTTCTCCAAACGTGGTTCTCTTTTGAGCCGTGCTATGAGTTGAGAATTCTCTATTATATGCGCACCGCCGTGCTATTAGGATTCGTCCATCTCTCTACTTCCGCAACCTTCGTTGGGCCGGAGACCGGGTGTCATAGTCTACACCGTATGTGTGTAAACCCACAAGGTTCAACACTTTGATCACTAGTCGTGAAACCACTCCTCATCCTTGAGGTCGGCTTCTATAAATGTTTTAAGCGAAAACATTAATACACGTGTGGTATGTAGACAAACCAGGTCCCTAGTAGCCTCTAGTTATAATGGTCTGTTGGGCAACAGATGATCAAGGTTTCCTGATCATTGGCATTCATGTCATTGACAACGGAATCATGTCATTGGATAATGATGTGACGGACTTACACCCATTATGTTTATCATAACGAGATATAGTCATTTTAGTTCAACGTTATGATAACGAAAACGTAGTACCATGATCTTTGACCGTGAGATGGTATCTGAATTGCTATCCTGGAAGTTACTTTGATTGCATCAAACATCACACAGTGACAGGGTGATTATAAAGGTGTCTCTTGGGTAATGAAAGGGATATGTTGAGTCGATCCATCAAGAGAGGGACTTGACAATCCTAATGATGGATAGATACTCTTGGGCACACTCGATGGAGTTGCATCAATTAGCTTGCAAGCATGCGACTCGGTCACGGGGATTGAACGACACATAATGAGTAGAATTGTTATGTCGGGAACGAGACTGAACGGGGTATGAAATACCGGAAGATCAAGTCTCGGACTAACAGAGTATCACTAAGGCAATAGGTATGGGGACTTATGTTTAAGGTTCAAAGCGACCCAAAAAACTGCGATGGATACACAGGGGCCATTACGAATGTCCAGATCCTGCTATTGGTCATTGGTCGTAGAGAGGTCTCGTCCATGTCTGGAGTAGACCGAACCGTAGGATGTCACACTTAAGGGTAGACGATGTTTTAAGATAGATCTTAGTACCAAAGAGAATAATAAAGAGAGCCGAAATCGTTCTGGTATTTATCCAACATGATTCAAAGAGTTTCGAAGGGGTATCGGAATTAAGGGAGAAATGCCCGATAGTAATCGGAGAGTACCAGAAGTGCTTCTCGGACTCGAAATAAATAATAAATATATATTTATTATTAATTAGTGTAATTAATAATTAAATATCATTTTATTTTATTTTTAAAGGCATTTATTCCACTAATGGGCCTTCCGGGCAAAAGAGACCTATTAGGGAAAAAGTGGGAGAAAGAAAAGGGAAAAAGGAGGGGAGCCCACATGGGCCACTTGCGGCCCATTTGGGGATGCGCAACCCTTCCTTGGTCGGATGGCCATGTGGGTTTTAGTCCCACATGGCTTGGCCAAGGGGAAAGCCTCCCCCATTTATACAGTTGGACTCCCCTCCCCTTTTTCCCATCGAGAAATCTCTCTCTATTCTGTCTTCTCCAAACGTGGTTCTCTTCTGGGTCGTGCTAGGAGTTGAGAATTCTCTACTATAAGCACACCCCATGCTATTAGTCTTCGGTCCATCTTTCTTCTTCTGCAACCTTCGTCGGGCCGAAGACCGAGAGTCATAGTCTACACCGTATGTGTGTAAACCCACGAGGTGTAACACTTGGGGCACTAATTGTGAAACCACTCCTCGACCTTGAGGTCGGCTTCATTGTCTTCATCGACAACCCTTGTGCGGGAGGGTAATCTCCGCTTTCGGCCTTCAAGGGTATGATCACCATTCCTTCTCCGTTACTCTATATCTGCATAGTAATAAATCTTGGCTGTTTTTCGGTTATCGTTGTTAGGACCTTTTTTTTCTGCTACCAAACCCTTCAGTGGTATCAGATCCAAGTTATGCGTAGATATAGATGTACAGTCAGAACTCATATTGAATGAGGGCATCGATCTTGTAGTTGTTACCTCCTCGCGTGTACTTGTTTATGATGTTGTCATTGTTTGATGATAGTGGCCCTCAGCCAACCTTATTTGTACTATGTACGCGAGACCGGCGTTGCGACTGACATGTGGCTTGTACCATATAAAGCGGCTATGAGGGTGTCAGTTTCTCTTACAATATATGTCATGGCATTTACAATGGGAGGCCCGAAAGGGATTTGTAACAAACAACTAGTTGATTGGTGTTGTGGTTGCAGGTTCGTAGGTAAGAAACGGTTCTTATTGCGACAACCCCATGAGCCACGTAAAACTTGCATAAAGATAAAGTAGAAGTGTCTAACTTTATGGTTCAAGGGGAAAAGGATATGATATGGTAAAGGTTAGCTTATGATTGTACAGACTAACCTTTTTCATGAGGAGGCATCGAAGACCTGGTGCCATTTCTGAGCGCACGATGGAGATCAAGGCGCGACGACCATATCATATCAATTTACACTATTTCAGTTGATGTTATTGTGTGGATATTATATGCACCTATATAGCTAATATTATGATATATACAACTGTAGCTATATAGGATAATCCCTTTTTAATTCTAATGTAAGTGTTCTCCCTTAGTGTGGCACCGACAAGAAAGTTTGCAGTAGGAAAGTGGACCTTGACGATCGGGTACTTCCTTCTGTGTTCACATACGGCGGGTGCAAGCCATGTTATGCACAACCAGACGCAGTAAGGTTAAATTGGAGAGCCTAGCATGTACAGACATGACCTCGAAACACAAAAGACCGAAAGGTTGAGCACGAGTTGCATGGGGATGTAACTGACATGTTTTTTCTACCTCTAAAGCTGCACCAGTGGCCGTGACAATCGGGGGAGGTGTGGTGGAAGGGGGTCGTGTAATCACTAAACGAAGTAAGGTATGTTCGTTTGAGTGGTAGTTCGTGTTATATACATGTATGTCACATATTTCAATCTAAAACATGAACCCAGTATTATGAACATAGTCTTGAATGTCTTTGCAAAAACATTTGTAGAAAAACCCTGTTCTATAGCCCTCTTAAATTTAGACGAATTCCTGCGATTGAGAAACTTAAAAGGTGGTTCCAACTTCATAGTTTTATACCATGGCTTGAGTATACTCCATGATTCAACATTTTAAATCTATATATGTTCAAAAAAAATTAACTCTATATGATACAAAACACGTTAGGAGATAAGTCCGAAGATTCTGTTAACAATGAGATATTCTGATTATCAAATTCATACGGAAAATTTAAAAGTTAAACTCGGAAATCCTTCTAACGAAGACATAATATGATTATCAACTTTGTGGCAATAACTTCATCATAATCCAACATGCTATGATCTCTACCATAGAGAGTGAGCTGCAGGTGCATTGTGAAAATTCGGATTGATCACTGAGCTTAATGCTCTATATGCACCGTGAGTTAGACTTTCTTCTGATGCAAAATGGAGGAGAATAGTCAGAACACGTGGTAGTCTTGATTGATGACATTAAAACACAATGTTGTGTCTAATTACTGGATGACATATAATTTTTCTTATGATAGGGTGTTGTGATTTCCGCGCACCCTAGTCGCAAGATAATTTGTCATGTACTATATCATGCAAGGAGAATTGTTCACTTCCATGAATTCTTGGTTGTGTTGAAAACCGAGAAGATGAAATAGATTACCGCGAAGTAATCAATGATGATGGTATATATGATATAGGCGTTATGAATGCTTTACTTAAACCAATGCTCATTGAAGTGACTGAGTTATGATACTAGTCATATTTTATGAAAAAAAAAGATTTTTTGCTTGAGTAGCTTGGAGAAACGAGGAGACAATATGTGTCGATGATGGAAAGCAAGATGTTGTGATGACCATCAACACTCTCTTTCTACATCTACCGTTCAAGATAAGACATTTCATAATCACATTTTAGCATGATCATTATAAATGTGTCTTGCCACAAGCGAGATAGTTATTCATATGTGTTTGTGACGATTCGCTGTCCTATATTTTTGAGTGATGTCTATTAATGATCATACACTGGTTATGAATGAATTTTTCTTATTTTTGGTAGTAGTTCCTACATTCTTAACATTAATGTCAAATACATAAACTTAGTAATGACACCACTTTCATGTGACACTGTTGTTTGAAGTAAAGTCAATGTTATATGTGTGAAGAGGCTCCACCCTTTTTGGACCTTTTGAGTCATTATATTTAATCTTATGACATGTCGGATATATACCAAATAGGGGTATAGAAGATGGTAGATAAAGTGCCGGATTACCAGGGTGGCCTAAGTGGTAGTGGGCTCAGGCCCATTAGGCGGCCCAGTAACCCGACGCACAGAAGCTGGATTCTAGAAGAACCCGGATCACGGCCCAGGTGATCTGGCTTGGAGGAGAAGACGGATTCCTTGCTTTCCAAGTTAGAAGTTACCGTAGTCCTCTAGGTTTCCTATTCTGTAAGCCCTAATCCGGCTATTATATAAAGCCGGACGGGAGATAGATTGAACAAGGAACGAATAACAGAGAAGCTCTACACCAACTCGCCGAGAAGCTCATCCTCGTCGAGTAGCTTAGATCTAAACCCTCACATTGTAACCCTGTTTACGGGCTTTAGTCCCGATTAGTGAGAAGTGCAGGAGTAGGCACGTCGTATTGTCGCGACGTACCGAACCTGGGTAAATCCTGTGTTCTGTGTTCACTACGCGATCCCGTTACCCCACGTCTCTACCGTAGTCTCATGGCACCCCCGTCTATGAAAACTACTACGATGTCTCGACAGTTGGCGCCCACCGTGGGGGCAAACGACGTCAGACGTGAAGTTCCGATCTGGGATACTTGGCGGAATCGGAAGATCAATCACTGTCGGAAGCTTGGAGTTCGACAACGACGTCGGGCGCTTCCTCGACAACGGATCCTACATACCGGCGCAAAACCACCTGGTAAGTGCCTGCGTGTTACCGATAGGATCTGCTAATATCTTTATCGTACTAACTGCAGAAGCAATGGGGTTTTGCGGTGGAAGCAAATTTATCCCACCCGCCCTATACCCAGTCGAAGATGACTATGATACCGGATTCTGCTCAGAACGCCGACAAAAAAGTGACTTACACTTCATCGGCATGGTGCAGTCCGCAGTCGCCGAAAACACGGATGACGGAAATCCCGTGCAAGAGGCAGACAACAATACACCCGTCGCAGAGACGGAAGATCCGATACCCGTCACAGAGACGGAAGACCCCACATCCACGGATGTGGAAGATCCGACATCCATCGACAAGACGACGAACTCGGAAGCCGACTCAGTTTTAGCCGCTATCGAGGCAAGACTAGAGTCGGAAACCGGATCGGACGATTTCGATTCCGAAGATGAGGACGACTTCGAGAAGAAAGTTAAGTCCTTTCAAGAGGGATTCCATGAAGTTCTAATGGCGAAACCGGCTGATACCACGGACGCCGGCAGCCAGGAAAGCCCTAAAACCCCTCCGCCAGAGGAAGAGAGAGAAGACGGAGAAACTTTTCCGGTATTCCCCAATGTCAAGGAGATGACAGAAGATGAACCTGTCAAAAAACCTCCCTCTTCCAAGAAAAAGCACCGCGCTGCTAAGAAACTCCAATACAAAATCCGGAAAAAAAATCAGCTGATCTCGCTGATGAAAACCTGGAAGTAGGAGATGCTAGCAGAACAAAGCCTGCGGAGAAGAAATCCAAAGAAATCACTGCTCCGCCAATGACGGAACAGGAAGAGCAAGAACTATTGCAAACACCATTGGGACCAGATGAACCCCCTGAGATGCTGGAAGCCAGGAGACAAGCTTTCCAACGGCAACAGCAACATCTACTCAGATCTCGGCAACATCTCCAACAAACCCATAATGACATCAAGGTCATGAAGGAAGAAATAGAGGAGTACGAGAGAAAGAATAGATCCGCGTTAAAACCTACTAGGTTACCCGGAATCGCAAGACCGGAAGAACTGCCGCCAAAAGAAAGGTTCCATAACCCATCTTGGCAAAAGCAGGTAAACGGCAAAGATGCCAAGGGCGAACCAATATACAAGACCGCAGCAGAAAACGCAGAAGCAGCGTTCGCGATTCTTAACAACGATCTGTACTCCAACGGGGAAAAGCTCCAAGGGGTGTATGCTTTCCTAGGAAAAGCATTGCAACAACAACAGCGCGCCCAAGAGCGATCAGGGAGGCTGCACGATAACTCCGCCCTATGCAAAACAGCTACTTGCGCTGCTGGAGCACCTGGACCAGAAGAACCCGGGGATTCAGACAACTCAAAGGATAAAAAAGAGGATCCGAGAAAAGACAAGAAAAACCCCGACAACCGGGATGCAGCGTCTAGGACCGGATCCCATCTCCCGAAAGATGGACATAAACCCCATGATCGGGAAGAAAAACACCGGAACGACGGTAAAATAATGCCACCTCCAAGAAACCCAGCTGAGAAAGCTGGAAGATACGATATACCTCACAGGCGTGAGAGATCCCGGACACCTCCTAAGGACAAAGAAAGGCACAGGAGCAGAACTCCGCCTAATCCAAAAGGGCGTGACCACGGAAGAGATAGAAATAATCCCGGAAAAGCGCGTTCGCGCAACAATGGAAGACAAAGGAGCAGATCCCCTTCTGTCCATTCAGCCGGAAGATATTCTGCACACATTGACAGAGCAGAAAAGGATGATCTATACTTTGGTCCTAAGTGTTTTACTGACAGGATCCGAAGAATAACGCTGCATTCTGGCTTTGCCAAGGTCGGTCCAACGTACCAGAAATACACCGGCAGGAAAAAGTATCCTTCGAAGTAGTGCCGTTCGAAAGCGTGTATCACGCAATACTCGGACGTCCATCTTTCGCCAAATTCATGGCAAGATCTTGTTATATCTATAACAAGCTGAAGATGCCAGGACCCAAGGGAGGAGTAATCACTATAGCCGGTGATTTCAAGCTGGCAAACGAGTTGGAGAAAGAAAACGCCCTTTGCGCTCAGAGAGTCATAACAAAGGAAGAACTGAAGGAATTAGCCAAGGAGGTATCGCCGTCAGAAATGCCGGCAGGAAAAGAAACCCGGAAGCCAACAGACAGCTTCAAGGCGTCCGAGAATACAAGACAGGTAATCCTAGATCCCAAAGATCCGACAAAATTTGTCGTCGTAGGGACTGGGATGACTGACAAATAGGAAGGCGAGCTCATCAAGTTCCTCCGTGAGAACTGGGATATTTTTGCCTGGTGTCCAGCTGACATGCCAGGTGTACCCAGAGAACTTGCTGAGCACCAACTCAAGGTTATTTCTGGATCAAAACCCGTCAAACAAGGTCTCCGTCGATTTGACGGAAGAAGACGGAAGGCTATTGTCAAGGAAATTATCCGGCTTTTAGCAGCGGATTTCATCAAGGAAGTAATCCATACTGACTGGTCCGCAAATCCGGTATTAGTACCGAAGAAAGACAGCATTGCTCTTAGAATGTGTATAGATTACAAAGGTTTGAACAAGTTGTGTCCAAAAGATAGGTTCGCGCTACCGCGAATCGATCAAATAATAGACGCCACTGCAGGCTCTGAACTTTTATGCTTTTTGGATGCATACTCCGGGTACCACCAAATACGCATGAAAAAGGAAGATCAAATCAAGACTTCTTTTATAACCCCGTACGGGACGTACTATTATGTAACCATGCCGTTCGGCTTGAAGAACGCAGGTGCAACCTACCAGCGTTGCATGCAACGTTGTTTGCATAGCCAGATTGGCAAAAATGTCCATGTTTACGTGTACGATATTGCTGTCGTAACCAAGGAAAAAGATACACTCCTTGAGGATTTGCGTGAAACTTTCGAAAACTTGCGCACCTACAATATGAAGTTGAATCCATCTAAGTGCGTATTCGGGGTTCCCTCAGGAAAACTTCTGGGTTTCATCGTTTCTTACAGAGGAATAGAAGTTAACCCGGAAAAGATCAAGGAAATCTTGAACATCACAAAACCTACCTGCGTCAAAGATGTCCAAAGATTGACGGGTTCTGCCGCAGCCGTCAGCAGATTTATTAGTCGGCTAGGGGATAAAGCCTTACCACTCTACAAATTGCTGAAAAAATCCGACAAAGTCAAGCGGATTACGAAAGCCTGGAAACGTCTAGCAAGTTATGTCCCTTTCCGTACTAAGTTCAATTCTATGTAAACATCTTTTGAGATCATGAAATAAAGTTGTCAGAATTCTGGTATCCATGTTTTTACAAGTTTATTACAGTACAAAGCATGGTTCCACCTTCTCTATTTCCCAATGATCTTGCAAAACATTCAATGTTAACCCGAATTGTGCCTGCGTGCTCGGTGTTTAAAAGCTGAATGATTTTTCAGCCTGTTAACGGCTAAAGGAAACTTGAATTGCCTGCGTGCCCAGGTTTCGTTCAAAAAATTCCTTGTTTCTCTAAGTACTATCTGATCGCATATGTGTTGGGTTACTGGAGCTAGTTAGTAAAAATGCCTTTAGCATGATCCATGTTTCCGAGTCTAAACTGATTGGTTACACCCAGTTACTCGGCATGATGATTCATATTGCTACTTGAGCCATTTCAAACACTAAGGACAGTTAAAACATATAAGCCAGAGAACTTAGAAGATAAAGGAATAATAAAATACGAAAAACTTGCAAAGAATTTTATAATTAAGACTGCAAAAGGCGGAGTTTTCATTAATACAAATAGAAGCATTACAATTCGAATTACATTATAAAAGTGCAGTAATGCTCCTATTGTCTATTTTTTGCTATCCAGGTTTAAGGAAACCCTTCAAGCATCCGATTCCTCCTCGCTGCTGTCGTCCTGGGGGGCTTCAGGAACTTCTTCCTCCGGGTAATTAATGGAGAGATTCACCATGGAAGCAACCTGGGTAGCGTGGCCTTTGATTGCATCAAAGATCGCATTTCGTTGGGCTTCCGTGTATCCTTGAGGGACACCGGTGGCCACGCGCCAGGATTTTGCACCAGGGTAGTGCATTCGCATTAAGCCAAGTGCCATGCGTGCACCACCCCGTGCAGCGGAGCGAAGGAAGGATTCCCTGGACTCCGCCACCTCCATGATAGAACCCGGAAGTTTTTCAACTTCCGAGAACTCCCCAGTCTTGGAGGGAAGAAACTTGTTGATCAGTTGCATGCAAGCAACCCTGATCGAAGTCCAGGTCTTTTCAAAAACTCGGATTCTTTCAATCCGAGAAAGATCTGCATTATCTCCTGTTTGGTAGCAAAAACCAACCAAAAAAGGTTAAGTACCAAAAAGGAAGAAAAAATACAAACTGAATGGTAAATGTATACTTAAACTTACCAACAAGTTTGTCGATCTCGGAAGTTTCCTCCTCACGCAGGCTTAGAGCAGCTTCCAGGCGTTCAATGGTGGCCCGGTCTTTCTCCGCTTGGGCGGAAGCCTGGGATTGAGAAACCCCAAGTGCTAAGTTGCTGGCTTCCAGATTTTCTTGTGCTTTCACAAGATCCTTGTGAAGCTCAACATTCTCCTTGCGGAGATATTCGGCATTGCCAGAATCTTCAGCTGCTTGCTTAGCCTGAGCCAAAGCAGCTGAAAAGAAAGGAAAAATCCGAGTTAATAATATTCCCGGAAAAAGTACTTAGACGAATATGTGAATAGGAGATTTCAAAGGAAAAATGATTACCTGTTGCTTCCGACAATGCGAGCTGAGATGAGGCCAGCTCCGCCTCTCTCTCCTCAAGAATGGAAAGAAGATTCCTAACTTCCTTGTTCTTGGTCGAGAGCTTGTTGAAAACCGCCACGTTAATAGCTTCGGCAGTTTGCTAGAACACGACAAGGAAAAGAATAGTTAGAAAGCATTAAGGTAAAAAGCATGCATTTTATTTAATGCTTGGGGGCTAGAGATACATACCTGGCTCATGCGTTGCAAACCTGCCAAGTTTTCAGTGAACTCCTTTGCGTACTCCGCAAAGAGAGTTCCGGCCATACTTAGACCGTCATTGATGTGCTTGAAGTCCTTGTCGAACTTGGGAATTTCTTCGTCGAAAGACCGAGAAGATTTTCCCGCGTCCGGAGCCGCCCTTTCCCTCGTGTCAGGTTCCGACACAACGGGATGGCTGGTCTCCAGTGGTTCGGTGGGGGGGGGTGGCAGCGCGCTCTTCCGCCATTGAGGAAGATGAGTCCAGAGGAATGGCAGAAGAAGGATGGGCGCCTCGGCTGGACACGGCCTTGTGTCTTTTCAGCTTCTTCGGCTTCAGGCTGGAAGGAGCTAGGCTAAAAAACCAGAAACCCGGAAAATGTTAACTTTCCGAAGACGAAAGAAAAACTTCGACAAGTAACAAAATAACCCGGATGAACTAACCTGGAAGTGGCGACGGGAACTCCGTCAAGGTTGATAACTTCCTCAGAGGAAGGAATCTTCTTTCGCTTGCGCCCACGTGTAGCAGCGGTGCGAAGCGCGTCCAGCTCAGCCTCGGAGGCCAACTCCGAGTCTGGAAGTTCAGTAATCTATTAAAAAGAAAAATCAGAGTTATGAGCGAGAAAATCCGAGAAAGAATGATAAAATTCTACCCAAATGACGGAAACATACCTTGGGAGCCGGATTGCGACCAACTGATTGATGCGCCGTCTAAGCTCCTTTGCGGGCCAATCTTTGATGGTTGTCCGCATTGGGTCCTTGGCTCCCGTGTAGTCGCAAAGAAGGCGACCACCGTGGTTGGCCAACGGCTGAATCCGTCTATTCAACCAGCAAAAGACCGTGTCCATGCCGGTCAAAGGTGGAGTGGAGGAGGTGAGTTTAGCGATGCGCCGCTTGATCCTTAGAAGATCAGGCGGCAGAACCTGGACGGCTTCCATTCCCCAGTTATCTTGGGGAATAGCCGCAGAGTTCGAGAAAGGAGGAACCCCGATAGCCTTTGTCGGAAAAGGCACATCGGGGTGGTAAAAGAAGGAACCCGTCCAAAATTTGACGGATTCCGATGTCTTGATCTTGGGGAACCAATCTTCTCTGAATCTCCGAAGAGTAAAAGAGATGGTTCCGCAAGTCGGGAGTGCGCCCTCCGAAGAGTTCCGCTTAACCCCGAAACAATACGTCCAAAAGTCTAACCTAGGTTCTAAGCCTAAGTAACCTTCGAACAAAGCCTGGAAACCGGCCACGTAGAGGATGGAATTGGGTGGCAGGTTGTGGGGCTGGATGTTGTAATGGGAAAAAACTTGGAGGAAGAAGGCGGAAGGTGGAAGGCCCATACCTCGAAGGAGATGGGAGGAGAGAAGAACTCTTTCGCCGTCTTTCGGCGTTGGTTCGTTCTCGTCCTCAGGGAGACGCCATTTTCCCTGAAGCACCAGGCCCTCCTTTTCCATGTTTGGAAGGAGAGCCGGGGGAATGCTGCAGGCAATCCAGTTGCCTGCAGATTCCGCCTCTTCATCCGCTCCGGCGGCGGCGGCAGCTTCCGCGGTGGCGAGCTCGTCACCGACGAGCTGGATGTTTTCCTCCACCATTTCAGGGGCAAACGGCGGGGAAGCTGCGGAGCTCGCACCCGCAACGTCCGCGGCGGTGGAAAGGTTCTCTCCGCCCGCCGCGGAGGCCGCGGTTTTCTCCGGCTCGTCGCCGGTGTGCTTGGGTGACCCCAACTGTGGATCCAGGTCGCCGATGAGGTCATCGATGGCGGCGCGAGTGGGCGAGGACGGAGAGGATGCCATTTCTGGGCGGCGCGTTGCGTTCCGGCGTGCTTTGAGGCTAGGTGCGCTTGGGGCAGTGCTTCGCTCGAGGAGCTCGTTCGCGTCAATGGCGTGGACAGTGAGGAGTGCGGAAGATTTTCGATGAGGACGAGGATGGCTATTTATAGCTAGAAATCCGTCAAGATACATGCCAACGGCTATTTGACCGTTGGATGTTTAACGCGTGTCGCTCGCCGGAAAATCCGGGAAATAAAACTACAGGGGAATAATGACTATCTCCTCGTTTCCCGTGAGAATCTGTCAGAGATACGTTGCAGGGTTTCCCGCGTGAAACCCAAACGTCCCTTGCGTCAGCATTATTTGGGCGCTGACTTAAGGAGTTCCTTTTCCGCGAAGGATCGTGAGAGAAAAGCCGGATTTTCAGGATTCCGAGTTTCATGTTACCATCTCTTTCAAAAGAAGAATAAGAAGAATCAAGACTGCTGACTCGATATTTCTCGGACAAAGTATATTTGGCGAAAGATGGAGAATCAGAGTTTTGATCCTTCTTGGGGGCTACTGTCGGATATATACCAAATAGGGGTATAGAAGATGGTAGATAAAGTGCCGGATTACCAGGGTGGCCTAAGTGGTAGTGGGCTCAGGCCCATTAGGCGGCCCAGTAACCCGACGCACAGAAGCTGGATTCTAGAAGAACCCGGATCACGGCCCAGGTGATCTGGCTTGGAGGAGAAGACGGATTCCTTGCTTTCCAAGTTAGAAGTTACCGTAGTCCTCTAGGTTTCCTATTCTGTAAGCCCTAATCCGGCTATTATATAAAGCCGGACGGGAGATAGATTGAACAAGGAACGAATAACAGAGAAGCTCTACACCAACTCGCCGAGAAGCTCATCCTCGTCGAGTAGCTTAGATCTAAACCCTCACATTGTAACCCTGTTTACGGGCTTTAGTCCCGATTAGTGAGAAGTGCAGGAGTAGGCACGTCGTACTGTCGCGACGTACCGAACCTGGGTAAATCTTGTGTTCTGTGTTCACTACGCGATCCCGTTACCCCACGTCTCTACCGTAGTCTCATGGCACCCCCGTCTATGAAAACTACTACGATGTCTCGACATGACACGTGCAAATTTGTTCTTCATGGACAAAGATAACTAAGAACTCCGTTTGTAAAACGGAATTTGAACTTATTGAGAAACATACATATTGATGTGTGCGAGATCGATGAGTAGTTCAACCAAGTAGTGGAAATCATTGATACGTCTCCAACGTATCTATAATTTCTGATGCTCCAAGATAATATTATGCCAATTGCTACATGTTTTCTCCCTTCTTTATAGCATTTTTACACGTTTTCCGGGACTAACCTACTAGCAAGATGCCAAGTGTCAGTTCCCTGTTTTCTGCTGTTTTTGATTTCAGAAAAGTTGTTCTGGAAATATTCTCGGAATCGGACCCCACAAAGCCCGAAGTGCCTATTCCCTCGGAAGCGTACAGAAGACAGAAGAGGAGTCGAAGACGGGCAACAGGGGCCACACCATGGGGTGGCGCCCCCCTTGGCCGCGCCAGTTGGTGGTGTGGGGCCCCCAGGGCTCCACTGCCTCTGCACTTTCGCTATTTATTCCCCTCGGATGGAAAACCCTAGGCACCTGATAAAAAATCCCCGAAAATTTCTGCAGCCGCCTTCGTCGTCAACCCTAGATCAGGGGGTTCTGAAGCTGTATCCCGACACCCTGCCGGAGAGGAAATCATCACCGGAGGCCTCTTCATCACCATGCCTGCCTCCGGAGTGATGCGTGAGTAGTTCATCCTTGGACTACGGGTCCATAGAATTAGCTAGATGGTTGTCTCCTCCTCATATGCATCCATGTTTAGATATCGTGAGCTTCCTAACATGATCGAGATTGTTATTATGTAATTATATGTGCTGTGTTTGCTGGGATTCGATGAATATTGAACTTATGCCAAGTTGATTATAGTCTTTATTGCATATGCTATTTGTGATCTTGCATGCTTTCCGTTGCTAGTGGTTGCTCTGGCAAAGTAGTTGCTAGTGACTCTAAGAGGGAGTATTTATGCTCGATAGTGGGTTCATGCCTCCTTTTCGTCTGTGCTCGAGTGACAGAAACGTGACGGGGGAGGATGTGATGTTGCCACTAGGGAGAAAACAGCGGTGTGAGTGCCCGCGTGTACAATCATTGCTTACATTACACACTTTGTTTAATGCAATTATCTGTTGCTTGCAACTTAATACCTAAGGGGGTTCGGATGATAACCTGAGGGTGGATTATTAGTCATTGATGCAGTTGGATTACGATCTATTTATATTGTTGTAATGCCCGCACTAAATATAATAGTAGTCATCATGTCATGAATGTGCACTATGGTGCAACCTTTATTTGTAAATTGCCCAGTTGTAATTTGTTCACCCAACATGCTATATTTTATGGAGAGACACCACTAGTGAACCTATGAACCCCGGTCCATTTTTCTACACTGTTAAACAAACCACTACAATTTCCTGCTTTCTTTACTTACTGCAAGCATACACTATTTTCCACACTATACGTCTAATCTTTTTTTCAGAAAGACCGGTGAGATTGACAACCTCACTGTACCGTTGGGACAAAGTATTTTGGTTGTGTTGTGTGCAGGTTCCGCGTTGTTGCTGACACCAGTGAGCCATCACCACCGTCAGTGGCATCAACCTTCCGAAGATCCTCTTTCTCCTACTGGATTGATAACCTTGGTTCTTAACGGAGGGAAGTTCTTACCGCTACAATCATCACACCCTCCTCTTTGGGTTCCCAACACGCCATCACAAGCAGCAAGAATTCCTAGCACCATCGAGGCATAGCAAAAGAATTTCTGGCGCCGTTGCTGGGGAGGAAGAAGTTTTCTGGCAAGGGGAGTCTCTCACTCTCAACCTCTTTATTTTGTTTATTGTCTTGTTTTTTTTGTCTTGTTTTGCTTCTCTTTATCAAAAACACAAAAAAATAGTTTACTTTATAGCTGTTATTTATTTGCTTGCTTTTATTTTGCTAAAATGAGTTCCTCAGAGAATACTAAGTTGTGTGACTTCACTAGCACAAACAACAATGATTTTATTTGCACACTTATTGCTCCACTTGCTCCTATTGCTGCTTTGTATGAAATTAAACCTGCTTTATTAAATCTTGTTATTAAAGAGCAATTCTATGGTGTTAGTACTGATGATGCTGCTGCTCACCTTAATATTTTTGTTGAACTATGTGAGATGCAAAAATATAAAGATGTGGATGGAGATATTATTAAACTAAAATGATTCCATTTCTCTTTGAGAGGAAGAGCTAAATAATGGTTGCTATCTTTGCCTAGAAATAGTATTGATTCATGGACTAAGTGTAAAGATGCTTTCATTGGAAAATATTATCCTCCTACTAAGATTATATCCCTGAGAAGTGACATAATGAATTTTAAAAAATTTGATAATGAACATGTTGCTAAAGCTTGGGAAAGAATGAAAACTGTGGTGAAGAATTGTCCCACTCATGGACTGACTACTTGGATGATTATACAAACCTTTTATGCAAGACTGAATTTCTCCTCAAGGAACCTATTGGATTCAGGTGCTGGAGGTACCTTTATGTCCATCACTTTGGGCAATGCAACAAAGCTCTTTGATGATATGATGATAAATTATTCAGAGTGGCACACTGAGAGAGCTCCACAAGGTAAGAAGGTAAATTCTGTTGAGGAAACCTCCTCTTTGAGTGAAAGGCTTGATGCTATTATGTCCATGCTTGTTAATGGTAAAGCTCAAGTCGATCCAAATAATGTTCCTTTAGCCTCTTTGGTTGCTCAAGAAGAGCATGTTGATGTGAACTTAATTAGAAATAATAATTTTAACAACAATGGTTATAGAAATAATTTTGGTGGAAAACATTATAAGCCCTATCCTCCTAATAATGGTTATGGTATTTCTTATGGAAATTCCTACAATAATAATAAAAGCTCTACCTCTGATCTTGAAAACATGTTTAAAGAATTTATTAGCACACAAACTGCTTTTAATAAATCTGTTGAGGAAAAACTTGGTAAAATAGACGTTCTTGCCTCTAAAGTGGACAACCTAGCTATTGATGTTGATTTTCTAAAACTGAAGGTTTTGCCACATGATGTTAAAGAAAGTAAAAATTTGAATGCCATCCAAGTTCGAATTGATAATAATGTTAGGTTGATGGCTGAATTACGTGCTAGGTGGGAAAGAGAAGATGAATTGGCTAGAAAGAATAATATTGCTAGAGTTTGCACTATCACAACCACTAGTAAAACTGAAGCTCCAAGTGCTAGTAAACCTCCTACTATCAATGGTAAAGTAGTTGTTGTTAACAAAGACTCCACCCCTTCGGTGAAACGTGCTAAAAGTGCTGAATTTTTTAGAGATGTAGGGGATAATGGTCCCATTACTTTTGATGATAATAACATTGATTTTGATGATTGCAACATCTCTGAAGTTATTATATTCCTACAAAAGCTTGCTAGAAGTCCCAATGCTAGTGCCATTAATATGGCCTTTACTAAACATATTACCAATGCTCTCATGAAAGTTAGGGAAGAAAAGCTGAAACTTGAAACATCTATCCCTAGGAAATTAGATGATGGTTGGGAGCCTATAATTAAGATAAAATTAAATTATTTTGATTGCAATGCTTTGTTTGATCTTGGTGCTAGTATCTCTGTTATGCCTCAAAAGCTTTATGATATGCTTGATCTACCACCGTTGGAACACTGTTATTTGGAAGTTCATCTTGCTGATAATGTTAAGAAGAAACCTCTTTTTTTTTTAAGATTGTACCGTAGGGAAAAATCCCTACGGTTGGATTTTCAAAATTAAAGGGGCAAACAGAATGCCACCAAAGTTACATAAGTATTACAAAAAGTAGATCAAGGGGGTAAAAAATTAATCCTACAATACATATCATGTGACAAGGTTCCTAACCCAAGAAATGAGGGGTTCCCTAATAGAGTCTTTAACTCTGTACTGATGTATCATGATATCAGAGGAAAACCTAATATGCCAACTCAAATAAGTAGCCTCTTTGGATTGAAAGATAAGATCATTCCTAGCCTTCCATATGTTCCATGTAGCACAAGCTAAGATCTCCAGAAAACATGGCCCTTGAAATTGCAACATAGCCAAAGTGATCCTATCCAGTATGGTCTTGGAGAGATCCCAATGAATGCCAAGCGCAATCCAACAATCCCTGGAAAAGTTGCATTCAAAGAATAGATGGCTAATAGTTTCACATGTGTTGCTGTCACATAGGACACATGAATAACCCTCAGGTAGATGCCAATGTCTGCGGCTCAAAAGATCTCTAGTGTTCAATCGATCATTGAAGAAGAGCCACAAGAACACCTTCAGTTTAGGGAGGCATCTGGATGCCCATATATTCTTGATGAGGGGATGGCAATGGATATTAGTAAAGAGGAACTTATAAAATCGTGCAGAGCTGTAGTGTCCATTGCCCCAGCAATATTGCACATGATCATGACTAGATGGATCCAGATCTAGTTGCTCAATAACCCGTGATAAGTCCTGATATTCCTCATATGCTTGCACAGACAAAGGCAGTGCAAATGTATCTTGTAGATTATGAGAATCACATATCTGAGCCACGGATGAGTCCTCATTAAGTACAAAAGAATATAACCTAGGCCAACGATCACAAAGTGTAGTGCTGCCCTGCCAAAAATCTTTCCAGAAAAGAGTATTAATTCCATTTCCAATATGGAATCGAGCAATACTGCGATATAACGGTATGAGCTTGAATATATCCCTCCACCAGAATGAACCCTTAACGGCTTGAGCATGTGGTGGAGAGTGATCATATAGGTTCCAAACAAGTTTGACCCAGGGTGTATCATAATGGTTATAAAATTTGTGTAAATATCTGATCAGGAGAGCATTATTTTGGAGCTCGAGATTCATGATGCCAAGACCCCCATGTTTTTTAGGCTTACAAACCATCTCCCAAGAAGCCAATGATTGAGGTCTCGCAGATCCTCCATCTTTGGCCCATAGACAGTGACGTCTGATACGATCAAATGAGCGAATAATAGTTTTAGGGAGCTTGAGTGAGCCCAAAAAATGGGTGGGAAGAGAAGACAGGACTGATTGTATCAGGACTAAACGCCCACCATAATCCAGATATCTAGAGCACGCATTCAATCTTCTCTCCATACAATCAGCCAGTGGGGCAAGATCAGAAATTGTAGGTCTGGTGGTACCAAGGGGGAGGCCCAAGTAAGTGAATGGCATAACACCAGTCGAACATCCAAAAACGTTGGCCAAAGCCAACAGTTGTTCTTGAGTGATATTGAGTGGCATGATGCATGATTTGGAGTAGTTAACTGTCAGACCAGTGGCCTTGGCAAAAACAGTAAGAAGATTCTTGAGAACTGATAGCTGTCTAGAGCAAGCCTGCGTGATCAGTAATGTATCATCTGCGTATTGAACAATAGGAAATTCAGCATCTGGTATAGGAAGGGGTGCAGTAAGCTCCCCTTCATTCATCAATCTGTTGACCATGGACTGAAGAAGAAACCTCTTGGTAGAATTGATGATGTTCTTATTATGGTTAACAATAACCTTGTCCCTGTTGATTTTGTTGTTATGAACATTGAATGCAATGCTTCTTGTCCTATTGTTTTGGGAAGACCTTTTCTTAGAACTGTTGGTGCTGTTATTGATATGAAAGAGGGGAGTATTAAATATCAATTCCCCCTCAAGAAAGGTTTGAAACACTTTCCTAGAAAGAGGATGAAGCTACCTTTTGACTATATTATTAGAGAAATTTATTATGTTGACGCTTCTTCACTTGAAAATACTTGAGTTGCTTTCTATGCCTAGATGAAAGGCGTTAAAGAAAAGCGCTACCGGGAGACAACCCGTTTTATTTTTTTGTTTTCAACCAGTTTTCCTTTGTTTTCTTTTGTGTGCTTTTCACCTGGGTGTTGTCTATTTCCTTAGAAACCCTTCTGTATCTTTTCTTTTGTGTTTTTTTTAGCCAAGTAAAGCCTCTAGTGGAAAGTTGAGGCTATATTTCGGATTTCTGCGCAGGAAACAAATTTCTTATGTCCACTGTTTATTCCGTATAAAATCACCGAAAATTTAAAATGACTTGATTTTTTGTGTGCGTAATCCTGGGCTGGATACGAAACTTTTCTTAGCTGACCACTTTTTTATTTGAGCAACATAAGATTTTCGAAAAAATCATCTTTATCTGCTGTCCTGTTTTGACAGATTTCTGCCAATAATTGCATTTGCATCTTAATCTCTTTCTTTTGGTGCTCTTTTGACAAAAAGAGTTTTAAAAGAAGTTGTGACAGTAGCTAATGTGTTTTTGAGTGTTAGGCATGTTTTGAAACTGAACCATGTGAATTTATTATTTCGATTGCACTAACGTTGCTAATGAAGATTGTGAGAAGTTTGGTGTGAAGGAAGTTTTCAAGAGTGAAGAGAAGAGGATGATATGACGTGATGAAGAAGAGTGAATAGCCTAAGTTTGGGGATGCCCCGGTGGTACTTCCCAGAAAATTCCCAGAAGACTCAAGCGTCTAAGCTTGGGGATGCCCAAGGCATCCCCTTCTTCATCGACAAATTATCAGGTCACTTCTAGTGAAACTATATTTTTATTCGGTCACATCTTATGTGCTTTACTTGGAGCGTCTTTTATTTTTGCTTTCAGTTTATTTTTATTTTTTCAATCATCTTGGTTGGACCCCAGCATTCTTTTATTGGAGAGTGACACGCTCCACTTTTTCATGGGAATACTTTGTATTCTTAATCTTTGTCTAACTGCTGCATTTATTTAGCTCCTATTTTGCATGCATCTCTTATCAGAGCTATTAGTTTTAGTAGTTTTATGTGAGTACTCTCATGTTTTCTTTCTGTATCATAAAGAGTATTTTTGTTAAAACATATCTCGTATGGTGCTTGTTGAGAAAAGAAACTGCTGCTTGAAGTAGAATTTATAACAGTGCAAGTAGAAGCTTGTATAGACTGTGACTAGAACTTTTTCATGCCATGCTAAATTTTATTTTAGTTTTAAAGACCTGTGGATATTCTGTAGCATGAATAGATTCAAATAGCTGAGAGTGTTGAATATGCAATTGAAAGATTCATGAGTTGTTCTTGTCATAGTAAAGCATAAATTTATGGTATTCTCTTTCGAATGTTTTATTTGGTTGACTTGGCGCATGCTCACACCATGTTTATGACTATGAACCAGTCACGAATAGCCTCCATGGCCACTTAGTTTTTGAACTTGTGATACTGCTTATGCTTTAATTAATGATGTTTATGTCGCTATGCATGATTATGGCTCTTATGCTATCTTGATTTGTCGCTCACAGTCTTTTGCCGGCCTCCACCTGTACTAAGTATGAGCTCTACTCGTGCATCCAACTCCCTTAAACCAAAGTTTTTCCCACTGTGTCCACCATACCTACCTACATGTGGGATTTAACTTCCACTCCAAAGTAAATTGCTCATGTGTTACCTTTGAAACTTTCAAAACTACTCCTGCTTTATGTTCCTGTTTTTGCTCATGAGGACGTCAATGGAAAATCTTTATCTCACTTGTTGATTGGATTTCACACCCTGGACTAGTGACTTCATCCGCTTGTCCAAATGATAGAAGAGCTGGCAGCGGGGTGCCTAGCCCCAAATTAATGCAACAAAATCTCTTCACTATTTTTGCCCCTGCTTTATCAGTCAAAGCATAATTGTGTAAACAAAAGAGAAAGAGGGATGACCTTCTACCCAGATGCGTCCTTCACATGGGAGCCGCTCTTGTGAATCCAGTTGGATTGTGACGTACTGTATTTTCTGTTTACCATTCGTTGACATTAGCATACATCTCCCAATATATAGACACTCCTCCACGGTATGTGATTGTTGGCAGACACCCGAGGATTCGGTTTCCATGGTTTGTGAAATATGGATGGGAGGAGTGTCAAACTTTTAATACCTCTATTTATTAAAATAAAAATCTCTAGCACATGAGTTGATCCCTGCTTCCCCCCCGCGAAAGGCCTTTCTTTTACTTTTATGTTGAATCTCCATCTTCTAACTTTATGCATAGTTGGGAGAGCATTTTTGCCATTCTTAGTTCTATGTGCATTTATCCCATAAACATCAATAATTGATTCATGATGTGGTATTATTTGTTCTTAAATTATTTGCTCTAGTCTTCCTCATGAACTTTGAAAGTGTCCTAGCATTTATGTTTTTCCCACTCTTAAGGACTAGTGAAATACCACTTTGCCATGCTTTCTATATACTTGAAACAATCGTTTATCTTTCTTTGCATTATTATTCATGATCCTTTATTTGAGATACTCTTCATGATGAAAAGGGATTGATATGCTTCATTATTAAAGTTCTATTTATCATGTTTGTGTTTGAAGTTCTATGATCTCAGCTTGCATATGCCTTTACCATTTTATGATCAACGATTATGTTAGTAGCATGTCACCTCAGAAATTATTGTTTTATCGTTTACCTACTCGAGGACGAGTAGGAACTAAGCTTGGGGATGCTTGATACGTCTCCAACGTATCTATAATTTCTGATGCTCCATGATAATATTATGGAAATTGCTACATGTTTTTTCCCTTCTTTATAGCATTTTTACATGTTTTCCGGGACTAACCTGTTAACAAGATGCCAAGTGCCAGTTCCCTGTTTTCTGCTGTTTTTTATTTCAGAAAAGTTGTTCTGGAAATATTCTTGGAATTGGACCCCACAAAGCCCGAAGTGCCTATTTCCCCCGGAAGCATCCAGAAGACCGAAGAGGAGTCGAAGACGGGCACCAGGGGCCACACCATGGGGTGGCGCCCCCGAACGCGCCAGCTAGTGGTGTGGGGCCCCCAGGGCTCCACCGCCTCTGCCCTTTCACCTATTTATTCCCCCCGGATGGAAAACCCTAGGCACCTGATAAAAAATCCCCGAAAAGTTCTGCAGCCGCTGTCGTCGTCAACCCTAGATCAGGGGGGTTCTGAAGCTGTCTCCCGGCACCCTGCCGGAGAGGAAATCATCACCGGAGGCCTCTTCATCACCATGCCTGCCTCCGGAGTGATGCGTGAGTAGTTCATCCTTGGACTACGGGTCCATAGAAGTAGCTAGATGGTTGTCTCCTCCTCATATGCCTCTATGTTTATATCTCGTGAGCTGCCTAACATGATCGAGATTATTCTTATGTAATTCTATATGTTGTGTTTGCTGGGATCCGATGAATATTGAACTTATGCCAAGTTGATTATAGTCTTTATTGCATATGCTATTTGTGATCTTGCATGCTTTCCGTTTCTAGTGGTTGCTCTGGACAAGTAGTTGCTAGTGACTCCAAGAGGGAGTATTTATGCTCGATAGTGGGTTCATGCCTCCTTTTCGCCTGTGCTCGAGTGACAGAAACGTGACAGGGGAGGATGTGTTGTTGCCACTAGGGAGAAAACAACGGTGTGAGTGCCCGTGTGTACAATTATTGCTTACATTACACACTTTGTTTAATGCAATTATCTGTTGCTTGCAACTTAATACCTAAGGGGGTTCGGATGATAACTTGAGGGTGGATTATTAGTCATAGATGCAGTTGGATTACAGTCTATGTATATTGTTGTAATGCCCGTACTAGATATTATAGTAGTCATCATGTAATGAATGTGCACTACGGGCAACCTTTATTTTGTCAATTGCTCGGCCATAATTTGTTCACCCAGCATGCTATCTTTTATGGAGAGACACCACTAGTGAACCTATGAACCCCGATCCATTTTTCTACACTGTTAAACAAACCACTACAATTTCCTGCTTTATTTACTTACGGCAAGCATACACTATTTTCCACACTATACGTCTACTCTTTGTTTTCAGTAAGACCGGTGAGATTGACAACCTCACTGTACCGTTGGGACAAAGTATTTTGGTTGTGTCGTGTGCAGGTTCCGCGTTGTTGCTGACACCGCAGAGCCATCACCACCGCCAGTGGCATCAACCTTCCGAAGATCCTCTTTCCCCTACTAGATTGATAACCTTGGTTCTTAACTGAGGGAAGTTCTTACTGCTACACTCATCACACCCTCCTCTTTGGGTTCCCAACACGCCATCACAAGCAGCAAGAATTCCTAGCACCATCGAGGCGTAGCAATCATTAGTTCGTAAAACTTCAACGATGATTTGAGCAGATATGTATATATCCACTTAATGAACCGCTGGTATGAAATTTTGAAGAATTCAAACAAATTCAGAGTGAAGTAAAACTTCAACGATGATTTGGGTTGATATGTGATAAGTCCAAAACGTAAATTTTATTCCGAACACGTTTGCTATTGTTTGCCTCTAAACTTGTGAGTTTTGGATACAACTAACACGGACTAACGCTGTTTTCAGCTGAATTACCTTGGTGTCTCGTTTTGTGCAGAAAAATCAACTTTCAGGAAATTGCCCGGAAAAGATCCCAAAATCCTTATTTTACCCGAAGACCCCTGGAGCCAGAAGAAGAACCGGAGGGGGGCAAGGAGGGGCCCACACCATGCCTGGGTGTGCCCCCCCTAGGTCGCACCTATGGGTGGTGTGGTGGTCCCAGGCACCCCCTCGGGCTCCCCTTTCGACTACTTATGCCCCATAACCTAAGAACCGAGGGGGTTCTTCATATTCCAGAGAAACACATCAGAGCGATGCCGCCACCTCAAAACTAAATTCAGGGATCATAAGTTCCTGTTCTGGAGCCCTGCCGGGATGGGGATTCGGAGGAGATCATCGCCATCGTCATCGCCACCACTTCTCCATCAACAATCCATGATTCCCCCATCCATGTGTGAGTAATCCCCGCTGTAGGCTGAGAGGGATGGAAGGTATTGGATGAGATCGATCATGTAATAATGCCATATTATTAGGGTATAGTGCTTAGTATCCGTTGTTAGTGCTATATATCGTTGTTGAAACTTGTTATGCTTAATGCTTGTCACTAGGGACCAAGTGCCATGATCTCAGATCTGAACATGTTATTGTTTCATGAGTATAATTATGTTTCTTGATCATATCTGCAAGTTGTTTACACACATTATTGTCCGAAACCCGAGGCCCCAAAGTGAGAGAAATTGGGACAACCGGAGGGGATGACTATGATGTGAGGATCACATGTGTTCACGGAGTGTTAATGCTTTGTTCTGGTGCTTTATTAAAAGGAGCACCTTAATTACTAGTAGTTTCCCTTGAGGCCCCACTTCAAACGGGCTCGTAGGACAAAAGATGTTGTGCAAGTTTCTCATTGCTAGCACGTACGAATAAATTGGAACACATGCCTATGGTTTGCCTAGAACTTGGATGCTTTATTATTATCTATCTACAATGCCCTTGTTTTGATTATTATATGAACTATCTTATCCATGCAATGCCCGTTCATCCATCCCTATGCCTACACTACGTTAATCCTGTTGTTTCCCCCAATTTCTATATTTGTTACTATTTTACTCCTGATGTTATTTTATTACTACTGCTACTATAAAACTATTACCAGTGATAAACTGTTGCGAGCAAGTCTACTTTCAGGCGCAGCTTAACTGACAACTCATCTGCTAAGGCTTATTAATATTCTATGGCTCCCCTTGTGTCGAATCAATAAATTTGGGTTTTACTTCCCTCGAAGACTCTTGCAATCCCCTATACTTGTGGGTCATCAGTATGTTATATACACTTAATGAAACGCTGGTCTGAAAGAGTTTGACGAGTTCAAACAAGTTCGGAATGAACTAGACTTAACAAGAAAATCAATTTCATGCGATGCTGATTGAGGAGACAATGATTTGAGTTATGAGTTTTTGGTATATCACCAGAAGACTTGTGAAAAGGTTTTCACAAATTACGTTGCATAGTAAACCACAGTGTTATGGTGTGTTTGCACGTTGTGACCATAATCCATTGGATAATATGTGGTCGATAAATACCTCTTATCAAATTATTGTTATATTTTTATTTATATGTTAGAATCAAAACATTCACTTTAGATAATAAGGAAACCATCTAAATCTGTGGAGACAATACCATACGAGTCATGGCATGGCATTTTAGCCTGAATTGTCGTTTACGTAATTTGGGTTTTGATGTTTTCGAACCTGAAGCGGATAAATTCATCTTTGTTGAATATCCAGAAAATTGACTGGATACATCTTTCACAACGAAAGCAATTTATTGCTGGAACATACCTTGCTCAAGAATTGGTATCTTCCACAGGTATAAGTGAGAGAAAAGGTAGAGTAAGGCGGAGGTCATGAAATTTCTCTCCGGACATCGAATGGCGCAACGGAAGTCGTTCCATAACCGTCCTCTGGAAGGGAGTTAGTGGGTATGATCATGACTCTAATCAAAAGCTCTTACTAAGGTCATTGGCGTACGATGATGCATTCCACAATGGTGTGTCGTATGGCAATCTTGCGATGACCGTCATGCTGGTGAAACATCATAAACCTACAAACTATGAAGAAGAGATGGTGGACCTAAGTCCGAGAAATGGCTATAAGCCATATATATAATCTAAGATAAAATCCATGTATGACTACCAAGTGGTGACTTGGGTAGATCTTATCAATGGCCTCCAGGCCATTGTCAGCAAATGGAATTTTATGAAAAATAGACACGGGCATAATAACGACTGTCTATGAAGTTCAATTTGTAATGAAATTGTTTTCGACAAATTCGAGGAGTTAACCACAGTGAGATTTAATCTCAGGTGATGAAACTTGAGTCTATTTAGGATTGTTTTAGCAGTTAATACAATTTGATAAATTGTCATAAGGACAAAGAGACTGTCTTCCCTAATGTCAACATTAAGGAAGAGTTGTGGTTAGAACAAAGGTTTTGTTGGTCCTAAGTATGCTAGACACCATACAAACTTCAGTTGTCCATTCATGGGCTGACACAAGTATATGAGAACTGTTATCTTCACTTTGATAATGCAATAAAAGGAGTTTTTTTTTGGAGTTGTCCAAAATAGGTGAAGGGACCTGTATTTAAAGAAAAGTGAGTGGTAGTTAAGTAGATCTTCTTGACCTTATATGTGAATGGCATATTTGAATGGGAGCTTAAATTAATTTCCTATTCTTATATGTGGATGGAATATTTGAGTGGGAGTTAGGTGTCATTCCTATCTAATGTGTGGTGACATATTGGAAAGGTTTATGTGTGGAGATATATTGGGAATGATATAGATCCTCTAAGCAAAGTATAAATGATAATTTAAATGTATAAATTCTCTATGAATGAAGTTAGAAGTAGTAGGCTGTAGATCTATAGTGAACATATTAAGGAGCTTAATGACATTAAGTCGGATTATTTTCTAGACATGGTTTTAAGATGTTCAGAATAGGACAAGTAAAGAGAGAGTTCTTAATTGTATGACAAAGGAAAATATCGAGTTTATATCGGCATCTCAACAAATGAAGAAAAGGATGTCTAACATCCTCTATGCGTTTGTCATAGGTCCTATCATGTTATCATGTTGAATGATCGATCTGGTATGACCCAAGTTCTTCGTTGAAGTTATGTTTTCTGGTCTGTCTCGGGGGGATTAAATAGGCAAAAGGGCAGAGACGGTGGAGGCCTGGAGGCCCCACACCACCCCCTGGCGTGCCGGGGGTGGGGGCGCATCGCCCTATGGGTTGGGCCCCCTGAGGCCCCCCTCCGGGCCTCCTCGGGACTTTGTGGAACCTTCGGGAATTCTAAGACTTCCAGGCTTCAAATTTTCCAATTCTGAGAATATTTCTAGAACAACTTTTCTAAAACTAAAAACAACAGAAAACAGGGAACTAGCTCTGTGGCATCTTGTCAATAGGTTAGTCCAGAAAATCGATAAAAATGACATAAAGTGTATAGGAAACATGTGGGAAACAATAAGAAGACAACATGGAACATCAGAAATTCAGGATACGTTTATGGCGTATCAACATTCCCAAGCTTAGTTCCTACTCGTCCTCGAGTAGGTAAACGATAAAAACACAATAATTCCTGAGGTGACATGCTACCAATATAAACTTGATCATCAATAATGTAAAAGCATAAGCTGAGATCATAGAACTTTAACACAAGCATGATGAATAAAACTTGAATAATAAAGCATAACAATCACTTTGCATCATGAGAAGTAACTCAAATAAAAGATCATGAAGAACAATGCAAATAAAGATATACGTTTGTTTCAAGTATAGATAGAACATGTCAAAGTGATATTTTGCTAGTCCTTAAGAGTGGCGCAAAACAAAAATGCCAGGACACATTCAAAGTTCATGAGGAGGACTAGAACAAATAATTAGAAAACAAGCAATAACACATCATGAATCAATTAATAATGTTTCTGGGACAAATTCACATAAAACTCGGAATGGCAAATATGCTCTCTCAATCGTGCATAAAGTTAGAAGATGGAGACTCGACATAAAAGTAAATGAAAGGCCCTTCTCAAAGGGAAGCAAGGATCAACTCATGTGCTAGAGTTTTTATTTTATTAAACAGAGGTATTGAAAACTTGACACTCCTCCCAACCATCTTTCACAAACCATGGCTAACCGAATCCTTGGGTGCCTGCCAACAATCACATACCGTGGAGGAGTGTCTATATTTTAAGAGAGGTATATGCTTATGTCAACGAATGGTAAACAGAAAACACAGTACGTCTCAAGCCAACTAGACTTCACAAGAGCGGCTCCCATAGAAGGACGCATCTAGGTAGAAGGTCATCCCTCTTTCTCTTTTGTTTACACAATTATGCTTTGACTGATAAATCAGGGGCAAAAATAGTGAAGATAATTTGTGTTATTAATTTGGGGATGGGCACCCCGCTGCCAGCTCTTCTATCATTGGATAAGCGGATGAAGCCACTACTCTTGGGTGTGAAAGTCCAATCAACAAGTGAAATAAATATTCTCTATTTACATCCTCATGAGCTAAAACAGGAGCACAAAACAGGAGTAATTTTGAACGTTTTAAAGGTAACACATGAGCAATTTACTTTGGAGTGGCGGTTAAATACCATATGTAGGTAGGTATGGTGGACACAACAGGAAAACTTTGGTTTTGGGGAGTTGGATGCACGAGTAGAGCTCATACTCAGTACATGTGGAGGCTAGCAAAAGACTGGGAGCGAAAAATCAAGAGAGCATATGAGCCATAATCATGCATAGCGACATAAACATCATTAATCAAAGCATAAGTGGTACCACAAGTTCAAAAACTAAATGATCATGGAGGCTATTCGTGACTGGTTCATAGTCATAAACATGGTGTGAGCATGCGCCAAGTCAACCAAATAAAACATTCAAAGGAGAACACCACAAATTTATGCTTCAATATGACAAGAACAACTCATGATTCTTTCAATGACACATTAAACACTCTCAGCTATTTGAGGATAATGATGCTAATCAATAACCACAAGGCTTTAAAACTAAAATAACATCTAGCATGATATGAAAAAGTCTAGCCACAGTCTATACAAGCTTGTACTTGCACCGTTAAAAATTCTACCTCAAGCAGCATTTTCTTTTCCTAACAAGCACCATACAAAACATGCTTTAACAAAAACTATCTAAATGCTACAGCAAGAAAACATGAGAGGACTCACATAACAGTACTAAAACAAACAGCTCTGAATAAGAGATGCAATGAAATTGAAAACTAAGAATACTAGCATAGCAAGTATTCAAACAAAAAAGCGGAGCGTGTCTTTCTCCCAAACAAAGAATGCTAGGATACAACTATATTATTTCAGAAAGGAAAACAAAAGAAAACAAAGTAAAACAAAAGAAAAACAAACAGACGCTCCAAGTAAACTTCATATGATGTGACCGAATAAAAATATAGTTTCACGAGAAGTGACCTGATAGATAGTTGATGAAGAAGGGGATGCCTTGGGCATCCCCAAGCTTCGATGCTTGATTCTTCTAAAAATATGCTTGGATGAACCACGGGGGCATCCCCAAGGTTTGATCTTGCACTCTTCTTGATCACACATATCACCTCTTCTCTTGACCCTTGGAAACTTCCTTCACACCACACTCAAACAGTAATTCGCATTAGAGGGTTAGTGCAACAATTAAAACACATTGCTTATGTATGGAAAAAGTGATATTGATACTTTTAAACATTATCTACAGCCACTGATGTTTCTTGAAGCAAAGAAATCCACTTGACATCGCAAAAGAGCAAATGCAAGAAAAATGGCAGAATCTGTCAAAACCAGAACTGTCTGTAAAGACAAAAAATTTCGAGGCACTTACGTTGCTCAGATCGAAAAACTTAAAGAACGAAAAAGTTGCGGAATTTTCTGAGGAATAAGCACAGACAATTTCAAATCATTCAGATCTTCTAGGATCTTATACGATTTTTTACGGTGGACAGAAGGAATCTATTTCGTGCGCAGAAATCCGAAAACCAACTCCAACTCTCGTCAGAAACCTTACTTGGCACTACTAAAACATGAAAAGAAAGATATAAAGGAGTTGCTACATAAGTATATAACCCCTTGAATCAAAGAAAACTGAGAAAAAGAAAGCAAAAATAAAAAAACATGAGTTATCTCCCAAGAAGTGCTTTTCTTTAACGACTTTTAGCTAGGCCCAGAAAAGTGGAACCAAGTACTTTCAAGTGAAGAAGCATCCAAATTGTAACTTGTTCGAATATCGGAATCAAAATGAAACTTAATTATCTTTCTAGGAAAGTGTTCCACACCTTTCTTGAGTGGGAACTGAAATTTAATATTCCCTTCTTTCATATCTATAAGAGAACCAACAGTTCTAAGAAAAGGTCTCCCCAAAACAATTGGACAAGAAGCATTGCATTCAATTTTAAAGACAACAAAATCAACGGGGACAAGAGTATTATTAATCATTATAAGAGCATCATCAACTCTCCCCAAAGGTTTCTTTCTAACAATATCAATAAGACGAATATACAAATAACAAGGTTCCAATGGTGGTAAATCAAGAATATCATAGAGTTTCTTGGGCATAACAGAGATACTAGCACCAAGATCACATAAAGAATTGCAATCAAAATAATTCACTTTAATTTTAATAATAGGCTCCCAACCATCATCTATCTTCCTAGGGATAGAGGCTTCACATCTTAACTTATCCTCTCTAATTTCCATGAGAGAATTTGTAATATGTTTTGTGAAAGCCATATTCATAGCACTAGCATTAGGACAACTAGAAAGATTTTGTAAGAACTTAATAACTTCATTTATGTTGCAATCATCAAAGTCAAGATCATTTTTGTCAAATATAATGGGACCATTGTCTCCCATGTTTCTAAAAATTTCATCACTTTTATCAGGAATATTTTCAGCGGTTTCAGGCAGTTTTAAATTTTTACTAGCAGAAGTGGGAGTGTTTCCAAGACCAATTACTTTACCATTGATAGTAGAAGGTTTTATATCATGGTGGTAATGGTGCAAACATTAGCTATATTATTCTTTCTAGCTATTTCATCTTCTCTTTCCCATCTAGCATGCAATTCAGCTAACATTCTAACATTATCATCAATTCAAATTTGGATAGCATTCAAAGTTTTACTTTATTTAACATCATGAGGCATAACCTTTAGTTTAAGAAAATAAACATCAAAAGAGCAAGGCTATCAACTTTAGAAGCAAGAACATCAATTTTGCCAAATTTTTCCTCAATAGATTTATTAAAAGCAGTTTGTGTACTAATAAAATTCTTAAGAATGTTCTCAAGATGAGAGGGAACACTTTTATTGTTGTTGTAGGAATTACCATAAGCATTGCTATTATTGGTAGGATATGGCCTATAATTGTTGCTACCAAAATTATTCCTATAAGCATTGGTGTTGAAATTATTATTTTTAATGAAGTTCACATCAACATGCTCTTCTTGAGCAACCAAAGAGGATAAAGGAACATTATTTGGATTAGTAGGAGCATGACCATTCAAAGGCATAGACATAATAGCATCAAGTCTTTCATTCAAAGAGGAGGTTTCTTCAACATAATTTACCTTCTTACCAGTTGTAGCTCTCTCAGTGTGCCACTTAGAATAATTTATCATCATATCATCAATAAGCTTTGTTGCCGCCCCAAGGTTATGTACATAAAGGTTCCTCCAGCAGCTGAATCCAGAAGGTTTCTTGAAGAAAAATTCAGACCTGCATAAAAGGTTTGGATGATCATCCAAGTAGTCAGTCCATGAGTGGGACAATTCTTTACCAAAGATTTCATTCTTTCCCAAGATTTAGCAACATGCTCATTATCAAGTTGCTTAAAATTCATAATGCTACTTCTTAAAGATATAATCTTAGCAGGAGGATAATATTTTCCAATGAAAGCATCTTTTCAATTAGTCAAAAAATCAATACTATTTCTAGGCAAATACAACAACCATTCTTTAGCTCTTCCTCTCAAAGAGAAAGGAAACAGTTTCAGTTTAATAATATCTCCATCCACATCTTTATATTTTTGCATCTCACATAGTTCAACAAAATTATTAAGATGGGCAGCAACATCATCAGTACTAACACCAGAAAATTGCTCTCTCATAACAAGGTTTAACAGGGCAGGTTTTATCTCATAAAAATTAGTAGTAGGAGCAGGTGGAGCAATAAGTGTGCTAATGAAATCATTGTTGTTGGTGCTAGTAAAGTCACACAACTTAGTGTTCTCAGTAGTAGTCATTTTAACAAGACTAGAAAGATGAATAAAACTACAGCTAGAATAAGAACTATTTTTTGTGTGTTTTTTATAAAGAGAAGCAAACAAGACAAAATAAAATAAACTAAGCAAACAAAAACAAAGAAAAGAGATTGGAAGTGAGAGACTCCCCTTGCAGAAATTATCTTCCTCCCCAGCAACGGTGCCAGAAAAATAGTTTGATGGTGCAGGTCTTGCACACGTTGGGAGTCCCCAAGAGGAAGGTATGATGAGCACAACAGCAGTTTTCCCTCAGTAGAAACCAAGGTTTAATCGACCAGTAGGAGGAAGGAGTAACTTTAGAAGGTTGAAGAAGCTAAGATGGCAGGGCGCACTACCGGTTCAGAAGCAACGTGGAACCTACACAACACAATCAAATCACTTTGCCCCAACGAAGCGGTGAGGTTGTCAATCTCACCGGTTTTGCTGAACACAAAGAGGTTAAACGTATGGTGTGGAAAACAGAATGAAAGCAGTAGCAACAGTATGAAAGCAGTAGGTGTTTTATCAGTATGAGGAAAAAAGACCGGGGTCCACAGTTCACTAATGGTGTCTCTCCGTGAAAGATAAATAACATGTGTGGTGAACAAATTATAGTTGGGCAATTGACAGAAATGAAGGCCGCACCGTAGTGCATATGCAAGACATAAAGATTACTATGTGATTTATGCGGGAATTACAACAAAATACATAGACCGTTATCCAACTTCATCTATGCCTAATAATCCACCCTCCGAATATCATCCAAACAAACGTTGGGTATTAAGTTACAAGCAACAAATTATCGCCGTAAGAAAAGTGTGTAATGTAAACAATGTAAACTAGGTAAAACACTGTTGTTTTCTCCCTAATGGCAACAACACATCCTCCATCTGTCACATTTCTGTCACTCGAGCATAGATGAAAAGGAGGCATGAAACCACTATCGAGCATAAATACTCCCTCTTGGAGTTACTAGCATCTACTTGGCCAGAGCATCTACTAATGACGGAGAGCATGCAAGATCATAAATAGCATAAGCATGAAGATAACATGATAGATTGATAATCAGAAGACATAACATTCAACATTCATCAGATCCAAGCAAGCACAACATGTAGCATTACATAAAGATGATCTTGATCATGATAGGCAGCTCACAAGATCTAAACATGAGGTAAAAAGTGAAGAGAAAAACCATCTAGCTAGTTCTATGGACCCGTAGTCCAGGGATGAACTACTCACGCATCACTTCAGAGGAGGGCATGGTGGTATAGACCTCTCCGGTGATGATTCGCCCCTCCGGCAGGGTGCCGGGGAGAGCTCCAGAACCCTCCCGATCTCGGGATGACGGTGACGGCGGCCTCGGGGGTTTCTCGGTAAAAAGTGGTATCCTCCTAGGGTCTATGTCTCGGGGGGGGGGGGGTTAAATAGGCGAAAGGGCAGAGGCGGGGGAGTCCTGGGGGCCCCACACCACCCCCCGGCGCGGCCAAGGAGGGCGCGCTGCCCTATGGTGGCCCCCCCTCCGGGTCTCTTCGGGACTCCGTGGAACCTTCGGGAATTCTAAGACTTACGGGCTTCGAATTTTCCAATTCCGAGAATATTTCTAGAACAACTTTTCTGAAACAAAAAACAACAAAAAACAGGGAACTGACTCTGTGGCATCTTGTCAATAGGTTAGTTCGGAAAATCGATAAAAATGGCATAAAGTGTATGGAAAATATGTGGGAAACAATAAGAAAACAACAATGGAACATCAGAAATTAAGGATACGTTTATGATGTATCAGGCCACTTCGCAAGTGGTTCATTCTAGAGGTGGTAAATCCGGTGGACAGGCTTCTTCGCCGCATCTCGGTGGAGGATGTGCAGGGAGTGTGAATTCCGGAAAGCACAAGCACATGCAAGTCTATGACCCGACCGAGGCAAAAAAAAATTAGCTGTACAAGGCGATGCCGGTCATGGTTATGCAGGTCAAGGAAATATCGGTCAAGGTGGACAAGGTGCATCTTGAGTTCAGTCGGCTGGGAACAACCCCAACTGGAATGTCCAATCTCGGTACCCAGCACATAACCCGACTCAACGACAGCCTGGTGCCGGAGCTGCTGTTCAGCAACAGGGGAATGTCCCCATGAATAACCGATATGATGATGGTTACTCGGCAATGGAGAGAGATGGCTACCCGAGATATGATCAAGTGGTATATGCGGGGGTGCTCACAGGTCGATTGGGACCCCGAGTGCTGCCGGCAATTGATGCCCGGTACAAACTTGACATGATTTATCTGTTGGAGACGATGGAGGAGCAAGGCCCTCCTGGGCCATAGTGCTTTGGACCCCGGATGATGAAGGAGCTAGCAGTTGCCAAGTTCCAGCTTGCCTACGGTACAAGAACTTATGATGACAATACTAAGCCGAAAGTTTGGCTGAGTGATTATGTTTCTGCAGTGCACATTGCCAGTGGTAATCGCCGCTGGGCGGTGAGATATGTCCCACAGATGTTGGAGGGCCCAACCCGAATCTGGTTGAAAAATTTCCAGCAGATAGCATTGATTGCTGGCTGGACTTCTTAGAAGCTTTCATCAGCAACTTCACCAGCACATATCGGAGGCTGAATCGTCCTCAACAACTCTGCATGTGCAAGCAGAGAGAAGATGAGAATGACCATGAGTACTTGACTCGGTGGAGCACATTGAGGAACACTTGTGAAGGGGTAATCGAGTCCCAAACTATCGTCTGGTTTGCACAAGGGTGCCAGCATGGTACCATGCTTTGGGAGAGATTGCAGAGGGAGATGCCAAACACTCTGGCCGAGATAATCAAGATTGCCTACATGTATGCGTTGGGTGATCCGACACAGCCTCTACTGACCTCGGTTGAGCCGAGTAGGAGGTATTCCGGTCATGATCGTCCCGGTTCCTCCAGGCGGAATGATCGCCAAAATTTCCGGGGAAAGAGGAGAGATGACAGGACGGACTTCTGGTATGGGTCCAACCATGTTGCTGAAGTTGATACGGATCACCCTGGTGCCAGTAACAACCAACGCCAGAAGAATACTGGGCCCCAATGGGGCAGAACCAGAACAACAACAAGCCATGGACGGACCAGAAGAAACCCTGGGATGGTCAGTAGATGCTCACATTCAAGATGATGAGGGATGGGCCATGCAGCTATCACACTCGACATCCTAGCCGGCCGGCTAATCACACAGCCCGGCAGTGCAGCTGATACGACCGGATCAAGAGCAAGGGTTTTGGCCAATTGCCTCCTCCTCCATCTCTGCCGCTGTTGGGTTCAAATGTTCAGCCTATCGGAGCAGTCCTGAGGCCTTCAGATAATCAGAGGAGGCCCAAAAATGTGAACCAAGTGGATCAGGGAGCCAACAACAACAACGAGCGCAACAACAAGTGAACAACAACAACTACAATGCGGTGGCAGAGGCTAGAATGATTACCAGGAGCACGATAAAAGTTACATGGTGTTCATTACTGAGCCAGATGACAAGCGGAGTCAGCGCAGGAGCGCTATGGAGGTTAATGTTGTGATGTCGATTGTGCCGGAATTCATGTACTGGTCTGACCAGGAGATCACTTGGTCCCTCGCGGATCACCCCAAAGTGATGTTGAACGGTACGTTGCATAGAAAACAAAAAAATTCCTACGCGCGATAAACCCGAATGGCCAAGATCTAATCTATGAGATGAAAGGCAACGGGGAGAAAGAGAGTCTTCAGATAACATACCCTCGAAGACTCAAAGTGGTACGAGATAAAATCTCGTTGTTGGCGTAGTCGTACTCACACCGATCCCGAGCGAGAAGAAGTGCACCGCAAACCAGTGGTGCCTCCATAATCGGTCACACGTTCAGCTCGATGAAGACTTCCTTTCCCTCGATCCAACGGGTAGTGGAAGTAGAGGATCCCCACGGAACTCCAGCAGCATGACGGCGTGGTGGTGGTGAAGAATCCCATGGTCAGGGCTTCGCCAAGCCGGAGACCATGGAATGGAGCAGCGGGTGGAGGGAAAAGGAAGTGGGAAAGTGTGTGAAGAAGAGGGAGCTCTCACCCTCCTTTTATAGGGGAGGGGAAGGCAACCCAAGGGGGGCTGAGGCCAGCCATGGGTGCCCCCACCCCTTCCTCTCTTCATGTGAGTGGAAGCCCCACTCACACCCACTCATGCTCCCTTATTGTTCCACTTAGAAAATCCAAAGGTTTTTCTTTAATAAATAAATAAAACATTTTTATTTCTTTACTTATATTTTTTAATTCCATTAACAAACATTTTCATGCAGCACCTCGAATCATTTGTTAATTCTATTAACAACCATTTGATGAAAAACTCCTTGAACTATTTCAATTTTTCCAGAAACAATTTTTCGGAGCTGCCCAAAATATTCTTCGGTATTCCGTATCCTCTCTAACGCTTCATCGAACCTTAAGTGTGTCACCCTACGGTTCGCGAATAATATAGACATGACCGAGACTCCTCTCCGATCAATAATCAACAGCGGGATCTGGAGATCCGTGATGACTCCTATATATTCAACGATGACTCTCGTGATCGTGTGAACCTTTCAACATCGTAACGATTTCCCTTTGTCTCGCGATATTTTACTTGTCCGAGATCCGATCATCGGTATCCATCATACCTTGTTCGATCTCGTTATCCGACAAGTACTCTTTTCTCGTTCCCGTGATATAACATCCTTGTGATCATATCACGTGCTCGCAAGCGGTGTCGATGTGAGTATATCTCTCCGTCATATTGGATGGAAAAATCCCATTCTTGATCCATGAGCTTCAACTAACACTTTCCGAATACCTAATGCCACCTTTATAGTCACCCTGTTATGGTGTGATGTTTGATGTCATCAAAGTATTCTTTCGGTATTAGTGATTAACATGATCTCATGGTCTAAGGGACAATGTTACTATGAATGTAAGACATAACAACAAAACTAAATGACTTGATCATATTGTTATACTTAGTTAGGGTCTAAGTTCATCACGTCATTATCCTAATGACATGATCCCGTTATTAACAACATCCAATGTCTATGATCAGGAAACCTTGATCATCTGTTAATCAACGAGTTAGTTAAAAGAGAGGCTTCACTAGGAACATTGGTTTGTTTATTAATCACACATGTATCAACGTTTCCGGTTAATACAATTCTAGCATGAGAAATAAACATCTATCATAAACAAGGAGTAACATAATAAACACTTTATTATTGCCTCTCGGGCATATTCCCTTCAGTCTCCCACTTGCACTAGGGGCAATAATCTATATTACATAGTGATGAATCTAACACCCATTGAGTTATGGTGTTGATCATGTTTTGCCCTTGAGAGAGTTTTAGTCAACGGATCTGCCACATTCAGATCCGTATGTACTTTGCAAATCTTCACATCCCCATCTGCGACATGTTCACAGATGGAGTGAAAACGACGCTTGATATGCTTGGAATTCTTGTGAGACCTTGGCTCCTTAGCATTGGCTATGGCACCATTGTTGTCACAATACATAACCATTGGATCCAACGCACTGGGAACCACGCCTAGTTCGTATATGAACTCCTTCATCCAAACTGCTTCATGTGTTGCCTCCGAGGCAGCAACATATTCTGCTTTTGTTGATGATCTCGCCACCACGGATTGCTTGGAACTCCTCAAGCTTACAGCTCCTCCATTCATAACAAATACGTACCCGGACTGAGACTTAGAGTCATCCGGATCAGTGTTAAAGCTAGCATCGACGTAGCATCTTGCGACGAGCTCTTCTTCACCGCCAGATATGAGAAACATATCCTTAGTTCTTCTCAAGTACTTAAAGATATTCTTGACCGCCGTCTAGTGTTCCAAACCTGGATTGGATTGGTACCTACTAGTCAAACTAATAGCATGTGCCACATCCGGTCTTGTACATAGCATAGCATACATGATAGAACCTATGGCTGAAGCATAGGGAATCTTATTCATTCTCTCTCTATCTTCTGTTGTAGCTGGACATTGAGTCTTACTCAACGTTTTGCCTTGCAACATAGGTAAGAACCCCTTCCTACTATCTTCCATTCTGAACTTCTTCAGAATCTTGTCAAGGTATGTACTTTGCGAAAGTCCAATTAAGCGCCTAGATCTATCCCTGTAGATTTTGATGCCTAATATATAAGCTGCTTCACAGAGGTCTTTCATCGAAAAACTACTGTTCAAATAACCTTTTACGCTTTTTAAAAGTTCTATATCATTTCCAATCAACAATATGTAATCCACATATAGTACTAGAAATGCTACAGATCTCCCACTCACTTTCTTGTAAATACAAGCTTCTCCGTATGTTTGGACAAATTCAAACCCTTTGATCACCTTATCAAAACGGAGGTTCCAACTCCGGGATGCTTGCTTCAGTCGATAAATGGAACGTTGAAGCTTGCACACCTTGTCAGCATCCTTAGGATCAACAAAACCTATAGGGTGCATCATATACAACTCTTCCTCAATGTCACCATTAAGGAACGCCATTTTGACATTCATCTGCCAGATTTCATAATCGAAAAATGCAGCAACTGCTAACATAATCCTAACTGACTTAAGCATCGCTACTGGTGAGAAAGTCTCATCATAGTCAACTCCTTGAATTTGTCGGAAACGTTTTGCGACAAGTCGAGCTTTATAGACGGTCTCATTACCATCAGCGCCAGTTTTCTTTTTAAAGATCCATTTGTTCTCAACGGCCTTGCGGTCATCGGGTAAGTCCACCAAAGTCCAAACTTGGTTTTCGTACATGGATCCTATTTCGGATTTCATGGCTTCAAGCCATTTGTTGGAATCTAGGCCCATCATCGCTTCATCATATGCTGCAGGGTCATCACCTCCATCTACCATGAAGTTTAATACGGGATCTCCATACAGTTCAGGAGCTGTACGTTCCCTAGTTGACCTGCAAGGTGCGGTAGTTTCCTCTACTGGAGTTTCATGATCTTGATCATTAGCTCTCTCTTCAACTCACGGGGTTGGCACCGGAACAACTTCCGGTGCTGTGCTACTCGCCATTCCAAGAAGAGAAGGTTCAATAACCTCGTCGAGTTCTACCTTCCTACTATTCACACCTTTCAAGAGAAACTCCTTCTCCAAAAAGGATCCATTCTTGGCAACGAAAATCTTGCCTTCGGATCTGTGATAGAAGGTGTACCCTATTGTTTCTTTAGGGTATCCTATGAAGATGCATTTTTCCGCTTTGGGTTCGAGTTTATCAGGTTGAAGCTTCTTCACATAAACATCGCATCCCCAAACTTTTAGAAATGACAGCTTAGGTTTGTTTCCAAACCATAATTCATACGGTGTCGTTTCAACGGAATTAGATGGCGCCCTATTTAAAGTGAATGTAGCGGTCTCTAGTGCATAACCCCAAAACGATAGTGGCAAATCTGTAAGAGACATCATAGATCAAACCATATCCAATAAAGTACGATTACGACGTTCGGAAACACCATTACGCTGTGGTGTTCCGGCAGGTGTGAGTTGTGAAACTATTCCACATTGTTTCATATGCATGCCAAACTCGTAACTTAGATATTCACCTCCACGACCAGATCGTAGAAATTTAATCTTTCTGTTACGATGATTTTCAACTTCACACTGAAATTCTTTGAACTTTTCAAATGTCTCAGATTTGTGTTTCATTAAGTAAATATACCCATATCTACTCAAATCATCCGTGAAAGTGACAAAATAACGATATCCGTCGCGCGCCGATACACTCATTGGTCCACATACATCAGTATGTATGATTTCCAGTAAGTCTGTCGCCCGTTCCATGGTTCCAGAAAACGGGGTTCTAGTCATCTTGCCCATAAGGCATGGTTCACATGTTTCAAATGATTCATAATCAAGTGATTCTAAGAGTCCATCAAAATGGAGCTTCTTCATGCGTTTAACACCAATATGACCTAAGCGGCAATGCCACATGTAAGTAGCAATATCATCATTTAACTTAATTATTTTGGCATTCACATTATGAATATGTGTATCAATACTATCAAGATTCAAAAGAAATAAACCATTCTTCTCAGGTGCATGACCATAAAAGATATTATTCATATAAATTGAACAACCATTAATCTCAGACTTAAAGGAATAACCATTCCGCATTAAGCAAGATCTAGAAACGATATTCATGCTTAATGTAGGCACCAAATAACAATTATTGAGGTTTATAACTAATCCCGATGGTAGACGTAGAGGCAGCGTCCCGACGGCGATCACATCAACTCTTGATCCATTGCCGACGCGCATCGTCACCTCATCCTTTGCTAGTGGTCGCTTATTCTGCAGCTCCTATTTCGAGTTACATATGTGAGCAACCGAACCAGTATCAAATACACAGGTGCTACTGTGAGTACTAGTAAGGTACACATCAATAACAAGCATACCATATATACCTTTGTTCACTTTGCCGGCCTTCTTATCTGTCAGATATTTGGGGCAATTGCGCTTCCAGTGGCCAGTACCCTTGCAACAAAAGCACTCAGTCTCAGGCTTAGGGCCATACTTGGTTTTCTTCTCAGGAGCAGCAATAGATTTTCCACCCTTCTTGAAGTTTACCCTTGGCTTGCCTTTCTTGCCTTTCTTGAAACTAGTGGTCTTATTGATCATCAACACTTGATGTTCTTTCTTGATCTCCACTTCAGCAGTTTTAAGCATCGAGAGAAGCTCAGGAAGAGACTTCTTCATGCCTTGCATATTATAGTTCATCACGAAGTTCTTGTAACTAGGTGGCAGAGATTGGAGAACACGATGTATACCTAGCTCATTGGGAATCGTTATTCCCAAGGCTATGAGCTTATCAGCGTACACAGACATCTTGAGTACGTGCTCACTAACAGAGTTGTTCTCTTCCATCATGCATCTAAAGAACTTTTCTGAAGCGTCATAACTCTCAACTGCGGCATGGGTATCGAAAACCATTTTCAATTCTCCCATTGTAGCATAAGCAGTTCTATTCTCGAAACGTTTTCGCATCTCTGTCTCTAATCCATAGAGGATGCCGCAATGAACTATACTGTGATCTTCTTGTTGAGTCAGATAAACATTTTTATCTTCATCAGAAGCATCATCAGCGGGCTGGTCACCCAGCGATGCGTCAAGCACATAGAGCTTCTTGCAAGCGGTGAGGAAAATCCTCAGGTTAAGTGCCCAGTTGGTAAAGTTGCTCCCATTGTTCGCTAGTTTTTCTCTCTCCATGAACATATTGAAATTGAAGGTAGGTGGTGCCATGATCTGCAACATATTTGCAAAGACTATTTAGACTATGTTTATGATAAATTAAGTTCAAGTTAATTCTAAAATTATCCCTTGAACTCCCACTCAAAAACAACATCCCTCTTAGTCGTCCTTAGTGATTACACGAACCAAATTCACTACACCGAAACCGATCATCACGTGAGACGGTGTAGCTGCAAAGGCAAACATCAACATGTTCATCATATCATCCATATGACTCATGCTTTACCTTTCGGTTACATGTTCCGAGGCCATGTCTGTACATGCTAGGCTCGCCAAGTAGAACCGTAGTATTGCGTGTGTTTCAAGGCCATGTCTGTACATGCTAGGCTTGAAAACACCCAGTGTATGCGAACGTTGAGTCTAGCACACCCGATCATCACGCGGTGTCTCGAAACGACGAACTTTCTTAACGGTGCATACTTAAGGAAGAACACATTATTATCTTGATATTAAGTGAGAGGGATCATCTTATAATGCTACCGTCGCGATTTAAGCAAAATAAGATGCATAAAAGGATAAACATCACATGCATGGATAATGTGATATGATATGGTCCTTCTTGCACTTGATCTCCATCTTGTGCATCATGGTATGATCTCCATCATTCCACCGGCGTGGCACCAAGGTTCGTGGCACCTCCATCTTGATTGTCCATTACAACATATCACATGAATATGATATACAGCATGCATGCCATAAAAATAAGACAACCATATGGCTCCAGCCATGCCCTGCAAAAACAAGTTAGACGCCTCTAATTTATTTTTGCATATTTTACGTGGCTTGGGCTTACGAGGATAGAACCATTCGTACGTACGTACAAGAGCCACAACGTTGATAAAATATATTTTTAACAACCCTTCGTAGATTAGATCTTAACTATAGTAGGAGAAACCGACACCCGCAAGCCACTTATGCAACAGTTGTGGAACAAGTCTCATGTACGTGGACATGTAAAGTTAGTCCGGGCCGCTCATCCCACTATGCCACTAAGATCATAAAATACTCAAGGAGGCAATAACATGATCATCAACGCCCACATACAACTATGTGTTCTACCCGTACAAATCATCTACGCATAGATTCGGCTCTGATACCACTGAAGGGTACATTGCGTAGAAAAAAAATTCCTGCACGCGATAAACCCGAATGGCCAAGATCTAATCTATGAGATGAAAGGCAACGGGGAGAAAGAGAGTCTTGAGATAACATACCCTCGAAGACTCAAAGTGGTATGAGATAAAATATCGTTGTTGGCGTAGTCATACTTACGCCGATCCCGAGCGAGAAGAAGTGCCCCGCAATCCGGCGGTGCCTCCGTAATCGGTCACACATTCAGCTTGATGAAGACTTGTGTTCCCACGATCCAGCGGGTAGAGGAAGTAGAGGATCCCCGTGGAACTCCAGCAGCACGACGGCGTGGTGGTGGTGAAGAATCCCACGGTCAGGGCTTCGCCAAGCCGGAGACCATGGAATGGAGCAGCGGGTGGAGGGAAAAGGAAGTGGGCAAGTGTGTGAAGAAGAGGGAGCTCTCACCCTCCTTTTAGAGGGGAGGGGAAGGCAGCCCAAGGGGGGGTGTGTCGCACCCGGACTTCTAGAGGATACTCACCGTACGAACTGAACAGTATTTTGATTGGATTGCGGGGCTTACCGGCACCCGCATCTCTTACAAGTAGGCCAACACTTATGTGTGACAACCAATCTTTACTATTCACCGTCGATGTAAACTATCCCGTAGAAATCAGGACACTACCATTGACGTACTTCATACCATACACACATGGTACGTCAACGGCTTGAACAAGATGATAACACAACAAATCTCAAAGACACAAAAGATTGAAATAAGTTGCAAATGGCCCTCACTAGGGCAGAGATAGCAAATACAATCATCCAGAGGACACATGTCCCAACATAACATCATTACAACTCAGCGGAAGCATTCAAGGGGTCTGAGTACAGACAAATCCAAATAGGCTTAAGAAGCCGGGAATGAAAAGAAAACGGAGCCCATCCACGATGTCTCGGATCCTGCCCGGGTCCGCTACCTACTCGTCAGCAGCCTCGTAAAACTCCACGTAGTAGCCGTCACCTGGATCCTCGTAAGCGTAGTCTGCGGAAACCACAGCCCCAAAGGGGTCAGTACATAAACGTACTGGCAAGCAAGACTCACAGTTCACCAAAGTGTAACCCGTCAACACCAAGCACAGATGCCTTGGGATCAACGGAAGAAAGGGTATAAAAGATGCTGCAACTGGATGCACTAACCAACTACAGAACTTACTACAACTTCCGACTATCAGAAAGGGGATAAGATAGCGTATCGTAACCAATTATAGCTAACCACCACACAAACCCATCCTGGATCTCGCCCCTTATCCAAAGAAGCAATCCGAGGATAACTCACACAGTTGGATTAATGATGGATCAAACTGTTGTGTCAATAAGCCTATTACTAGTCAAGTTATCATTAGTTAGGTGTAAGTTGTTCTGAGTACTTGTTAGCCAGTACTTTCACCAAGTTAACCATAACCGCGGAGAACACGGCTTCTCGAGAAGATTTATCCCTGCAGGGGTGCACCAATTTGGCCGTACACGTAAGAATAACCCGCCAGATGGGAAGGCCTTTCCCACCAAGCGGGGCACTCAACACAATTCAACTCTTCTTCGCATCAAGCCCAAAGCACCACGTGTTGTGCGTGCGCGGCTAATCGAGCCCCACGAAGAAAAGGGGACCCTCATAGCACTGGAAGACCACGCCGCCCTAAATGCCGACTACAAAAGTTCCACCCTGGCCTCGGGTTCGTACCTGCATATGCGTGCATCAAATGGAAAGCCCGAACTAAGTGTGGTGATTTGGACGAGATGCGAATCGAATCAAATTGAGGGGGGCGCCCATACACGCTTCCCACATGCGGATAGTGCGCTCATCATGGATCAGTAGACAAGACCCTTTTCCTATTAGGGTCGACACTAGCAGGCCTCAAAACCACTCCGGGCCTCCTGCCGGTGCCTTATCAGCAAATTATTATTACCTCAATTAACAGGTTGTTGTTTAACATCGAGCCCCAGAATATAATAGAATATGATAACAGAAAGTAACGGATAACAGACTCGAGCAAAACAACCCTAAGCATGCTAGTAAGACACGGGCTCAACCAATGGGGTGATAGGAGTGGAGGTGAGGCAATATCAGGGTTCAGGGTTCATGTGATAGGTTCGTAACAGAAGCAACGATACATATGGCTAGCAGAAATAGACAACGGAAAGTATCGGTAACCAATGTTGAAAGGAACACAATGGTTCATGTGAGTGATAACTTGCCTGCAAACTCAGCAGCCGGGTACTGAGCTAGATCCTCAGAAGGGGTGTCGTAAAGATCGTCGGTCTCAACGTCGTCGTCTATCCGAGAAGAAGCAAACAAACAATACAGGAAGAATAAACAATCAATATCATGGCATAGTGCACAATCATGGGATGATGCATGTCAAGTTAATAGATGCATCAGAATAAACTAATTGACATGGTAACACAACTTAAATGGACACATGTGCAAGTTTGAGTTGCATATGAAAAGCCCATGGAATTTTGGTTAGATTATTTGTTTTCCAACTGATCAACAGGTGAAGGTGGATTAGTATGATGCATGGATGAGGAAAACAACAAAATAACAACAATAGAACCAATGGAAATGAGGTTTAGCAATTTAGAATTTTATTTATTAATTTAGGGAATTTTTGGTGCCTTAAAGGTGACACACATGTATTTGTTGTTTTCAGCCACTTAACTTGTGCAAAATAAATAACAAAATTCATATTTGAAAAGATCATGAAATTTTGGGTGGATTACATGTTTCAAATATTGAAAAAGGAATTAGGATGAATTTAATATGACTTAAACAAAATTAAACAAGTTTTAAATGAATTTAAAACAAGCATGAATTTTATTTGAATTTTATTTGCTCAAAACATAAATTCAAACTCACATTTGAAAAGTTTATACTTTGGTGGTTTGAAAACATATCTTGCATGTTCAAAATAATTTAAATTGAGCAAGTTATGATTTTAGCAATTTTTAAATGATTTAAATAAGGTTTAAATTAATTAAGCAATTTAAATTATTCAAACCATGAAACAAAATTTATATTTGAATAGGTTATTTGAAATAGCATTGAAAACATATTTTATTTGCATGATTTGGATTTATTATGATTTAGTTATGGAATTTAGAAAATTGCATTTGAATTATTTGAATTTGAAATTTAAATGCATTTGGAAATTTCAAAACAGAACACAAATGGATTATTTGGATAGACAATTTAATTTAGAACAATAAACATATTTTACTTTTGTTATTTAGAGTTATAGATTAAAAGTTATTAACAAATTAAAATTGAGGACCAAACTGTAATTAAAAAGGTTCTATTTTTGAAACAGAAACGTGCAGAAACTTTCGTTACAGCACTGTGGCCTAGCCACAGCCACTGCGCGTGGGCCTGGGGGGCCAGCGTGGCGTGTGCGTGCTTGCGTGGCCACCAGGGTCACTGCCTGGTGGACCCTGCCTGTCAGCCACAGAGGAAAAAAAAGGTGGGATTTATTCGCAGCGCGAGGGATCGATCCCTGCACCTCACGCTGCGCGCACACTGCACTGAACCACTGCGGTGTCTTCGTTTCGTTGTCAGTAACAGCGACGCGGAGAGGATAACCTTCAGATCTAGCAGTTAACTGAACTTAACACGCGCGCGCAACTGAACCTGAACTCTGACAGAGAACAAGCGATGCTCGCCGGCGGGGAGCGGTGGCCGTGTTCGATCTGGATGCAGCTGCGGTGCAGGGGTGATGGAAGCGTGCGTGTGCAAGCAACAGAGAGGAGGGGACGGTGAGCTCACCACCGTTCGTCGTGGTTGCAGAGGCCTGATGACGACGGCTGACGGCGACCGCGGCGGGGACGAGGACGGCGGCGCGGCTGTAGTTGATCTCCGGGGCTGCTGCAGTGTGCAAACGGAAGAGGAAGTGGTGGTGGATCGTTTACAGTAGCTAGGTAGGGGAGTGGGTGGCTGCTGCGGTGGTGATCATGGCGGATACAGAGGCGTGCTTCTCCGGTGGGTTGCAGCGGTGAGGAATTCAGAGAAGGAAACGGACAGGGAGGTGGCGATCGGCGGCGGAGACGAGGGGAACAGGGACCTAGTGGCTAGGGTTGGCGTCTAGGGTTCCGTAGGGGTCTATATAGAGCACGGGGTTCGATGTTGGCCGTCGGTGGCAATCTCCTGGCGCCGTGGCGTGCTCCGATGCACGGCCGTACAGGAATAGACGACGGGGCGGCCAGCGAAGAGGTACCGGGCCAGGTGGGCTGCTGCGCGCGAGGAAAAGAAGTGGGCTGCGCGCAGCCCACTGCCCCTGGCTCCTTTTCCTTTTCTTTTTAAATTTTCCTTTTCTGTTTTTTTTTGTAGGTTTTGGATTTGGAAGAAAAATATGAGATTTAAGTTAGTGAAAATTTTATAAAAATTAGGTTAAGCTATTTAGAACAATAGTAAACAAATGCCAAGATTTGTTTTCAAAAATTTTGAGATTTGCTTGCTGTTTGTATTTGAACCAAATTTGAATGAATTTTAATATTAAGTAACATTAATGAAAACAAACCATGCTAATAGGGTGACCCCTATGGTTTAGCTTGATTAAATGAGTATAATTGTTTGGTGATTTTCAAAACTCAAGTTGGGTGCTGATTTGAAGATTTGATTTGAATTTGAAATGATTTGGAATTAATTGATTGAATTAATTGTTTGATTAAAACCAACAATTTAATAAGTGATCATTATGGAATTAAATGAAAACAAATTGAGGTTTTGATTTGCATTTCTTTAATTGAAAAAGATTGTAACATGACAAGTATGAAATAAACATTTGAAAAGTTGTTTGAGTTTCATTATGAAAACAAAGGTAAAACAGATGCAAACAGAGATGAAAAGAGGATAATGACATGATGCATTCCTTAAATTAAACAAGGAACAAAACAACTAGGGAGTTTTTCATACTTGGGATGTTACAGGGTGCGGCCAGCCATGGGTTCCACCACTCCTTCCTCTCTTCATGTGAGTGGAAGGCCCACTCACACCCACTCATGCTCCCTTAATTTTCCACTTAGAAAATCCAAAGGTTTTTCTTTAATAAATAAATAAAACATTTTTATTTCTTTATTTATATTTGTTAATTCCATTAACAAACATTTGCATGCAGCACCTCGAATCATTTTTTAACTCTATTAACAACCATTCGACGAAAAACCCCTTGAACTATTTCAATTTTCCCCGAAACAATTTTTTGGAGCTGCCCAAAATATTCTTCGGTATTCCGTATCCTCTCTAACGCTACGTCGAACCTTAAGTGTGTCACCCTACGGTTCGCGAATAATATAGACATGACCGAGACTCCTCTCCGATCAATAATCAACAGCGGTATCTGGAGATCCATGATGACTCCTATATATTCAACGATGACTCTCGTGATCGTGTGAACCTTTCAACGTCGTAACGATTTCCCTTTGTCTCGCGATATTTTACTTGTCCGAGATCCGATCATCGGTATCCATCATACCTTGTTCGATCTCGTTATCCAACAAGTACTCTTTTCTCGTTCCCGTGATATAACATCTTTGTGATCATATCACGTGCTTGCAAGCGGTGTCGATGTGATATCACCGAGAGGGCCCTGAGTATATCTCTCCGTCATATTGGATGGACAAATCCCATTCTTGATCCATGAGCTTCAACTAACACTTTCCGAATACCTAATGCCACCTTTATAGTCACCCTGTTGCGGTGTGACGTTTGAGTCATCAAAGTATTCTTTCGGCATTAGTGATTAACATGATCTCGTGATCTAAGGAACAATGTTGCTCTGAATGTAAGACATAACAACAAAACTAAATGACTTGATCATATTGTTATACTTAGTTAGGGTCTAAGTTCATCACGTCATTCTCCTAATGACATGGTCCCGTTATTAACAACATACAATGTCTATGATCAGGAAACCTTGATCATCTGTTAATCAATGATCTAGTTAAAAGAGAGGCTTCACTAGGAACGTTGGTTTGTTTATTAATCACACATGTATCAACGTTTCCGGTTAATAAAATTCTTGAATGAGAAATAAACATCTATCATAAATGAGGAATAACATATTAAACACTTTATTATTGCCTCTCGGGCATATTCCCTTCAGATGCCCAATGTGGGAGGTTATGTACTGGTGTTGGACCCAACATTCATTGGGCCCGACATAAATCTAAAGTTTACCCGGGTTCTCATTGGCAATGGGAGCAACATAAACATCATGTACCGGGATACCATGGTGAAGTTGGGCCTCATCGAGAACATGCTTCAACCCAGCCGGACTATATTCCATGGTATTGTGACGGGTGTGTCTTGTGCACCAATGGGCAAAATCTGGGTTGATGTACTATTCGGTACCCGAGATAACTGCCGTACCGAGAGCTTGCAGTTTGAGGTGGTTGACCTCCAGATCTCGTATCATGATTTACTCGGCAGGCCGGCACTGGCCAAGTTCATGGCCTCAACTCATGTGGCTTATTTGAAGATGAAGCTTCCCGGTCCTAATGGGATCATCACTATCTTGGGCGAGTACAAGCACTCTATGAAGTGCGCTTCAGCGGGATCTGGTTGGCCGAGTCACTGGTCATTGCTGCCGAGAAGAAGAAGATCCATGAGGTTGTGGCTTTGGCCTAGTCTACTCAACTCGGCATGCCGGGTATGACTAACCCGAAGTTCGCACATCTGTAACTTTCCCGAAGGATACAATCCTGAGATATGGCTACCCACATGGTGTCATCTCGGATAATGGAACCAACTTTGCCGAGGGAGCTTTTGCTCAGTTTTGTAAAGAGAAGAGGATCCGACTTGACATTGCGTTAGTCGCGCATCAGGAATCAAATGGGCAAGTTGAGAGAGCCAATGGCATGGTTTTGTTCGGGATAAAACCTTGGTTGATTGAGCCGCTACAGCGAACCCCTGGACGTTGGTTGGATGAGTTACACGCAGTGCTGTGGAATCTAAGGACTGCCCAAACCGCTCCACTGGCTACACGCCATTTTTCCTTGTGTATGGAGCAGAAGCAGTTTTGCCAACCGACATAGAACATGACTTGCGAAGAGTGATTATGTATACGGAGGCAGAGGAAAAAGAATCCCGAGAAGATGATGTTGATTTGCTAGAGGAAGCAAGAGAATTGGCCGTCGAGATCCGATGTATATCAGCAAAGCCTCAGGCGCTATCATAGCCAGAAAGTGCATCCTCGGGTGTTCCGAGAAGGAGACCTAGTGCTTAGGCTTGTGCAACGCACAGCCGGGATGCACAAACTCACTCCTCCATGGGAAGTACCATTCATTATGAGAAAGGCTCTGCACAATGATGCATACTATCTTATAGATGCCCAGGAACAGGAGAAGAACAAGATGGAAAAATCCGGAGAAGAAACCAAACGCCCCTGGAATGTAGCTCTCCTCCGCCCTTTTCATTCTTGAAAATGCAATGTATGTATCCATCCACCGAGTTATAAACCGTTGGCACCTCGAGGAGGAGCCTAGGGACTGCCTTTGCCTAACCTTGTTTGTGTGTATTTACTTGCTGTTTTTGTATGTCGGTTGACTATGTCGGTATTTCCTATGTTGGCCTAGTACTATGTGTAAACCTAAGAGACAACTCTTTAACTCAGTCGCTGTCCGAAACCCGGCTTCATGGCTAGCAAGATAACAAGCTAAGGTTCAATGTACACATGAAAAACGGCTAAGGAAAGAAAAACCTAGGTAACTGGCATAAGTTTGTTTTTCCTTTTTTTGCCTAAGTGTTGAATGGTTCTAGGGTATATCTCAGAGTTATGAGTACTATAAACTCGGTTTTTGAAATCTTGTGCCTCGACTATCGAAAAAACCACAAGTGGTAGGCAAGAGCAGAGATGAAAAAGCTTAGTCGACATGAAAATGGACTCGAAGACTTGAATTAGAACAATCCGGCATTGATCCAGTCTTGTTCAAACTGCAAATAACTCGAAGAGTGGAAAAAGGCTTAAACTTGTTCATTACATTTGCACCCGGCATACCGTGGATCTAACGAATTAAAGTGTCTGAGATAAAACTAGGAAGCAGCAGGTGGGGTAGGAGCAGCGTCTGCGCCCGCCGGGACAGTGGACTCGGTAGCAGTTTCGGTTGTGGCCGTGCACTCGGTGGAGGTCTCGGTCGCAGTGGCGTTCTCGGCGACAGTCTCGATCGGCGCGTACTCGGTGTTGGTGGCCGAGTCATCCTCGATCACGATGTCCTCGTCGACCTCTTCTGAGTCTTCAGCATCTCCCTCGGCCTCTTCTTCTTCCGACTCTCCCTCGGACTCGACACACTCCTCCTCGTGATCATTTTCGCCCACTAGGGGCAGAATAAAAGTCTTTGTCGGAGCATAGGAGGCGAGCCGATATGCCGCGGCCTTGTGGAAAGCAATGTGGCCCTCTTCTTTGTTCCACTTGGATCCAACGCGCATGGTCTTGAGCACCTCGAGATCGACGCCTTTGTACCAGGATAGGAGGAAGCACAAAATTTCATACGCTCCGGATCGGGCAGAGGAGCAGCGCCACTCTCGGAGCTTCTTTTCGTCGCCTTGGAGGCACTGAGCCTACTCGGAGATCACCAGAGGGATCTCACAGCCTGTCCAGAGGGCCTTGTACACTTTAATGGCTGCATCCAGAAGGTCCGAGCCCATGTCCTTGAGCGGGTTAACCCGAGATCTGAGGGCCACTAGGTGGTCTTCATGGGTCATTGCCTCGGTCACAGTACCCCCAGATTCAAGTATTGCGTCTCGGGCCCTCTTTATGTCTCTTTCGGCACCAACATCCGAGTGGGGGAAGGTTTCTGCAAGATAAGCTACGGCAGTTAATAAAAAATGAGTCCAAGTGCCAGTATGCGAAAATGGAGAAAATAGAGAAAGAGAGGGAGGGACTTACTTTTCAACTCCATGTCAATCTTCTGGAGTTATGCCAACCACTTAATGCTATCGGTCTTCAGCAGATCCATCTCAGTCTGGAGGGAGGTGTGATACGTCTCCAACGTATCTATAATTTCTGATGTTCCATGTTGATATTATGCCAATTGCTACATGTTTTCTCCCTTCTTTATAACATTTTTACACGTTTTCCGGGACTAACCTATTAACAACATGCCAAGTGCCAGTTCCCTGTTTTCTGCTGTTTTTTATTTCAAAAAAGTTGTTCTGGAAATATTCTTGGAATTGGACCCCACGAATCCCGAAGTTCCTATTTCCCCCCATAAGCATCCAGATGTCTGAAGAGGAGTCGAAGACGGGCACCAGGGGGCCCTCACCATAGCCAGGCGCGGGCTCCCCTTGGCTGCGCCTGGGGGTGGTGAGGCCACCCTGGTGGCCCACCGACGTCGCCCTTTCGCCTATTTATTCCCCTTCGAAGGAAAACCCATGGTACCTGATCAAAAATCCCCGAAAAGTTCCGCAGCCGCCGTCGTTGTCAATGCAAGATCAGGGGGGTTCTGAAGCTGCCTCCTGGCACCCTTCCAAAGAGGAGATCATCACCGGAGGCCTCTTCATCACTATGCCTGCCTCCGGAGTGATGCGTGAGTAGTTCATCCTTGGACTACGGGTCCATATCAGTAGCTAGATGGTTGTCTTATCCTCCTATGCCTCAATGTTTTGATCTGGTGAGCTGCCTACCATGATCGAGATTGTTCTTATGTCTATGTGCTGTGTTTGCTGGGATCCGATGAATATTGAACTTATGCCAAGTTGATTATAGTCTGTATTGCATATGTTATTTGTGATCTTGCATGCTTTCCATTTCTAGTGGTTTCTCTGGCCAAGTAGTTGCTAGTGACTCTAAGAGGGAGTATTTATGCTCGATAGTTGGGTTCATGCCTCCTTTTCGCCTGTGCTCGAGTGACAGAAACGTGACGGGGGAGGACGTGTTGTTGCCACTAGGGAGAAAACAGCGATGTGAGTGCCCGCATGCATAATCATTGCTTACATTACACACCTTGCTTATTGCGATTATCTGTTGCTTCCAACTTAATACCTAAGGGGGTTCGGATGATAACCTGAGGGTGGATTATTAGTCATAGATGCAGTTGGATTACGGTCTATGTATATTGTTGTAGTGCACGCACTAAATATCATAGTAGTAATCATGTCATGAATGTGCACTACGGTGCAACCTCTATTTGTCAACTGCCCAGCTGTAATTTTTTCACCCACCATGCTATCTTTTATGGAGAGCCACCACTAATGAACCTATGAACCCCGGTCCATTTTCCGACACAGGTAAACAAACCACTACAATTCCCTGCTTTCTTTACTTACTGCAAGCATACACCATTTTCCACACTATACGTCTAATCTTTGATTTCAGCAAGACCGGTGAGATTGACAACCTCACTGTACCGTTGGGACAAAGTATTTTGGTTGTGTTGTGTGCAGGTTCCGCGTTGTTGCTAACACCGGTGAGGCGCCATCACCACCGTCAGTGGCATCAACCTTCCGAAGATCCTATTTCTCCTACTGGATTGATAACCTTGGTTCTTAACTGAGGGAAATTCTTACCGCTGTACTCATCACACCCTCCTCTTGGGGTTCCCAACATGGCAACACAAGCATCAAGAATTTCTGGCGCCGTTGCCGGGGACTTAAAATTCATCATCATCAAGAAGTCTCCCCGTCAAGGCACAATCAAGGCATAGCAAAGAATTTCTGGCGCCGTTGCCGGGGAGGAAGAAGTCTTATGGCAAGGGGAGTCTCTCACTCTCAACCTCTTTATTTTGTTTATTGTCTTGTTTTATTTTTTTTGTCTTGTTTTGCTTCTTTATATCAAAAACACAAAAAAATTAGTTTACTTCGTAGATTTTATTTTTTGCTTTTCTACTCTTAGTTTAATCTCTAATCATGATTCTACCCAAGTTTACCTTGAAAGACGTACCAATAGGTAGCGGTGATATAATTGGGAAAGATAATATTGGAGAGTTCTTTAATTATATTAGTAAGCACAAATAATTTGAGGATGGATCCTTAGCTGAACTTGCTCAAGATTATCAAACCGCTGCAGCATCTCTAGTTCGTATGCTGGAAGCTAGGTTTTTTAACCTTAATCCCATAATACAACAAATGTTTCTCAACCTTGATAACATTAAGGATAGCGAAAAAAGAGAGTTTATTCTAGAAACTTTGTTTAAAGAATTTGGTGATGTTGCCATTGAGACTAGAAAAGTTTTTAACCGATTTGAGATGTCAAGGTCATGTGTAGATGTTAATACCACACCGGGTAAAGCCAATGATAAGGAAATTAAAATACCAATACCCTTTAAATTGGTAGGAATGCATGAAGCTCTAGAAAAGAATTTTGATTGGATTGTTCCCACAAACCCATTTCATGAAAGTAGTATGCCTAAAAGCGTTGATAAAGGGACATCTAAAACTTCTATAGATGAAATGCAATTCATTGTTGAGGATATTTATAAGCTTAATTTTGATGCTTCTTCACTTGAAAATACTTGAGTTGCTTTCTATGCCTAGCTGAAAGGCGTTAAAGAAAAGCGCTACCGGGAGACAACCCGTTTTATTTCTCCGTTTTCAACCCGTTTTCCGTCGTTTCTTTCTGCCTGCTTTGCACCTGGGTATTGTCTATTTCCTTAGCAACCCCTCTGTATCTTTTCTTTTGTGTCTTTTTTGAGACAAGTAAAGCCTCTAGTGGAAAGTTGAGACTATATTTCGGATTTCTGTTGTCCACTGTTAAATTCTTATAAAATCACAGAAAATTCAAAATGACCTGAGTTTTTTTGTGCGTAATCCTGGGCTATATACGCAATTTTTCTTAGTTGAACACTTTTCGATTTGAGCAATAGCAGATTTTCGGAAAAAAACATCTTTACCTGCTGTCATGTTTTGACAGATTTCTGCCAATAATTGCATCTGCATCTTAATCTCTTTCTTTTGGTGTTAATCGAGAAAAAGAGTTTTAAAATAAGTTGTGACAGTAGCTAATATGTTTATGAGTGTTAGGATTGTGTTGAAACTGAACCATGTGAATTTATTATTTCGATTGCACTAACGTTGCTAATGAAGATTGTGAGAAATTTTGTGTGAAGGAAATTTTCAAGGGTCAAGAGAAAAGGATGATATGACGTGATCAAGAAGAGTGAAGAGCCTAAGCTTGGGGATGCCCCGGAGGTACATCCCATCAAATTCCAAGAGGACTCAAGCGTCTAAGCTTGGGTATGCCCAAGGCATCCCCTTCTTCATTGACAAATTATCAGGTCACTTCTACTGAAACTATATTTTTATTCGGTCACATCTTATGTGCTTTACTTGGAGCGTCTTTTCTTTTTTGATTTCAGCTTGTCTTTATTTTTGCAATAATCTTGGTTGGACCCCATCATTCTTTTATTGGAGAGCGACACACTCTGCTTTTTCATAGGAATACTTTGTATTCTTAATCTTTGTCTGGCTGCTGCATTTATTTAGCTCCTGTTTTGCATTCATCTCTTATTCAGAGCTGTTAGTACTCTCTAGTTTTTGTTGCTATATGCTTAGAGAGAGTTTTTGTTTTCTCATATATGTGCTTGTTTTAGAATAGAAATTCTTATGTGATAGTTGGTATAGTGGAAAAATTCGCATGGTCTTGTAGAGCACTAAAGTGCTTCACTTGAATCACTGCTGTTGTTTTTAGATATTAATTTGCTTAATGGATAAACGAGAAGGACTAGTAGGTAGAAACTTTTAATGGTTGGTCTAAGATACTTGAAACTGTTCCACACTTAAAATTACCAGCTGATAGAAATAATGGTATATGATTGCTACGAGTGATACATTTCTGACCGGCCTTTTGTTACGCGCTACGTCCGGGGTAGCTACCAGTGACTTGTCACTGCCACGGACCCTCTTGGAGTGATTTGCATTGTGCCTTGTAAAGTGGATTTGCTTGCTGCAACCTTTTAACTCGTGAGTCTATGTTGCGGTTCCTGGCACTTCCACCATCCATATTTGCTAGCCTCTTCGGTACTGCGCATTGCTCTTTCTCACATTGAGAGTTGGTGCAAACTTCGCGAGTGCATCCAAATACCGTGGGAGGACTTTGTTCTCCTACACATAAGCCCATATATTCTTCTATAAATTGCCACCATACCTACCTATCATGGCATTTCCATAGCCATTCCAAGATATATTGATGCACAACATCCACCTCCATTATGTTACTTATGATGAGCTTCATGGTTATTTATGCATACTGCTACACTGGCAGGAGCATGCAGTTGGATACATCAGAGATATTCCATTATGAGTTATGAGTACTAAAAGTGTGATGATTCATTGTAACGGATGTTGCCCCTACCGGTGAGGATATATAAAATAAAAAAACGAAAAAGCCCAAAAAGAAAAAAAAGAAAGGGCCACAGAGAGAATAAAGAGAGAGGGGGCGCATCACTATCCTTTATACCACACTTGTGCTTCATGTTTAGCACCAATGCTTCAGTTTGGAGAAAGTTTTCATATTATCATTCATTCATAACTATGTGGAAAACTTTACATTATAGAACTTGGCTTGTATATTCCAATGATGAGCCTCCTCAAATGAGCTCTAGGTCTTCGTGAGCAAGCAAGTTGGATGCACCCCCACTAGTTCCACTTGAGAGCTTTCATACACTTATAGTTCTATGTGCATCCGTTGTGTGGCAATCCCTACTCCTTGAATAGCTTCAGTTGTAGGACTTTCTCTTGTCTAATGACCACTTTCAGCTTTGTGAGCCTTTCTTACATTGACCTTCCAAACCCCCCATAATGTTCTCTTTGCCATAACATCCCGGTGCCAGGGACCAATGCAGAACACTTGCTTGTTTTTAGTGCGCAAATAGTTTAAGATTCAAGCATTGCATCGTGTGGAAAGCTTGACTTGATCCTAACATGGGTTGTGAAGATCGTTTGACGTGCATGATATTGTTGTTCTTGAAAGCTTAAATCATCTCTAATAAAATTTGCACGGTTGATAGTCTTTTAGTATTGATTTATTAAAAGTTTTGTTTGTTTCTCCTTATTTGTTTATGCATTACTTGTTGATATCAAATATAGATCACAGCGTTAGTTCATTTGATCCTAGTTTACATGCTCTGTTTTACATATTATGATCAAGATTGTGTGGTACCATGTCACCTCAGTTTTTTTTTTATCGTTTACCTACTCGAGGACGAGTAGGAACAAAGCTTGGGGATGCTTGATACGTCTCCAACGTATCTATAATTTCTGATGTTCCAAGTTGATATTATGCCAATTGCTACATGTTTTCTCCCTTCTTTATAGCATTTTTACACGTTTTCCGGACTAACCTATTAACAACATGCCAAGTGCCAGTTCCCTGTTTTTTGCTGTTTTTTATTTCAGAAAAGTTGTTCTGGAAATATTCTCGGAATTGGACCCCATAAAGCCCGAAGTGCCTATTTTCCCCGGAAGCATCCAGAAGTCCGAAGAGGAGTCGAAGACGGGAACCAGGGGGCCCTCACCATAGCCAGGCGCCCCCCTTGGTCGCGCCTTGGGATGGTGAGGCCACCCTGGTGGCCCACCGACGTCGCCCTTTCGCCTATTTATTCCCCTCCAAAGGAAAACCCTAGGTACCTGATAAAAAATCCCCGAAAAGTTCCGCAGCCACCGTTGTCGTCAACTCTAGGTCAGGGGGGTCTGAAGCTGTCTCCCGGCACCCTGTCGGAGAGGAGATCATCACCGGAGGCCTCTTCATCACCATGCATGCCTCCGGAGTGATGCGTGAGTAGTTCATCCTTGGACTACGGGTCCATAGCAGTAGCTAGATGGCTGTCTTCTCCTCCTATGCCTCAATGTTTAGATCTCGTGAGCTGCCTAACATGATCGAGATTGTTCTTATGTAATTCTATGTGCCGTGTTTGCTGGGATCCGATGAATATTGAACTTATGTCAAGTTGATTATAGTCTATATTGCATATGTTATTTGTGATCTTGCATGCTTTCGGTTGCTAGTGGTTGCTCTGTGTCGTGGGATAATCACGGCAGACGTTACCGGGGGTAACTGATCTTGGGGCAAGACGACACAGGCATTCAGGAGAGGGTTTACCTCAGAGGAAAACATGGTGCGATTCAATCTGGTAGCCGGCAATCAAAGTCGCCGAGTCTCCAATCTCGATATAACAACTCAACTCTAGGGTTCTTAGATCTCTTGTCTAAAACTAGACCTGGGGGTCGGTTTATAAAGCACCCGTACCCCCTGGCTTATTCCCCAAGGCGCACCCTGGGTCCTACCCGGACACGGCGCACAAACCCTAGCTTTCCTTTACAATAACCCACAATCCGGGTTGCTGGGCCTACAAACTTGGGCCTTCCGCAAGCTTCCTTATTCTTAGCCGGATTCTGCGCACCGTCCTTTGGGCCGGGTTACTCCTTGGAGTTTGGCCTACCGGGTTATCATCCCCCCGTCAGTAGTCCCCAGAATAGCCTGGGCTTCATGGATCCTCCTTGAAGCGCTCGCTATTCTCTGCAAAGATATCAAACATACAGGCATATAGAGGCCGGGTTAAGATGCTCTGATATTCAGCTAGGCCTTACTCCACGGCGGCCATGTAGTAACCCGGGTTTTTTCCTCCAAACACCTTTAATTTTCCAGGTCTAAACCCTAATAAGAATGCCAAAATTCCATACTCGATAATCGATCCTGATATCACGGGATGGATTCCCTTCTCTCTTTTATCCAGATGCCTCGCCCAGTATTTGGCGCAAATCTCGCAGAAACTTAAATAAATAGCCGTTTTACCTCCGCAACTCCAGGCCCCCACTCACCAAACCGGGCTTACCCACCTATACTATAAATAAGCTCCTTGGGGGTAACCCGAACCCTAACGGCTCATTTCCCCCCATTCCGCTTCCTTTCTCCTTCTAAGCTCACTCTCACTGAGCACCACCACGGAAATCCCGCGCGCATCACCGGAGCCCATCGGCCGGAGGCTGCGCTCCGCCACGACTCGCCCCGCGCCGCCGCCAAGATCCGCCGGCGAATCTCAATCCGGCCCGTCAAGGACCGCGAAGGGACACCAGGCTTGCGCCATCTGCCTCCGCAAAGCCTCGCTCAGATCTCCTCCGGTAAGCCACTTACGTCCATTAATTCGCCCTTGCACTTTTTGATTTCACCTTAGATTAGATCCAAATCGACCCGCCAACGATTTCTCGGCCATGCCGAATTAAGCTGCTAACATTCTTTCCAGCTCGCATAATAGATAATTTATGGATTCCAATCCATTCTCCTACTACCTGTAAGTATTAATTTCACCACAAATCCGAAGATAAGATTCCCAATCTGGGCCCGATCCACTCAAAATTTCCGCCTCGGCCTCAATCACCCGGCCGAACTTCCCCTTTTCAGTTCCTTTTATTCGCGTTAAGTGCCTATGCGGCCATCCATCGTCCCCAAAGAACCCCTTCAACACGTAGATCTCCATAATTTTCGCCATAATACTTGATACCCGGACAATTTCGAACTTTACTCGGTGAACTAACACCCGGGTTGCACGCAATTTTTCATGTCTCAATATTACCCCACCGATGCTCGGCCGGCTTATAACTTCCGGGTCTTAGTCCTCTTATCCTTTTACTTTGTATTTTGCAGGTCAACCACATGGCTCCCAAAAAGCAGGGGAAAACTCCAACCAAAGTTAAAGCCGCCAACTCCATATCCACCAACTGGGCGCGGTCTACAGTCACCAAATCCAAGTTGGAGGAGCTAGTGGAGCTGGGAGTCCTTCCTCCTCAAGAGGATATCCAATGGAGAGTGCCGGGTAAGGAGACCCGGCCCACCCCGACAAAAGGCGAGGTAATTTGCTTTGTGGAACATGTGACCCGGGGCTTCCGCCCACCGGGTCACCCCTTTTTCCGTGATGTTTTGAATCATTACGGTCTTCGCGTCTTTGATATCGGGCCTAATTCTGTTCTCAACATCTCCCACTTCATAGTCCTTTCCGAATCGTACTTGTGCACTTCGCCAAGTCTAGCTCTTTTCATCGAGCTTTTTCAATGCAAACCGTGCCGCGAGAGCGGTGACGGGGCGCTTCTCGCTTGCGGCGGGGTTTCCATCCAGCGCCGCAAGAATTCTCTGATGCCACCCCTCACCCTTAATTCCCATGTCAAGCACTGGCAGCTCTCCTACTTCTACTGCCAAGACACCTCCCCACCCGGCCAAAAGAAGCTGCCGGGTTACTCAGAGGGTCTTCTTGACATCTCTGATAAATTTAGTGCCTTTGCCCCTGACTCGGACAGGGAGGCAATTCAACCTCTTTTAGCCAAAATCGCCACTCTCACAGCCCAAGGCCTCATCGGGCTCAACCTGGTGAAGACTTGGGTAGATTTCCGGATTCAACCCAACTCCATCCGCACAAAGTTAATGTGCGAGTATTCAGGGCAATCTACAGACCCGCTCCGGTACTCCGACAACATCTTCGCAGCTGGCGATACTCACAAAACCATCAAGGGGTTTCTGACCGAAAAGCTCGAGGTAATCCGGAACATATCCGGGTTAGAGCCCTTCACGCTTGAGAACCCAGCCCCCAAGGTGAAAACCCGACTTTGATGCCTTTACCTTTGCTCTTTCCACTCAATGCAGTTAATAACCCTTATGCTAACACTTTTCAGGCTCATGATGATTTTTGGAAAACCAATGCCTCCCCTAGCTCCGAAAGTCCAGAGAAGCAAGAAACTGTTAACTCGGACGAAGGTACTCTCCGGATTTTATTTGGTTCCCTTGAACTCACCATAACCCCTTCATTTCCAACCATAACTTTGATGATATCCAGAACAAGAAGATGACGAGGAAGAAAACTCCGATGGCAAAGTAGAATCTGCCAGCGACGAGGAAGAACTGGAGCCGACAGTCAAGGTCGGATCCAAAAGAAAGACTCAAGAGGCCACCTCCAAGGTTTCACATCTCCCCCTCGCATTCAACTCGCATTACTTTAATGATATACTTGAGTTACCTTGACGTTACCCCACTGGCCGTTCTTGAAGGAGTCGCCCGTGCCCAAGCGTAGGTCAACTCGAAATCACCCGGGTGATGATGCCCTTAACCCGGGTATTTCATCGACCCCCCCGCGGCGGGCTGGTAATTACCCTATCTTTTCTGGGTCAAAACATTCTCTTTAAACCATTCCCATATGACATCTAACTTGATAATTTCCAGCTTCTCCCGAGTCCAGCGATGGATTTCCTTGTGACTTTGCGGTGAATACCGGGTAAGATCCCCGTCCTGATGTTCCACCATATTTCATCACCCTTTCTTGACTGTGTATTTAGCTACTCACTGACAACATCTTATAGGGCCACGGTCGTTGTCAACAATCAAGAGGAAACAGGGACCGAGGGCCCGGGTAAGGGGAGCCCGGCTGATAAAACTACAGCCGCGTCCAGCGGTGAAAGACAAGCGTCGCCGCCAAACCCGGATACGCAAGGAGCCGAGTATCCCATTGCTTCCCACGCAAGCAAGAAGAACAAAACCACCATCTTGGGTGCAGAAGAAGGAGCGTCGGATTCCGACACACAAATGACCCGGGTTCCGCCTCCTACTAAGAAGAAAGCTCCTTCCCGGAATTTCCAAGGCCCCGGGTCTTCTGATACGAATAAAGACACTTTCGATCAGTTGATGAACACTCTTCTCACTATGAAGACTTCGGAGAGCCAGATCTTGGAGCGCATGGCTGCAGAGCACCAGGTAAGGACACTTTGTATCTCATATTGCATACCTAGTCCCCAAGTTCCAAGTATGACTTGCAAAAGTGATGCTTGGTACTTTACGGCACATTCAGCTTTCCATACAATCCAACTAATACTCGCATTCCTTGCTACTTACAGGCACAGATAACCCGGTCTGATGAAACTTTACTGAGGACCGAACAACTTCTTCTTGCCGAGATGAAACGAAGGGAAATCCTTGAGGATGACATGAAAACCTTGAAGAAAGATGTTTCCAAATACAAGAAGAAGTGCAACACCGCTCAGACCGAACTGAAGAAACTATCGGACCAGGTCTCCGATACTTATCAGATCTTGCTCAGTAAGTTTTCTGCTGTCGATTGGCTTCACGTCGTTGCTTTATTATAACAGACTCGGGATTACTGATACGCTCTTTCCTTTGTTACGACTGCAGGTGCCAACCTTGCGGCCCCAGAGGAAAATGCCATTGTCAAGGCTAAAACCCTCAAGACTGTGCTCCGGACTTTCTTTGCCGGAACAAAATTTATATTAGATGCTGTGAAGTGGCCTACGGAAGTATATCCGGGTGAAGAGAATCTCGTTCAAGCCTGCTCCACTGTGCCTGGCTGGATTGAAATCTGGAAACGCTCATCATGCCGGATTGGAATGACCCGGGCTTTTACTCTGGCCAAGGCTTTCTTTCCAAAGCTTGACCCGGCAAAGGTAACATCCGGGTTTCCCGAATTCAAGGCTGACGGTTCCAAATTTACACCCAAGGATTTCAAAGCCATACAAGCCGCAGTGCGCCCCTCAGCTACCACTTTGGCCGATAGCTTGGATCTAAATACGATTATGAGTGCATACGACGCTGATGGCAAAGTTATTACGGAGGAAGCGCCCCCGCCTTTTGATATCTTGGAGAAGTGGGTTTCTAGCTCGGCCAGGAAGAGGGAGGCGACTGCGAAGAGAGAGGCCGAGTTAGGATCGGGCCCGTCTGCTTCTACACCAGCCGTCCCTCCACCAGTCCGCCCTGATGCAATGAGTCCGGGTAAGGGTGCCGGGAAGGCTAAGCAGCAAACCCAGGACTCAGACCCGGAAGGCCGTGCTTAGGAGGCCGAATAGGGCCGTACTATCATAATACCTTGTAATGCTTTGTATTCACACTGTTATGCTTTTGATGGTGCGCCTGTGCAACCCTGAAGCTGACGCCGTACCTTGTAACGTACTTTTAGTTCGTGATATACTTTGCGGCTTTCCTGGCCTTTTGATAACCGTATTGCTTGCCTATTTTTTGAACTTTTTCTCGATACCCGATTCTCTATTTTTGCTCCCTTCGTAAGACTCGGTTTTCCGAGTACCAGGGGCTTTGATACGTGGACTTTTTCTTTAAGTCCCCAAGACTCGGATGGTGAGGTTTTTCGAACTGCGATAGCCAAGTAGTTTGTTTCTGTTTCAAAGTCCCCAGTCCCCAGGACCCAAAGTCCGAGTCATGGGGGTGTGGCCTTTCTCAGAGAACAAATTATTTTTTACCGAGTCGCAAGCCTAAAGCCATTCCGTGTGAATACTGAAGTTATGCTTGATAGTTGTTGAGTTTCCGGCTTTTAGCCTTGTACTCTGCATAAACTTGTGGTTTAGATGACCCTTTTGACTATCTTGTACTGTAAGCCGGCTTTCGCGTGGATACCATGTTGTTACATCCATACGAGAACAGTGTCAGGCAAGTCCCATTGGGCTTCATGGCTGATTGTAATCGTAAGCGAACGAATCATGCCACTTTAGTGCGAGTCACATCGAGCTTAAGTAAGAAAAGTCAAGAAAATTTGGCTCCTTTGTTCAGTTATAAGATTGCAGCCGTACTCGTTTGCGAATAATCGGCCCTTATAACTTATAGGCATCAAGGCCGGGTCTTTTGGGTTGCTAGCTGGGCTACTTGAGCCGCCAGCCCCCGAGACCTGTATATACTCAACATTCTTAATGATACGGAAATACTGATGCCACGTGGATACTACTTACTTGTAATCAGGCTGTAACGAAATAGGACTTGATAACCATCTCTTTATTGCTGCGAGAAAGTTTGGATCAGCAGGCCGCCTCATTAAAAACCTTCCAGTCCCCTTAGGTACCCTGGGTAGGAAAAGAGCGCGTCTGAAACCTGCTGCCCGTTACATTGTTTAGTTCTTCGTGGACACCGGTCCCGAACTGGCGTGACCGGTGCACATTCTCCACACGTTAGACTTCTTCATGACGAGTACCGGGTTTACTAGCCAACCCGGGTAAGGTGTTCCCATGACATGGCCGGTTGTGAGTAACCCGGCAGCTTCTTCTTCTGTGGCGGATTGTTTGGAGGGGTCATCCTTGACAAAAGCCACCATTTTAGCATCTTGTGTTACCTTGGATTTTGCTCGTTCGCCTTCAGTACTCGGCCTTTTTGATGTGGTTCTACCCTCCGGGTCTGCTTGAGACCGGTACTGCTTGAGTTCTTCTTTTCTACAGGCCTGCTCGGCCATTGCTGCATCTCCTTCGTCGCATTCAGCTGCTATGTCTCGATTTCCATGTATGGTAATGGTCTTCTTGGGACCCGGGATTTTTAGCTGTAGATATACGTAACACGGCCTAGCCATGAATTTGGCGTAAGCCGGCCTTCCAAATAACGCGTGATAAGGGCTGCGCAATTTGACTACCTCAAAGGTAAGCCACTCAATTCGATAGTTATCCTTTGACTCTCCAAAGGCTACCTCCAATGCGATTTTTCCCTCGGGGCATGCTGAATGACCCGGCACTATCCCATGAAAAACTGTTGAGCTTTTTTGCAGCTGAGATTCCTTGAGACCCATGCGTAGGAAGGTTTCCCAATACAGTATGTTGATGCTGCTTCCACCATCCATTAAAACCTTTTTCAGTTCGTACCCATTGACTTGCGGTGCGACTACTAGTGCCAAGACTCCTGGGTGCTCCACTCTTTCTGGGTGATCCCTTCTGCTCCATGTTACCTCCTGTTCTGACCATCTCAAGTACCTCGGGACAGCTAACGAAACTGAGTTGACCGCTTGCTTCAGTATCTTTTTGTCCTTGTTAGAGCCTCCTGTGGTATGCACATGATATTGACCCAATTGTTTGGGGTTAGCCTGGAAACCTCCTGCCCCCCCTTGGTTATTACCTTGATTTCCAGCCGCCGGATTGCCGGCTGGGGGTGGACCGTTGCCCGGGTTTGCCCCTGGACCCGGTCCTCCTCCCCGTCCTGCACCTCGCATAGCTCTGTGCACTTCCTCATTTTTCCATCTTTGTAAATCGGCGCACTGTTCTAGGGAGTGGTTAGCTGGCCTGCCATTCCTGCTGTGCTTCGGGCATGCCATCCTGAATATGTCCCAATTGTTACCCGGCCTTGGTGGACCTTGATAGTTTCCTCCATTGTGGTTACCTCCGTTGAAATTTCCTTCTGCTCTGGGTCTCGAAGACCCGGCTTCTGTGTTGGCGACAAACTCGGAGCCTCCTTCAAACGGGCGCTTGTTCTGGCTATTTCCGTTATTACCTGATGCTAATCCATTGCCGGTTCTTCCGTTATTGCTTGTGTTTGCTTTTACCTTCTTGTCATCAGCTTCTTCTTCTGTAGTATCTGTCGCAGCGTGTTTGTTGCACGCATCCATCAATTCTCCCATTGTAACTTCCGACGCATTTCGACTGGACTTCATACGAGTTAACTTTTGCACTAAAGGTATATACTTGCATGTTTTTGCCATGGCCTGTAGCGCATCCTTGGGCTGGATATCCGTGGATGAGTGGAGTATCTCCATAACTCGGCGCACCCAACTGCGCGCCGATTCTCCCTTCTTCTGGACGCATCGCTCTAGATCATCAATGGTGAATAATTTCCTGCAGGTCCCGTGAAAGTGCTTGACAAACGCGGTCTTCAACTCCTCCCAAGACTTGATCGATCCTTCCGGCAAATTGGTGAACCACAATTTTGCTGCTCCTTCCGACATCATCAGGTACATGAACTTGGCTTGGAGGTTCTCGGACGCGTTGCGAATTGACATTGCCATCTCGTAACTGCTTAGCCATGTCTCGGGATCCATAGTTGGCTCATAATTCACTACTTTCCCTGGCTCTTTGAATTTTTCCGGGTAAGGTTCAGCTCTGATACTGTCCGAGAGGCACTTAGGCCCCGCAAGAACGGTTGAGGCCGGCCTGGCTCTAGAAACGTGTGATACCGCGGGGGGCGCGGCTGGGCGCGATGCGGCGGGAAGTCCATGCGCTGCAGACCCGGCCGCGGCCCTCCGAGCCCTAGAACTGTCCACGACGGCCTGTGCTGCTGATGCTGCCTGAGCGCGGGGAGGAGGCGGCATTTGCTGCTGCTCTTCCCTCCGTCGCGCTGAACTTGTTTGGATATTCCCTTGCTGTTGACTGACGTATGGCGTCCCGTGCATACCGCTTCTGTGATCCGGATAATTGGCTTGCTGTGCCACCGCAGTGTGTAACAGATCGATGGCTTGCCGAGTCTTCTCTGCATGGGGCGACTCTCCCACAGGAATTTGATTCAACGCGAGTGTCGCTGCATATACATTGTCCATGGGGTTATTGTAGTGGCCGGCTGGTGTGCGGAATCGTGATGGTGGCGGTGGTGGTAGATCGTTGCCGGTTGTGACTCTAGTTTGTGGTGGGGGTAACCCGGTCCGCTCATTCGCCGGGTGTGTCGCTGCTGTCACCTGTTGGGGTGCGGTTCCCTGGTTCGCCACTGGTATCGGCTGGTCCTGAGGTGTAACAAATAAATTAGCCGGATTAATAACCCCGCCCATTGCTGGTAACCTGGTGTGGTGCCTTTGATGTATTCTAGACGTTTCCTCTCGGAGCCGGGTTTCCAACGCATCTAGCTCACGCTGCCGCGTGGCCATCCCTTGCTTTTCTGCCTCTACCTGCCTTCTTTGCTGTTCCAGCGCACGACGAGCCACATCCAGATCCCTGACGCGTTCCGCTGCGTTTTCCGGAGTGATAACCGTTGCGAGAACCGTGGGATCTAGAATCAGATTGTTATCGAATAAGGCCGGGTGGCGCGGGTTCGAAGGACCCGCCCCTGGTGTCCGGTTTTCTAAGAATCCGAACGTATTTGCATGCAACTCCTCATCCGCTGCTCTGCTGGTTACTGACGCCGACTCTCCATCAACCCGAGCCAAGGCCGGGTCTCCGTTAGCCGCGCCCTGTCGCTGGGCCACTGCCTGAGCCGCCCCGACTGGTGCCGCGGTTGCGTTTCCTTGGTTGGCCGCGGGGGCCGCATAGACTGCAACTCGGCGTACGATATCCGGTGTAAATTCATGCTGTTCTTCCTCACCGTTCTCCTCATACCGGTTTTCCAGTAGATCCAAGATAGACCCGGTATCATCTTCTCTTTCGGCCCGGTCGCGTGGGGTCCATGCCGGCTCCTCCGGCTGTTCCCACTCCGCGATGGGTTCTTCTGCCGGATGTGTCGTTCCAATCGATTCTTCATCATCTGATCGGATAGACGTAGCTTTTCCTGGCATAGAATCAGATCCAACGTTGTCAGGGATCGAATTGGAAGCACATACCATACCAATGAAGACGCTGATCCGGCCGATCGTCACGACGGATCCGGATTCGAGGTGATCCGACTCCGGTCCCCAGCCGGAATCGTCCACCATCTTTTCTCCTTCGTGGTCGATGTAGATTTCGCCGATGACAAGATTCTCCATGCCCTTCCGAGCTTCTCCCGTGATGTAAACACCTTTGGACGCAGGCCCCACGGTGGGCGCCAACTGTCGTGGGATAATCACGGCAGACGTTACCGGGGGTAACTGATCTTGGGGCAAGACGACACAGGCGTTCGGGAGAGGGTTTAGCTCAGAGGAAAACATGGTGCGATTCAATCTGGTAGCCGGCAATCAAAGTCGCCGAGTCTCCAATCTCGATATAACAACTCAACTCTAGGGTTCTTAGATCTCTTGTCTAAAACTAGACCTGGGGGTCGGTTTATAAAGCACCCGTACCCCCTGGCTTATTCCCCAAGGCGCACCCTGGGTCCTACCCGGACACGGCGCACAAACCCTAGCTCTCCTTTACAATAACCCACAATCCGGGTTGCTGGGCCTACAAACTTGGGCCTTCCGCAAGCTTCCTTATTCTTAGCCGGATTCTGCGCACCGTCCTTTGGGCCGGGTTACTCCTTGGAGTTTGGCCTACCGGGTTATCATCCCCCCGTCACTCTGGCTAAGTAGTTGCTAGTGACTCCAAGAGGGAGTATTTAAGCTCGATAGTTGGGTTCATGCCTCCTTTTTGCCTGTGCTCGAGTGACAGAAACGTGGCGGGGGAGGATGTGTTATTGCCACTAGGGAGAAAACAACAGCAGAGTGCCCGCGCGCACAATCATTGCTTACATTACACACATTGCTTAATGCGATTATCTGTTGCTTGCAACTTAATACCTAAGGGGGTTCGGATGATAACCTGAGGGTGGATTATTAGTCATAGATGCAGTTGGATTACGGTCTATGTATATTGTTGTAATGCCTGCACTAAATTTCATAGTAGTCATCATGTCATGAATGTGCACTACGGTGCAACCTCTATTTGTCAATTTCCCAGCTGTAATTTTTTCACCCAGCATGCTATCTTTTATGGAGAGACACCACTAGCGAACCTATGAACCCCGGGAAGTTTTCAAGGGTCAAGAGAAGAGGATGATATGACGTGATCAAGAAGAGTGAAGAGCCTAATCTTGGGGATGCCCTGGAGGTACATCCCAGCAAATTCCAAGAAGACTCAAGCATCTAAGCTTGGGGATGCCCAAGGTATCCCCTTCTTCATCGACACATTATCAGGTCACTTCTAGTGAAACTATATTTTTATTCGGTCACATCTTATGTGCTTTACTTGGAGCGTCTTTTATTTTTGCTTTCAGTTTGTTTAGTTTTTTTGCTGTAGTTTATGGTTGGATCTTATCATACTTGTGTGGGAGAGACACACGCTCCGTTTTCATTGCTTAGAACACTCTAGTTTTCATTCTTATTGTTCTGTGAGTGTTCACTTTTTGCTAGTACTTCGTTTAGCCTTTGTTTTTCATTCATCTCTTATTCAGAGCTGTTAGTCCTCTCTAGTTTTCATTGCTATATTCTTAGAGAGAGTTTTTGTTTTCATATATATGTGCTTGGTTGGGAATAGAAATGCTTATGTGATATTGGTATAGTGGAAAATTTCGCATGGTCTTGTAGATCACTAAACTGCTTCACTTGAATCACTGTTGTTGTTTTGAGATATTAATTTGCTTAATGGATAAACGGGAAGGACTAGTAAGTAGAAACTTTTTATCGTTGGTCTAAGAAACTTGAAGCTGTGCCACACTTAAATTACCAGCTGATAGAAACAATGGTATATGATTGCTACGAGTGATATATTTCTGATCGGCCTTTTGTTACGCGCTACAGTCGGGGTAGCTGACAGTGACTTGTCACTGCCACAGACCCTCTTGGAGTGATTTGCATTGTGCCTTGTAAGATGATTTGCTTGCTGTAATCTTTTAACTCGTGAGTCTATGTTGAGGTTTCTGGCACTTCCACCATCCATATTTGCTAGCCTCTTCGGTACTGTGTATTGCCCGAACCCTTGCAAATCCACGCATGCCTGATAGACTACTTCCCCCCGTTTGGCATCGAGACACCAAAAAGGAAGGAACTAGTGATGCTAACATCATGTGACAAGCTAAGCATCAGAGTCCTCTGAGGCCTCTCCAGCGGACTGCTCGGACTCTCCTTCGGCGTCCCTCTCTAGATCTTCATCAGCATCCTCATCATCATAAAGAATAACAGGAGCACTAGAAGAAGCAGCAGTGAAACGAAGAGCCTCCTCAATATGTTCCCAAGGAGCACTCGATCTGGAAGACCACTGAGAGAATGAGTGTGGAACCAAGTCAGAAGGAGGATCCCCATAAGCACCGCTCACATGATGGAGGATCTTCTGCTGAGAGTTGGACATTGCAATGTCCCCGCGGTAAGACTGATACTGTTCCCTGTGGATATCCACCTTCATGCAAAGGACATTGCTGAAACCAGGACAACTTCCTGACATTGCGCACAGTAGAGGTGTCAGCCTTGGGCGCATGATAGGTAGGAGCAGCACAAGCACGAGCGTCCCTCATAAAGGAACCACTCTCAAGGGCAGAAACAGTAGTAGGAGCAGACTTCCTCTTGATGTCCCTTAATGGGGCGAAAAAAATCCCACACCCATTCTTCCTATGGCTTCTTGAGGTATTTCAACGTCTACATCGGAAACACGAAATAGCCCAACTTGGGAGCCATCATTTTCTTTGAACACCACACTACTAGATTCAATGACAATCCGTGAGGCCTTGTCAAAGACTCTATAAGTGTGGGATTCAGCACCATAACCAACAAATGTACCCTCAATATTTTTAGCTTGGAGTTTACACAAACGAACACCTTTGATCAAATAGAAACACTTACAACCGAAGACACAGAAGTAGGATATGTTGGCTTTGTTGCCAGTGAGAATCTCATATGGAGTCTTCATTAATCCCTTGCGAATGTAGAGCCAGTTAGATGAATGGCAAGCGATGGAGATGGCTTCGGCCCAAAGATATTGGGGAGAGTTAAACTGTGCCAACATGGTCCTAGCCATATCCAATAAAGTCAGGTTTTTTCTCTCGGCTACACCATTTTTTTGAGGGGTATATGTAGTAGAATATTGATGACGAATACCCTCTTCACTTATGAACTCATTAAGGTTGTAGTTCTTGAACTCAGAGCCATTATCACTCCGAATAGACAAGATAGGGAGATTGTGTTGACGTTGCACTTGGTTGGATAAGTCTATGAAGGTTTGTTGAGTCTCGCTCTTCTATTTCAAGAAATAGACCCATGTGTATCTTGAATAGTCATCCACTATCACCAAACAATACTTGTTGCCTCCAAGACTTGCCTCGGGCACGGCACCAAAGAGATCAACATGGAGAAGCTCCAAGGTCCTCTTTGATGAGATAATTGTCTTGCTTGGATGCGAAGAATCATGCATCTTGCCTTCAACACAAACCCTACATATAAGATCTTTGGCAAAACAAACATTTTATTTTAGTGTGAGGACGTGACCACCCGTGTGAACACTTTGCAAAGTTCTGATTTTGGCATGGGATAAGCGGCGATGCCACAACCACCCCACGTCGGTCTTACCGTAGAGACACACCATTTGAGCGTTGGTAGACTAAAAAGTCTACCACATACAACTTATTTTCAAGAGAGAATTCCTTATTTGGCCCTTATTTAAAATCTTGTTCCCTATTTGGCCCTAAAAAAAATTTCTTCCCTATTTGACACTTTAACTTCATTTTCTTCCTAACATGGCCATATAGTCCATTCTAAACACAAATGGGGATGTAAAAAGATTCTTTTGCCCCTGATGAATTTTTGTACCAAAATTCATAATAGAAGTTGAAAATAAGCATAGTACCAAAATTAATAATAAAATTTTTGACGAGGCGGGATGGGTCCAGAGACCGGGGCAGAGGGGTCAATTATTAATTGATGAACGTGCAAGTTGCCGTGTGCTTTTACGTCGTGATTTCGCGCGACACGGTCGCTCTTGCGGCGCGCGGTGGCGTACGAACAGAGAGCCCACCGCGTGCGGGATTAGCCAAGCGAGCGAGCGTCGGGTTTACATTCGTGCGAAATAGTCTATTCTGGGCCTCGTCTGCGTATGCGTGGCCAGCTTGATAGCCTCACCGAGGGCGAGATACCGTCTGGATTGCAGCAGGAGTAGTAGTAGTATACTATTCTAATTAGGGGTATTAAAACTAAGACAAAAGGGAGCACTCTCACGACTTCACAATTTTTGGCCGTCCGATCACCCTGGCTGTTGTTCTTGGTCGTCTGATTTTACTCAGTCTCGCACTGGGCTTGATGTGCCTAGGAAGCTACTCTAGAGATCAAATTGGCTTACTGTGGTTAACTGGGCCCCGAAAACCCACTGAAGCCCATCTAGGCTATAGCATTTGCCTCCCCTCAGACGTGACCTGCCCTACCGATCTCTCCCGTCTAGCGACCTACGGCGGAGGTCCGCCGCCGCCGGCACCGCCACTTGCTCGGTCAAACCGGCTTGAATCCTCTCCAAGCTCGCTGCCCTCTGACGCTCCACTTGTCGCCCCGATCGATGCGCTACCCTCCGACGCTCTGCTTCCCCCGCCATCGACGTGCTTCCCCTTGTTGCTCCGCTTGACGCCGCCTACACGCGGCCGCTTTGACCTTACGCCACTTTTCCAGGGATGCACATCTCATTTCCTTCCTATGGACATAATCGCATTCCTTTGATCCTTTCACAGAGTGGCTGGATGCTTGAGGTTGGTGGAATCTGAGGATACAGCCAGGACGGTGGATGCTTGCAGCGGAGGCTGCCCATCCTGTTCTTGGCCTTGGCAGCGACCCTCCCCACACCCAAATCTTCAGGACATACATACAGGTCCTAATTAGTATATAGTCGAAGGCTGCACATCCTGGTAATCCTAACCACATTATTAGCATATTTTCTTTCTCCTTCTCTCTTCATGTTTTTCAGGTCCTAATTAGTATGGTCATCTTCCACGTTTGCGCTAATACATATAGTATTTCTTTGGGAACACATGCTCACGACACCACGATCTTCTTACTTTGTCTTCTTCATTTTTAGTTCCTTGCAGATTGGTTCTCTTAGAGGTTTACAGAGATATCAACTAAAGACTTGAATTAAATGATTATGCTCTGTGTTGCATTGCATCTTCAAGTTTCCAATGCATCAGCTGTGCTTTCTTGGATTACTAATTCAGTTGTGTTCAGCAGCCTCAGCTCCTCCAGCAGCCGGAAGATTGCATAAATTAAGAGAACCCGCATCTCTCAAAGTAATCTAATCATTTCCTCTCGCTTTACTTAGTTTTTCCTGTTCTGGTTCTGTGCTCTGCTTAAGACATGCTATGGTGACAGATTCTTCAGTGGATTAAACTGCTATGGTGCTATTGCTTGCCTCTCGATTCTTTGAGTGTTTGTCATTTTGGTTATTTAATTAACCATTCTTATTATGATTTGGGGTTTCCAAACGGTCTATAGTTACATGTAGGTTGGGTTTTTCATTTTTACATAATACCTTCTAAATATTTAGATGAAGTTCTTGCAGGAACTGATCAAATATCCATTTGGCATAAAATCCATGCATGTCTTATTCGCTGTAATCTCAGCATGCGTGCGGGCAGAAATGTCTGAAAGACAATGCTGAAGCTAAAAGTGTTAAGCTTTGTTCCAAGTGGCAGAATGAAACTAACAATCCAGATTGGCATACTTTTTTGGTTGCTACGGTGAGGGGAAAGGATTCAGTATGAATCATTGTACAGTCGTTATAGATCTGAATTAATATATAGTAGCATATTTATTTACTATTTTCAAACTTGGGGACTATTGAAATCGCTCGACATGTTTTCATCTGCTGCTTCTTCCGCGTTTCTTTTCACAGAAATAAACTATGTTTGATTTTTTGGAATAAGTGCTATGTAGTTATTTCTGCTAAGAAAAAAAGGAGAAATAGGATAAAAAGGAAAAAAAAAAACTCGACTCTCTGGATGGGCTTTGTATCTTGACTGAACTGTAGTCGGTGGATGCTATTGTTTACTGATACAATACCTTTTTGTGCAAATAAAGATATACCACTTGCAGATATAATAACTCAACACTCGAGGAGACAACCCTCCAGAATTTTCTATGCGGGGGATGCCAATGAATTAAACTTTCAAACTGTGGAATTTATAATGCTTTATTTGATTTAGTCTAAACAAAATATTCTATTGACACTCTAAATGGAAGTGCTCCTTTTTGTACCGAAGTGGCCACTCTATGGTCATTCCTCAATATAGAAACCCAATCACGATGCCAGCTACTGCCACAGGTCTTATTGAATAAGACTCTAAGTTACTGCTGCAAGATTAAATGTATATCTAGCCCAGATAGGTTCCATCAGTAAGGCATTTCATATTTGCAATCAAACATATTGAATACAGAGTAGAAATATAATAGGAGAAGAGTCCAGTCTTTACACAACATATGGTGATCTAGCCCAATATATTTAGCAAGTCCTTCTCATCACATATTGTACATTTAGCCTCTCTGCAACTGCCAAGTGTAACTCTTTTGTTCCACTTGAAGTTAACTTACCCGGTGAATAATTTTGAATATATTTGTTTAAAGCTTCTTCATTATCTGTCATATTAAGTATTCGTTAGGATCGGTAATGCTGCACCTGGTGCATATTCTCATGTAGGAAGTAATGAGGATGGATCAGATGAAGGAACACTATGAAAGAGTAGGCGAGGTATGCTCCAGTGACATCAGTGTAGACTGAGCTAAACAACCACATCAGCAGTGGCAACAGCCCAGGTTCCTTTCCCGGAGATATGAAACCATAAGGAGGGAGGAAAGCGAAAGTGAAGGTAATTGTCCAGCATTTCATTGAGTTGTCCAAGGCAAGCAAAGAGAGGGCGTTGAGCCGAACTAGGACACCTATCTATGTTTGATTACGTATTGAGTCACTATGTGGATCAGAATGGTTACCCGATGCATTTTGGTGGACCTTCTCATTGCTTTGTTAAAGTGAACTTGGCAACATTTGTTCATTTTCATAGAAATTTAAGTTTTGCCTTCATTACCTCATATTCAGTTATTTCCTTGCAATTTTAATTAGATACTCCTAGCAACTCCTACAATTTGTGGAGTATGTGTTAGTGATTCAATTGCTACGACAAGCATCTGACTTCGCACCTTTTTAAACATTGTTGGAAAATCCTATGATGTCTTACATTTTGGAACAGCGGGGGTATGTTTTATTACTAATAGGTATATGAAAACTCCATTTTGGAACAGCGGGGTATGTTTTATTACTAATAGGTATATTATGAAATCTCCTACCATTATATTCTCAAAAGAGACGGGCGCGGCAACGCGCGCCATCATGATCTAGTGGTGATTAAGCATTCCTACGTAACCATGCAGAACCCTGGACCCGGGTTGGGCTTTTGTTGCTTGACCGACGCGAAGCACCACCGCCTTCTGTAAGTACGGTACGTATGTAGGTAGATGCATGACGACACCTTCATTTTGTAAGCCAAGTACACCGACCAGCGCACGCAGGATTTAACTTGTACTACCAAACGTAGTAGTAGTATAAACAATGTGTACCTACTACATTCTACGTACAACTTGTTGTTCCATAATAATATCCTAATTAGATTTAGAAGAATATGTGTGCAAAGACTAATGATGTTATGGATTGGGCAATCAGGTTCGACGAGACTTCGGGTCATCCGGGAAATACGTATGGGGGTTCGCAGGGGCCCCTACCTGGATATGTTGTATGCGTATGCATTGTTAGCCCGGCAGAAAAAAAAAGCCTTCGTATTTATGCACATGCCCTGTTTATGCATTTATCCAATCAAGATCGTAGAACATAATTACCCATTAGTCGTCTCACCGACAGGGCCGGTCCTGGGGAGAAAAATTGAGGTCGGGCGAACTTTAAGACAGAAATAAAACTTTAAAATCTTCAATTCAAAAATATAAATTTACATATCCAATTCACTATAGTATTGAATTATCAATAAAACGTGTGTATTTTACCATAAATGCAGGAAAAAATAATTATATCCTCCCCCGTGCACAGCCCTTTCCCATCATGTCCATCATCTACTGAACCAGCAAAAAAAAAAACTGCAAGCTGCCTATGCCCATTTGGTCCAGCTGGTACCCGTTGCCTCATTTTCACCGTTTTCGTATACGTAGAGCCATGAAGCGTGGTTGTGTGACACCAGTTTTGTATCTTCAATTTAGTTCCATACTTCCATGGTTGGACAAGCCGGACTCGAGAAGAGCCGGTCCTGGTCGACACGTGCAGCCCAGCCGGCAGTGCCCAACTGACACTACCACTGCTGGCCCAACACCTAGGCCGAGGCAGGCAGGAACGGCACGACGACCCACTTCCTCTGTTCATTTATTTATTTCTTCCTAAACAAGCTAAGTGAACGAACGAACGTAGTATAAGCCATCGATCGTATCCTGTATGTAGTTTTCGCTTTCTTCCTATTATTAATTTCGGTACTATGCTTATTTTCAACTTCTATTATGAATTTTGGTTAAAAAATTCATCAGGGGCAAAAGAGTCTTTTTACATCGTCATTTGTGTTTAGAATGCACTATAGGGCCATATTAGGAAGAAAATGAAATTAAGGTGTCAAATAGGGAAGAAAAAAATTAGGGCCAAATAGGGAACAAAATTTTAAATAAGAGCCAAATAAGGAATTCTCTCTATTTTCAGTATGCCCCACGTAAGGAACATCGTGATCCACATGATGATCACCTTGTTAACATCAAAGAAGACGGAAAAACCCATCTTCCCTAAAGCACGAACTAAAATCAAATTGAAACCAAGAGATTCGACAAGCATGACATTTTCAAGGGTGATATTTGGAGCAACAACCACCTTGACAAACCCCGTTAGCTTAGACTTGCACTTATCTCCATAAGTGACGGTCGCTTGATTTATATTTTGTTTAAACTCCGTCATAATTTCTTTGCTTCTGGTCTTGTGACTTATACACCCACTATCAAGTATCCATTTTTCACCACCGAAAGCATAGTCCTCGGTGGCCTTAGCCATAAAGCACTTTGCGGAGGTTGAGGAATATTCTCATTGGGGGATTCATAGAGTGAAGGAGATGATGAAGATGCAATAGCAATAGCGGCCACTTCACTTGCCATTTCTTCTTCTTTTTCATCATCACCGGAATCATGTTCTTCTTGAGTTACAAGCACATATATTGGTGATGGCTTCTTGTTGATGGGTTTTGTCGTGGGATAATCACGGCAGACGTTACCGGGGGTAACTTATCTTGGGGCAATTCGACTCTGGTGTTTGGGAGAGGGTTTTGCTCAGGGGAAATCATGGTGACAAACGATCTGGTAGCCGGCAATCAAGTCGCCGAGTCTCCGATCTAGGTTTATTATCTCAACTCTGGTATTACAGGGGATACTCGAATAGCTGTCAAAACTCGTGTCTAATCTAACCCTAGGAGCCGACTTATATAATATCCGGCCCCCCTGGCCTCCTATCCAAGGCACACTCGGAGTCCTACCTGGGCACCGCTAACAAACCCTAAGTTTCCTTATCGAAACCCACAATCCGGGTTACGAGGCCTACACTCTTGGGCCTTCTAGAAACTCCTTAAGCCGGGTCTTGCGCAGCTCCCTTTGGGCCGAATTACACCTTGACGTTAGCCTACCGGGTTATCATCCCTCCATCAGTAGTCCCCAGAATAGCTTGAACTTCACGGGATCCTCCTTGAAGCGCATGCTATTCCCTGCAAAAATAACAAACATACAAATTCATAAAAAGGCCGGGTTAGGTTGCTTTGATAAACAGCTAGGCCTAACTCCACAGGTGGTCCATATAATAACCCGGCTTTCTCCGAGCCCAGCATCGTTTTCCCGGGTCAACACTCCGAGGAAAACATAGAAGACCCGGCTCACTTTGTTCGCTAGTTAATCCGGATATCGCAGAGACGATTTGCTCTGATCCTTTCCGGATATCACGCGCAATCACTTAATCACTTATCCCAACAAATCCGGGCGGGTATCACTTCCCGAAATTTTTGGCTCCCGCTCCTCAGGCCTAGGGCTTTCCACCCGCACCTATAAATAGGTGCTTTAGGGGCAACCCTAAGTCAAAACGCTCCATTTCTCCATCTCTTTGTCTCCTTCACCTCCAAGCTCCATCGGCGCTCTCTTGCTCGAGCTGAACGCCGCGCCGCCACGGAACCCACGGGGGAGCAGCCGGAAGCGAGCCGCCGCCGCCTACGCTCTGCTTCCGCCCGCGCCGCGCCGCCGCCGACCACCGCCACCGCGCCGTCGAGCTGCGCACCGGAAGATCCAGAAGGTCACCGCAACTGCGCCGTCTGCCGCCGCCGCGCTCTCCTCCAGACCCCACCGGTGAGTCCCATTCTTCCATGAATCTTACCCTTAAGCTTTGCTTGAATTTAGATTAGATCTAGGTCCGCTTCATAAATGGTTTTCTTGTTCCGCAATGATTGGGTAGTCCATGTTCCGTTCCTTCTCAACCAATGAGTAAACTAGATCAATAGCACATCTCCATTACTTGTGGTCACCAATTTCTCTGTAAATCTCTAAGTTTTAGATCCAATCTGCCAAAACCCTCCGTAATTGCTCTTTGATACTCGGATAATCTATACTTTCCGGATCTTTTAGTTGCTCTTTGGTTAACCCGACAATCAATCGTTTTCCGGGTCTTAATTACTTATACTCTGCACTTTTTATCTCCTGTTTTGTAGACTACGCACATGGCACCCAAGGCCAGTACTAAGACTAAGGGAAAACAGCCGACGAAAGCAAGGCCGACTCAGTCCATATCTGCCAACTGGGCAAGGTCCACCGTGACCAAGGCAAAATTAGATGAGCCCGCTGAGTCGGGCGTCCTTCCTTCCCAGGAGGATATCCATTGGCGAGTCCCGGGTGATGAGACTCGGCCCACCCCCGGTCCTAATGAGGCAATTTGCTTCGTCGAGCATGTGATCCGGGGATTTCGTCCCCCGAGTCACTCCTTTTTCCGTGAGCTACTCAGCCACTATGGCCTCCGAGTTTTTGACATAAGACCCAACTCCATGTTAAATATCACCCATTTTATCATTCTCTGTGAATCATATCTATGCGTCCCCCCAAATCTTGCTCTGTTTCTCGAGTTGTTTCAATGCAAACCGTGCCGCGAAAGCAGCGACGGGGCCCTCTTGGCTTGTGGTGGGGTATCCATTCAGAGGCGGAAGAACTCGTTGATGCCGACTCTGAGCCTCAACTCCCACGTCAAGCATTGGCAGAAGACCTACTTGTACTGCCGGGACATCTCCCCACCCGGCGAAAAGAGATTGCCGGGTTTCTCCGAGGGCCTCCTCGATTTATCCGATACTTTCAATGCTTTTGCTTCTGAGTCGGATAGGGAGTCCATCCAACCCCTCTTAGCCAAACTTGCTGTCCTTTCCGCCCAGGGTCTCCTTGGGCTTAATTTAGTTAAAACTTGGGTGAATTTCCGAATCCAACCTAATTCCATCCGGCCCAAGCTGATGTCCGAGTATTCTGGGCACGTCACGGATTCGCTCCGCTATTCTTTGAGGAATTATCCGGCTGCTGATACAAACAAGATAATCAGAAGTTTCTTGACTGAGAAAGCGGAAGTGATCCGGACTATAGCCGGTTTAGAGCCATACACTCGCGACAATCCGGCTCCAGCGGTAAGATCCGGCCTTAGTTCTTTTACCCTTATACCTTTGCCTGATGCAATCACTAATTTCTACCATTACATTTTTGTTTCAGGAAGGCAGCGCTTTCTGGAAGATCGAGACTCCCCCTACCTCTGAAAACCCGGAAGAGGACGAGGAGCCGGCTGACTCGGAAGAAGGTACCATCCGGGTTTCACCCATCTTAGTTTCTGTTAACTTGCCTTCCCATACTTTCTGTTTTTCCGACTGTGTGCTATGCTTCTCAGGAATGGAGGATAAGGAGGACAAGGAAGATAAGGAGGACCCGGAGGAGACCGAGAGTGATGAAAGCGAGGCAGAACCGGAAGCTGAGGTTGGGGCCAAGAGGAAACCCCGAGGGGTCGTATTCAAGGTTCCATATTCCTCCATGTCCTCCAAACCATATTCATTTGCTAATATGCACGAGCTTAATCAACAATTGTCCAACTCACCATACTTGAAGGAGCCCCCTACGGTCAAGCGCAGGGTAACCCGGAATTCCCCGGGTGAGGATCCCTTCAACCCGGGTATCCCTTCGTCCCCAGCCCGCCGCGCCGGTACTTTCCAATCTCATCCTTCCAATTCACCTCGAAGATATCCTTCTCCCAATCACCCCCTAGCTGGACAACTCCGAGTCTCACTTTCTCAATCTTTATCAGCCTCGTCCGGGTCTAGCAACGAGCTTCCAGCGGACTTCGTGGTGAATACTGGGTATGTTACATTCCTTTCCATCCGATATACTGGCTCCTTTGATAACCTTCACTCATTAACGCTGACCATTTATTTTACTTTCCTTAGTGCCCAGGTCGCAATCAGTGACCCGGACAACATGGATCTGGATAACCCGGAAACGGAGGATCCGGTTGATGATGTGAATGCCGCGACTGGCGGCGCTGAAGACGAAGAAAGAGAAAGAGACCCGCTGACAGACCCGGCCGGGCAGGAGGCCGAATATCCCAATCCATCAGATGGACCCGGGGGTGACGACGTCGAGGTTCTGGGCGCGAGGATGGGTGATCCCAATCCTGACACCCAGGCGACCCGGGTATCCCCCCCGAGGCAGGAAAGGACTCCACCTCCAAGTAACCCGGCCGCCGGCTCTTCCGGTACAAAACTTGATGATCTGAGCTTTGACGAGATGCTTGGCGCTCTGCGCACCCTGAGAGCTGACGAAGAAGGCATTCTAGAAGCCTTGGTAGTCAAGCGCCTGGTAAATTCAACTAATACTGCCTGTATATTTGTCTAGTCTCCAAGTTCCGAGTGAACTTACGCATAATTTACTTGGAACTTTCATAGCATATCCGACTGATATTTATATTTTGTCCGACTAACACTTCCTTGTGTTTCCACGCAGGCATACGTAACCCACTCTGAGGAAGTGTTGGCTAAAACCACCAAACTCCTCGAGGTGGAGACGAAGCTGCGTGAATCAGTTGAAGCTGACGCCAAGAAACTGGGGAAAATTGCAAGAAAGTATAGAAAGAGATCCCATGCTGCAGAGGATGAACTGACGAAGCTCTCTGCCCAGATTGCCGATACTCACCGTGCTTTGATTGGTAACGATTCCCAACTCACTAATCATGACCCGGATTTTTCATTCTGATAAACACTCGGAATTCCTTACTTGAACATTTCTGTTTTTCTGCAGGGCCGGATGATGAGATTCCGGATGAAGATGATATAGCGAAGTTGAAGACCATAAAGAGCACAATACGACAACTCTGTGCCGGCACCAAATGGGTTCTGCAAGCTTTGAAGTGGCCGGGTACTGGACATGGTAGTTTGAGCACGCTGCTTGATGCGTGTTCCACCATTCCCGAGTGGATCGACCACTGGAAACGCTCGTCATGCCGGGTTGGAGTAACCTGGGGGCTTGCTCGGGCTAAAGCGTACTTTCCCAAGCTTGAGCCGGCAAAGCTCGTTGGCGGGTTTCCAGAGTTTAACAATGACGGCTCCAAGTTTTCAGCCAAGAACTATAAAGCCATCCAAACAGAGGTTCGTCACTCGGCTAGTCTGATTGCCGATAGTCTGGACATTAGTCGGATTGTTCCACCATATGATGCTGAAGATAAGCCAATTAAGTCGGATCCTCCTAAGCCTTATGACATGCTGGCACGGTGGAAGGCGGAAGCTGCTCAGATGAGGGAAGAGGCCGCGAAGAAGAAGGCTGGGGCCGATACTGCGCCTACTACCTCTACGCCGGTTGTTCCTCCTCCCGCGCGCGCCGGTACTGCTGCTGACCCGGACGCTGCTGCCGCGAAGACCGTCGAAGAGCAAGTCAAAGACCCGGCTGCCCAGGACAACACTCAAGACTCGACCCAACAGGCCGAGTGAAGTTTCACCTGCTGCCTCAAACACTTTATTCGGCCAATGAGCCGTTAAAACAATTATTCTTTTGATAGAGCGTCTGTGCACTTTTTGATACTGTCACCTTGGTTTGTAATACGTTAAAGACCTTAATCGCTTTCGTGGCCCTTCTGGCCTTTTGCATGATCTTAATATTTCCTATCTTTGAGCTTTTCATTGCTGGTTTTCCGACTTTTCGTTACTTTTTCCTACTGTGAGACTCGGTTTCCGGGTCTCGGGGGTTTTGGCAAGTGGACTTTTTCTAAGTCCCCAAGACTCGGATTTTTGGGTTTGTGAGCTGAATAACTAGAGAATTTGTTTCTTTTTTCAAATTCCCAAGTCCCCAAGGCACGAATTTCCGAGTCTAGGGTGTTGGATTTTTTTCAAAAGAACAAATTGTTCCTGCTAAGGCCCAAAACCTAGAGCTGCTCACGTAGGTTTGAAGTTGTGCTTAATATATCTTGAGTTTCCGGCTATAAACCTTGTACTCTGCATAACTTGTGGTTTAGATGACCCTTTTGACCTTCTTTTACTATAAGCCGGCTTTCGCGTGGATGATCAATGCTGCTATAACTGTATAAAGACAGGGTCAGGCAAGTCCCATTGGGCATCATGACTGATTGTAATTACACGCTAGCAAAGCATGCCACTTTTGTGCGAGTCACATCGAGCTTAAGCAAGAAAAGTCAAGAAAATTTGGCTCTATTGTCCGGTTATAAGCTTGCAGCCGTACTTATTACAAGTAATCGGCCCTTATAACCTAATGCCATCGTGGTCGGGTCTTTGAGTTTGCAACTGTGCTATTCAAGCAATCAGCCCCCAAGACCTAGATATATGCAATTTACTAGAAAAACTAACATATTAAGAACAACAAATGATACTTACCTGAAAAAGAAATAGAAAACAACAGGAATATAAAAACTTGACAAAAAACACACAGAAAGGAATATTTTTCTTAACCATCTCTTTATTGATATGAGAAAAGTTAGGTCAGCAAGCCGCCTCATTAAAAACCCTCCAGTCCCCTTAGGTACCCTGGATAGGAAAAGAGCGCGTCTGAAACCTGCTGCCTGTTACATCGTGTAATTCCACTTGTGAATCTAGTCTATTCTAGGTGTAATAGGGACACAGCTGAGCCACGTTCCATGGTCTTTCTCTTTCTTGCATAGATGAAGTTGTATGAGCGGTGTCATTGACAGTAGCCGACTCTTCCCTTGCATCTACCAAGTAATACGATCCATTGTGCAGATTCCGGCTTATGATCAACGGTCCTTCCCATGGTGGGTATAGCTTGTGCTTTCCTTCCTTTGACTGTACCAGGCGCAGAACCAGGTCCCCTTCCTGGAAGACCCGGGTTTTGACTCGCCGGCTATGGTATCTCCTCAGGTCCTGCTGGTATATGGATGATCTTTCCAAAGCTTGTTCCCTGTGTTCTTCTAGCATATCCACGGCGTCCTGCCGGGTCTTCTCGTTCTCCACCTCGACGTAAGCCGATACTCGAGGCGAATCATGGATGATATCACTCGGCAATACTGCCTCTGCGCCATAAACCATAAAAACAGTGTCATCTGAGTAGATCTGTTAGGTGTGGTGTTAATTCCCCAAACCACTGATGGTAACTCCTCAACCCATGCGCCAGCAGCTCTGATGCACGGGACTCGCAGCCGTGGTTTTAATCCACGAAGTAACTCCTGATTTGCCCTTTCCACTTGTCCATTAGCTTGTGGATGGGCTACTGAAGCTATGTCAAGCCGGATTCCATTGTTCCCACAGAATTTCTCCATCTCACCAAGGGACATGTTAGTTCCATTATCTGTTATTATGCTGTGAGGATACCCGAACCTGTAGATGATTCTTTTTAAGAACTTGACTGCTATGATTGCTTCGCAATTAGTGACTGGCATAACTTCCACCCACTTGGTAAATTTATCAATGGCCACCAAGAGATGGGTCTTTTTGCAAGGTGACATGTGGAAGGGGCCCACCATGTCCATGCCCCAAACAGCAAACGGCCAGGTTAAAGGAATTGTTTGCAACTCCATAGCCGGCACATGGATTTGGCGAGCGTACCTTTGACATCCATCGCACCTTGCCACCAAGCGTTCCGCGTCTGCTAAGGCTGTGAGCCAGAAGAAACTGTGCCGATATGCTTTGGCTACGAGGGATCTTGTGGATGCATGATGCCCACAGTCTCCTTCATGGATCTCTTTAAGAATCTGTCGGCCCTCTTCTGGTGCTACGCAGCGCAAAAATACTCCTGCTGCACTCCTTTTATATAACTCGCCATTGATGATGGAATAGCCCTTTGCTCGTCTCAGAATTTTCCTTGCTAAAACCTCCTGTGGTGGTAACTCGCCCCTTGATAAATAAGCTAAGAACGACTCTGTCCACTCGGGAACGGCACGTACTGTGGCCACGAGCTCTAAATCTGGGTCTTGGTTAGCCACCTCTTCCTCAGACTCGGTTTTAACTGATGTCCGCCATAGCTCGTCCAGGAAAACATTGGGTGGAACCGGCTCTCAGCGCGAGCCGAGTCTTGCGAGTGCATCTGCTGCCTCGTTCTTTCGCCTATCAATATGCTCCACCTCATACCCGGAAAAACACCCGGCAACCCTGTCCACCTCCCTGCGATATGCTGCCATAGTTGTATCCTTCCTATCCCAGGTTCCTGAGACCTGCTGCACCACAAGATCCGAATCTCCATAACATCGTATCCGCCTGGTGTTCATCTCCTTGGCTATTCTCAATCCGTGTAATAATGCCTCATACTCGGCCACGTTGTTGGAACAATCAAAGTGGATTTGCAACACGTAGCTCAGTTTATCTCCTTTAGGTGATGTAAGTACCACTCCAGCTCCTGATCCCTCGTATTGCTTGGAACCATCAAAGTGCATTGCCCAAGACTCGGAACTTGGTGTCATTGTGGGCATGCTAGTGTGAGTCCAATCATTAATGAAATCAACTAAAGCTTGAGACTTGATTGCTGACCTGGGCTCGTAGTTAATGTGATAATCTCCCATCTCGATGGCCCACTTGGCTATTCTACCTGTTGCGTCCGAGTTTCTGATGATATCCGACATTGGTATAGAGCTAACCACTGTTATGGGGTGTTCCTAAAAATAGGGTTTCAATTTCCGTCTGGCCATGAAGATCCCGAAAACCAACTTCTGCCAATGTGGGTAGTGCTGCTTTGCCTCTGACAACACCTCGCTGACGTAATAAACCGGCCTTTGAACCGGGTGATCCTTCCCATCCTCTTGGCGCTCAATGACAACCACTGCACTAACCGCCCGGGGCCCGGCCGCAATGTATAGTAGCATGGGCTCTTTGGGACCCGGGGCTGCTAAAACGGGTGCCTCAGATAACTGCTTCTTTAATGCCTCGAACGCCTCATCCGCCTCTTGGTTCCAAACAAACTTATCAGATTTCCTCAAGAGCCGGTACAGTGGTATTGCCTTCTCTCCGAGTCTGGATATAAACCGGCTCAGCGCTGCTACGCACCCTGTAAGCTTCTGAACATGCTTTAGATTTTCCGTCTTTTTCAGACTCTGGATAGTTTTGATTTTGTCCAGGTTTGCCTCGATTCCTCTCTCGGAAACAATGAACCCGAGTAACTTTCCTGCTGGAACTCCAAACACGCACTTTGTAGGGTTAAGTTTCATCTGGTACCTTCTCAAATTCTTGAATGTGTCCTTTAGATCATCAATGAACGTTTCCGCTTTCCTGGTCTTGATCACCACATCATCCACATAGGCATTAACGTTGCGCCCAATCTGGTCCTCAAAGCACTTCTGTATGCATCTCTGATAAGTTGCACCAGCATTCTTTAGCCCAAAAGTCATGGTTTTGTAACAGAAAGCCCCAAAGGGGGTTATGAACGATGTTTTCTCCCAATCTTCCTTCTTGAGCTTGATCTGATGATACCCGGAATATGCATCCAGGAAACATAATAGGTCACTTCCAGCCACTGCATCTATGATCTGATCAATCCTTGGAAGGGAAAACGGGTCCTTTGGGCAGTGCTTGTTGAGACTCGTGTAATCTATGCACATCCTCCACTCGTTACTCCTTTTCAGTACTAGAACCGGGTTTGCCAGCCAATCCGGGTGAAATACCTCCATGATGAAGCCAGCTGCCAATAGCTGGGCAATTTCTTCTCCTATAGCTTTTCTTCTTTCCTCATTCATTTTCCTCAGGCCCTGTGCTCCGCTAACTCGGTAGGGATACCAGGCATATCACTAGGCATCCAAGCAAAAACATCTTGATTTGAACGAATAAACTCCACAAGTGCTTTTTCCTGCTGATTGTCCAGGTTAGATCCTATAGCAAACTGCTTAGAGGGATCACCCTCGACAAAAGCCACCATCTTGGTATCTTGTGCTGCTTTGAACTTTGCTCTCTCATCCTCCGTATTCGGCCTTTTTAACGCTGTTCTGTCATCCGGGTCTACTTGAGACCGGTAATATTTGAGTTCCTCCTTCCTGCAAGCTTGTTCTGCCATGGCCGCGTCTCCTTCGTCACACTCAGCCGCTATAACCCGGCTCCCATGGATGGTGATGGTCTGCTTAGGACCCGGGATTTTTAGCTGTAGGTATACGTAACACGGCCTGGCCATGAACTTGGTGTAAGCCGGCCTTCCAAACATCGCGTGATAGGGGCTGCGCAACTTTACCACCTCGAACGTGAGCCACTCCACTCGGAAGTTATCCTTTGATTCTCCAAAAGCGACCTCCAATGTAATCTTCCCCTCGGGGCACGCCGAGTGACCCGGTACGATCCCATGAAACACCGTAGAACTCTTCTGTAGCTGAGACTCCTTGAGGCCCATGCGTAGGAAAGTTTCCCAATATAGGATATTGATGCTACTTCCGCCGTCCATTAACACCTTTTTCAACTCATAACCATTAACCTGTGGCGCAACCACCAATGCTAAGACTCCCGGGTGTTCTATTCTTTCCGGGTGATCCCTTCTGCTCCATGTTACCTCTTGATCTGACCACCTCAGGTATCTCGGGACAGCCGAGGAAATCGAGTTTACTGCCTTTTTCAGTATCTTCCTATCCTTGTTAGAAGTTCCCGTGGTGTGAACGTGGTACTGGCCCAATTGCTTGGGGTTAGCCTGGAAACCTCCAACTCCTCCCTGATTGTTACCCGGATTACCACCTCCTGGGTTGCCTGCCGGGGGTGGGCCATTGCCCGGGTTACCACCCGGACCCGGTCCTGCTCCTCGGCCTGCGCCTCGCATTGCTTTCTGTATTTCCTCGTTCTTCCATCTTTGTAAATCTACGCATTGTTCCAGTGAATGATTTGTCGGCCTGCCGTTCCTGCTGTGGCGCGGACAGGGCATCTTGAAGGCCTCTATATGGTTAGCCGGCCTTGGCGGTCCTTGGTAATTTCCTCCATTAAAGTTTCCTCCGTTGAAATTTCCTTCTTCCCTGGGTCTTGCAAACCCGGCTTCTGTGTTGGCGACAAACTCGGAATTTCCCTCGTACGGGCGCTTCTTCTGGTTGTTTCCATTATTTCCTCCATTGTTACCCGGCGCAGATCCATTGCCGGGTCTTCCACTGTTGTTTGCGTTATCTTTGGTTTTCTTGTCATCAACATCCTCCTCTGTTGTACCCGTAGCAGCGTGCTTGTTGCATGCGTCCATCAACTCTCCCATTGTAACCTCTGAAGCATTCCGACTAGATTTCATGCGTGTTAGCTTTTGCACTAAAGGTATATACTTGCATGTCTTTGCCATAGCTTGTAACGCATCCTTTGGCTGAATATCCGTGGATGAGTGAAGTATCTCCATAACCCGGCGCACCCAACTGCGCGCCGACTCTCCCTTCTTCTGGACACATCGTTCTAGATCATCGATTGTGAATAATTTCCTGCACGTCCCATGGAAGTGCTTGATAAACGCAACTTTCAGCTCATTCCACGAATTGATAGATTTTTCGGGTAAATTGTTGAACCACAACTTTGATGCTCCTTCTGACATCATTAAGTACATGAACTTGGCTTGAAGATTTTCAGATGCGTTGCGAATCGACATGGCAATCTCATAGCTGCTCAACCAGGTTTCTGGATCCATAGTCGGCTCATAGTTCACCACTTTACCTGGTTCCTTAAACTTATCCGGGTAGGGCTCGGCTCTGATGGCGTCCGATAAACACTTGGGTCCGGCTAAAACCGCCGGTACTGGCCTTACCCGGGAAACATGCGACCCGGCAACGGGTGCGGCGGGGGGTGCAACCGCTACCGGCCCTCGCACCGCAGACCCGGCTGCTGCACGCCTAGCTCGAGAACTGTCTACGATAGCTTGCGCGGCTGATACTGCAGGTGTTGCTGGTCTACGGGGAGGAGGCGGCATTTGCTGCTGCTCTGCCCTCCGCCGTGCTGAGCTTGTCTGAATATTACCGGTGTTTCCGTTATGCCGGCTTACATACGGAGTGCCATGCATTCCGCTCCTGTTATCCGGGTAATTGGCTTGCTGAGCCACTGCCGTGCGCAATAGATCTATCGCCCGCCGGGTCTCCTCCGCATGGGGTGACTCTCTTACGGGGATGCGATCCAGTGCCAATGTTGCTGCATACACGTTGTCCATGGGATTATTGAAGTGACCTGGCGGAGTGTGAAACCGTGGTGGTGGTGGTGGCGGCGTTGTATTGCCAACAGCAACCCCTGTCTGCAACGTGGGTAACCCGGCTTGTACGTTTGTCGGCTGTCCTCCACCGGTCGCAGGCTGGTGCACAGTTTCCTGGTTCACAACCGGAATTGGTTGGTCTTGGGGTGTGACGAATAGCGTGGCCGGGTTTAGAACTCCACCCGTTGGCGGTAATCTCGTTTGGTATCTCTGATGCATCCTAGTCGTCTCAACCCGGAGCCGGTTCTCCAATGCTTCCAGCTCACGTTGGCGCGTGGCTACCCCTTGCTTCTCTGCTTCCACATCTCTCCTTTGCTGCTCCAACGCACGGCGTGCTACATCCAGATCCCTGGCGCGTGTCGCGGTGTTTTCCGGGGTTATCACAGTAGCTAGCACCGTGGGATCCAAGATTAGATTGTTATTGAACAGAGCCGGGTGTTGTGGGTTTGAAGGACCCGCCCCTGGCGTCCTATTCGTCATGAACCCAAACATATTCGCCTGCAACTCGCTATCCGCCGCCCGGCTAGTGACCGAAGCCGATTCTCCGTCGACCCGGGTCAGAACCGGATTTCCGTCAACCGGATTTTGCTGCTGGGCCAGCGCTCGCGCCGCTCCAACCGCGGCCGTAGTCACGTCCCCCTGATTGAGATTGGTTGCAGGGGCCGTGTAGACCGCGACCTGGCGCGCGATGCCTGGTGAAGACTCGTATTCCTCCTCATCACAACTATCCTCCTCGTACCGTTCCTCCAGCAAGTGCAGGATAGATTCGGTATCGTCTTCTCTCATGACCCGGCCACGCGGGGTCCATGCCGGCTCCTCCGGCTGTTCCCTCTTCGTGGTGGGCTCTTCTATCGGATCCACCGTTCCGACCGATTCTTCTCCATCCGACTGAACGCAGGTTGCTTCTCCTGACACAGAATCACATCCAAAATCATCAGGGATTGAACCGGACGTACGTACCATGCCGATGAAGACGTTGACCCGGCCGATCGCGACGACAGATCCGGATTCGAGCAGATCCGACTCTGGCCCCCAGCCAAAATCGTCCACCATCTTCTTTCCTTCGGGGTTGGTGTAGATCTCACCGACGACGAGGTTCTTCATGTTCTCCCGAGCTTCTCCCGTGATGTAAACACCCTTGGAGGTAGGCCCCACGGTGGGCGCCAACTGTCGTGGGATAATCACGACAGACGTTACCGGGGGTAACTTATCTTAGGGCAATTCGACTCTGGTGTTTGGGAGAGGGTTTTGCTCAGGGGAAATCATGGTGACAAACGATCTGGTAGCCGGCAATCAAGTCGCCGAGTCTCCGATCTTGGTTTATTATCTCAACTCTGGTATTACAGGGGATACTCGAATAGCTGTCAAAACTCGTGTCTAATCTAACCCTAGGAGCCGGCTTATATAATATCCGCCCCCCTGGCCTCCAATCCAAGGCACACTCGGAGTCCTACCTGGGCACCGCTTACAAACCCTAAGTTTCCTTATCGAAACCCACAATCCGGGTTACGAGGCCTACACTCTTGGGCCTTCTAGAAACTCCTTAAGCCGGGTCTTGCGCAGCTCCCTTTGGGCCGAATTACACCTTGACGTTAGCCTACCGGGTTATCATCCCTCCATCAGGTTTCTTCTTGAAATGATGCTTCTTGTTGGGGATCTTTGACTTGTCCTTGAGAACTAGGTTTCCTCCATGATGTTCCCTATTCTCGAAGGGGCATTCGGTAACAAAGTTATACTTGTCTTGGTAATTGAAACAAGCCCTCACTTTTTGAGTCCCTTCTTTGCCATATCTTGACTTGGTCTTCTCCTCAATATATGCCTTGGCCTTGGGAGGGTTCTTCCAAAACTTTTGCACTGCAAGTGGCAACATAATCCTTAAGCACGGAATCATATTCTTGATCTTTGAGCGGGGACAATTTTTTTCCAAGGCTACCTCTTCATGATGATCCACCTTGGTCATCACCTTGGCCTTGAAGGCAATGGAGGCTCCTTTGTGAATTCCAATAGCACAAGCACGAGTGTCAAGAGCAAGCTTTTTTTGCACTTTTAAGGAGGCCATCTCTTGCATCACCTTGGTTGAGAACATGGAGGGAAAGTCATGTATTTATTGAAGGCTCTTCAAGTCCACGGGCTCAAACAACAAGAGGACATTTATGTACTGCCTCTTGATCCAAACATCATCCACATATTTAGCACCAAGACCACTAAAGGCGGTAGCTAGGGTCTTGAGCCTTCCATACGTGTCCTCATGGATTTGACCATCAAGCATATAGAACCCTTCGAACTTATTGCACAAGGCATCACACATATTCCTTTTGATGCTTTCACTGCCCACAAACATGACGACAAGAGCATCCCATGTTTCTTTCGCGGTGGAATATTGTTGAAGACGAGGCATGTGGTTTTGAACCACGGCTTGTTGAATCATTGTCAAGGCGATGTAGTTGAGTTGACAATCTACCACTTCTCTTCTCGTCAAGTTCTTGGGATCATGAGGTGTGTATCCTTATTGTGTGACCCTCCAAAATCCTCCAAAGCTCAATACAAGAAGAGTTCAAGTGAGTTTTCATATAATATTTCCATTGATCAAACGTATGTGCATCAATTTTAGGAGGTTCGCCTCTAGGATTAATATGACGGTGTGGGATAGGAGGGTCGGGAGGGTATGGTCCTTGGACATTGTGGTACTTGGCCTTCTCATCAGATCCCTTAGAAGTGTTGTCTTTCGATGATTCATTTTTAGGTTCTCCACCCTTATCCTCATTATCCGTCTCCTCCTTCTCCTCCGGAGAAGATTTCGGTTCCTTGGCTTTCAAGACTCGACACATCAGATCTCGCAACTCCGTCATTTGACATCCATGGATGAGGTCAAGGAATCTTTCAATTCCTTGAGATCATCCATTGTGACATGATCCGAGGCCTGGGGGGCGGGATCCTCTATGTTGACCATACTAAAACTCCTAGGTGGTTAAGCCCAATAAAAGAGTCGAGGCTCTGATACCAATTTAACGGATAGTATGGGCACCTAGAGGGGGGTGAATAAGTGGTACGACCAATTTTATTTTTTCTTCAAATTATGGCTTGACACAAAGGTAAATTCTCTAGATATGCAACTATGGTTAATTTACCTATATGACAAGCAGAACAAAAAACAAGATACAAACACAAAGTAAAGGAGAGGGAATGAGATAACCAAAAACGGAAGCACGCGGAGACAAGGATGTAATCTTGAGTTCCTCCTTTTTAGGGGAGTATGTCTCGTTGGAGGGGTGTGAGTTTTTCCATGAAGGCCTACTAACGCCACAAAGGTGACACCCTATTCTCCGATGAACCTCGCCACAAAGACCTAGTTCACCTTCCACTATCGATTCCCTTTGAGGCGGAAATCAAGTCCTTTACAATGATCTTGGGTCACATACCCACAACCAAATTGTGGGCTCCCAAGAATCATCAACAATCACCAAGAGAGTAATGGAGTCTAGGTTTTCCACAAAAAACCCTATACTCGAATCCCTCAAGAAAATAAGAGGGGAAATAAAAACCGGTTGGCAAAGATGTTGATCGGTGCCTTCTCCTTCAATCCTCCAAGTATCAACAAGTTTGAGTGGAGGAATTGGGAGATGTAGCTTTTGGATAGCTCAACAAATGCATATTCATGGCTTGGACGAACTAGATCTCTTGGGGAAGAAGGAGGGGTGTTTATACCCTCTTCATAAATGTGGTTGTTGGAGCAGAAAAATGGAGCCGTAAATTCCGGTTCAAACTTGTACCAGAAATTCCGGTTAGTCTTCTTCTTCATATATGGATTTCGAAACCAGTTGACTTCAACCGAAAATTCCGGTTTCTTCAAATAATCCGGTCAAAAATTCTGGCTCGCTTCTGTGCTGAAAAAAGGTTCCAACCGTAAATTCCGGTTGGTCCGGAAATTTCCGGTTGATTACTGCGAGCATAAACTCCAAGTCCTTAGCTGTTTTTTCTCTCGGTCTTCCCCAATCATAGAAAATCTTCACAACCGGAATTTCCAGTTGCGCTAGAAATATCCGGTTGAAATTTCCGGTTGGTCTCCGTGACAAAATTGGCTGATCTAACTTCACCTTCTTTTTCGGTGTTCGACGTGGATGAATAAATAAACACCTGCACCACTTAACACCTTGATAAATAATGTCGTTACTATTGTTAACTAACACGCAAAACCTTAGGGATAAAGAAATGCACTTTCACTCTCGCCGGGCGACGTCGCCCCTGCCAAGGGGCATGCGGGGAATCCCTCCACCAAGGTGCACCGCGTCCCTGGCACGGTCGACTAACTGCTTGAGAAGCTCGGCACGCTGGCACGCTAGAGCACGCGCTTCCACCGCGCTAGGTTGAGCACCATCTGTCACCCTGCCATGACGGCTCGAAAGAAGGCGTAGCTCCTCCCGCGCCTGAACCAGTTTGGCATCGAGATCCTCCTTCACCTTGGTCTTGACCCGCAGAACGGCTTGGGAGCTCTGAAGGTCCTTCTTGAGGCCCTCTACCCCGGAAAGGTCGCCTCGAGGCTTCGGACTCGCTCTTCGAGTTTTCCCTTTTCATCGACAAAGAGCTTTTCCCGCGACGCCAGCTCTTTCTCCGGTGAGGAGAGTTCTTCCTTGAGGGAGTTCATGTTGCCCTCACGAGTGGTGAGATTCTCCTCGCGAAGGGCCAAAGAGGCATCTCTGAATGAGAGCTCGTCTGTACCGAGAGTCGGCCTTCTGCTCGCGCTCGGCGAGTTTCTTCGCATGGAGCTGAGACGCTTCCTCAGCCTCTGCGAGTACGCCTTCCCGATTTAGCACCTATGTCAACCTCAGCTTGGAGTCCTCCTCGGCGCTCTTGCAGATCTCCTCTGCCTCCCGAAGGGCCCACTACAAGAAAACTGGCCCGTAGAGTCACTATTTTGGTACTGTAGAGACACTTAGATTGTCTTTACAGAGTTGTAGAGGCATTACCAAAGTGTCTCAAAAGTGTCACTACGGGCAGTGTGTCTTAGACTATAGAGTCATATTACAAAATGCCTATACATGACATAAGGTCACTTTGTAGGGACACGAGATTGTGTATCTACATACATAGAGATGCTTCAATGATACACTTGGAATGTGTACATATAAGTATAGAGACACTTTCATGCGGCATTCTAGCTTGTCTCTAACAAGAACAAAAGCATTTTGTTGTGGCACTGCTTCCATCTCTAGAAATGTAGAGACATTTAAGTGAGCCATTTTATTTAGTCTCTAAAACTATAAAGGCCAAGTGTAGAGACATACGTACTGTCCCTTTAAAAAAATGTAGAGGCATTTTTATGACACTTTTTCTTATCTTGAGACATACATAAAGAGTATATAGAGGCAATTTGCGTACTGTCCCTTTTTAAAAATGTAGAGGCATTTGTATGACATTTTTTCTTATCTTGAGACATACATAAAGAGTATATAGAGGTGATTTGCATGTCTCGAGACACATAATATTGTGTCCTGCCAAAGATAAAGAATTTTTCACTTTAGAAAATAGACACCATTGAGATTCAATAAAAGCATAATACACCTACTCCCTCCGTTGAGGTTCAGAATTATAGATGACTTGTTTGTATAAATACGGATGTAACTATATATTAAAAGATGTCTAGGTACATCCATATGCATACAAACACGTCATCTAATTCCGAGCTGAGGGAGTACTAATTATAAATACGACATTGGAAAAAAAGATGATTAAATATTCATTTATACAAAAGGTCAATGTACCGAGGGTTCACTAATTGGTAATAAAAATATGAGTCATGATATCTAAAACACAGAAACCAAACGTTGAGAGCTAGACGACCATGAAAGGAAAACTAGAAACCAAACACGAAAGGAATAACCACTTGCTAGATAGCCTTAATAATACTACATAACACCAGACCAAACTAAGAACTTTAAGATTTCCCTCCTGAGCTCTTGTCATCAGCCACCATATGGAGCTAAAATATAGGAAACCTACAATCACCGAACCAATGTCATTTCAGTCTTACGAGCAAAAATATACATATGTTGTATTTCTCCAATCATAGGTTCAAATAAATTACCACTGCAATATCAGTGAGGCATGCTGTCTCACTTTGAATCATCTTTTACTCTCTTAACCTGTAAAACAATATCAATTCCTCTGTGAATTAAGAAATTCATTTCAAAACTAGGAATACTAATTAAAATGCATTAAATCAAACTTACATGAGTACATGGCCAAGCAATGCAATGACCAATCGCATCTTCTACAGTTTGGAAATCCCCAAATGGTCGAGGCAGTTTTTCACCTCCAAATCTACTGACATCTAGAACAGTGATTGCCCAAAATGCATCACCAAGCATATCCCCTCCTACCACATATTTGATGTCTCTGCTTTCAATTATCCCCTTACCAACCACCAAGCCTTTACTTCTAGGGGTCAATGCTACCAAGACAACATTTTTCTGTTTCTGTAAAATAAACAAACAATCAATACGAGGTTATGTGACTTATCTCTAAATTATAGGATTCCAAATACCTTTTGTGTAGTCTTATGTTTCAGAGATTCCTTTGTTGTGGATACCTATAATAAACCAAATACAGTAAGAATAATAAGAGGATATTATTTTCTAGATAACAACATAAAAACAAATAACTAGTCGCAAGAATTTCAAAAAGAACCTTCACAAATTTTCGTTCATGTGATGAAGAAGAATCCTGACAATGCTTGTTAGATTTAGCTGCAGGTGCATGCTGCATTATCGACCAAACATATTCAGTATGAGGCATTCCAAAGCATTCAAGTCAGGAAAATATTTAGACATAACGGATTAGAAATTCAGTATCACAACAATCAGTTAGACATGCATTTAACGAGAATCCATATACCGAATAACAAACAACAATACTACCTTCATCTTTTTAATTGAAGTACGGATATTTTCACTTGATTCAGCAGTATTGACTCTTTTCGAAACATTCACCTATGATAGAATCAAGAATAACTTAATAATAGTTAAAGATCAGAACATTGTGTCTTTATTTCCATGAAAGAAGCATAGTTATTTACTACAATACATATAGAAGTATCTAGAAATTTTATAATGCAAATACCTGCTGTGAAGTTTGTTGTTCCGGTGATTCCTTCCTAGGTGATTCCTACAAAGTAAACCGCAACATAAATGATTTATGCACGCATTTGGTGAGGTGTACACACTAAGTTACAACAAGAATGCTAGAAGATGAAAATAGAGGAATTCGATGTAGATTTTAGAAATGGACCTTCCCAGTTCTATTTCCGATATCCTGAGATGTGCAATCGTTTGCAAACTTCGCTACCTGTAGTTAGTCAAAGTGTAAAACATGTTAAAATGTCTAAAATGAACCAAAATTAATATCAAATATACCGAAGGACCATGGCTAATTTGTATTGTAAGAAAATGCCTAATAGCAACCACATGAAGCAATTCTACTCGAGAGGTAGATGACCAGTAATAAGCTAAGACACCCATTTAATTAAAAAAGTAGTGACACATCCACAATGCAACCTTTGGATCTCTTTTTGTAGTATGAACATTGTCCATGGGTTCTTCAACAACAACCTCATGACGACCACCGGCATTATCCAAGTTGTTCACCTGTCAAGAATTAAGAATAAATAAAATTTATTGAAGTGATAGAATAAATGAAAGTGAACAGACTTTGCATAGGAACAATATGCTAACTATTTTACCAAAAAGATATGTTAGCTGTAACCTAAGCAGCGACATTGACGTGGCTGGCTCATATGTATTAATCCACTGTTTTAGGTCGCTTTGAATTAGTAAGACTTGACCTTTGTAACTTTGAAGCCAGGCCCACAATAATATATCTTATCAGCAACCAGATTTAAAGCAATGAGCAATTATTTTTTACAACAACAGCTTGATCAGTTTTGAAGCACCATGTGCAAAGAAGTCCAGATTTCTTTTTCATCCTACAAGACTATATTAAAACGCCTCTAAGTATCGACCTCTCAGTGATTTCAGCATATGTTGCTTACTGCAAGCGTGACACGTATTACGTATTGTCCAAGATTAGTATGCTCTTCATCTGCAGGTTAAGACAACAAACACAAAAATGTATTCCACATGTACAGAGAATGGCATTGTGCTAACGCAAACCATATTCCACATGCTCTTCATCTGCAGGTTAAGCTAGAAACACGATGAAGTCAGAATTGGTTATTATATACAAGGTTAACTTTCACAACGCTAAAATTTGGGTTGTGACTTTGCATTGTTTTTCAAGATATTAGACACAAGAACCAATTTAGGAGAACTTTTTCCTCACATGGTGTTGGTCTCATGTATAAATAGACTATGCATGTCTATTCAAGTCTATTTTTCCTACGAGAATGCGTACAGTAGATTATCTTCCATTTCCTAGTTTTCAAAGGAACAACCAGATGGCTTTTTTCCAAGAAGATCTGCTAGTTGTAAGCCAGATGCGTTGGTGTCACTAATAGCTTGGCTCATATGTACTAGTCCTTTTTTCAGGTCGTTTTTAATTAGTACGAAGATTTGACCTTTGCAGCTTTGAAGCTCCATTCTCTTAAGGAGTTTGGTTTCTTACCAAGATGTGACCTTGGTACAGAAACTTTATACTAGTACAAGAAAAGGAGTAAAAACTAGGGTTTTTACCAATATGTTGTTGGATTGGAGCACGGGGTCTGATTCCTCCTCTGGTTGGCCACTCTTCTTTATATGTCAAAGAATAATAAGAAAAGTTACTGAAATGACGAAACAAGTGAAGTAAATAGACATGTATGGAAGCCTATTATTTTTACCGAGATGTTGGTGGACTGGGGCATACAGTATGGCTCCTCCTCCGGTTGGCCACTTGTCTTTATATATCAAATAATAAGAAAAGTTACTGAAGAAACAAGTGAAGTAGACATGTATATCGGCATATTGTTTTTACCGAGATGTTGTTGGACTGGAGCATGGGGTCTAGGTCCTCCTCTGATTGGCCACTCGTCTTGATGCATCAAAGAATAATAAGAAAAGTTAATGGAATGACAAAACAAGAAAAGATAATAGACATGAATGTAAGAATATTATTTTCACCAAGATGTTGGTGGACTTGAGAATGGGGTCAGGGTCCTTCTCTGGTTGGCCACTTGTCTTGATATATCAAATAATAAGAAAAGTTACTCACAAAACTAGTGAAGAAAATAGACATGTATTGTCAGCATATTATTTTTACCGGGATGTTGTTGGACTGGAGCATGGCGTCCGGGTCCTCCTCTGATTGGCCACTCGCCTTGATGCATCAAAGAATAATAAGAAAAGTTAATGAAATGATGAAACAAGCGAAGAAATTAGACATATATGTCAGCATAACAGGGTACTAACTTTATTTCTAGTTGACATCATTTCATTCATCCAATCTTCATTAGGATGGTTTCGTGACATGAAATCACACATTCTTTTCATGAATCCAGTAACATTTCGCAGATCAACTTTCACTTCTTCAAGTTCTTTCTTAAGCTTGACTTCACTTGATGTCTCTTGAACAGAGGTTGAACCTTGACACAACCTTGCATCGCCCCAGTACTTCTCGTTATAGTATCCACCAATTGTTGACTCTTTTGCTATAACATCATCAAACACTTTGTCATAATCTTCTGGTGAAAGCTCGTCATTTTTCTTCTTCTGAAGATTTGCTAACTTCTGACGAGCTTTATGCTTCAAGATAAAAGGGAAGACCAAAAAGTGAGATAAATTAGAGGACTAAGATGAACTGATTTGCTAACTTCTTACGAGCTTTATGCTTCAAATAATAGGGGAGACCCGAAAGTGAGAATTTGAGGACTACAATGAACTATGGGGGAAAGAACATTACCATCAGCTGTTGTACATTCTCATTGGTATATTGGCCATCCTTCTTCTTATGAGCTTGATCCCATAAATCAATTTTGCTCACAGGACCTTTATTATTGACTTCCTATACATCAAAGTAATGATTACCACTAACTCAAGATGGAAATAATAATATGTTCAAATAAAAAGACAGTACCATCTCTTTTTGTAGTCTTGCATGGCTTTTCCTTCCGGTGGTGTGTGGATGACGTTGTTGCTTTCCAGCTTTAGAGTTCCTCTCACATGTTTTCTGGACAAAACAATGTCAGTTAGCAAAAATAGAACTAAAGCATTCATTTGATTCACACATACAAAAGGCAAACATATACATAACTGCGTGTTGCTCCTGACACCAAATCCCAAGCAATGATATCCATTGATGTTTATTAACACCACTAGGAACTCGTTTCTTGATTCTATGCAGTGACCACTTGTCTGGCTTGTAGTATTTGTTCTTCAAGAAAGACTTGTAATCTCTCCACCCTTTGTTGACAATCTTCAACATCCATACCTCTGTAGTGTGCTTTGTCTCCTCAGGGTACACAAACTTTGTCTAACAAACGAAATAGTTATTATAAAAGCAGTGCTAAATTTCAGGGAAATATTTCTGATAAACTATACCTTAACATAAGTAATGAGATCCTGCTTTGTTTTTCGCAAAAACTTGTTGTCCCATCTTGGGATATGCAGTGGCACATGGGAAGAATTCCTGGCCAGGTCACGGAGAAATGAACCAAGAAGTCCAGCTGACCTTTGGTTTGGAATGCCATTTCTATCCGTTTCCACGGTTACCTTTCCACCAGATTTAATACTCATCACATTGGATACTGTGAAACGTCCCCTATACTCTTGCACAAATCCATTGGGCCCTACATGATAATGTGTACAAAATAAGGACCAGCTTGCAAAAAGAAAATAAAATGTATGTGGAAAAATGGAACGCACAAATTATTTTGATGGGTCTGGATTCTGGAGAAAGCCCAGAAACTGAAGTGTCAAGTTCTGCAAGATCTTGATCCTCATCTTCTGAATATGCTGGGGAATCCTGTAAAATCTCCTCGTCTTCCTCCCCATTTTCTATGGGTTCCAAATGATCATCTAAATCCCCACCATGTCCCTCATCGTGGTATTGGTCATCCGACTGAAATCTTGAGTTCCTTTGACATTTTTGCTTCTTCTGCATTTCACGTCAAAACAGAACTCAAAATTTAACGTACATAATCATGGTATTGTTTAGTCATTCTAAAATATATAATTTTACTAGAACTCATATTCACTTGTAATAAAGTCAACTTTGTACAATTTTTAACAAGTAATATGGACAGAGAAGAAGACATCAGAACCAGTCTTACAGATTGTGCAAAGTGGTACAATTAAGTTTCTTAATATTATAAAAAATGGTGGTACTAGAACAGGTAATTATGAGGTGGAACATAAGATCAGAAAGAGTTTGTTTTTATCTTTTGTATGAAAAACAAATGTATTATTGGAAAATAAGACCGTTGTTACCCATGTATAGAATTGGTTTATATTATGCATTTTGACATGTGGCCAAATCTAACATACGTTCTAGGATGTATGTATAAGGAAAGTCACTAGCGTATATTTGTAGCATCAAATTATTTTTCATTTATAAGAAAAATAAACGATACATATCCAGAAGAGGAAATCATACCGAATGCAGACTAGGGTCAGCCCTACGCCTCTTCATAGCTTCCGACTCATCCTCCAGTTCATCTCTGTATGTGTCATGATCTGTTCCATTTGATGACTCTGTATCATACCCCTCCAATGCATCATCACTTTCTCCAATGTGGACTGGTGCAGCAAAGTGAACATCGGTGCTCAAACTAGCATCATGCTTCTCGACAAAAAAGTTCAGTTTTTGGTCTTCTTCATGTTCAAACAACATCTCATCCACATCTTTGTCATTAGTAATTTTTACCAAACGTGTCTTACGACAGCCTTGGCGATCTCTGCAGCAGTACAGTTGATCCCTTGTTGTGTACCCATACTTCTCAACAAGACCAAAAATGTTGAAATAGCAAATCAGATCTCTCTCCATTCTTTTAGAAATAAAATTCCTGCTGGGTGGAGCACCCTTCATGAACAAGTTCAAAGTCCACCTGACATCTCCCATCCTGTAAAAGACCATAGGCGCTTGTTAATTTTTCGAATGGACTAGAATACTTATCATCTAATTTAAGTGTTAATGGCGAACACAAAAAAATATCGAGCATTCTCCAGCAACGAGTGTACAACATAAAAGTAGCTATATAGAGATATAGAGAAAAGGCTTGATTATTATACCTCACCTACAAGACTAAGTACAACGGTGCCCACATGTTCAGATAGTTGATATTTTGATAACTTGGGAGTAAGAATAATGGAACCATCAAAGTATAGAGTATCTAACAATTGGATTAGGCAGAAAATAAGCTAAACTATAGGAAAAGAAGCATCAATTTAACAGATGATCATCTAATAACAACTGTAAGGAACCATCTTACAAGTGAAAATTTGGCATGTGTGGGCAAGATTGCAATATTACACAAGGTAAGTTAAAACCTGAGAGGAGAACACAATTTGGGGACTCAAGGTTACCTGTCCGTAGATGCAATTCCAAGAGAAAACACCAAAGCACGTGACCCTGGATATGATAGCACCAGAAAAGAAGGAAGTTCGCAGTACTAAGTAGAACAGATGTCAAATGCTACCAGAAGAACCCTCGTGGAAGGATTCTTCAATGGAAGACGAAATTGTTCGCCAGAGGCATCCCTACGGCACTAGGTTGCGTAACTCTAGTTCTCTCAGAGGAGTCCTTTTCTGTAGAGAATAGTGCGTGGAGCTTATGACAGTTACGAGAGATAGGCGCTAATTATGCCCATAGTGGGGTGTGGAGCCGACGAGGGAAAGGGGAAAAAATGTTGGATTTTAGCGCCATATGTTGGCGCCAATTTTTCAGGATTTTTGTGGCTGACCGATTCGTGCCGAACCACATAGGAAAAAAAAACCAACAAAATGTACCGAACCTTTAGGTGACGCATTTGTTTTCATTACACGAAAATAATCATCAAAAGCCTAATTAACGGAACTTGCAAAAATAAAATCAATCCAAATCAAGCAAGACAACCGAGGATTATTCAGCTGAGAATATGTGATTGAGTCGTACACAGTTCACCGCAGGTTGGAGCTGTCGTCGTGCTCGACTAGAGCTGGGATTGAACTGCCCAGTGCCCACGCTCGAGGTTGACGGCTGGGATTGCCCCGCCGGCCACAGCTGGATCAAAGACCATCACTTGGGGATTTTACCACGGCGAGAAAGAATCACCGGAACCCTTGACTGGGCAATTGGGAAGTGGATAATGGGGACTCCAGAACAGATGAAGGCGAGAGCGGAGATGCGCGGGCATTGGCACTGGCCATGGCAAATCAAGAGATGCACTTAGTGGGAGATCCATTGGAGCTCGGCAGGAGGGAGGGAGCAATGGCGGCGTATGTGTGGCGTGGCCGTGCGTGGACTAGAAACCTAGCTGACAGATCTAAAGCGGTGCGTGACTAATCAACCATGGTCGTTTTTCTCTAGTCTATTTAGAAAAAGGAAAATAAATAAAGAATACTCACCGCTCTAGCACATAGTTTTTTTTTACTTGCTCAAGCACATAGTTGTTATTGCGGTGGCGGAATGTATGCATGCTTGTGACGTAATAAAAGACTAGTTTGTAGTGACAAAAAGATGGACAGCGCTGAGCGTCCCCCGGGGGATAATTTGCCCCGATCCCTCGGATGGAGCGAGCGACACGTGTCCCATAACAGCCAACGAGCGAGCGAACCTCCGCATCTGCCTCCCCCTCAATCTCCCACGTCCGCTTCCCCCAACCTCCGTCCCGCAGCAAAAAAAAAACACAGAAGAACAAGAAAAATCCCATAGTCGTCGACTCGCCGGAAAAGACTCGCCGGAGAAGACTCGCCGGAGAAAAACGCCGCGGAGCTTCGCGATGTCCCATTGCAGCAACGCCTCGCACCGAGGGTAGCATCGCCGCTGGACTCCCTGCAATTACTCGTCGCACAAACACAAGCTTGCACCTCCGTCGGCCTTGGCCATCAATGCTGCCCTGCCTGTGGAAACCACGCCGCCAACCTTGGGGGAACACCGCCGCCGGACTATGGGAGCAACGCCGCTGACCTTGGGGAGCACCTCCGCTCGCCTATGGGAGCACCGCCGCTCGCCTATGGGAGCAACGCCGTCCCTTGTGTGAGCAACGCCAATGACCTTGTGGAGCACCGCCGCTCGCCTATGGGAGCACCGCCGCTCACCTATGGGAGCAACGCCGCCCGCTTGTGTGAGCAACGCCAATGACCTTCGGGAGCACCGCTGCTCGCCTATGGGAGCACCGCCGCACGCCTATGGGAGCAACGCCAATGACCTTCGGGAGCACCGCCGCTCGCCTATGGGAGCACCGCCGCTCGCCCATGGGAGCAACGCCAATGACCTTGGGGAGCACCGCTGCTCGCCTATGGGAAGACGGATATCCCCTGCAGTCCGGCCAGCCCATAGCACCCGACACGGATGCGAGGAAAAGGGCGGTGGCGGAAGAGTCCCGAGGAGGAAGCCAACCATAAGGGCGCCCGGAGGGGGGCCACCTTGGGCCCACACCACCAGGCGGCGCCCCCCCTTGGCACTGCAAGGGCTCTGGTTTCGGTTTCGACGTTCTTAGCCCATATGGCACGAAACATCGGCACCTTCTCCCCAAGGATCCACATCGTTGATGTGCTGAAGATCGTTGATGTACCTTACCGCCGGCGCGCCATCAAACAACTGCGCCGAGGGTAAATATTACCGCCGGCGCTCCCATGATAGCACGCGCCGGTGGTAATTGGGGGCCCTGGGCACTCCTTTAGCGCCGGCGCGCGGTGCCTCGAACGCGCCGAGGGTAAATATCTACCACCGGCGCACGTGTAGTGGGCCGCGCCGGGGCTAAGTTTGCCCCGAGGGGGGGCCTGGCCTGCCTTTAGCGCTGGCGCGGTGGGTATTGCGAGCGTTGGGGGTAATCTAGTAGCACCGGCGGATGCCAATCCAGCGCGCCGGTGGTACTTACCGCCGGCGGACTCTGCAGTAGGTGCGTCGGTGCTACCTGATGTTGCTATAGGCTATTCCCTAGTAGTGAATATCCGTCCCACCAAGCCTTTCTGCGCGATGAAGGGCACCCTCTGGTGAGCGTGGAAACCCTGGAATTCACGGGTTGGGGGGGGGGAGGGAATTCCACGTCGCCCCCAAAAAAAAATAACAGAACAAAAAAAAAAAGAGGGGAGGGCAGGCAGTGGGCAGGCCCAGCCCACCCCAAACCAGCCCACTGCCACTTACCCCTTCGAGCTCTTCTTCTCCGTGTACGGCAGGGCATCGCCCCTACCCCTCTATTTAACCTACCCCCTAGGGTTCCCCAGCTAGCCTAGACCCCTACCTCCCTCTCCCTCTCTTCCGCCGTCGCCCACCTCTCTCTGCCCGGAATTTCCCCACCTCTGAACCTCACCGAGCCACCCACCTCTGAAACCGGAGATGATCGCCGCCGGGAGGCCCTCGCTTCCCTCCGGTTAGCAGCGGGAACGGATCCACCACTGCTCCATCTCCATCACCGACACGTCCGTTGAGCACGAGGGGACCTGTAGCGCCGCCGCCGTCCGTGCCATCGCCGGCGACCTCCCTGCCCCGAGCCTCTGCTGCACCTGCAACGCAGGTGAGCAGTCGATCCCTCCGACCCTTCCTTCCTCCTCTCTGCACCACCAACACCCCAGCACGAGCACCACACGCGCACCAGCAGCACAGCAGCACGAGTCCGGCAGCTCGTCGCCGGCCGTTGCCCTATGTCGAAGAATTCAGTTAACGAACCTGCAGAAAGCAAAATTCAGTTAACTTATCTGAACATTACCTTGTCTGCGTGTGCTTACCTGACAAGAATCCGTCAGCAGCGCAGTGGCAGGGCTCGGCTCGCGCGAGCGCCGCGGCCTGGGTTCGAGCCCCCGCTGCGCATCTTTTTGGGATTTATTTCCCTCACCCGTGTCCCACCTGTCTGTGGCAGTGGCTGCCACGTGAGCTGCCACACTGGCCAGGGCCCGCTGGCAGTGGCCCTGGTTAGGCCACTGCGTAGTGAAAATTGTTTTCTGCACAGTTTACCTTTTAAAATTAAGTCATTTTTCAATTACAGATTGGTCCTCAAATTTAAAATATGAATAACTTTTGAATTACTAATCCAAATAATAAAAATAAAATATGTTTGTTGAACCAAATTTAATTCTCTACCTAGTTAAACCATTTGTATTCTGTTTTGAATAATTCAAATGCATTCAAATTTCAAATTCAAACAATTCATTTGAAATTTGATTAATTGCATAACTAATTCATACTTAATTCAAATAACACAAATAAAATATGTTTTCCATGGATACCGATACTTTCCGTTGTCTATTCTGCTAGCCCTATGAATCGTTGCTTCCGTTACGAACCTATCACATGTTATCCTTAAACCTGATATAGCCTCACCTCCACACCTATAACCCCATTGCTTGTTGCACGTGTCTTACTAGCATGCTTAGGGTTGTTTTGGTCGAGTCTGTTACCCGTTACTTTCTGTTATTATATTTCTATTATGTTCTGTTTGAGCTTGGCGCGGAGGGCGCGTTCCTCCGGCGAGAGCGGCCGTGTCTCCATAGCTGTATCCAGCCTAAGGACCACCTCCCTGGCAACCGCGAGCTGAAGTTTAATGCACCCTACTTTTTTATCACTCCAACTCCGCAGTTGGCGCGCCGTGCGAATCAGCTTGGCGTGTAATATGCAGAACGGGTCCGGGTTGCCGTCTATGACCCCCCAAGCTGCCTGCACCACCTCGTGGAATCCCTCGAGCTTCACCCAGAAGTGCTCAAAATGGAACCGCTTGCGGCTAGCCGGCCGTGAGGTACAATCGAGCAGCAGAGGGGAGTGATCGGCCACCACCGAGGCTAGGCAGGACAGCGAGTGCTGCTCGAACAAGTCCTCCCAGTCTGAAGTGCAGAACACCCTATCCAACCTTACCAGCGTGGGAGTGTCGCGCTCGTTCGACCAAGTGTAGCGCCTGCCCTGGAGGTAAACCTCCTTGAGCTGGCAGTCGCTGAGCAAGCGGCGCATCCTACCCATCATCCTTCTGTTAACATTTCCGTTGTTTTTATCTTCATCCTTATAGATCATGTTGAAGTCGCCGCAAAGCACCCATGGACCTGGTCCCGTGGAGCGCAACATGCGCAGCTCCGCAAGGAATGCTATCTTGGCGGCGTCGTCCTGTGGACCGTACACGTTGGTGAGCCACCAAGGCAACCCGCTCCCAATTGGTGTCACCCTAGCAGTAACCGAGTTGACGTCGATATGCTCAGCGTCCAAGGAAACCTTGGCGCTCACCCAAGCAATGATGATCCCCCCTCGAGTCCCGGACGCCGGCAAGCAGAAGTAGGCATCAAACTCCGCACCGAGTGTTTCTTGAACAAGCGGGATGGTTACAGCAGCAAGTTTGGTCTCCTGGAGACAGACTATGTAGGCGCCAGTCGTAGAGACCAGGCAGCGGACATTCGACCTGCGCGCGCTCATTAAGCCCACGCGCATTGAGCACTACCATTCTAGGTTCGTGTAACATATGAACGAGGATACACCCTAGGGTAGAGCCAACGTGGATGGTCAAGCCGTAACCGGCTGACCACCTCCGGTCTCTGGCACCCCCTGCAGACACCCACTCCGGAAAGACTCCATGGTCCACCCATACAACTCCCCTATAGCCATCATCATGTCCTCTTCCAAAGGCACCTCGAACATCTTGTGGTAAGCTTCCAGGGCTTCCGAAGAAGGCGCGTCCTCGCTGCCGATCAACCCTAGTTTGCGCATAAGGACCCTTTGTGCGCGCTGCTCCGAGTTTAGACCCCCTGGCTGTTTCGCGATACGTCCACTGCGGCGAGGCTGGAAATCGAGCTCCGCCAGACGCCTCCGAAGTGGTGGTGCCGCGAGTAGGGCCTCGGTACGAGCCTTGGCTGCTGCCAGAAAACCGCCCAGAGTCCGAGGCACAGCAGCAGGGAAAGCACCCCGGGAATAAGTCAGCGGAGGTGAAGCGAAGCGAGGGGCAGACGGGGCCTCCGGGCTCTTAGCCGGGTTCCCTGGGGAGGGGTCCACCTGGATAGGGGAGGGGGTCGCTGGGGTCTCCATCGCCCGACGCGTGGCATTAGGGGATGGGGAGCGAAGGACTGGAGATACACTCCCCTCCCCCTGCAGCCCGATGGAAGCGCCAGGGGAGGCCCCACCGGCTATGGATCGGAGGCGACTGGCAGAGGGGGAGTCGGCCCAGCTCGCCCCGGTGGACGGATTGGGAACGGCCCCAACATCCAGGCCCAACAAGACCACGGCGCGGGCGGGCGAGACACAGTGGTCCGTCGCCCCTCCAGCGTCGCTGGGAGGAAGCTGCCGCGCAGTTTCCTGCTGCGTGGCTGCCGCGCGGACGCGGCCCCACCTCTGCAACGGGCAGCTCCACCTGTCCCACCCTCAGGCGCGCGGAAGGCTCTACGGGAGCGCTGCGCCGGGCGCGCTGCCGCGCCAGTTCGCGCCGCCTTTTGCGCTGGCGGCGGGTCAAGGCGGGCTCCACCGGCCCCACCGTCACCCCTGAGGAAAGCATCCGGTGATGCGAGTCGTTGGGCCGCCCGGAGCCGCCGACGTGGCGAGCGGGGCCACGCCCATCGCTGCCAGAGGCCCGACGCGTCCCGTCCCCCTCGCGCGCGCCGCCGCGTCCAAACCTCGCCGCGTCACCGGAAGACGGCGCCCGGCCCTGGTCAGGGTCGCCTCCAGCACCTCCGTCCGGCGAGAAGGGATCGTGCCGCCCGTAATCCACCGCATTGGCGACCCTGATCGACAGAGGATAAACGAGGGTCTCTAGCACCGGCGGGGAGACGAGCGAGGACGGCGCGGCGAGCTCCTCCTCGGACGGCGGCGCAGATGGCTCCGGGACGTGAAAGTCGAGCTCAGGCGGGATGGCCGCAACGTCGACGCACCAGGCGGACACCCTGAACGTGGACATGTCGATGCGGTTGCGAGTTTCATGGTGCAACCGCTCCACCCAGGCCGCCGGCGCGAGAATCGCCTCCGCGGCGTCCACCCCCCAACAGTGGTCCGGAAGGCCCAAGATTTCCACATCTACGCGCGCCACGAGCGCGCCCGCCGCCGCGCGGGTACGTCGCGACCAGGGAACCAGGCGCAAGCGCACGGAGGGGGTGCGGACGAACGGATCGATCATGACCAGGTCGCGATCACGCTTGTCGTCGAAGAACAGGAGGAAGCTGCCACCTTGATGGGGAATCGCGGAGAAAGAGCCCAGCTCGAGGCCATGGAGATCAATCACCGCCTCCCGCACCCTGGTCGGCGTCAAGGAGCGGCGCGACCCGTCGTCGAAGGCCAGCACCGCGTAGGCGAGCTCAAGCTCAGCCTCGTCGACCTTGTGCGAACGGTTGAAGACGCACACCGGCCTCTTAGGCCTCGCCGCGGCCTCCCGCCTCGACGTCGCCGCCGCGAAAGGTACCACCGTTGTTTCCAGCGTGCGGCGGAGGCGCGGGTCGGCGAGGGGGGGGGGGGGGGGGGGGGGGGGGGGGCGGGATGGGCCTGAGCCAGAAGCCCGGTGGCCGCCCGCCGCCGCCGACCGGAACGCCCTCGCAGGGGGCCGCGCCAGCGCCATGTCGGTAGGGGTCGTCCGCGCGGGGGGGCGTGTCTGCGCCGCGACCATGGCGCTCGGACGCGCGGGGGAGCGCACCTGCGCCGCACCCACGGAGCTCGTGCCGATGTCGCCGTCGCCGCCGGGCGCCGCCCTGTCGCGCCAAGGCTCCTGGCAGTCGCGAGCCCAGTGGCCTGCTTGCTCGCATCGGATGCACACTGGACCGACGTCGCAGTCGCGGGCGCGGTGCTCCAGCCGCCGGCACAGCAAGCAGAGCCCCTTGAACCTCCCTGCCTCCCGCGCGGTGCGGCGGGCCTTGTCAGCCACTTGTTTCCCAGCGCGGCGACCTCGGGGGCGCTTGCGCTTGGGCTGCTCCCATGGCGCCTCCACGGACTCCGGCGCGTTCAGCAGCCTCATCTCCCCGGTCTCCGGCACCTCATCCATCGAGCAATCGGACTCGTCCAGCGCGTCAAAGGCCTCCCTCACCGAGTCGACCGCCGACGGCCTCTCCTGCTGCGTCTCCATCGCCGTTACGCCAGGTGAGCCCGCCACGACCTCGCGGTACGAGCGACGAGAGCCCTCCGAATCGGAGCTCCGGCCCGCCCGCCACCGGTCGTCTCGCCCGCGCGGACCGAGAGCGTCGCCCGCGGACTGAGGGGAGCGGGAGGGGGAAGGGGAGAAGAGCGACGACGAAGGGGCCCCAGCCATGGCTCCGAGGGTGGACGGCGCGCCCGGAGCGGGACACGACGGGTGGGTGGCCGCCGGGGGCCGGAGTGGCCAGCGGCGGAGCGGGGTGGGAGGAGCACACTTAAATTTATAATTTCAATTTTTTCAATAAACGGTCACGTGTGTGCTCAGGTGCACTTAGTCTACGTCTATAATATAACTAAAAGAAAAAGGTAAGAACATTGGACACGCGTACACGACGTGGAGCCCGGCATACACGTGCACGACCACGACCAATGGTCTCCAACTCTCCGTGACCTCGCAGGCGGTTCCAGTATCGCACGCCTCCTCTGTTTTCATACTCTGATTTTCTTCTGTCGGAGCAGAGGATGGAAGGCGGAGGAGATGAAGCAGCAATTTCCTCGGCCGCGCCACCGTGCCTCAAGGTACCTTCACATCACACAGACCGCAGCTCCTCCCGCCGCTGGCCGTTCAGGCTGGACCTGGAGAAGGTGTGCTCCGGGTGAGCGCGGCCGATTCGACCGCCTCGAGCGCGGCAGGCTGGACCTGGAGGGGGCGCTTCCCGGGCGGCGGCGTGGCGCAGCTGTTTCTGCCGTCTCGAGCTCCGCAGCTCGTACCTGGGGATGGCGGATGCTGGATGGTGTACCTTCTTCAGCCGTCTCAATCGCGGCAGCTCGTAGATGTAGACGGCAGACGAGGCGTCGCCGGGTATCTTCGTCCATCCGCAAGGAGCCGCTCGGAGACGAACTGCTGTCCGTTAGCTCAGCGACCACCTCCGAGACACATGTAGGTAAATTTATGTTCTTCCTTTACGTCAGATCTGTGAAAAATTAAGTACATCTCGTTCTGGTGGTAGCCGACGTCGATTTTTTTTTTTGAAGCAATACTGAGATTTTTCAAAGAATTTTTTACTATGGGATTGAGCAGTGTCAATACTTGAATAAGGTGGGCAAAAGATCCCCAAATTCACCCTGTTTTTCTTTCTTCACGAAATACAAAATAGAAACTGCCAACTGCACTATTGTGTCATGTAATTAAATTGGTCTAAAACGGAAGGCTCAGCCTCTCAGTTACTACATGTGTTCTTTGTATGAATTTATTGCTGAACTTTGAAGTACAATTTCAGTGATTATACATAAAATGGTTAATACTTACAAATGTACTTTGGTACAACACTAAAAAAGATAAATGTGACCAAATCTGTCTTCAACCACCTTCACCTTCTGTAATAAATATTTAGGTGTAAGTATTTCATTTCCTCATGTTTTACTGAGTCTCCACGTAGTTACAGCCGGGTTTGTCACTCTCATTCGCTTGTGAATTTGTTAACATTTTTAATTGAAAGATCCTCTAAATTGACATAGATTTTTCAGTTACAAGAAATTTAGTATATCTTTTAACCAGGCTTTCCCCGGTCTGGCAAGAAAACAGAACTTTCTTCCCTTTTGAACTATTATGTAGTGCGATATCTCTCCTCTGTAGCATTTGACTCTTTTCCGGATATATGATATCTTGGACCATAATGGCTAGGACGCTGCACAGATCTATATCAAATTGTGATCAAAATCATATGACCACCTGATGACTTGAGTGACTAGCAAAACTGGTCTTTATTAGCCTGATATGAATATGAATGTGCAACAATTGTGAAGTAAATTTGATAGATAGTTTTTCACGGTGGTAAATAAAACATAAGGTGCAAACTAAATGTCAATATAGTGCAGGATCAGTACTAAACTGCATCATTAGAAGGTTCTTCAATACCCATGTCAAATAGATCTCTTGGTTTCTTTTTTGAAACGACATGCCATCCTTTAAATTTTGGATCTTCCACATAAAATACTTGCTCAACTTGAGAAGAAAAAACGAATGGGTCATGCTCTATTTCTTCTCCTGTGTGTATCAACCGAGAGAAGTTCACAAGAGTGAATCCAAAGTCATCTGTTTTAATACCTGCATTGTGGTGTACGTCATACCAGTCGCACTTGAATAGCACCACTTTGTAACCATCTCCATATGATAACTCTATTATATCAGACAATCTGCCATAGTAGTTAATGCCCTCATTTGACTTGTTTACTACCCCACTATTTTGTGTCTTGCGTTTTTTCTCACGACTAATAGTATGGAATCGAAAACCATTGATAACAAAACCTTTGTAACGCATCCCCCACTTATTTGGCATTTTAGCCAATGCACTTATCTTCTTGCTGAAATTTGATCCATCATCCAGTAGAACCTGTAAAGAACAACAACAATATGTTACTCATATGACAGTAAAATTCGGGATGTGGTGTGCAATAATCTTTGTGTATATTCATATCATTCTGCACATGTGTTTTTTCATTATTATGTTACTAAGAAAGTGAAGGTACTGTATTCATGATGATAGAAAGAATGAGTGATGTGATGCTTATAATGTTTCCATTAAGTTATGTTTATTCGTTCAGTACTGCTAAGTGTGAACTGCCATAATCTTGTTATGATATTCCATAATTAATGACTCTTTGTATGATGGTCCCAAACTTCACTCTTAACTCTTATCTACTCATAGGACAATAATATTTTACTTGCGTACAATAACAGAAGTGATATCCGATTCTACCTTTTGTTGTAACCAATCAGCAAAGTCTTCATCAATCATTTTTCTAATATCTTCAGACGGTATATCTTCTGGGTGGCCTCTATGAATCTTCTCTGTCTCCACAAATTCTCTGCAGGAGTAATATCACTGTTAGCATTTGGTTTGAAAAAAAATAGTACTTCACATTAGTCAAGTTGTGTAAAGTGAAGAAAAAAAGTGTAGCTAATTGTTACCCACTCACCTTCGAAGATCCTCAAGTTCATCACAATGTCGCAAAACATAGCGATGTGCTTGGATGAGCATTACATCATCAAATTGCTCCGCACTGGAATTTTTTCCTATAGGTTCACCAGCACTTTCGAACATGTATAAATCTTTTAACTCGTTTGATGGATCACGGTTCCTAGGTGGTCTGGTAAATCGTGTGGTTCCATCTATAAATCTTGAACAAAATGTCATACATTCGTCTTGGATGTACCCTTCTGCAATAGATCCTTCCGGATGAGCTCTGTTGCGCACATATGATTTAAGTCGAACAAAATACCTGCACATAAAATTTGTGTAAGACAAATATTTTGAACAGAGAAAACATAAAAGTAAATAAAAACTAAAACACTTGCCTTTCTAAAGGATACATCCACCTATAATGTACCGGACCGCCAAGCTTAACTTCATCCACCAAGTGCACCATCAAATGCACCATTATTGTGAAAAAGGATGGAAGGAAGATTTTTTCCATGTTGCACATTGTTAGCACGATTTTCTTTTGAAGCTCATCAAGCTCAGGGATACTTATTACTTTAGAGCACAACTTCTTGAAGAAATCTGCCAAGTCAATAACAATAGTCATAACTTCTTTGCTTGGGTAACATGAACGAAGCGCTATTGGAAGGATATCCTCAATAAGAACATGGCAATCATGACTTTTTAGACCGCTTAATGTACAATCCTTCATGTTGACACATCTGGATAGGTTGGACGCATAGCCATCAGGTGTTTTCATTTTCTTAATAATTGAGCAGAGAATCTCCTTTTGTTCCCTGGTCATGTTAAAAGGTGCCCATGGCAAAAATGGTTTACCTTGCTCATCTTTGTCGGGCTGGAGTTCAGACCTCATCCCAAGTTCTACCAAATCAAGTCGTGCATTCCAATCATCTTTTGATTTAGACCGAATATCCAATAGTGTCCCTATTAAGTTATCACAAATATTTTTCTCTATATGCATCACGTCTAGATTATGCCGCAATAAGTTGTGCTCCCAGTATGGTAGATCAAAAAATATCGATTTCTTTTTTAGCCAATCCTCTGGCCTTTTTTCTTTCTTAGTCGAGCTCCCAATTGATTTGTTTGCTCGTTTTCTTTTCTTTTTGGGTTGCTCGACTTCCTCTTTGTTTTTAGATTTCCCCTTCTTTTTGTTTTTTCCTTTCTTTGGTGCAACACACTTCTTTCCCAATATGAACACTCTTCCTTCCAACATTTTCAACACTGAACTTCCACTCAATGGTTTTGGTGCGGCTTCTGTCTCTTTCTTTCCATCAAACTTCTTCTTCTGACGTCGATAGGAGTGGCCTTGTGGCAACCATCTGCGATGGCCCATGTAACACATCTTCATCCCTTTAGTTAGGTGAAATGATTTTGTAGAACCAGCACAAGATGGACATGCATATGTTCCTTTTGTACTCCAACCATATAAATATGCTAATGCAGGAAAATCATTCAGTGTCCATAGCAATGCAGCCTTCAGCTTGAACTTTTTCTTTGTGGTAGAATCAACTATCCACACACCTTTCCATAGTTGTGACAGTTCCTCAATCAGTGGCTGCAAATAGACATCAATATCATTCCCTGGGCTATCAGGTCCAGGTATGATCATTGACAGAATTAAATTTGTTTCTTTCATGCAAATCCAGGGAGGAAGGTTGTAAGGAATAAGCATTACTGGCCACGTACTATGCTTGAGATTCATGTTTCTGAAAGGATTAAATCCATCACTAGCAAGACCAAGACGTACATTTCGAGAATCACTGGCAAATAAAGGTTCACGCTCATCCAAATCTTTCCAAGCCTGTCCATCAGCTGGATGGCGCAGAAACTCATCCTTTGTTCGTCCCTCATCATGCCACCTCATATCATTTGATGTTTTATCGGTGGCATACAACATACGGAGCCTAGGTATCAACGGGAAGTAGCGCAAAACCTTAGCAGGCTTTTTCTTTGTTCTTGATTCTGTTGATGTCTCGTCTCCCTCGTCAAGCCAACGGGAGCTCTTGCAGATATGGCAAAGCTCTTGGTTAGCCCTCTCACCCCAAAATAGCATGCAATCTTTAGGGCATGCATGTATTTTCTGGTAGTGAAGACCCAAACTGCGAATTATTTTCTTGGCTTCATGGAAGGTCTTTGGTAGACTTGTATCTGGGAATTGATTAGATAATACTTCAAGTAGTGATGTAAATGATTGTTGGGTCCACCCATTTAAGCACTTCAAGTGAAATAGCCTCACTAAGAAGGAAAGTTTTGAATATGATTCACACCCATCATATAAATTGGAGTCTGCATTGCTGATTTCATCTTGATCTTCAGGTGCAACATTTTTCTCTCCCGGTGATCTGGCTATTACATCAGGGAATGCAAGATCTTCATCATCGAAATCTGCAAAACTGTCCTCTTCAGCTGAGCCATCACTCATATCTGTGTACTCAAGATGTTCATCAAATGGACTTTCTGGTATGTTGGAAACATAATTCATATTTAGAACTGCATTAAGGAGCCCTGGCATGTCGTCCGATCTTCTATTATCACCTTGTATTGAGCTAGGCGTAAGGTTATTAGAAATAGTCACGTTCTCTGTAAATTGGTTACATGCAATTGCTGTTGCCGAGGAATTAAACTGCTCTCCATGGTAAATCCATGTTGTATATCCTTGTAGAATACCATCACATCTCAAATGGGTTTTTACTTCATCGTAAGTCCGTGTCCTCTTGTTTGCACAGTTCACACATGGGCAGAAAATCTTACTGCCATCTACTACATCACGGAACGCAAAAGAAAGGAATTGTTCGACGCCTTGTTTGTACTCTGCACTAGTTCTTACTTTATCCATCCATATCTTATCCATACTTTATGCAAGTGCTGAAATAGGACAGTCAAAGTATTACTTTATGAATTTCTGAATAACGTACAAACTTTAATGCTAAATTCAGAATGGAGTTAACAAACTTCATGTACTAGAAACTATTACTCCCTAGATTTTGAAGCTATTTTTTCATTCATATGTTGTACCATGCTGTGTGAGTGTGACTGCCCCTAGGCCCATAGTGTGCGGGGTTGTGGTGTTCAACTGCTGCTATGCTGGCAGATTGGTATGGAGTCAGGCAATAGCCATTGGACACTTGATTCCATACGAAGTGCCACCTCATCTACAACGGCTAACTTACCAAACCACAAGGTATAATCTTTGTCCCTCACCTTCACCACCCTCTCCAGTCTCTGCCCCTCTAGTCCTCTACCCATGTAATCACACCTAAGCTTTCGTATTTATCTGGGGCTGTCCTGGTGGTAACAATCTAGCACGCACTACTAGCTTCCTCCAGTGGAGGAGCGCTACGGGTAATGGTGTGAGCTCAAACTGGTTGTCTAACGACAAGAACTGGAAAGCACTTTGGAGTATAAGAGCGCCAGGGAAGATGAAGATTCACCTCTGGAGATTCGCTCAGAATTGTCTCCCTAGCGGCTCCCAGCTGATGCGAAGACGGGTGCCAAATACAGGCCCGTGTGTATTCTGTGGACGCAGAGAGGATATTACGCATGCTCTCCTCTTATGCCAGTTTGCTCGGACGGTGTGGAGGGAGGTCAAAAATCGGTTCCACCTCAAGCTTGATCGGAAGGGCTTTGCTTCACACCCTCAATGGCTTTTTGACTTTCTAGAACGAGCAGACCAAGTGCAGTCTACAGTTCTTGCTGTGTGCTTTTGGCACATCTGGGACGCGAGGAATGAGGCGAGGAACTCATCGGAAAGACCAAATCCTACGCGTACAAGTGCAAAGATTTTTGCCTATGTGGACCTGATACTGCAACAGGTTAGCCATCATGGTGGTGAACGGTGCAAGGTCACCTCGACACCGACCATCTGGACTCCACCGCCGGAGGGAACCGTGCTCGTTAACTCTGATGCAGCGATCTCGGAGGAGTTGCGTCGTATGGGTGCAGGTGTGGTCATCCGCGACCACCAAGGTATGTGCCTGGCAGCCTGTCGTCACCAGCTGACAGGTTTCCTTTCACCGGAGGAAGCAGAGGCCTTGGCCCTTCGTCGAGCAGCACTGCTCGCTCGGGATAAGGGCTTCGACAGGGTGATCTTCGCCTCGGACTGCTTGTCTCTAATCCAACGCCTCAACTCCTTGGTGTTGGATAGATCACCGGTCGGCATTTTGGTTAGTGGGATCAGAACCATTACCAACAACTTCGCTATGGCATCTTTTATCCATGTGAAGCGTCTTCTCAACGAACCAGCACATGTGTTAGCTAAATCCTGTTTTTCTGTCACCTCTAGTGAGGTTTTCAATTCAGCTCCGGATTGCATCCGTGGACTCCTATGTATTGATGTTATTTGATCAATAAAGTGCTGTTAATCTCAAAAAAAAAAAAAAAACTAGAGCTTAGATGATATTTCGGGAAGAACAGGAAATTTGTGATGAAGGGTCGATGACATTGACCATAGCCTGTACTAGAAGATCCTGGCAATGCTAAAAGTTTTCGTTAACACACCTTCCATTAAATTTGCTGCAGCAATGCTAATATATAATTTTCTACCTTAAGATAGTTATCTTGTTGAAACAATATATGGATCGAAGAACCAAACCTTTGTAGCTGTTAAGAGTTCTCAGGGGCTTGAATCAATCAAAAAAAGTTTGAATCATTATTCTACTCATAAGCTTTCTGTCAAATTTAAAGAGAAATGCATGTGCGGCGGCGCTCAGATGTAAATTAAATATGCATACTCAATTTTTATCTATATGTGATATGCAGATTTTTAGAATGATCATTTAAAGTGAAATTAGTGAAATTTTGCATCGCAATCCTCTTCAAAATATCTAAACTGTAAATATCATCTGCTTGTCATTTAGAATGAGGAGGACGGGAGGCTTGCCGTGCCTGCTCTCCGGTGTCAAATGATGAATTGACTTCTTTAGAATTTTGTCAGACCTACATATTGGGTTCTCAGAGTATTGACAGATGTGACAGTATTAGATGTGTCAATTTGAAGTTAAGTGCTTTGAATCCTTTATTTAGTATAACTTCTAAACAATGGAAAATAAGATTTGCATCAAGTCAATTATATTACCTCTTGAACCATACAGGTTTGGAGATGGCAGAGTAATGGTGACGTTAGGGACTAACCAGGATTTGGAAGCAAGGTGGAGATCAGCAGATAGCGGACCTGGAGTGCACAGAGACCGGCAACTTCGTGAGAGGAAATGGCATTGAAGTGATGTAGCTGGAGTTGTAAATCGTAATGATCTACTGGGCGAGAATGGTTAGGCCCGTA